>CM067327.1:0-1200000 GCA_034376525.1 Nicotiana benthamiana | reverse complement strand
GTATTCAAATAAATTCAATTAGCATTTGTTGATATATTCAAGTAATTTGTGACTAGTTTCGAGCGATTTTGTGGTGAATTCGAGGGGGTAAAGCTATACTAGAGGCTTGAGTTGAGTTTGGAGCATTCGAGTTAAGTGTTTAATCTAATTTTGGCTTAAGAAAATAGGATTAGAGCATTGCTTGCTAATTGCTAAGTGTTGACTACGATGTATATGTATGGTAATGAGTATCTATACACTAGTGTCTAGGATGACCGTGAATCCTTATTTGTGCTTGTACGGATTTTGATGTGACTCTTCTTGTGTAATTGATGATTTTCATATAATGTGAAGAGTACGAGGAAGAATTTTGAATTGAAAACTCTGTGGAGCGTTGGCTCAAATGTTAAAGTAAATATTAAGTAAGAAATGAAAGGAAGAGAAAGTGATATGGTTATTTCCTTGCCGGGCTGTACTCGTATATAGATTGTCTCCCTTGCCGGGACGTATAAGTTGTTGTTGTTGTTGCTCCCATGCCGGGAATTAACTGTTTACTTGTATTTTTCCTTGTCGGGATGGTTGAATTGATACTTATTCCCTTGCCAGGAAATCATTATATATTATGAAATGGGATTGTGTGGCAAGCCGATCACTTATATATTATGAAATGGGATCGTGTCGCACGCCAACAACTTATGTATTATGAAATGGGATCGTGTGACACGCCGATCACGTATTCTGTGTTAGAAGGAATCAATTGTAGTTTTCCTTATTTATTCCTGTCGTTATATTTTATCTGCTACCCCCCAAAAGTTTTGTATTGGGATAATTTGGCCCCCTATGTTCTTAGATTATCTATGCACGCCTTTGACGTAGAGAACGATCTTATTGTGGCCGACTCGAGTAAAGTCGGCCCAGTAAGCGAACGGACCAAGCGGCATGACTAAAGACGACGTCGCTTTAAGTTCTGACATTTCCCGTACACTGAGACCACCAACCCTTGTACTTTTCTTTGATTATTTCGAGGAAGGCCCCTTAATATATAAAGGGGACATTCTCTTCGTAAAGGACTCATGTGTATCTTATTATTAAGAATATACAACTCTCTCTATCTCTTTCTTTCTTGTGAAAAGATTATTACTTGCTTCATTGTTCTTACATTTTAAGTTACCTTCATTATTATCACAAATCTTAAAAAAATAATTTTCTCTAGTTCATATTACCCTTGATTCTGATTAACCCATATTATTTTTTATTGTTTTTAAGCTTAACAAGTACTTAACTTTTTAGCTAAACAATCATGTTTCCCTCTCAGTCTTAAATATTATTATCCGTTGTTATTTTGTTGTACTTGTATATATATATATATATATATATATATATATATCTGCACAAGTTTGATTGGTAGTCCTGTCTAGCCTCGTCACTCTTCGTTAAGGTTAGGCCAGGCACTTATCAGCACATGGGGTCGGTTGTGCTGATGCTACACTCTGTGTATATTTTTGCACATATCACAGTACCAGAGAGGAGCTTGTGGATCACAGTAGGAGCATTGGGAGCTGACTTCAGTCCAGAGATTCCTGACTTAGCCTTGCTGATGTCCGCATGGCCCGGAGTCTCTCCTACTTTTATTTCCGTTTGATTTCTTTTGTATCGGAACAAACAATATGTATTTTTATTCAGACGTTGTACTTAATATTCTATAGAAGATCGTAAGTTAGTGACGACAGATCTGGGTAGAGTTGTATTAGAACTTCCACAATTAATTTTAATTAATTGTGTTTTAAGACTTTTGCTTATTAATTATCTCGTCTTTTTTATATTGATAATGTTGTTAAAAAAAGTATTACATTTATTAATTTGCTTCCTCCTATTAGTATGCGCTATCACGATGAAAAGTCCGAATCTTGACAATTTCTTTATAGTGAAACGTAGCTGGTAATAGCATATAATTTCTTCATATTCATGGGCACACAAATATTTCCACTACATTGGGATTAGAGCCAAAATTGACCGACTAGTCTTTCATTTTTATCACGAAAGCTCCGTCTTTGTTATAAATAAAGTCATTCTCATGTATTAATATAAACATGAATATTTTGCTTCATTTATATTTGGACATTTAATACTTCTTCTGTTTTAATTTATATAAATGTATTATTTTTAGTTCGTGTTAAAAAAAATTTTTATTTAAAAATAATTTACCTTTATGTAATAATTTATAATTATATAAAATATATATACTTTATTTTACGTTATAAGTTTAAAAAAATTCTTTTTTTTTTTTAACTCCATACGCAATCAAATGAGTTCACATAAATTAAATCGAAAAAACTAATAATAAGATAGGAAAAATATAAAAAGAAATATCTACCTGTTTTGGCGGGAACTTTATAAAGCTGATTGAAATGAGAATTTTACGTCCATGAGGTCTTGTCATGACGACCGCCGTTTATATGACGGCAGCTTCTTTTTGTTATTTCAAATACGGTTAAGGGTCAAATATATTCTTGTACTATTCAAAATAGGTCATATTTATCCTCCGTTTGAATTCTTTAACAAATATGTCCCCACCGTTATATATTAGGGCCATATATATCCATCCGTCGTTAAAACACTCCCATATATTTAAATTACAGTTAAGGTCAAATATATCCGTGTACTATTAAAAATAGGCCATATTTATCATCCGTTTGAAGTTTTTATCAAATATGTCCCCACCGTTATATTTTTATCAAAACACCCTCCCATATATTTTTAGTAGCACGTGGCATATTATGATTGGACTAGACGACCCGCCCCACTCCTTTAATTAAACCCGCTCCACTCCTTTAATTGAACCCGCCCCGACACAATGAAATTTAGTCTTCTTCTCCGTTCAATCACTTCAATATGCTTATGCTTCTGCAAAATGCATGCTTCTTTGCTATATGATGAAAAGATTTTTTGAGGGTGCCTTAAAAAGTAGGGAGTGAAAATAATCCTGTGCCATAAATATGAGATGGACCGAAAAAAAGAAGAAATTGAGTATGTTATTTACTAAATGGATAGTTTTTGTGTCTGGTTCATTGCATAACTTATGTAGTACAACACCATATTGATTTCTAAACTATTATCCATTTGAATGCTTATCGGATACTAGTACTACTATTGCTATTCTATTTTTTTCATTTATAATTCATGTACTTGCAGCTATACGATATGCGAGAAATTTTGTAAGTCTAGAAGTCAAAACATAACAGACCGCAACTCTACATGAAGATGTCAATTTGGAAAGAAAAGTACAAAATAAAAGAAAGCTAGCACAGAAATATAGTTTCATACTTCCATCTGCAGCTTCATGAATTGGGAGTGAGATTCACCAGATATCATTAGAAGAATAATAATTATGTTTTCAATATAGAAATAGTACTCACATGGCGTTAAAGTGATCGCGCAACATTCAAGATTGGACATTTTATTCATTGATGCATGTAACTAATATCCACCAATTAGCATACATTTTCGTCTTATCCGATTTTGAGGGTCATTTTCATGAGCCAATTTATATAGCTATAATTTTATATAAAAATAGAGTTTTACCCTTTGTATTATTGGGCCCATGCTAACATTGGCCATCACTATCTAGTATTAAAGGGATTGAACGGAGAAAAAGACTAAATCTCATTGGCTCGGGCGGATTTAATTAAAGGAGTGGGGCGGGACGTTTAGCACAATCATAAGATGCACGTGCTACTAAAAATATATGGGAGGGTATTTTGATAAAAATATAACGGAGGGGTCATATTTGATAAAAAATTTAAACGGAGGATAAATATGACCTATTTTTAATAGTACAAGGATATATTTGACCTTTAACCGTAATTTAAATATATGGGAGAGTGTTTTAACGGCTGGGGAATATATATGACCCTAATGTATAACGATGGGAACATATTTAATAAAGAATTCAAACGGAAGATAAATATGACCTATTTTGAATGGTACAAAAATATATTTGACCCTTAACCATTTCAAGTAAAAAGAAAGTTTACGCCGTCACGAAACCGAATGGAGGGGAACAGATGATAGGGACACGGCGTGAAGTGGAACGGTGAATCAGAACGTGCGGCGAGTATTGCTACAGAATCTGCGCTGATGGACACGTCAGCAAAGATTCAGATTCAATCTTACTTTGCTTCGCTTAGAGGAACTTAAATCTCACGCCAGAGACATGCAAACATTAAGAGGCGTTTTTATTGTGTAATGACACATCTGGCCCCGCCCTACTCGCCCGTAAGCTTGTTTAACGGGTGGGCCGGTCCGGTTCGGGTCAAATTCTTTTGGCCGTCCGGGTTCTTGGCCGAGCCGGACCGATTTGCACAATAACAATTTTGTAGCGGGCTGAATTAATTCGGGTAAAAATTGAACCTTAAGAGTTACGGGTTAAAAGGGTCGGGTCGGATAAAATTTTGTATAATATAAATATTGTAAGTTATATTAATACTTTGTAATAATTGAAAGAATACAAGTAAGATGAGAAAAAATTACACTTATTGCAAGTGCTACTTTATTTTTTAATTTCAACTTGAAAAATTAGGAAATGAAATGTTTACATTTTTTCTAACAAGTAATCTAGTAATTTCAAATGTTTTGCATAGCCCTAGCAAGTTCATCATAATCAAAATTAATCGATTGACCTTCTTCTGGCCTGTTAAGTCATATGGGTTTTCATGTTTTAATATATCTCCAAGTTCCTCGTCTTCTGGGCTATCAACATCTTCCTTTCCTTGATTTCTTCGTTCCGATCTAATCCAATCTCTGAAACATACTAAAACTTTCAAAGCATTGCTTCCCAATGAGTGGCAGATGTCTCCAACTTGTTGTCTTGCTTGGCTAAATGCATTCTCCGATGCAACAATAGAAATTGGCTCATTCAGCACGTCCCGAGCCATAGCGAAAAGAACAGGAAATTGCTTTCTATTTTCATGCCACCATCCCAACGGTGAAAATTCCTTTGTGCGAGGCTGCTTTTGCTTCTGCAAGTAGAATTGAAGTTCATCAATATTAATGCTACTGCTTTGAGTGTTGGAAAATGTAGAAAAATATTAAAACTATTAAGGCTTTCTTCATTACCAGAAGCACGAGCAGCATTATCACATTCATTTTCATAATAATTATATAATTGTTGTAAATATTCATTTAGCTTGTTCATATAAACATACAAATTTGGGAATTTCAGTTTCTCCAATCTCCATATAAGTATATAAAGCATTCATTAATTGGTGACAATCAGACATTTTAATAGAAAGATTTAAAACTACACCAATTAAGTAAATCAGAGGAGTTTGAAAGAAATATTTTTGAATTTTGCTTGTAATTTTTCAACAACATCCTTATGTTTTTCTTTCTTCATAAATTCAGATAGTAGAAAAGAAATTTCAGCTATATGTACTAAAGCCATAGTAACAATGGGGTAATATGCTCCAGAAAACTCAACAGTAGCTGTATAAAATATATGTAAAAATTTAACAAGATCATCAATATTGGCCTCCCAAATATCACTTGTTAACATACGCCTAGGATCAGTACAATGTATATTAGCAACTTCAGTTATTGGAAATCTATATTTGTAGCCATTTTAAAATATATATGTATAATTCCATCTAGTAACAATTTCGTCTGGCATGAATCTAGGTTTAATGTTATACTGGATACACTTAGTCTTAAACATATACGCAATTCCGGTGTTACCACGAACAAACATCAAGCAAGTATATCAACTTTGAACTTGAAACTTCGAATTTCAATTTCCAAATGACAATTTCCGATAAATTAAACTCAAGAAAAGAGAGCCAAATAAAAATTATAAAATTAGAATATGAAATCTTGCAAATTGAAGGAAAGAGAGAAATTGAGAATTTGATAATTGAGATTGAGATAAGAAATTTGAGTGAATAAATGAAGAAGAGGGGGAGGGGGTATTTATAGATTTTAAAAAGGGTTAATATTGTAAATTATAAAATACAAGAAAATAAATAAAAATGATCAATTTTGCAAAGAAATTCGTTGGAACCGGGCCGGTCCGAGCCGGTTTAACCGGTATAGGACACTATTAATCCGGACCGGACAGGTCTGGTTACACTTTTAAAAAAATCAAACGGACCAACCCCCCTCCCCCCACGAACCTAGCCCACCTGGCCCCCTACGAACCGTGCCCGGTTTAAATCGATCCGGGCTAGTCCGGAACCGTTCCAACCCAGCCCCTTAGACAGGTTTATACTCCACTATTTGGAGCATGTTTAGCTTTTGAAAAGTATTTTTGTTAAAATAATTTTCTAGATCTCGTTTGGCCATTAGTTTTACCAAAATAAATTTAGAATTTATTTTTAAAATTCATGTTTGGCTATAAATTTTACTCATATTTTAGCAAAATTGTAAATCCCAATCCCAAAATCACCCCAATTGCTGATTTTGGGTCAAAATTCCAAAATTAAAGAATTATATACATATTTTTTAAATAAAGTTAGAAAATATATTTTAAAAATGTATGTCCAAACACATTTTAATCTTTAAATCAAACTTTAACCAAATTAAATTTTTTAAAACAAATTTGAAATCTAACTAAACTTTAACTCAGAGAAGTTACTTTAGCGAGAAGCAATTGTTGTTTGATGAATTAGTTTCAGGGGTATTGTTTTCACTAGTTGATAAATAGATTGTGTTTGTTAAAACTTTTCAAAAAGTAATTTTACTTATCAGATTAAGAAAAATGGCAAGTATCAAGGTATATTACAAATATAAATATTTATTAAACAGTTAAATAATTTTAATTATTTATTGTGAAAGACTTTAATTAATATAAAATATAGTTAAACCACAATAAATAATTTAAATTTCTCGTATAATCACTTACTTTCGATGATGATTTTAAGATAATAATTAATAAACTACATCAATTAATATCATTCCATAAATCACAAATACATATTGATAACACTAGAGTCAATTTGACAAGCAATCAATTAATAATACGTAAGAATCAGGTCAACACTTAGAAATAACATTTAGAAAAGAGTAAAAAATATTAAGTGAAATTTTAAATAAAGTCAAATGCAATAAAAAAATTACAAATCAAAGAAATTGGTACTGTAGACATCGAAATTTTAAGGGATCAACCTCTAACTACGCTTCTCAGCCTAGGAAAGAAAAATCTCATTTGCCTAATACGTACTACTTTGCAGCAGATGATTCTACCGGGAGATCTTAACAATGAATACTGATATAAAACGGATGCGGAAACAGAGCCCCAACCTTCTCTTCTCAAGGAAGAAGCGGGAAGGAAAAGTTGGTTGTACGTTTTCTGGGAGTAATGCCTCTTTTCTCTCTCCCCCAAGGACTCAGTCACTCGGGTATCTATCAACATATAGAATCTTGCTTCTGTGGTTGCATAGAGTGATCTTCTTCAATCTCCGAGTTTGAAGGGTAGAACAAGGGAAGGTCAAGGCTTTCCTCTCATTACTCTTTCCACGGCAAAGTCAACATGTTAGCCCGAAGAGCAAGGATTTCTTCCTCTGCGTCTGCTACTATTGATGTGTCTACTCCCATTGACTCTTTTTGAGTAAGATCAGTAGGCGATGAGCTCACATTCGGCTCCATAGAAGGAAAGATCAGAGTCATCTTATCTTGACTACTCCCTAGAAGACAGAACTCTAAACGATGCTTTGAATAACAATCTTTCGTACCCCATTCAATAGACTTGCTGGGAAAGCTTAATAGAGTGACCAAGCTAAGATCTTAGATAAAGAGAGTGTCCAACCAATCACGACAAGCATCCCTGCACTAAGCAAGTCGTAGTCCTTGTTTTTTTTCTCCTTCGATAGAGTTTGCATTGGAAGAGTCAGCCTGCGCACCAATCTCCCCCGACAAAGATCTATCTGCGCGAAGCCGACCTATTGATAAAAAGAAAGATGCAGAAAGGCAAATGAAAGAAGAAAGAAAAATTTATTTTGGGAGTGTGAGATAGGCAGACGGGGAGTACGCGGAAGTGACTTTAGGGTTGGAACATCAGAGCGGAGGCAGGCATAGAATCTATGAGTGTTTGAATTGAATCCCTTGGGACTTGAAACTGAATCTTAGTTTAGAGGAACTAAGACAGGTTTGAAGCTTTCCTACCGTATCTTACCTTATCTGAAGTTCGACGAGTCAAATCCTAAATTAAAGATACTATAGGACTCTTGAAATCCTAAGAGTCTATTAGGGTTTCTTGGAGGTTACTCTACCCTAAACCCTAACTCACACATATATAAAGGGATACATATTCCCTTGAAGAGGTGTCTCAAAATCCCAAAAACTCTTGGGATATTCACAAAAAAATCAAAATATGGCAGGATACTTCTTGACAATCAAATAGTTCAAGAAGCTGGAGATTAAATACACCCCCAGGAAGTCCGCATCATCCTACATTAGAAAAATACGCAGCGTCGGCCCTCGAATTACGGAGATAATTAGGAGAAAAGTATCAAGGGAGAAACAAAATTATACTAACAATTTATTAATAAAAATATTTCTCGTATTTTTTCATTGCAGTTTATTTTTCATATGTTGAAAATTAGTTGCAAATAAATTGCCACGCCTAGTGCAACCAGTTCTGCCCTTCATCTTCTTCTCCTGTAAATCGAAAACTCCAGGTTTCAAGACCATTTGTTGTGATGGTAGAGTACTTCAAGCTCGTCTTAAAGTTTCGACAAGCCTACACCCCTACAAACCTTGAAGTACGGGATATCTGTAGACATCAAAATTTTAAAGGATCAAGCCAAATCCTAAATTAAAGATACTATAGGACTCTTGAAATCCTAGGAGTCTATTAGGGTTTCTTGGAGGTTACTTTACCCTAAACCCTAACTCACACCTATATAAAGGGATACATATTCCCTTGAAGAGATGTCTCAAAATCCCATAAACTCTTGGAATATTTACAAAGAGATCAAAATATGGCCGGATACTTCTTGACAATCAAATAGTTCAAGAAGTTGGAGATCAAATATATCCCCAGGAGGTCTACGACATCCTACATTAGAAAAATACATCATTTTAACCCTCGAATCATGGAGATAATTAGGATAAAAGAATCAAGGGATAAACAGAATTGTACTCACAATTGATTAGTAAAAATATTGCTCTTATTTTGTGATTGCAGTTTATTTTTCATATGCAGAAATTAGTAGCAAACAAATTGGCACACCTAGTGGGACCAGTTCTGCCCTTCATTTTATTCTTCTGTAAGTGGAAAATTAGAAGTTTTAAAATTATTTATTGTGATGGTAGAGTACTTAAAGCTCGTCTTAAAGTTTCAACAAGCCTACACCCGGATAAACCTTGAAGTAAGTGGCATTTGTAGACATAAAAAATTTAAGGGATCAAGCCAAATACTGAATTAAAGATACTAAAAGACTCTTGAAATTCTAGGAATCTATTAGAGGTTTTTGGAGGTTACTCTACCCTAAACCTTAACTCACGCCTATATAAAGGGATATATATTCCCTTAAAGAGGTGTCTCAAATTTTCGTAAACTCTTGGGATAGTCACAAAGAGATCAAAATATGGCCGGATACTTCTTGATAATCAAATAGTTCAAGAAGGTGGAGATCAAATACATCCCCGGGAGGGCTGCATCACCTTACATTCGAAAAATACACGACTTCAGCCCTCGAATCACAGAGATAATCAGGAGAAAAGAATCAAGGGAGAAACAGAATTATACTCATAATTGGTTAGTAAAAATATTTCTCTTATTTTGGGATTGCAGTTTATTTTTCATATGTTGAAAATTAGTTGCAATAAATTGGCACACCCAGTGGGACCATTTCAGCCATTCATCTTCTCTTCCTGTAAATCGAAACTCCAAGTTTCAAAACCATTTGTTTTGATGGTAGAGTACTTCAAGCTCGTCTTAAAGTTTCGACAATCCTACACCCAGATAAACCTTGAAGTAAGGGGCATTTGTAGACATTAAAATTTTAAGGGATCAAGACAAATACTTAATTAAAGATACTACAAGACTCTTGAAATCCTAGGAGTCTATTAGGATTTCTTGGAGGTTACTCTACCCTAAACCTTAACTCACACCTCTATAAAGCGATACATATTCTCTTGAAGAGGTGTCTCACAATCCCATAAACTCTTGGAATATTCACAAAGAGATCAAATTATGACCGGATACTTCTTGACAGTCAAATAGTTCAAGAAGCTGGAAATCAAATACATCCCCAGGAAGTCTGCATCATCCAACATTCGAGAAATATGCGTCTTCAGCTCTCGAATCACGAAGATAATCAGAGAAGATTCAGTGGAAAAATAGAATTATACTCATAATTGATTAGTAAAAATATTTCTCTTATTTTGTAATTTTAGTTTGTTTTTCATATGTTGAAAATTAGTTGCAAACAGGTACTTCTCCAAAAAAAACTTTAGTAGAACAAATTAAAGTGCAATAATTGAATTAACAAAGCACAAGTTCTGTAGGGGAAAAGGATTAACAAATGAAAGAAAGTTGAATAATAAGAAAAGGAAAAAAACATGGTAGAGGTAAAATAAAAAAGGAGAAAAGAATTGTATTTAATTAAAATATAGATGTGTTAATTTTTTTCTTTTGAGCAACCAGGAAAATTATATATTAATAATTACTTGTTTCGTACATAGCCTTCGTAGTTTGTGTCACTAAGGACACTTTGATTCCATAAGCTTGCTAGGATATTACAAGCATCATAAGATAACATTTTAATACAAACATAGAGTTCCTTTAGGCCACTTTCCACAAAATAGTTTACATAACATGGTGATAATACAAAAATTTGTTTCCCTTTCTGCCTTTACTTCTTTTCCAAGTGATGTGCAATCTTATTCCATTTCCTGAAAGTGTGTTGGAGGATCACCTTATGTTGATGCCTGAATAACCTGCATTTATCAACAATATTGTTATATAATTTGTTCCATTGTTGTATTGAATGAATTACCTCAGTGGAGTCCGTCCCTATCTCTAGTGAAAAAATTTTCCATTCATGTGTTATTTTGAGCCCTAAATTAGTACCTTCATTTATGCTTGTAGTGAGCAATTAGCCTGGGTAGATTTAGTAAATTTAACTATCTAATTCTCATAGGTATCTCTGATTACACCTCCAAAGCCACTTTTTCGTTATGATTTTTAAAACTAGCATCGATGTTGAGTTTAAACCACCCTCTAGGTGGTTTGTTCCATTTGATCCGTATGGGGATTTTGGTGGATGTATTGGGGACTTTTCAGTGAGTAACAAAAATGCAATTGCGATAATATTATTAATATTAATAGGATAGTCCGTATTGTTTTGATTGTTATTATTTCTATTGTGCCAAATATGCCAAATGGCGAATGGGGAGAAGGAACTCTAGCTAAGGAGGTTAATTGTAAGGGGAAATGTAAGTCTTTTACTTGAAGGATCCAATGCTTGTTGTTATTATTGTGAGACTTATCCATCCAAGGCTTTTCCAAAAGACTTCACGGCTTGACATCGAAGGAAATGTGAATTGTAGATTCTTATTCTTAAAAATTACATATAAGGCAGAAGGGGTCAATGTTCATACCAATTTGTGAGAGATATTTCCAGCAAGGTATTCTATTATGAAGACATTGTCGCAGAAAGAATTTATTAGGGAAATATTGGTTCCAAATCCAAGTGAAATCTAATATATTAATTAAAGGAGGTTCTATTAAGGTGTAATAATATTTTATTGTGAAGAAACCTTTTGTATTTAAGGACCATATAGGAATGTCATTGGTAGGGACTTTGTTGAGAATTTTTATTTTAGAGATATTCTCCTTGATATTATTAGGAAGGTTGAGTGATAAATTATCAAAGCACGAATATTCTCTATCAAAATATCTCTTATTTTTACTGAGAGGTCACTTGTAGTTAGAGGACATGTAACTTCTTTCCAGGTTTCCCATATTGGATATCCAATTGGTTTCACATATATTCATATTGGAAAGGTAGTGGAATGACCAAGTGATACCTTTAGAGAAAATATCCCAACCTCTTTGCATACTTTTCCAGATGAATGAGTTTCTATTTTACCTCTGTTTGCACTATAAGAGGTGATGATTAAACGGGCCCAAGGGGTTATTACATTTGTAAGAATTCTCCTTGCAAGACTTGCTAATGTGCATAAGTTCTTTGAAATAGCACTATGAATGTCTAAGCCTTCATTATTTTTTGGTTGACATAAAGTAGTCCAATTAATAAGGTGTATTTTTTTTCAATGGTGCTACCCTGTATAAAATCCCTTTGAATTTTTTCAATTTTGTTAAGGATATTTCTAGGAAGTAGGGTGTACTGCATATAGTGAGTGGGAATTGAGTTGAGGAATGAGTGAGATAGGGTAGTCCTACCTGCTATGTCAATGAATTTTAATTTTCAGGATGCTAGCTTAGTTCTCATATTGTTCATAATAAACTGGAAGTCTCTAGGTCTTGAACAACTATTTAGAATTAGAAAACCTAGGTAGTTAACAAAGTTATCACATTGTATTATAACTAGTTTATTAAAAGTATAATTAATAAGGGAATGGGTGCAGTTTTTAGAGAAGAGAATTTTTCATTTTGTGTTATTGATACACTGACCTGATAGGTTGCAAAAAAGGTCCATGCCATTCTTAATGGCATGGAATGACTTAATTTTTACCTTTTCCATTAGGGTAAGGTCGACGGCAAAAAGAATGTGAGAGAACTTAGGGGAATTTTTTCCTAAGTTTATTAGATCCTAGTTCCTGGTATCAACTTGGTGATTTATATATCTAGTTAACAATTTTAGGCAGAGGATGAAGATATAGGGTAAAATGGGATCTCCCTGTCTGATGTCACGACTAGGCTTAAAGAAATTTATGACAGATCCATTTACTAGGACAATAATACTAGTTGTTGAGATGCAATTTAATAAAAGCTTACAGAATTTAGGGGGAAAATAAAAATATTCCAGAGTGTGGTGAACAAAATACCATTCCAAACGGGCATTTTTACTAGGTCAATTTTCAGAATCATTTGGCTTTGTTTGCCTTTCATCTTTTGTAAATGGAAACTATTTCTTGGATGATGATTGCATTATCAGCAACTCTTCTGTTTTTCATAAAACTTGCTTGGTAACGGCTTGTTAATTGTTCTAAAAATAATTTTATAATAATTTTGTAGATAGTATTACAGAGACTAATTGTTATGAAATTCCTAATGTTATTGGCATTGAAAATTTATGGTATAAGGCATAGGTAGGTGTTGTTGATATCTTTAGGAACTTCTTGGGTATTGAATATATCATGACAAGAATTAGTTACCGACTGCCCTATAATTTTCCAATATTTCGGAAAAAAGAATGGATGGAGACCATCCGGTCCTAGGGCCTTGAAGGGTTTGAAATAGTATATAGCCTTTTTTAATTTCAATATATAGTGGGGGTATATCTAAAGATTTTAGGTCTAGCTTAGGATATGAAGAAGGGCTTCCTAGTGGGGTAGTCCACTTAGTTGAGGAGTGTGAGGTTGTGAATGTATTTGTAAATTGCTTAAGAACATGTGACATAATTCGATGGTGTTCGTTAATCCAGTTTCTATTATCATCTTTGAAGAAATTAATTTTGTTTCTTCATTTTCTATTGGTAGCAGAAATATGAAAAAATTTAGTGTTTGCTTTCCCGTCGTTTAGCCAAAGAATTCTAGATCTTAACTTTCAATAATCATCATCGATTTTTAGGATATTATTGTATTATCTTTTTAAATCTTGTTCTAATTATTGAAGAAAAATACTAGTAGTGTAACTATTGGAATTTTAAATCCCTTGAAGCCTAGGCACTAGCTTCCTCTTTTTTCCCTTGATGTTCCCAATTGTATTATTCTTCCCAGGCTTAACTCTTTTTATAAAGTTTTGGCTACCTTTCAAGTAATCATTCCTTAGCTAATTATTTTCGACTATTGTTTGAAATTTTTGATATTTACACCCGAAGGTTTCTAGTCTGAAGGATGCATTATGGTGAAACCTATTTTTAAGAATTAATTCTATTAGTAAAGGATTATGGTTCGAGTAGGTTTTGGGTAAGTGAGTTATAGAACTTTTTGGGAATAATTCAATCAATTCCTCATTTCCTAAAATTTTATCTAATCGTTCCATAATAAGACCCTTGTTCTTATGTCTATTATTGGACCAAGTATACTTACAGCCTTTGAACCCTAAACCTATTAACATGCAACTATTTACCTTAGAACATATAAAAACTAGCTCTACTATTTTTGATAGGTTTTCCTCCAAATTTTTCGTTTGAAGATAAGATATTATTGAAGCCACCTCATACTATCCAAGGTCCTTTATAGGTATTAATTATATTTTATAAGTTATCCCATATCATGTTTCTGTTATGGACATTAGTACTACCATAATTGAAGAAAAAAGCCAGTTTTTTATGAATCGGTAATACCTCAATTGTTGCATGGATCTCCTGATTTCTACAGACTGCATTGTGGACACTGACTACTTCATGGTTCCACATCATTACCATGCCTCCTGATTGACCCTACGCTGGAATCTCTATCATCTTTGTAAATTCAAAATCATTAAGCAATTCTGCTTGATTCCCCATTCTTGTTTCTAGAAGAGTTACCACACAAGTTTTATGAGTATCAACCATTCCCCTAAAATTCCTTCTAAAATTATAATTATTTCCTCCCCTTATGTTCCATTTAATAATGTTATTTGGAGGATTCATATATAGATTATTGTTTGAGTTTGTTGGTTCCTCGTTCTCCCTTATCCCTCATGGAAATACAAGATTCCTTCTCAAGGATGGCACTAGGATCATGGCTCTGTTGCCTACTGTTGGATCCTGAGGTAGTATGATGTCCATCGAGCACTTGAAGAGTTCTAGTGGGCAACTGATAACATGCCTCTTCTCTTGCATCTCCCTAAGGGGAAGTACCTGTATCCCGTCTAGACTTAAGAACTCTCAGACTCGCTTTAAGCTTAGGTTGATGGGTTCTTGATCCTCCTCCATTGTTGCTTCTATTGGTCCTGGCATCTGATTTTCTTGATCCTGTGGAGGTGGTACATGCTTCTGCATGAGGGGTGTGGTTGTTCTTGGGGTATTGGGTTGATCTCCCATGGTAGGAATATGGGGTTCATATGGGTGTACATTTCTGTTGGAAAAAGGGGCATGTCAGTAGAGCATTTTATAGGTGAATTGGGTTGAACTGTGGTGGCATCTTCCATTGATTCATCATTACATATATCATTTGAGGGTTCAAAGAAGATATTAGTGGTTGGAGAATATTATTTATCCACATTTGATTTAGGTAGTTGTTCATGGCAAGTCTCATGCCCTTTGTTACTAGCTGAGCTAGGTACTGAGTGTTATGTAGTACCACAATCGCCTCTCACCCATTGATTTGTAAATTGAAGGAGATTGCATGGCCCGTTAGACCTAGTTCCATGCATGAGCCAGGTTGGTAATTCTATGCATGTGGAGGTTGGGCATACACGATTTGTGGGTTCTCTAGTGGGTGAAAGAGTGGTAGGTTCTCCATGGTTTGTGTTCTGTGTTGCCGTAGGATTTGGACAAGTATGTTCCTTCTTCTTTGGGTTGAAGGTATTCTTGGCATCTTTAATGGGGTATTGAGAGTTTAAAGAAGTGGTAGCAGGCGTGAGATTGGAGCTACTGATAGAGTGGCAGTGATTTGGGGTTAGGGTAATGATATGTGATGAGTGCATGAATTTTGGCTGCCCAATGTCTTGTGTTATAGGAGGATCCTTCATGGATATAGTATCCGTTTCTTCCTCTAGGATATAGGATATTTGTCCATTTTTATTAGTTTATGTTGCCATTTGGCTTGCATGCTCAGGAGTAGGTATGTTTCCATATCTAAGGAAAAGATTTTATTCATCTCCCTTGTCTAAAGAAGGGTTATTACCAGATTTTTTATTAGTTTCTTAATAGGGTTTGTAGGGTTATTAGTAGTAAGAGGGTTATCCTTTTCCATTTGGGTGCCATTTTGCATGGCTTTATTTTTCTCTAATCCGTTAATATTTTTGTTGCCACGTATTATCCAACATGGCTAAGTCCTTGTCTTGAGAGGACAAGTGTTCACATTCACTTGTATTAATGTTTTTAATTTATTGTTAATTAAAACATTGGTGGTATTTCCTGAAACCATTTGCTCACTTTTCAGGATGGAAAAATGATTTTCATAGACAGAGTAGTTTGATCTATGCTCATAGTGATCCGGTTCTTACTTTTATGTTGATAATTAGAGGATTCTTTAGGTTTGTATTGTAATAATTGGGTATTCAAGAATTTACCTGCATTAGCATTAAAGAGATTAACAGAGATAAGTGGACCTTTGAAGTTGTTGGTTGGATTTGTGAGAGTTGGATGAGAATTTTTTGAACCTTGTTTTCTTCCTTTACGAAACGAGAAAGTTTTCCATTCTTCCTCTGAGTTCTCCATTGCTGTAATGGCTTGTTCCTTAGACTAATTTATATTTTCTGAGGATTTTAGCACATAGATACAATGTCCCAACGTGCGTCCAAGCATTCCACATTTTTTATAGAGAAAATTCTCTCATTCGTAGTGAATGTATTGTTTATGATGGCCGATATAAAGAAAAGGTTGAACTGGGCTTTCTAATGGGATCTCCACGCAAATTCTTCCATAACGATCCCTTGGAGGGGTTGATGTACAAACATCAATTTTTAAAATGTTTATTTTTTTTTTTCTAGAATTCGTGTATCATAAAACTCTGTTGGTAGATGGGGAAGCCTACTCCATACTGTTGAGGTGGTTAGTTTTTTTCTTTATAGCCACAAAATTTGGTTTTCATTTTGTAATAGATAGGAAATGGTCATTGATGAACCATGGACCCTGATGGATGGCTTTCTCCATATTTTTCCTTTTTTGAATTTGATAATGTATTAGTCTTCTCCTAGGTCTATTAGGGAAAAATCCTATGTTGGATGCCAAAGTACTTGGATTTTCTTTTCTAAATATTGGTGTAACATACATTTTCCTACCAATTTAATGATGATAGAGAATTTTCATGGATCATAAATACGCTCTCTGTTTTCTTCAGTTAGAGAAATTTGTTTGATGCCTCGTGCACTATAGATTAAGGAGTGCATGGACGTTTCCTCTTCCGTGAAAATCTTTGTCAGATCCATGTCGAATTGTCCTAGGTTTGGGGCAAAATTCATTGGGTCATAAGTAATTAATATTTCCTTGAAAGAAGATTTATTCATTAATTCATTTGGTATAGGTCTTTCGTGCACAATATCTGGGGTTTGGGTGATATTGTATTTTGGGATTCATAGGATTGTGGATCCATGGTAGTATAGACGTCTTAATTAAATTAATAAGGAGTAGTTTGAAAAGTATTTATTTATGGTAGGGATATTTTTTGTATCAAAAAAAATAATTTTTCAGCTTCTACTTCTACTTTTGGAAGAAACAAAAATTTGTAGTTTTTTTCAACTTCTGCCGCTCAAAAGCACTTTATCTATTAGTCAAATATCTCAATGTTTATTAAAGAAAGTATTTCGGGGGAAAAATGCTTTTAGCCTCCAAAATTTAGCAGAATATATTATTAATAATTTACAATTATCTATAAATATGGTTTAAGCATTAGGGGTCATTTGAGAAATTTTATTGTGTACCTCACATAACTAACATTAATTGTATGAGGCTTTTTTTTATGTCATAAATTTGTGGGAGTGGAACCCAATATTACACTTGTGCGTCCACAAAAATATGGATTCACAAAATTATGAGACAAATAAAATGCCTCGTACAATTAGTGTCAGTTATATAAGATATAAAATAAAAATTTTCTGGGGTCATTTGGTAACACGGCTAAGATATTATGATTTCGGGATAAATGTATAACTATTTTAACATACACAGTAGAATATTGCTTCCAAACTAGAAAATTTTCGAATTTTACACCACAATTACAATGTTAATTTTATACTACATTGTATGGGGTAGTTTTCCTTGTGAAAAGTCATACGGGAAATTTAATATCGAGATTATATTAAATAGATTAAATTATGAAGAGATTGCTTAGTCGATATGCTTTTATTATAGATATTTGATTAAGTGAACTAAAAGTAGAATATATAAAATATGTGTTTGGCTTTATACTAAATATGCTTGAATAAATTTTTATTTTTAGTTTAAATCTTAACTTTCTTAAAGTATTCGGAAAAAGAGTGTTGGAAAAAAATTAAAAAAATTGTTTGCTTGAATTTGAATTTTTATCTGTAATTATTGTGAAAATTAATGAGATATTTGAGAAAATGTAATATAAATTTGAAAATTCAAATGTTAATAGATATTTGAAATTTTATGGTCAAATTTGTCTATAAATAAAAACAGCGATACATTAATTGAGACATAAATAGTAATAATTTCGATATCTTAGTAGTTTTAGCACACATTTGTCAATAGATATATTTTTTTCGATTTATTCAATTATTTTTCATAAAAATATTTGTCAGTAAAATTTTACAAGTTTTTGAAAAAAACGAAAATGAGTTTTTCAAAAATCAAAAAGTAGCTTTGACCACTTTTTCAGAAATTTTAAGTAAAATGTGCCTTCAAACATAATTTCAAATTTCAAATATCATTTTTCAACTTAAAACCAAATACCTTTTTTTTAAATTACATTTTTTATGTCAAACTACTACTTAGATAGAAAATTTATCAAAGTACTTCTAATTAACTTACTATTGTATTATTGCTTTTTTCTAGAATAAAAATTCACATAGTTAAAAGAAAGTGAAAAGATACTGTTAACTAGCTAGTCCTTTCTATCAAAATCCCACCAAGTCGGCATCTAACCCAACCTGCTAGGTAAGCTAAACAGTAAGTCGCTACTATAATGAGAAATCATCAATATTATGAATAAAACCGCAAGAGAATTCAATACAACTATCCCAAGTAGTACGAGTCATGAACCATTCCGATTTATATTTATAAAGATAGTAAAATCAATAAATTAACACAACTACAAAAAGAGTATTTGGCGGCAATTATTTAGCGGCAATAAGTGAATTGCGGCTAATATATACTATAAAGCTAATATATATATGGCCACTAAAACATAACCTTTTACCAGCAATTAAATTAAATTGCCATTAAACATAATTATTTGACTAACAGGCGCATTTAGGGTTTTTATGTTTTTATTTTTTTTAAAAACTTTCCCTCTATGCTGATTTATTTCCTCCAAATTATTTTGCACAACAAAATAATCATCGATTCCCTCCAAAAAATCGTCATCCAATTTGCCAAAAAAGAAAATCTGTCGATTCCATCCAATTTGCACCAAAAATAATCCATCGATTCCCTCTAATCAGAAAAATAAGAAAATCTATTCTGAACGGGATACTAATTTCATTCAACGAATAGGGGAGGAATCTGATTTTCCTTCATCGAAAAGGATACAAATTACAGAGTCTACATATAGGTCTTGAGATTTTGTATTGTTTCATTGAACGAGAAGACCGTTGTTCGTCCCCAGCCAAAATCGTTGACAGAATCGTTGAATCGCCGGCCAGAATTGTAGAATCGAAGGTCTCCGGCCAGCTTTTTCCCCGGATAACTGCTCTTCTTCCCCAGGTATTTTTGTTTTTCACCCAGCAGACGCATGTTTCATTGGAGTTAGGATAAGATGTTAGATTTGTGTTCAACTGTTATGATTATGCCTACTGTTTGCGATTTGAGATTTTTCGTTTTTTTGCCCAGCAGAATCGTAGTATTTTCGTCGTTGTTAGTATTCTAACTGTTGCGAATTTGAGATTTTTCGTTTTTCACCCAGTTGAATCGTAGTATTTTCGTCGTTGTTAGTATTCTAACTGTTGCGATTTGAGATTTTGTGTTCAACTGTTACGATTATGCCTTCAATTGTTGCGATTTGAGATTTGCGTAAGTACAATTTTTTCTGCATATGTGAGTCGCGATTTGAGTTGATTTTGGGTTGTTGCTGCTCGAATATGCTCAATCGTCGATATCAAAGTATAGCTTTTTTATGTGTTTGCTAAGTTGTTTGTGATATCTCCCTGCTTGCTGTTAGATTGATAGTCGTTTCATTGAATTGATTCTTCCCCTGTTACTCTATTATTTTTTGTTTGTTTTCTACGTTTTTGTTGTTTTCTCTAATTGTTAGTTTTTTGTTATATATGTTGCCTTTTGGGTTTACAATTTCTATTTTCTTGTCTTTGAATTGGTTCGTCTGTATTTTTTCTAAGGCTACTGCTAGGCGGAACAAACCTAATAAGATTCTGGCTCTCTCAAGTAAATCAACCAATCTTGTAGTCATCTCTCCTAGGTAGTATTTGAACTCCATTATGTGCTTGATCACTATGTTTATGACTAGCCTCTTTAGGTGATTTGATCCTTGGACACTAGTATTGTGAATCTGCATTTGGCTATTATCCAGATTTGATCCTTGGACACTAGTCTTTTGACCATTTTCCTGAATGTAAATCGGTGGGTTGCCATAAGCCTCTTTAAAGTACTCCAGAAATTTATAATAGGAGTAGTAAGTTTTGAAAGTTTTAAAATATATGATATATGGTTATTCTATAAATTAGAAGTTTAATAATTCTATTCTAGAAAATGTAATGAACCAATATGTGAAAAATATAGAAGAAATTAGAGATAGTTTAACTGTTTGATAGTTTTAATTGTTTAAGTGACCGTTTTAAATAAATTTCTGTTTAATAGTTTTAATTATTAAAATGATATTTTTGAGACATGGAATTACTTGCTAATAGGATGGTTATTTTATTTTAACTATATTTTTCATTAATTTCACCTTTTTACTAATGCATTTTTAGCTTTTTCCAGTAATTAAAGGAAAAGAAAAGACTATCTTGAATGTCATGGACAATCCTTCAAATAAATGATGGATATATTGTGAAAGAGTTAGTAAAGAATATTTGGATGGAGTAGAGAAATTTTTTAAATCATGCCTTTTCTAAAAAACAAGATGGAGAAAAAATTGCATGTCCTTGTACGGAGTGTGTGCTTGTCCATCAAGTAAATCGAGCTACAGCATATAATCGTCTTGTGGTTAATTGTATTATACCATACTATGATACTTAGTTTTGTCATGGTGAGTCTCTAAAGGGATCAAAAAATGCTGAAGCAAATATCACAGTCAGTCAACTCAAAGGGGCGATGATATGAGAGGAATGATACATGATGCATTTGCAGGTGTTACACAGTTCATGGATACTAACGTTAGTGAATTAGGTAGCATGGAGATACAAGAGAATACTTCTCATCCATCTGGAAATCAACCGCATCCAGAGGTGGATAAGTTTGAACGGCTCATGAAGGAGGCAAATGAAGAACTATATCCATGATGTAAGAAATTTAGCAAAATGTCCTTTTTGATGCATCTGTACCATACAAAATGCATGTTCAAATGGTAAAATGAATCGTTTAATGCTTTACTTGGACTATTGAAGGATGCGCTGCCTGAAGGAGAAAAATTACCTCCTTCCCTCTATGAGACAAAAAAAGATAGTTGAAGGCTTGGGCTTAAAGTATGAGAAAATTCATGCTTGTCCCAATGATTGCATGCCTTTTAGGAAAGAGTTTGCTAATAAGAATGTCAATAAATACAATGCTTGTGGAGCTTCTAGATGGAAAAATGATGCTAGAAAAATCCTAGCCAAGGTTCTAAGGTATTTTCCTTTAAAACCAAGGCTACAAAGATTGTTTATGTCTTCGGAAACTTCTAAAGCAATGTGTTGGCATCATGAAGAGCGCAAAAAAGATGGAGTTCTACGACATCCTGCAGATTCTGAAGCTTGGAAAAAATTTGATAGTAAATATCCCCAATTTGCTGGAGACCCTCGCAATGTGCATCTAGGACTAGCTTCTGATGGGTTCAATCCATTTGGCAAAATGCGAACTGTTCATAGTACATGTCCAGTGATTTTAATGCCATATAATCTTCCTCCATGGATGTGCATGAAACAAGAGTTCTTCATTCTGTCCTTACTTATTCCTGGACCCAAAGCGCATGGCAATAATATCGATGTACTTTTGCAACCTCTAATAGAAGAGTTAAATGAATTATGGGATGTTGGGGTAGAAACATACGATGCCTCTACTAAGGAGATATTTCAAATGCGAGCAGCTCTCATGTGGACTACAAATGACTTTCCTGCATATGGTACTCTCTCTGGATGGTGCACTTATGGTCGATTTGCATGCCCTTCTTGTAACATAAACACTCAATATAGAAGATTAAAACATGGTAGAAAGTTTTGTTACATGGGTCATCGACACTTCTTGAAGTCGGGACACACATATCGGAATGATGCGAGATCCTTTGATGGGACTAAAGAAACAAGACCTGCACCTTCTCCAGTATCTGGGTCAGTAG
Organism: Nicotiana benthamiana; assembly: GCA_034376525.1. Classification (NCBI taxonomy): domain Eukaryota; kingdom Viridiplantae; phylum Streptophyta; class Magnoliopsida; order Solanales; family Solanaceae; genus Nicotiana; species Nicotiana benthamiana. Next base: position 1,177,578 of record CM067327.1, on the reverse strand, counting down.
TGTTGAATAAAATTGAAGATATAAAATTTACTCTCGGCCAGTCAAGTGAAGGTATAAGTGGGGTGATGAAAAACACATGGAAAAATAGAAGTATTTTTTCGATCTTCCTTATTGGAAATTTAACTTGGTGCACCATAATCTTGATGTGATGCACATAGAAAAGAATGTGTGCGATAACATAATTTATACAGTATTGAATCTTGGTAAAAAGTCTAAAGACAACTTTGAAGCTCGATTGGACATGAAGAAGATGAAAATAAGACCAAGCTTATGGCCTCAATATCGAGCTAGTGGGAGAGCATATCTTCCTGCTACTTTTTTCACAATGTCTCAGCAGGAAAATGAGTTATTTTATGAAGTACTACAAAATGCCAAGTTTCCAGATGGCTATACATCTAATATTTCACGTTGCATTCGCAAACGAAAGTTATCTGGGCTAAAAACTCACGATTGTCATGTTATAAATGCAAGAACTTCTTCCTCTTGCCTTGCGGAGATCAATAGATAAAAGAGTAAGTTCAATTTTAAATTGTATTATGAACATTCTTTCGTGTTTTGCATAGCAAAGATCTAAAACTAGAATAGTTAAAAGTACTTGAAGAAAAAAATTCATGAAACATTGTCTACTATGGAGAAACGCTTCCTCCCAAGATTCTTTACTGTTATGATACACTTGGTTATTCACTTGGCAACTGAGGCTAAACATGCGGGACCAGTACATTATCGCTGGATGTATCCAATTGAGAGGTATGTAGAAAATCACTGAATCTTTGTTATATGTCTTTAGTTGCTAAATACTATAATATCAAACTAATAACATTACTTCGTTCCATAGGTATTTGGTTCTTTAAAATCATATGTTCATAATCTTGCATGTCCAGAAGGTTCAATAGTAGAAGAGTACATAGCAAATGAGTGTATGGCATTCTGCTCACCATATTTAGAGGGTGGAGATTCAAGGTCTTATTGTTCGAGAAAATGGAGTGATGAAATTGAGCATGGGACTAATAAAGAAGAATCTCTTTTTCCTGCTGTTGGGGAGTCGTACGTCGTACGGTAGAGTAGATGTATTTGAGTTGGATGACAAAACATGGTTGCAAGCACATCGACATGTGCTTTTCAATTGTGAGTCAGAAGTGGTTGAGTATATAAGAAGTAAGTGTTATATCTATTATTATATATATATATATATATATATATATATATATATATATATATATATATATATATATATATATATATATATATATGTATATATATGTATATTTATATGTATGTATATATATGTATATTTATATGTATGTATGATAACAAAATTGATATATGCGAGTTACATGTATAGGGAACATATTGCTGAAATCAAAAGAGCACATCGTAAGCGTCGTTTAACACAACATCAACTTGATCGTGTGCATTTCGATACATTTCATGAGTGGTTCAAGGATCAAGTAATTAGTAGGCCGAAGTCATTGTTTACGTTAAATTATTATCCTTATACAAATATCCAAATTTATAGTTGTATCTTTTAATTGGTTAGGTAAAGGAGTTGGAAGCCACATCTAACATCTTAAATGATGTTAAAGTCCTAGCACAAGGACCAAGTTACATTGCAAAAAGATTCAGTGCGTTCGATGTTAATAATGGGTATCGATTCCAAACAAAACAAAGTAAAGAGTTCAATGTGACACAAAATAGTGGTGTTATGGTCGTTTCAAAGACTGAAAGTTATGCAAGTACAAGTGATAATGCTTCAAAATCTGCAAATATCACATATTATGGCAGATTGAATGATATTGTAGAGTTAAACTACTATGAGAAATTTAAGGTCATCTTATTTAAGTGTGATTGGGTTGATGTAACCAAAGGTAAAGGAATTAAGGAAGATGACTTCGGTTGCACACTTGTGAATTTCACACACCTGACAGACTCTGGCGATCGACAACGTCACGAGCCCTTTATTTTTGCAGAACAAGCTCCACAAGTAATATTTGTGCAAGATCCTCAAGATCATTAATGGTTTGTCCCTAGGTTAATTAAACCTCGAGAAATTTTAAATATGGGAGAGGAAAATAGTGTGCAGTTTGAGTTATCAATGCAAAGTGATGCCACTGACATGGCTATGTTAGAAAATGCTTTTGTTTTAGTAGATGAGTATAATGATTGGGTAAGAAGTGGTGTAGATGGGATAATAATTGATACAAACGTAGATTTTCATTCTTCTCCAAATGATGGTGAAGCTAATGTTGAGGGAGAAAATAATATAGAAAGTGAACGTGATTCTGAATAAGATATGTGGTACTAATAGAATTTTTGTTGCAAGTTCTATGTAATAAACTCTAAGGGTGTTAATTTTTTGATTCAAAAATTTGAATATTGGATGTTTGAGTGAATTTATTGTGCCTTCTTCTATCTATATTTTGCTTATTGTATCCATTTAAATGTGATATTATAAGGTGGTACTATCACTTGATAATTATTTTCCTAGTGCATAAATAGCTCTCATCTCTAGAACAATATTTCTTGCAAGGATTTGTTTGCATTACCTGAGTTGTTGATATTTTTCACATATTGAGATTTGGATGATGCTTCCTCATGTTTTGCAAGTGGCCTGCTGATTTGTTGGAGTCAATCTAGTACTAATATAGCGTAATGCAGCTATATATTGTTTTCATTTTGGAGAAGGATTTATGCGAACTAGAGGTCGCAACCGACTGGTAATTGAATAAGGCGACGATGAAGATGTGCGACCTTATATTGAGCATTTGACGGATGGTCAAAACCATTCTGCAACCCAGCCTTATATTGAGAATTTGATGGATAATATGAACTCTTCTGAAGACCAGGCACATTATGATCAATATTGTGATTTGAATAGTTCTGCTGGTGGTATTGAAGTTCAACGAAGTGATGATGAATCAGGTAACACTTTTCTCTGGAATCATTTTCAAATCTTAATTGTGTGAATACAATGGTTAATCTAACAAGTGTATGAATACTCCCCTTTATATTTCCAAGATAACAAGCAGCTTGTAGTGAACTCAACATTGGTATCACAAAATGATAACTAACTACACTAATATTTGTTGGTTTTATTGTCCACATGCTGAAAAAACTCCACTGCTTTTGCCATTTATTCCATGCATCTTTCCTTGTCCATCGTGTCTCATGTATTTGTCCAGTTATTCCATTTTTATTCCCATTTCTGTCCAGCTGATTCTTAGTAATCTCTTTCTGGTGCAAACTACTATGGTGTATTACCTTGATCTTAGCCCCTCATGTGTTGTTTTTTTATGTCATTTTGATCTTTCTAATTGATTTCCTCAGTTGTTCTCCCTCTATGCGTGTGTTGTTATGTATATGTGTTGATTTCATGTTCCTTATTGATGTCTTTTTATTTGTAACACCTAGCCATAATTGCCCTGTGAATTGAATTATCTAGCTCATTTGCATCAGGCTTTGACTTAGCTCCAACTCGTGAATGAATCTTCTGCTGCTACTTGGCCTCATTTGGATCTTTGATCCCTTGGCTAATGTATTGTGTAGTTGTTGGCTTTAAGCTACATTATCCAAGAATCGAGGCCTATTACAATTGAATCCCTGAGTGATCATATTTTCTGGGCTGTAACTTTTGCTTATGTGCACTTTCGATGGCTTTGAATAGCCCATTTATTTACATTCTAGAACTCTTTCTGCTATGAGTGTTTAAAATAGAGTTGGTGCCTTTCTGGGCCAACATACATATCAATATATCACAAGTTTATAAATATTTCAGCCGATCTGAATTGTACTCACTTGAATACACATTTGCTTGGAATTCATACAGAAACAGTTCTGAATTGTACTCACAGAAACAGATTTTGTTGGCATTGACCTAACATTTCTGAATTCATACATTTGTTTACTCACAGGTTGGTTTCTTGAAGCTTCTGTTAATTTTCTATTTGCTTCACAATCGACACTTGTTTCACTCTCAGTCAATAGAGACTGTTCTCTAATATAATGAAGTAGACGCTAATAATGAACTAGTTATATTGTGACCTTTGAATCTTCTATTCTAGGTAATTTGGAGCCAAGAAAGATTCATGGGTCTACTTTACTAAAAGATATTTGGAAACTTCCTTCGGGGAAGGTAGTTGATGTGCCGTTTAATAATCGTAACCAAGCTGTTGGGGAAAAAGGTCGAAAGCTTTCTAGCTTTCTAGGAATAATTGCGATAACTCCAGAACTAACACCTTTACATGTTGATGATTGGAGAAATTTTGACAAGGAGGAAAAGAAGAAATTGGTGGATTTTGTGGGGGTATGGAGTAGTTATTATTATTTATTTATTTTATTTTATTTATTATTATTATTAATATATGATGGGTTCAATCTTTTATACATGATATGTTTTTCTAAATATCGACTTTATTTTTTTTTGAAGAAGTTCTCTATCCCAAGACGAGGAGAAGCTTATGTCCTAAAGTCACTAGGAAAGAAATGGAAAGATTACAAGTGTGAGTTAAAGGGTGAGTATTTGCGAAAATATAAGACTAAAGACCTTTTGATGAAAAATAGACCAAGTCACATACCGAGGGATAAATGGAGTGGTCTTGTCGCTTATTGGATTTCAGATAAAGATAAGGTATTAGCAAATCTTTAGAACACCTCAGGTTGGTTATTTTCAGTGTTTTAATTTTAGTTATGCTCAATTTTTATGTATAATTTATAAGATATCATTTTAGTATTTCAACGATAGAGGCGTTCCCATGAAAATAGAAATAATAGGGCCAATCAAAAGATGCCTCACACAGGAGGATCCAAAAGTATTGCTACCTTGATGGATGAGCAGGTAAATGTCACGACCCAAAGGGTCATCACCGCACTTCTCCCTTTCCTTGCGCTTCTGAGGCCTTGAAAACCTCTTATTCGATTGCCTCGATTTGTGTGCACAATCCGGCCGCGAAGTTGGAGAATTGTATGTGAAAATATTTTAATTATGTGTTAAAAACTATGAATTTTGATAATAATATTGCTATAGTGGACCTTGATCAACATTTTGGGTAAAAGGACCCGGACCCGTGATGTAACGGTCCCAGAGGGTCCGTAAGGAAATTTGGGACCCGAGCGTATTCCCAGAATCAAAATTCGAGGTCCTAGGCCCGAGAACGGAGCTTTTCTATGAAATTATTTTCTGAAAATGCTTAAGGAAAAATTAAAATGAAAATTGATCAAAAGTGATAGTATCGGGCTCGTATTTTAATTCGAACGCTCGGTACAAGTCTTAAATGAGCGTTAAGCGCTATCTGTAAAGTTTGGTTGAAAACGTACGTCGTTTGACGTGTTTCGGACTAAAAATGGAAAATTTGAAAGTTTTGAACTTTGAAATGAAAATCATGAGTTTTGGAGGTTGATTATTTGATTTTGATGTTATTTTGGCGATTTAATCGCACAAGTAAGTCCGTATGATGTTTTTGAGGTGGGGTCATGGTAGGGTTGGAGCCCCGAGGGCTCGGGTGAGTTTCGGATAGGTGTTAGGCTCATTTGAAAATGCTTTAACTGCTGCTGTCTGCAGTCTTCGCATTTGCGAAGCCTTATTCGCAAATTCGAACCTCCCTTGTTTGGCCAGACATCGCAAATGCGATCATTCCCCTTGGTATCCAGACTTCGCAAATGCAAAGTCAATCTCGCAAATGTGACTTCCCCCGCCTAAGCCATGGGTTTGCAAATGTGAACCTTTTCTCGCAAATGCGAGTTCCCCCTTTTCCCTGCCCAGTTCGCATTTGTGAACAATTTCTTGCAGATGCGAGATTCCCTTATTTTCGACCCAGTTCGCAAATGCGAAGTCAATATTGCATTTGCGACATCTGCAATTGTGCAACTTATACTTAGCCAATTTCAAACTTCATTTTTCATATTTTCAGAACCCAAACCTCCATTGGCGATTTTCTCTCGACTCTTTCTCTCCCAAATCACTTGTATGTCAACTTTTACTCAATAACTTCAAACTTTAACATCTTTTATCATGATTTCAACTTAAAATCAAAGCTTTCAATGGGTAAAAATGGGGATTTGGGGTAGAACCTAGGTTTTCATAAAATTGGGGAGTTGGACCTCGATTTGGGGTCCGATTTAAAAACAAATTACATATATGAACTCGTGGGGGAATGGGTAATCCGGTTTTGGTTTGAACCTCGAGTTTTGACCCCGTGGGCCCAGGGGCAGGGAATTTCATTCTTATGCATTCAAATTGATTTAACTAGCATTTGTTGATACATTTGAGTAAATTGTGGTTAGATTCGACTGGTTTTGAGGTGAATTCGAGGGGTAAAGTTATTCTAGAGGCGTGAGTTGAGTTGGAAGCTTTCGAGGTAAGTGTTTGATCTAACATTGGCTTGAGGAAATAAGATTTGGATAATATTTGCTATGGGCTATATGGAGTCGGTGTATAGGTATGGTGACAGTTACCTATGCGCCCGAGTCTAGGATGACCTTGAGTCATAATTGCTATTAAATTGACGAAGGAAGTGAACAGTTGTGATAATTACTTGTTATATGAACTATGAAATGATAGTTGAGAGGCAGATGAGCTAAGGAATGAATTTTGATATTATTCCCTTGCCGGGATTTGTTGTTGAATCATTTTCCCTTGCCGGGACTTATTGTAGAGTTGGTCTTCCCTTGCCGAGATATTATGATTGGGATCATGTGGCACGCCGACCATGAGATATTATGATTGGGATCGTGTGGCACGCCGACCACGAGATATTATGATTGGGATCGTGTGGCACGTCGACCATGATATGTTATGATCGGAAGCGAGTGGTACGCCTACCACAACTTGTATTGATTATTGTTATTGGCCTTAGATGACGTGCATTGTATATTGAGAGTAAAAGCATGAAGGATGATGTCGTGTATTATATTTGACAGTTTTGGTCAGTAATGAGAGCAAAAACACGAAGGGTGATGCCGTGCAGTTGTTGATTCACTGGCTTTCTTTATTTAATTATTATATATTCAGTTCCATTTCTTGTTTGTTGAAGTTATACTTGAACTGTTACACCCCCAGCATGTCCCTCGCCATTATTTGTTTAAAATCTTGTTCTCTTTATGTTATTGCACATATATCTGTACAGGTTGATTGTGGTAGGTCTGGTTTAGCCTCGTCACTACCTCGCCGAGGTTAGGCCGGGCACTTACTATCACATGGGGTCGGTTGTGTTGATACTACACTTCTGTGCCTTTTTGTGCATAGGTTAGGACACAGCTTACGGACCGCAACTATAGTTAGGGAATGATCCTTCAGTCCAGAGACTCTAAGGTACTTCGCTGGCATTCGCGGGCCCGGTGTCTCCTCTATCTTTTCTAGTTTGTTTTATTGTATCAAACAGACATGTTATGTATTTCTTTCAGACTGTTGCTTTTAATACTCTTTAGTCGTCTATGAGTAGTGACACCATATACTGGGTAGAGGCTTGTTATTAATTTCCGCACTTTATCTTTGATATTGTTGTTAAAAGATTTCCGCATGATTTCTATTTGATTAATCCAGTATTTATTTTGTTTTAGGTTAAGCTTATTGTGAAATGATTAAAAGGGGTTGGCTTTCCTAGCTTCGATAGTAGGCGCCATCACGACTCCCGATGGTGGGAAAATCCTGGTCGTGACAAGTTGGTATCAGAGCACTAGGTTACTTGGGTCTCAGAACTCACGGACAAGCTCGGTAGAGTCTGATGGATCGGTACGGAGACGTATGTATTTATCCCCCAGAGGCTACAGAGTTAGGAAAAGTTTCACTTTATTCATTCTTGTCGTGCGATTCTGTTTCTCAATTATCGATTGTCGTTCTACTTTGTTCTTTCACAGATGGCGAGAACACGTGCATCTTCATATTCCACGCAGTAGCCCGAGCCCCCAGCAGTAGCTCTCACGAGGGGCAGGGGCCGAGGCCATTCCAGAGGCCGTGGCAGGGGCAGAGCTCAGCCCCAGGCAGCAGTTCCAGAGGTGGGGCCTCATATTGACTTTGATGAGGAGGTTCCAGCTCCACCAGCTCCAGTGGGCCCAGCTCAGGTCCCAAGAGGAGTGATGTTTTCTTCGGACCTTTAGGATGCTCTTGTCCGCAAAGCATGCTTTATGGACACTGTCGCTAGAGCGGGATTGCTGCTAGTGGCACCAGCCACTTCTCAGGCTGGAGGAGGGGTTCAGACTCCTGCTACACGTACTCTGGAGTAGGTATCTCCCCAGACTCAGGTTCTATTGGTTCAACCCGCAGTGGCAGCTCAGACAGGCATTACAGCTCAGGCCGGAGATGGGACGACCATGTATTCGGATGCTTTGTGGAGACTTGATCAGTTTTCCAAGATTTTCACTACTACTTTCATCAGTGCTTCATCGGAGGATCCCTAGGATTTTCTGTACAGTTTTCATAAGATCCTAAGGACAATGGGGATAGTAGAGACCAATGGGGTCGATTTCTGCACTTTTAGACTTGTGGGGTCAGCCAAGACTTGGTGGAGGGATTATTGCATATCTAGACTATCAGGGTCACCAATTTGACATGGGATCAGTTTGCAGAGTTATTTTTGGAGACGTTTCTCCCTGTCACTCAGCGGGAGGCACTTCGCAGGCAATTTGAGCTCCTTCAGCAGGGCTCCATGACAGTTACACAGTATGAGACCAGATTTGTTGACTTGGCATGCCATGCAGTAGTGATCTCCCTACAGATCGAGAGAGGTTCCGGAGATTCATTGATGGATTGATTCAGCCCATTCGCCTTCAGATGGCTATGGGAGTTGGCATTGATATTACTTTTCAGGAGGCGTCAATGCGGCCCGCCTAGTAGAGATGGCATTGGCTCGAGAAGGTAGTCAGGGTTCAGACAAAAGGCCTCGACATTCTGGCAGATTTAGTGGTACCTCATCTGGAGGTAGGGATTTCCATGACCGAGGCCATCCCCCGAGACCTTTCCAATCGGCACTTCAGGTTTCTCATGATAAACCAGGCGGTGGTGGCCATCAGCAGTATTATTCGAATCAGCAGTCTTTCAGTGCACCACCAGCCCCCATCAGTGCACCGCCACTTTAGAGCTTCAGGGGAGGACATACCAGTCGACAGGGCTAACAGTCATCCGCCGAGGGAATGTTATGGTTGTGGTGACGTATGTCATGTTGTCAGATTTTTCCCTCGAGCCTCGAGTAGTTCTCAACAGCAGGGTCCTAGCCCTACGATTCAGGCAGTAGGCGATCCACAGGCCGCCCAGCCAGCTAGAGGCGGGGGTAGGCATCGTAGAGGTGGAGGGAGAGACCATAGAGGTGGAGCCCGGACAGCCAGAGGTAGGGGTCAGGCCGCAGAAGATCGTCCCAGAGACGCAGTTCAGGGAGGTGGGGGTCAGTCCCATTGTTATGCATTGCCAGCCAAGCCGAAGGCTGAGTCATCTGATGTTGTGATTACAGGTACTATACTAGTCTGTGATAGGGATGCTTCAGTATTATTTGATCCGGGATCTACTTATTCTTATGTGTCATCCTATTTTTCACCCTATTTGATCATGCCTAGTGAGGCTCTGGGTATTTCTGTATATGTGTCCACATCGGTTGGTGATTCTATAGTGGTCGACCAAGTGCATAGTTCTTGTGTGGTGATATTTGAGGGTCGACGCGTGTAGAATTATTGCTTTTAGACATGGTGGACTTCGATGTTATATTGGGGATGGATTGGTTGTCCCCGTATCATGCTATCTTGGATAGTCACGCCAAGACCGTGACATTAGCCTTGCCCGATTTGCCCCGACATGAGTCGAGAGGGACCCCAGGTCATGCCACCCGTAGTGTTATTTCGTATGTCAAGGCTCGACGTATGGTTGAGAAGAGGTGTTTAGCATATTTGGCGTATGTTCGCGACTCCAGCGCAGAGGTTCCATCTATCGATTCTATCCCTATTGTTTATGAGTTCCTCGAAGCTTTTCCTTCAGACCTGTCGAGTATGCCGCCTGACAGGGATATTGATTTCTGTATTGATCTGGCTCCTGGCACTCAGCCTATTTCTATTCCACCGTATCGCATGGCCCCGCCAGAGTTGAAAGAGTTGAAGGAGCAGCTTCAGGACTTGCTTGATAAGGGTTTCATTAGACCGAGTGTATCACCTTGGGGTGCACCAGTGTTGTTTGTGAAGAAAAAGGACGGGTCGATGAGGATGTGCATTGGTTATTGACAGTTGATCAAGGTGATGATAAAGAACAGTATCCATTGCCGACGATTGACAATTAGTTTGACCAGCTCCAGAGTGCCAGGGTGTTCTCGAAGAAAGATTTGAGGTCTAGTTATCATCAGCTAAGCATTAGGGCATCTGATGTCCCTAAGACAACATTTCGTACTCAGTATGGGCATTATGAGTTTTTGTTAATGTCGTTTGGGTTGACCAATGCCCCAGCAGCATTCATGGAGTTGATGAACCAAGTGTTCAGGCCTTACTTGGATTTATTTGTGATTATATTCATTGATGATATCTTGGTATACTCCCGCATTCAGGAGGAGCATGAGTAGCACCTCAGAGTAGTTCTTCAGATTCTGAAAGATAGCCATTTGTACATCAAATTTTCAAAGTGCGAATTTTGGTTGAGTTCAGTAGAATTCCTGGGTCATGTCGTATATGCAGAGGGTATTCAGGTGGACGCGAAGAAGATAGAGGCAGTCAAGAACTGGCCTCAACCAGCTTTAGCTATAGAGATTTGGAGCTTCTCGGGGTTAGCTGGTTACTACAAACGTTTTGTGGTGGGTTTTTCATCCATCGCAGCCCCGATGACTAGATCGACTCAGAAGGGCGCCCAGTTCAGGTTGTCAGATGAGTGCGAGGCGAGCTTCCAGAAGCTCAAGACAGCTCTGACTACGTCACCGGTATTGGTTTTGCCCACGGGATCCGGGCCTTATCGTGTGTATTATGATGCTTCCCGTATCGGGCTAGGCGCAGTGTTGATTCAGTACGGTAAGGTTATAGCATATGCTGCGAGGCAGTTAAAGATCCACGAGAAGAATTATCCAGTTCATCACCTAGAGTTGGCAGCCATTATTCATGACTTGAAGATCTGGAGGCATTATTTGTATGGTGTGACGTGTGAGGTGTACACAGATCACATGAGCCTTCAGTACTTGTTCAAGCATAAAGAGCTGAATTTGAGACAACGGAGGTGGTTGGAGTTGTTAAAAGATTATGATGTTTCTATTTTATACCACCCGGGGAAGGCCAATATGGTGGCCGATGCATTGAGTAGAAAGTCCGCCAGCATGGGTAGTCTTGCATATATTCTGGTAAGCTAGAGACCGCTTGCCTTGGATGTGCAGGCCTTGGCCAATAGATTTGTGAGATTGGATATTTCTGAGCCCAGCAGGGTGTTAGGTTGCACGGTTGCTCGCTCGTCATTGATGGAGCATATCCGGGAGCGACAGTTTGATGATCCCCATTTGTGTGTCATGAGAGACAAGGTACAACAGGAGGCGCCAGGGAGATGACTTTGGGAGATGATGGGGTATTGAGGTTGCAGGGGCGAGTTTGTGTGCCCAATGTTGATGGTATTCGAGAGTCGATCTTAGCGGAGGCCCATAATTCTTGGTATTCTGTTCACCCGGGCGCCGCGAAGATGTATCAGGATTTGAGACAACATTATTGGCGGCGTAGAATGAAGAAAGACATTGTTGCATATGTGGCTCGTTGTCTAAATTGTCAGCAGGTTAAGTACGAGCATCAGAGGCCCGGTGGGTTATTTCAGAGGATTGAGCTTCCGAATGGAAGTGGGAGAGAATCACCATGGATTTTGTTAGTGGCCTTCCGATGACTCGGAAGAAGTTTGATGCTATATGGGTTATTATTGATAGGCTGACTAAGTCAGTGCATTTTGTCCCAGTTGCCACCACCTATTCATCCGAGAGGTATGCTGAGATTTATATCAGGTAGATCGTTCGCCTTCATGGGGTGCCCATATCTGTTATTTCAGATCAGGGTCCGCAGTTTACCTTGCATTTATGGAGAGTGGTGCAACATGAGTTGGGAACCAAGTCTAGTTGAGTACAACATTTCACCCCCAGACGGACGGTCAGTCCGAGAGGACTATTTAGATTCTTGAGTATATGCTCCGAGCCTGCGTTATTGATTTTTGAGGCTCGTGGGATCAGTTTTTGCCTTTAGCAGAGTTTGCCTACAACAACAGCTACCAGTCTAGTATTCAGATGGCCCCGTATAAGGTGTTGTATAGTAGGCGGTTTCGGTCCCCAGTCGGATGGTTTGAGCCGGGAGAGGTTCGGTTATTGGGTACATACCTGGTACAGGAGGCCTTGGATAAGGTTGAGATCATTCAAGACAGACTACGGTCAGCTTATTCTAGGCAGAAGAGTTTTGCAGAGTCAGGGATGTTGCTTTCATGGTTGGTGAGCGGGTATTGCTCCATGTATTGCCTATGAAGGGCGTGATGAGGTTCGGGAAGAAGGGCAAGCTTAGCCCTAGGTATATTGGCCCATTTGAGATTCTTGACCGTGTGGGGAATGTGGCTTATAGACTTGCATTTCCACCTAGCTTGTCAGTTGTGCACCCAGTTTTTCATGTATCCATGCTTCGGAAGTATCACGGTGTTCCCACCCACGTGTTAGATTTCAGTACTGTCCAATTGGACAAGGTCTGTCATATGAGGAGGAGCCAGTGGCTATTTTAGACCGGCAGGTTCAACAGTTGAGGTCACGGAGTTTTCCTTCAGTGCGTGTACAGTGGAGAGGTCAACCTCATGAGGCATCGACCTGGGAGTCCGAGTCTGATATGCGGAGTCGTTATCCCCATCTATTCCCCGACTCAGGTACTTCTTTCTTTTGTCTGTTCGAGGATGAACATTTGTTTTAGAGGTGGAGGATGTGATGAACCAAAGGTTCATCACCACAATTCTCTCTTTCCTTGCGCTTCTGAGAGCTTGAAAACCTCTTATTTGGTTGCCTTAATTTGCGTGCGCAGTCTGGGCGCAAAGCCGAAAAATTTTATGTGGAAATATTTCAATTCTATGTTAAAAACTATGAATTTTGATAATAATATTGCTATAGTTGACCTAGGTCAACGTTTTAGGTAAACGGACCTAGACACGTGATGTGACGACCCGTAAGGAAATTTGGGACCCGAGAGTATTCTCGAAATCGAAATTCGAGGTCCCAGGCCAGAGTACGTATATTTTATGTGAAATTATTTTCTGAAAATGCTTAAGAAAAAATAAAATGAAAATTGATTAAAAGTGATAGTATCAGGCTCGTATTTTGGTTCTGACGCCCGTTACAAGTCCTAGATGAGCGTTAAGCTCTATCTATAAAGTTTGATTGAAGACGGACGTCGTTTGACGTGTTTAAGACTAAAATTGGAAACATGAAAGTTTTGAACTTTGAAATGAAAACCATGAGTTTTGGAGGTTTATTCTTTGAATTTGATGTTATTTTGGCAATTTGATTGCATGAATAAGTCCATAGGATGTTTTTGAGGCAGGGTGCATGTTTGGGTTGGAGCCCTGAGGGCTCGGGTGAGTTTTGGATAGGTGTTAGGCTCATTCAAAACATTTTTAACTGCTGGTGTCTGCAGTCTTCGCATTTGTGAAGACTTATTCACAAATGTGAACCTCCCTTGTTTGGCCAGACATCGCAAATGTGATGTTTTTCTCGCAAATGTGACCATTCCCCTTGGTATCCAGACATCGCAAATGCGACTTCCCCCGCCTAAGCCATGGGTTCGCAAATGCGAACCTTTTCTCGCAAATGCGAGTTCCCCCTTTTCCCTGCCCAGTTCGCATTTGCGAACAATTTCTCGTAAATGCGAGATTCCCTTAAACCCATTTTGCAAATGCGAAGACAAAATTGCATTTGCGACATCTGCAACTGTGCAACTTATACTTAGCCGATTTCAAACTTCATTTTTCATATTTTCAAAACCCAAACCTCCATTGGCGATTTTCTCTCGACTCTTTCTCTCCCAAATCACTTGTAAGTTAACTTTTACTCAATTTCTTCCAGCATTAACATCTTTTATTATGATTTCAACTTTAAATCAAAGCTTTCAATGGGTAAAAATGGGGATTTGGGTAGAACCTAGGTTTTCATAAAATTGAGGAATTGGACCTCGATTTGGGGTCCGATTTCAAAACAAATTGCATATATGAACTCATGGGGAAATGGGTAACCCGGTATTGGTTCGATCCTTGAGTTTTTACCCCGTGGGCCAAGGGGAATTTTGAAAATTTTTGGGTAAAACTTTGTGAATTTCATTCTTATGCATTCAAATTGATTTAAGTAGAATTTGTTGATACATTTGACTAAATTATGGTTAGATTCGATCGGTTTTGAGGCGAATTCGAGGGGTAAATCTATTCTAGAGGCTTGAGTTGAGTTGGAAGCTTTCGAGGTAAGTGTTGGATCTAACTTTGGCTTGAGGGATTAGGATTAAGATAATATTTGGTATGGGATATGTGAAGTCGGTGTAAAGGTTGGTGACGGTTACCTATGCGCCCGAGTCTAGCATGACCGTGAGTCATAATTGCTACTAAATTGACGAAGGAAGTGAACAATTGTGATAATTAATTCTTAAATGAAATATGAAATGATAGTTGAGAAGCAAATGAGCTAAGGAAGGAAGTTTGGTATTATTACCTTGCCGAGATTTATTGTTGAATTGTTTTCCCTTGCCGAGACTTATTGTAGAGTTGTTTTCCCTTGTCGAAATATTATGATTGGGATCGTGTGGCACGCCGACCACAAGACATTATGATTGGGATTGTGTGGTACGCCGACCACGAGATATTATGATTGGGATCGTCTGGCACGCCGACCACGAGATATTATGATTGGGATCGTGTGGCACGCCGACCACGATATATTACAGTTAGGATCGTGTTGCGCGCCGACCATGATATATTATGATTGGGTTCGTGTGGCACGCCGACCACGAGATATCATGATTGGGATCATGTGGCACGCCGACCATGTTATGTTATGATCGAGAGCGAGTGGTACGCCTACCACAACTTGTATTGATTGTTGTTATTGGCCATAGATGTCGTGCATTGTATATTGAGAGTGAAAACACGAAGGGTGATGACGTGCATTATATTTGACAGTTTTGGTGAGGAATGAGAGTAAAATCACGAAGGGGGATGCCGTGCAGTTGTTGATTCACTGGCTTTCTTTATTTAATTATTATATATTTAGTTCCATTTCTTGTTTGTTGAAGTTATACTTGAACTATTACACCCCCAACATGTCCCCTCCCCATTATCTGTTTAAAATCTTATTCTCTTTCTGTTATTGCACGTATATCTATACAGTTTGATTCTGGTAGGTCTGGTTTAGCCTCCTCACTACCTCGCCGAGGTTAAGCTGGGCACTTACCAGCACATGGGGTCGGTTGTGATGATATTACACTTCTTTGCCTTTTTGTGCACAGGTCAGGACACAGCTTACGGACCACAGCTATAGTTAGGGAGTGATCCTTCAATCCAGAGACTCTGAGGTGGTTCGCTGGCGTTCGTGGGCCCGGAGTCTCCTCTATCTTTTCCAGTTTGTTTTATTGTATCAAACAGACATGTTATGTATTTCTTTCAGACTGTTGCTTTTAATACTCTTTAGTCGTCCGTGAGTAGTCACACCAGATACTTGGTAGAGGCTTGTTATTAATTTCCACACTTTATCTTTGATATTGTTGTTAAATGATTTCGCTTGATTTCTATTTGATTATTCCAGTATTTATATTGTTTTAGGTTAAATTTATTGTGAAATGATTAAAAGGGGTTGGCTTGCCTAGCTTCGACAGTAGGCGCCATCACGACTCCTGTTGGTGGAAAAATTCGGGTCGTGACAGTAAACTTGTTCAAATTACTAACTATAATATTTTAATTTTTTTACCACGTATATCTTACATCAATTTTATTGTATTAGTCTACAAATGGGATAGAGCCTACACGAGCACAAGTTTTCATATTAACTCATACAAAACGTAAGGATGGTAGACCACTGGATGATGATTCTGTCAAGGCAATTGTAAGATTTCTTTTTTTTTTCTCTTTTTTTTCTTAATTGGGAAACACTTAGGAAAAAACATAAAAGAGAATAAATGAATTCCAAATTGGATTTATGTATTTTATGGCCAGGAAATGATAAATGAAAGGATGAACAATAGTGTGAGCTCTACTGACCAACCTCCTCGCGTTGTTGCTTGGGAAGGCGATGTGTATTCTCAGGTGTTCGAAAATGACAAAAGTGGATATGTTTGCGGTTTAGGACTTGGTCCAACTCCTTCTGGTTTATGGGGGTAGTAGATCTTCCTTAGAAAATGTTGTTGGAGAGGATTCGTCTAATGAAGGTGTCCAAAGGACCGAGTTAAAGATAAACACAATGAAGAAATGAATCTGATGAAACAAAATTAGGAGAATATGCAATCGGAATTAATGCGACAATTGATGCGCAAATATGCTTCCAATGAATCTATGCCTCAAAATATCAATGACACCTCAATTGAACAAGTAACTCGATTTTATAAGTTATGTACATTATTAATGAAGTTTTAATCCTATTAAAAGTATTGTTATCTGATGTGTTAATATTGATCATGTCCCTTCTGCCAATAGTGGCCATGAATGAGTACCACAAACATCAAGGATACCTAATGTTGCTGAAAATACTTCAATGTCTCATGGTACTACTCCTCTTTATCCTTCGGCAAGCCACTATTTAAGTTTTCTATTGTTTGATAAGTCATGTTCTTGTATGGATGTTCCAATATGTTCAATAGGAAATGTTTCTTTTTCAAGTGCCATTTATGACTTCCTATTGTTCTCCTTTGTTTATGACTCTTGATGTAAATTAGGTTGATTTTTGGAAAGTAATGTATTTTAGTCAACGTCCAAGCCCTGAAAACTAACTCGCATATTGTTTAGCCTTCTTTCTCTTAACTTTCTGGCTCAAAGCATATACTCAAAAGTTTCAAGGTCATGTGTGGTCTTCAGAATTTTACACATTTCTGTGTGTTGCTCTTCTTGTGAAATCTCATATTCTTTCCCTTCTTGTGGTCAAGATATGGCTTTAGATAATTTCGATGTGGTTTAGTTTTGATCTATCTTGGAATATTTGAACCTACAAATCCTTTTTTATTGCTCAATTAATGGCTTATGCTTATGTTGTATCTCTTTCTCAAACTCTAGACTAACTCAGTTCAATAATCCCAGGTTTATTTTCTGACCCAACAGTAGCATCTCTAGCTGGATCTCTTGAATATTTCAAAGCTGTTGTTGAAGGATTTGTTTTAAAAAAGAGCTTGGCAATATTTCTCAATTACTTCTGAAGCTAAATCATTTTATATTTCCAAGGAGGGTGTGAATTTAATGTATTTTAGTTTCCAGAAATCAACCTAATCCCATCTGTATCTAAACGAAACAGCTGATGGATGTACATCCTTCATATGAAAGTTGTTTTGTGTGGTGAAGTCTTAGATGTGGGTTACAAAATGTCAAGCATGTTGAGATTAAATCGTACATGGTATTGCATATGACACTGTTTTAGTTGACAAAACTAGCGAAGTATTCGACCATAAGTTGGAATATGGAACATAAATGTAGAGACGAAAGGTTCTAGGATAAGCAGAAGTAAAACAGAATATATCCGCTGCAATTTTAGGCCCATAGAATGGAGGTGAACTGAAATTAGACAAGATTGTGTGCTTAAAATGAATGCAACTAACTCATGTAGAAGTATATGATCATATCATCATTAGAAATGAATGCAGTTAACCTGTATATCATCCTATCATCATTAGAAACTGGTAAGTTAGATAATATTTACCTTAAATTAGAAACAGAGATTATGTTTATTGGCTTTGCAGTCCTGTAAACTCTAAACCAAAACAGTGATGCCTTGAAGATTCAATCACCAGACCAATTTAAGAAATTGTGCTTAAGCCCTGAAAACTAACTCGCATATTGTTTAACCTTCTTTCTCTTAACTTTCTAGCTCCTCTGATGGCTTTGGAGTCCTGTAAACTCTAAACCACTCAAAGGCGGTGACATTTGAATTCGGATGTGGTTTAGTTTTGAGCTCTCTTGGAATATTTGTACCTACAAATCCATTTTTATTGCTCAATTAATGCTTATGCTTCTGTTGTATCTCTTTCTCAAACTCTAGACCAACTCAATTCAATAATCCCAGGTTTATTTTCTGACTCAACAGTAGAATCTCTAGTTGGATCTCTTGAATTTTTCAAAGCTATTCTTGAAGGAATGGTTTTAAAAATGAGCTTGGCAGCATTTATCAATTACTTCTGAAGCTATATCATTTATATTTCCAAGGAGGGTATGAAACTAATGTATTTTAGTTTCCAGAAATCAATCTAATCACGTCTGTATCTAAACAAAACAAAATGTACATCATTCAGATGAAAGCGATTTTGTATGGTGAAGTCTTAGATGTGGGTTACAAAATGTCAAGCATGTCGAGATTAAAACGTACATGCTATTGCATATGACACTGTTTTAGTTGACAAAACTAGCGAAGTATTCGACCATAAGTTGGAATATGGAACATAAATATAGAGAGGAAAGGTTCTTGGATAAGAAGAAGTAAGACAAAATATATCTGCTACAATTTTAGGCCCATAGAATGGGGGTGAACTGAAACTAGACGAGATTGGGTGCTTAAAATGAATGCAACTAACTCATGTAGAAGTATATGATCATATCATCATTAGAAATGAATGTAATTAACCTGTATATCATCCTATCATCATTAGAAACTGGTAAGTTAGTCAATATTTACCTTAAATTAATAACAGAGATTATGTTTGTTACTGGTCACTGGTCAGTTCATCCATAACTATGTAATGGACAGTTGTTTGTAGAACTCAATCATTCTAATCTCCCAATTATTCAAGTGTCTTTTGAGTATTAGTTCCCAACCTTAAGGTGACCACATTTCAGCTATAGATATCTGTTGGTGATGAACTAGAGCATATATGTCAGAGAATGAATCCTTCAGATATCTGTTGAACCAGATAATGTTTGGGTTGCTCCATATATCTGTGAGTCATTTGGTCATTACCTATCTCTTTGATTTCTATTGATAAATAACTAAATTGCTTGAGTGACTAAATTGCTTTGTTGTTTGAAAATATTTACTTCCCTTTGACATAGTTATTTTATAATTTTAGGTCATACAGTCTGATGTTTGATAACTTAGCCGGTGGAAAATTTCAATATGATGAAGAGTTTCAGAGATTATTTGAAGATTTTTATTCGTTAAGATTAGTTATATAGTGACATTAGCTATTTACTTCAAATAATATGAGTTATGTTTTAAGGATTTGTGATATTAATATTTTGGGTTATTAGTACTTCCTTTTATTAGTTAAGATTTAACGAGATATACTATAGTTTTATGAATTAATATCAATATGTTTTGTTATTTGCATTATTTTTTGATAGAATGTAGTAGCTATTATTAATGGTGGCTAAACTTACAGTTATATCTTGTGAATTTTAGTGCCAATTTAATATGATTAAGACGTTTACACAAGGATATTGTAACCATTATATTGCTATTAAATATGATTTTTAGCGGCAATTTAATTGACTTTGCTATCCATTAAAATGGACACTAAAGGGGCATACTAATACACTGTTCGAAGAGATATTGTTGCTAATTTAATTGCCACAAAACAATTACCGCTAAAGGTATGAACTTTTAGTGATAAATATTTTGAATTTAGCGGCTATAAAAATGGACGTTAAAAGAGCATTATTAGTCATTTTTAGAATAAATTTAGCAGCCATAATAATTGCCACAAACAATTGCCGTTAAAGCAGATGAGTTTTAGCGGCAATAAATCATAACTTTTACCAGCTTTTGGCAGAAATGTCGCTAAAGGCTTTACCGACCACGGCATTACCGGCTAAAGATCAATTGCCGGTAAATGCTATAGCGGCAATTGTTATTGCCGCCAATGCTTTTTATTTATTGCCACTAAAGTCCTTTTTATAGTAGTAAATACGACATTTGTTTGAAAGTTTATAAACAAAAAAGAAGTCCTAATCTACCAGGACCAAATGGTAGCTCGAATCTGGGACGTAACTACGACTTCAATGCCGACCTTTGTCATCCACAACAACTCAACTTTAAAATTCTACATGCAAGGTGTAAAAGCATAGTATGCATATATCACGATCAGTATCGAGTAAGTTGTTAGCTTGAAGGTTTTACGTATTTTTGACGATAAAAAACCAACATACTTATTAATAAAAGAACACTTACTTGTGGTAATCTTATTTCTGCACAAGTTTATTCATAAAAGAAGATGATGGTAAAGATCGAGACAAATACGGGAAAGAGAATATCATGTGAAGATCTTATCAAGGAAGATTATTTTCAGAGAGTTAATCTGCAAGCATCATAGAAGGAATTATATTTGAAAGTCAAGTTTCAAATATTGGATGGCTTACTACAATATTGAAAGAAGAATCTATGGAAATTATGGAAGGAAAGTTTTTCAAGGAAAGTTGCTGAAATTACGGAGAAGAAATACTATTATATAGAGGAATGATCTTTCAAGGCCAAGGAAGAATATATTTTCTATGGAAAGAAAATATATTATGGTGTAGTAAAATTTATATTATGGAAAGATATTATTTTCCAAGATCAAGAAGGGAATATTTTTCTGTATTATGGGAGAAGAACATATTTTCTATGGAAAGAAAATATATTATGGATTAGTAAAATTTGTATTATGGAAAGATATTATCTTCCAAGATCAAGAAAGAAATATTTTAAATATAATGAGAGAAGAATATATTTTCTATGGAAAGAAAATATAGTATGGATATAGTACAATCTACTTTATGGAAAGAGATTATTTTTCAAGATCTACTACGTATAGAATATTTTTACTACAATGTTATAGTAAGAAATTATATCTCCAAGAACAATGAAGAGAATCACAAGAGGTTGGAAAGAAGACTTATTGAATATAAAAACTATTACACAAGGAAGTAAAGGCAATAGTGGATCGTGACTTTGCTAAGTAAGGAAGTACAATGGAGCAACAATCAAGAGGAAATTATGGTATTCCAAAGATGCAAAATATCCTTAATTAAAATTGTCCATTTTAAAAGGAAATCTTGCATTGGCATGAGATATCCAAGCAACGGTCTAGAGATCTACAAGAAGCTATTACCCCAAGATTCAAGAAAGCAATTTTCTAACAGTTACAAGGAAGATTGGAAGAATATTCAAAAATTCCTTGGATTAAGCAATTGCCAGAACGAGTTGAAAAGGGTATAAATATACGAGCTCCATGGAGGAAGAAAGCACGCAGCCTTCTATACAAATTATCTATCCGACTAAAAGTTCTTTATTCTACTCTTAACAAGCACTGTAATTAACTTTAGTATATTTATTGTGTACACAAAAGAGAGAAGAGAGATAGAAAAATTAGAGAGGCAATGTGTTTGAAGAGGTTGTGTCATTGTTCGTTGATTTGGTGAGCGAGTGAAAACCAGAGAGTCGTTGTTGGTGAGCGAGTGAAAACCAACCCTGTAAACGTTGGTGGTGATTGTTGAAAATTACCCAAGCTGTACTCAATACAAATTTATGAAGAGCTCTAAGCGACAACACTCTTGCAACCCAAGAGGACTGAATTAGGATACCACATTGGTTCCGAACCAGTATAAAATTCCCGGTGTCATTTACTTTATCCCTCTTATATTGTATTATATTCCTTTACTAATTATTGTGATTAACACTTGTTTAAATTAAAAGGACTAATAGTTCTGTGCAGGCTGTTTCGCATAAGTCGACTAGATCTGAAGAGTAGTCGACTAGAAATTTAAAAAGACTACAATTCACCCCCTCTTATACTATCATAAGTATCAAGAATAACCTTGTTGAAGTAATGATGAGGTTCAATTCATGTGATACTCACTAGTCAAATAATATGTGTAATATATCAAAGGCTGACAACATAAAGTATAGCAGAAAAACAATGACAATGATAACAACTCAATGTGATAAAGGCTCAACTTTAACAATAAAGCATTAACTAGAAACACACACATATGGAACCTCGTGCCCCCACTGTCAGTCACACTCGCATGGTAAAGACCTTGTGCTACGATTCCAATCACACTCGCAAAACAATGATTGTGTGCCAATATCATTCACACTAGCACAGCAAAGACCTCGTGCCAATATCAGTCACGCTTGCACGACAATGACCTCATGCTTACAAGATAAAGACCTCATGCAAATATCAATCACACTGACGATAAAGACCCAAGGCTCATGCCAATGTATAAATCACACTCGTACATATGCAATATATCAATAACTAGCAACAGATTATATAAGAGAAGACAATATCAACTATCTCGTAGGGCATGTTATGGCAACTCAGTTAAGAGAACTCATTTTAGTCATGAATCATCAAAGAAGTGTGGCATGTAATAGCATGTCAATTCAGCTAACAAAACTTTTATTCGAAGTCTCAACTCACCAAATGGAATGTTAGAGTTCAGAACGATTGGTCGAACCGTTACGTAATTTTAATACAATATTTGTTGGTGGATAATTCAATTTAATATGTTTTTAGGGTTTTTACACTGATGGTAGGCTAGAAACCCATGTTTTAACTATTGTATTGCATTGTAATTACTGCATTTTAAGTGTGTTTGAGCTTAAATGTTAGTGAATTACACTTATTACGTATTTTATATCTTGCAGAAAACAAGTCCGAGCTATTAAGATAATTTGTAGATAATTAGAAAAAGTTGGAGCTTTGAAATTTGAGTAAAAGCTCAGGAAATTAAGTCGGCATCACGTTCGAGAGTGGAGGACCAAGTTTGGATGTCAAAAAGTGAGAAAATAATATTACTTTGAGAAAATTGCACTACCGCTATTATAAAGAAAATTATTCTTTATTACCGGTAAATTTTTTTTGTCTGTTCTTAAAGAAATTGGGAGCTTGGTGGTAATATGATGTGAAGGTTGGGGTTTGGTTCAACATAAGAGTGGGGTTTGGAATGTGAATTTGTATGTATTAAAGTGATTAGGGAGATGTAGTCACTATTATTATATGTATCATACCCGTCACTCAGCGTACATTACAACCGAAATAAAGTCCTACTTGATCCTGGACTGAATGAGCTCAAATTAGTATAGTACTACACTACAGGCAAGCCTATTGTGGTGCATGAATTTTATTTCTGAGAGTAATTAATTATTTTATCTTGAGTTCCTATTTATTCTTGAATTTTATTATGTATGGACCTGCTCTCATCTTTGGCGTGAGGGCACATGATTTGTGAAAGAAAAGTAATGTCTTTGTCCTCTATGTTAGAGTAAATGAGTAGGTTGTGAAAAATGCATGGTGCTTTTGAGTTGAGTATTGAGACAAGGATGTTATGATATGGTGCTTAGTATATTTTAAATATTCTTGGCATGATGTGTTAGGGAAGTTGTTAAACGGAGAAGTCGACCCTAGGTAAAGTGTAGTTGATTACTCGAGGACGAGAAATAGTCTAAGTATGGGTGTCGTGCCCCATTTTTCTCGCGAAATCAGGTTTATGACATTTGGAGGGACAACTCGTTCCTTTTAGGAACTGGGTTTGCATTTGAAGAGTTTCCGCCTAATGATTAAGGTTCATTAGGACACAAATAGAGATTCAATTCTAAGTTTGTTTGAATAACCAGAGATAGGGTAAGAGCTTGAAATTATCCCAAGGGGAAGGTGTTAGGCACCCCCTAGTATTCACTAGAGTAGTTCCCAGCCAGACAGTTATTGTGTTTTGGGTGCAATTAACATATAAGCAGATAAGGCTCAAATAAGAGGGGATTTAAATACATAATGGTTTGAAAGTAAATAAAGTTTGAAAGAAAAATTAAAAGAGCTGATTTTTAAATAAGGAATTATAATGCTAAAAGAAAGTAAAGAATAAAAGAAGGGGGTCCTAAGTTTATTAAAAATATGGATCACCCCATACAATGTCCGGTAATCACTTCTCAATGAGGGGCTACACGTGACATCATTACATGGTCATCATATCTATATCTTCCCTTCCAACCCTATTAAGGTATTAAAGCGCGTATTGGTCTCGATTACTTATTGCATGCTATTACCCGTCCCATTTCTATCAGTCCCCGAGGCACTTAGGACTACCTAATCCTAAAAGGGAGGGATATTAGGCATATTTGAAGTTTCAAAGGTAAAAATTCTATGGCGACATACAAAATATATAAAGACTGCACATTAAAGGGGAAACACATAAACATATAAGGCTCAAGTATACCTCCTCCAAACAAAAACAATCCAATAGCACGACTTAAACAAATAAGTAAGGTCTGATTCTAAAAATATACTTGAGGGAAGAGGAGATTGTTGCATTACAGCAGACCTGGCTTATTACATGACTCAGTTAGAAAACAGAATCGGGCCTACCTACTGATTATAACACTTAAACAAATAACAGAGGCAAGTTCAGTTTTATTTATATTGCCTAAGGCTTGCCTAAATGTTAAGGTGATACCTTAGAAACATCATATCTATTACTGATTCTGATTAAACTGATTTTAAAACGGACCGATTTCAGATTCTGCGGTTGATGGCATTTATTATTGCTGATTTAAACCCCTATGAATATGATATCTAACATTGAGTGGGAATGAAGCGAGTCAGAATTATTTAAGATCCATATAGGCATGATTTCTATACGTTACTGATTTTAGGTCCTTCTAGACATGATACCTAACATTCAACGTGAGTAGAAACGAACATGATTTTACTTATGAACCCTAATAGGCATGATTTCTATATATACAGTTTGCAGAATTAAATACCCTATAGGCATGATTTCTAAATGCAGAAATTTAAAATAGTCCTATAGGCATGGTTACTAAATGCAGTTAAATTATGCAAAAACTTTAAATAGTCCTATTGACATGGTATCTAAATGCAGTTTGAATAAGCAGAAATATTGAATAACCCTATAGACATAGTTTCTACCCTTGACATGCATTAATGCTCAACCCTTTTCACTAGCAAGCCCCTAACGTTTATTATAAATTTTTACAAACCAAGAATATTAAATACATCAAAATACATTAAACAATACAACTAGAGGAGGCAAGGTTCTTGGTTCCTCCCCGAGTTATGGAATAACCGCCTTAGGATGCCATTGCCTCACAGCCTTTCTCAAACTTGAGTGTGTCAGAGTTCCCTAAGAGCCTCAATAAGACCTAGGACAATGCTCACACCTAAATTACATCACCGTAATATGAACAAGTGCAGTGTGGAAATGTCATCCCTCATGTGTCCCAAGGACATGCTCACATGGGGGGGGGGGGGACTTAATTCTAAGAGAGAGTGGAAGTGCCGAAACTGAGTTTTAAAAGATGAGGGAACAAAAAAAGGGAAACGGTGATGGGAGACAACCATTAAGAGTTGATAATTTCACACCAAAAGGGCACGGGATTGGGAATACATTGCAAGGGTCTACATACTTAGGCATGAGTCAATGCTGGGCATTCACAACAATAGGGGTGTTGTCATTCTTGTAAATCAACCAGAACACACAACATATAAGGATAATGTGAAGGTTATGATACTAAGAGGACCAAGTTTGAGTCATGTTCAACAATATTTGATGTTGTCATGCCCCAAACAAACCATAAGTATAAAACACATTGGGGTACGGATTTAGGATTCATAATACATTGATTCAAAACAGGAGAAAAGAAATTACAGCATGCTAAATAAAGGTATTGAATTGGATACAAACAGTAGGCAGGCAAGAATACAAGAATATTAAGTAACCATGTTGTTGTTAATGCTGAAAACTTAATTAGAACATACCAGTCAAAGATGAAAAATACAGTAAAGAAAGGTAGTAGGACTTCGAAATATAGCTTTGTTTTCAGCCAGCTAAACAGGCCACAATACAAGTAGTAAAGCAAGAGAGAGTGTTTTGAGTGTATGTGTGAGTTTAGAACTACAAGTGTTCATCTCTTGTTTGTGAAAATCTTAGAGTATTTAAAATTGAAAGTGGGTAGTGAAATAAGGTAAAAATCATAGTAGTATATTAACTTAAGAACTTAGAATCAATCAATTCGAGAATCGAGGAAGCACTCCACTAAGTTAAGGGAATCAAGATCAAACAAAAAGATTCAGTACCATATAAGTCAAGAAGAAAAATCGGTGTATTATTAAATAAGAAAGGAGCGAAGGTTCAGTAGGCATAGAGTAGTCAATTAGGACCAAATTCACAAAAATCCAACTAAGTAAAGATCATTCAGAAGAAAGATCTAGAATCAGAAAATCATAGAAGAAAATAGGCTCTAAGCTTAAAAATAATATAGATCTAAGAGATTCAGGTGGGAGTCAAGTTTTCAAAAGGAAAACCAAGAAAAAATTGGAAGAACTTGTTGAAACCTCACCGATCATGACATATAAGGTGTGATTTTGCCCAAAATCACATCGGAGAAACCATAAGTAACACAAACAGAAACCCTAGGTCCAAATTAACATGGCCCGGGATCCTTGAAGGCCTTAGAGATAATGTACAGGGTGATGAGCGACTCATTGGAGGCTTGGGTTGATATGGATAGTCATCGGAGCTGACAGGAGACGTAGGGGAGTGGATATGAGAGAGAATTTGAAGGAGGCAGATTGGCGGAAATGAATTAGGTTTAGGGGTTGATAAAAATTAAAAAGAAAAGAAATTATTTGGACCGTTGATTTGGGAGATCAACGGTCAGGATTAAATAGATAAGTGGGTTCCAGGTTTGAAGATAGGTTTGGGTCGGATTAAATTGAAATAGGGTCGGGGGATAAATGGTTTCCAATTGGGTTCAATTGGGATCAGAATTGGGCTATAATTGAAACAAAATTGGGCCAGCATTTAAATAAATAATTTTTCCTATTTGATTTATAAAAATTTAATAAACTGATTTTTGGAAATAAATTAAAGGTACCCAAATGATTTATAACACATAATTAATTATTTAAAAATACCAGACCTTATTTTTATGAATATAAACGTAATTAATCATAAAAGAGACTAATATTATAATTACATATAATTTAACTTTAAAAATACTAATTGACCTCGTACAAAATATGCAAAAATTATTTTAGCTACATTTTAGTATAAATATTAAAATCCAATAAATGAATCGCCAAAAATAATTATTTTGAGAATAATTATTGGGTATTTATGGATAAAATGGGGCAATAAATTGATTAAAAAATCTTTAAAAAATTAAGGAAAAATAGTAAAAAATTTGGACATACCTATATATGCATGCACATGATATTTTGAATGTATTTTGCATATTAAAAATATATAGGGATAAATTAGGTATCAACAGCTGCCCCTCTTTACTCGGGAAGGAAGAAAGAGTTGTTGGGTAAAGATATGATGACTAATTTTGACCGAACAAAATGGTTCGAGGAGGTTTAGGCAGTGCCCTAGATTCTGAGCTGCCAACATATCCTTGGTTACAGGAATCAGCCATATGTAGTTTAAGATCCATTAGCGGAGTATGCCGATAGAGACTTTTCAAGAACGACACAATATTCAGAACGAGGGTAGTTAAGGTTTGAAATGGGTGAGGGAACTGGAGCAGTGTAGCTCCTTCCAAGATGGTCCTTGCTTGCAGGTTTACCTTAAAATAAGCAACAAAAGCATATATTGTGCATAAATTTAAACATGATACAATTTCCGTCAGACCATGAGGATTGTCTCCGGACGGTTAGAATGACATCCTTAGACCATGATGTTCTGGGCCAAGAAGCATGCAATAAAGGATTTGAGGGCCATGAAATGATGCTATCGGCTATGAGGATGATGCCCCCAAACCATGATGCCTTTGAATAATGATATGCAAAAGATTAAAGGGGTCCTCAGGCCATGACATGGCGTTCTCGGGCTATGAAAATGGTATCTCAAAACAATGACGCCTTTGGATAATTTGGCGATCTTTCAGCCCATGAGATGCAGTATTTGGAGATCTTTCAACACATAAGATGAAATATTTGGCAATATTTCAGCCCATGCAGAATGCTATATAAGGTGGCGATCTTTTAGCCATGAAAAAATATAAATAAGGTGGCGATCTTTCAGCATGCAAATGTCGATAAGGTGGTGATCTTTCAACCATGAAAATTTAGATGTGACGTTCTTTCAGCCATGAAAATGAGACTTGTACTCTTGAAAAATGTTTTTCTCGTGAGCGCATAGTATGTCAGATGCTTTCGCAGTCCAAGTGGCTGTATCGAAAGAAATCACTATGGAATTCTGAGAGTCCTCATCAAAATTCTGCCCCAATTTCCAATTACGGGGGAGGGGGAGGAAAATTTTGTTGAATTGTGAGTGAACCCATAGTGCTGCCTACGTATCCCCTCTTAAATAGATATCAGGTCAGGCGTAGTTCAATTTACATCATATAGGAAAGCATAAGATTACACATAGTAACACTTGACTGCATCTGAATTGATCGGCTTTGGACATACTTCTCCGTCCATTTCTGCAAGTATGAGGGCTCCTCCCATAAGAACCCCGTGAATCATGTATGGACCCTTCCAGTTGGAAGAGAACTTTCCTTTGGCTTCATCTTGATGCAGGAAAATTTTTTTAACACCAGCTGCCCGGGTGTGAACTGCCTTGGTCTGACTCTTTTGTTGCAGGCTCTGGACGTTCTGCTATGATAAAGCTGACCATGTCAAACTATATTCATTCTCTTTCCATCTATAAGAGCCAGTTGCTCGTAACAACTCTTCATCCATTCTGCATCATCGAGATCAACTTCCTGTATGATTCTTAAGGAAGAAATTTCTACTTCGGCGAGAACTACGACTTCTATGCCATAAACCAGCATATAGGGGTTTCCCCAGTTGATGTGCAGACTATGGTGTGATACCCCAATAAAGCAAATGATAGCTTCTTATGCCACAACTTGGGCTTCTCTATCATTTTCCTTAGTATCTTCTTGATATTATTATTGGAGGTTTCTATGGCTCCATTCATATGAGGTCTGTAGGCTATAGAATTCTTGTGTTTGATCTTGAAAGTTTCACACATAGCTTTCATCAGTCATTGTTGAGGTTGGAGCCATTATCAGTAATGATTGATTATGGAATCCCGCATCGACAAAGGTTGTGGTTGCGGACAAAGTCTGCCATGACTTTCTTAGCCACTACTCTGTAAGAGTCTTCTTCGACCCATTTGGTGAAATAATCGATTTCATCTAGGATAAACATGTGCTCGTTGGAAGCAGCAGGATCGATTGGTCCAATAACATACACATCCCAGGCAGTGAAAGGCCATGTTGAGCTCGTTGCATTAAGATCATTTAGAGGTACCTTTATCATGTCTGCATGTATCTTATAGCGGTGTCATTTCTGTACATACTGGATGCAGTTCGTCTCCATATTCATCCAAAAGTAACCATCTCGGAGTATCTTCTTTGCTAAGACAAAAAAATTCATATATGGACCGCAGGTTCTAGCGTGAATTTCTTCTAATAGCCTGGTACTTTCTTTGCGTCGACAAACCTTAGTAATCTCGAACCATAAGTCCTCCTATACAGGATTCCTCTGTTGTAAAATAAATTGTTGGAGAACCTTCGAAGTGTGCGTTTCTGAGTAGGATTTGCAAGTTCTGGTATTCGCCTTTTGCCAAATATTCCCTGATATCATGAAACCAAGGCTTTCCGTATGCTTCTTCTTCAACATGGGTACAATAAGCTGGCTGATCATGGATCTTTACTGGAATGGGATCAATGATGTTTTTGTCTGGATGTTGTATCATGGATAATAGAGCAGTCAATCCATCGGAGAACTCATTGTAGACTCTGGCAACATGTTGGAATTCCATCTTTGTGAACCTCTTTCTCAATTCATATGCATGATGCAGATACGGGAGTATATTGGAGTTCTTCATTGCCCAATCTTATTGGACTTGATGTATAAGTAGGTCCGAATCTCCGATCACTAGAAACTCTTGAATGTTCATGTTAACGGACATCTTGAGCCCTAATGTATAGGCTTCCTACTTGGCCATATTGTTGGTGCACATGAACCTGAGTTTGGCAGACACCGGATAATGCTGACCGATTTCTAATACTAGGACTGCTCCTATGCCAACTCCTTTGAAATTTACTGCTCTATCGAAAAACATTCTCCAACCATCATAGTTTTCTGCAATGTCTTCCCTATGAATGATACATCTTCATCAGGAAAATATGTTTTCAGGGGTTTGTATTCTCCATCCACGGGATTCTCGGCAAGGTCACGTAGACAATGTCGAACTCACTCAATAGGATCTACCACTTGGCTAGCTTGTCAGTGGGCATTGGTTTCTAAAAGGTGTACTTCAAAGGGTCTATCCTTGATATGAGATATGTAGTATAGGCACAAAAGTAGTGCCTCAGTTTCTGAGCTACCCAAGTCAAAGCACTACAGGTGCGCTCTACCAGAGAATACTGGGCCTCGTACAGGGTGAAATTCTTACTGAGATAATAGGTGGCCTGCTCCATCCCCCCTATTTTGTCATGTTGCCCCAGAACACAGCAAAAAGCTCCATCCAATGCTGCAAGGTAGAGTAATATAAGTCTACCCGGCTCGAGCGGGACCAAAACTGGTGGTGTTGACAGGTATTCCTTGGTTTCGTCGAAAGCTTTTTGTCAATCATCAATCCATTTGGTAGTGACGGCCTTCTTTAACATCTTAAAGATTGGCTCACAGATAACTATAGATTGTGCTATGAACCGACTGATGTAGTTGAGTCTCCCCAAGAAACTCATCATGTCTTTCTTGTTCTTTGGCGGTGGCAACTGTTGAATAGCTTTGAACTTTGATGGATCCAGCTCTATTCCTTGGTGACTCACAATGAACCCAAGTAATTTTCCAATAGGAACCCCAAATGCACATTTCGCGAAATTCAATTTCAGGTTGTACCTTTGCAATCTATTGAAAAACTTCCACGTGATCAGTGGTTTTCTTGGACTTGATAATAACATCATATACGTACACCTCTATCTCCAAGTGTATCATATCATGGAAAATGGTAGTCATGTCCCTCATGTAGGTGGACCCTACATTCTTTATCCCAAACGACATTAACTTGTAACAATACATTCCCCATGGCGTAATAAAAGTCATTTTCTCAGCATCTTGTTCATCCATCCAGATCTGATGATAAATAGTGAAACAATCTACAAATGATTGCAACTCGTGCTTGGCGTGATTGCCAATTAGGAAGTGTATATTTGGAAAAGAATAGTCATCTTTCAGACTGGCCCGGTTGAGATCTCGATAGTCAACACAGACTCTGACCTTCCCGTCCTTCTTTGGTACATACACGATATTGGCTAACCATGCCGGGTATTCTACTACCTTGAGAGCCTTAGCTTTAACCTGCTTAGTGACTTCTTCCTTGATTTTCAGACTCATATCAGGCTTGAATTTTCTAAGTTTTCCTTTGACGGACATGTTGAATCGGTTGGAAGTTTGTGAGCCACAATAGATGTACTTAGACCAGTCATGTCATCACATGACTAGGGGAATATGTCCACATACTCTCTTACAAATTATATATATTCCCTCTTTTCTGACAGTGATAAGTGGACGTTGATTCGTGTTTCTTTAACTTTTTCTGCATCTCCCAGGTTGACAATCTCAGCCTCGTCCAGGTTGGACTTAGCCATGTTCTCAAACTTCTCAACTTCCTTAATAATCTCTTCCGATATGTCATCTTCCTCTGAATCTATATCCGTTTATTATGTTGTCTCGTTGCATGTCACAGTCATTGGCTCATGAAGATAAGTAACAGTAGTACTGTATATGTAAAGCAATAAGAGAAAACAATAGTAATAAGTGTTGATTCATAAGAAAAGTCAAAATGCTTTGATAAATTGCATAATAATTTTGAACATTGAAGATCTTATTGTGGGAATTAAAAATTGTGAAAAGAAAATTATTTAGTAAATAAAATAGTGCATGATGCATGTTTTAGCCTTGCTACCCCGAGGCTCGTCATAGTCTGGTTGTCCTGATGGTCCAGTTATTAAGGCATGCTCCTCACCTTACAGCATGTATGGAAGGGCCTTCCTCCCCCTCCTTCCCGAAAACAACAAACAACCCATATCATTGTCTTCTAGGAACAAATTCTTCACCGTTGCTAGTGCTTCCTCTTCTTCTGACCCATAAATAACATTGTCCGGTTGGAAAGGCTGCTCCAAGTATGGTATGGCTGCTTCAGCGGATAGTAAGGACCATGCCATGGTGGCGACCAATTGTTAAATACTTCCCAGGTATATATTCATATCCCATACCGAAAGTAGTGCCCTGCTTCTTGAGCTTTATGGGCTTATCGATTCCTTGGAGGTTCATGCCGAGCCCTTTGCCAGGTCCGTACCCACTCCAATTCAGTATACTCTAGATCATGTTATCCCACCATATTTCTTTGTCAATAGAATTTACTCATTCAATGTGATGGTAAGTCTCTTCGCCTAGCTTCCTTCTCCCTTCAATTGCTAGAATAGCCTGGCGACTGTATATAGGGTTTCTCCCGTCGTCGTGAATGATCACCTCTCGATAATTTCATAGGAAATTCATTGCCTGATGTAGTGTTGATGCTACGGCCCTAGCAGCATGAATCCATGGCCATCATAACAATAGATTTTAAGATGCTGACACATCTATAACTTGGAAATAAACGTCGAATCAAGTTGGCCCCATTTGTAAGCACAAACTAATTTTCGCAATGGTGGACTTTTGTGAACCATCGAAGGCTTTCACGTTGATAGCTCTGTCCTTTATTTCATGCAATCCCTTGCCCAATTTCTTGAGTGTTACCAGTGGACAAATGTTGAGACTGGAACCCCCATCAATCAGGATGGTGGTGATGAAATAATCTTTATATTGCACAGTGATGTGCAGTGCTTTGTTGTGTCCAAACCCTTCAGGCGGTAGCTCATCCTCATGAAAAGTAATTTTATTACTTTCCAATACATGTCCTACCATGTTATCCATTTCCCCGCTAGTTATGTTGCTTGGCACGTATGGTTCACTTAGCACCCTCAACAGGGCATTCTTGTGTGCCTTAGAATTATGTCGCAAAGCAAGGATGGAAATTTGCACCGGTGTTTTGTTCAACTGGTCAATGCCCGAGTATTACTTAGCCTGTATCTCTCTCAAAAGATCATCCAGTCTGGCCTCGATAATGGGTGGCCGGTTGAATGACTGCTAGCTTGGCTCAGCTAAGTGTTTATGGATATAAACTCCACTAGTTCTCGTCATACCCTATGCCGCAATAGTCTCTTTGAATCTAACCTTGCCTTTTCTCCTTTCCCCATCTGTATTGTCCCATAGGATAGATTTTTTATGGAAAGGCGTCATGATCGACATTGCCACTGGGATCGATGTGGCTATCTTCACTCCGAAAAGAGCATGTACCTTGGGTGGTAAAACTGCAACTTCGAATGGTATAGTGCGTTTGCTGGAGATAGGAATTTGACCTCAATTGGCTATGGTGTCTTTGCAGATGATGTTGCTTCAAAATCAAGTGGCATAGACATATTTACCTTAACGTCCCCAGAGGGCTGAATGTGGACTATGATTGGATTAAGAGTAACTATTGGCTTCTTTGGGTCATCACCTTCTACGATCAACCCGATTGATCCCTCGAGATCCCAAACATCCTATATTTCAATCATATGAACGCCTCAACCCTTATGGTCTGGCAGAGGGTTATTGCGGACATTCGTAGCGGGTTTTTTTGCCACAATAATCTTATTGTCAATCAAAGCTTGGATATTTTCCTTCAAAGAACAACATTCGTCGATGGTGTATCCATTCATGCCGGAGTGGTATGCACATGATTTGTTTGGGTTAACCTATTAAGAAGGTTTCTCATTGGTTTATGTAGGGATGGAGATGACATAACCAGCAGCTTTGGGTCTCGCGTACAACCGATCAATAGGTTCAGTAATGGTTGTATATTGTTAGGAGGTCTGCGGTAAAAGTTTGGTTGAGTTCTAGGGAAGTTTTGGCGTGTAGGGGTGATTGATAATGGGATGGTTAAGCATTTTAGGCTTGGTAAACATGTATGGGTTGGGAATATCTGGGTGAAGTGAACTGATATGTGGGAGGTGGAGGGGATTGATAAATGAGTGGTGGAGTTTGGTAAGAGGGTGAGGGTGCTTGCTATTTTGGAGTAGGCTGTTATCTGAGTGGAGGCATTGGGTAGGTTTGGTATTTGATAAGGGATTTGGTTTTTTGTGCAACTATTATATCCCCTACATCCATTTTCTTGGACACACTACCAAACTATAAGGCCTTATTGGTAGCTTGCAATGCCTCAAAGTTCGTAACCATACTGCTTTTGATGCCCTCTTCGATCCTTTCGCCCAGCTTGATAATGTCAAAAAATTTGTGGCTCTCAATCATCATTAGCCTTTCATAATACTGCGGGTCATGAGCCCAGACAAAGAATTTGTTCATTTGTTCCTCTTCTAAGGAAGGTCTGATCTTAGCAGCTTCGTACCTCGAACAAGTAGAATACTTGGGAAATGTTTCTGTAAGCTTCTTCTTTAGATTCTGAATGTAGAACATATTCGGCGCATTCTCCATGTTGAACTTGAACCTGTCCAAACATTCAGATGCCATACCTACCCTATTTGACCATTTCTTTGGATCTTGGCTAATGTACCAAGACAGAGCATCTCCTTTCAGACTCCTTATGAAAAGCTTCATGCGGATTCTCTCATCTTTCCCTACTCCGACCAGCTTGTCACAATACATTCTCAAATGGACTCTGGGATCCCCTATCCCATCAAACATTTCGAACTTTGGAAGTTTGTACCCCTTGGACAGTTCAACATAGGGTTGTATGCAAAGATCTTCATAATTAACCCCTCGATTCCCTTGCTTCCTTTAACATCTTGAATTCGGCTAGTCAATTTTTTAAGTTCTTCAGCCAGGTTTCTGATGAGCGAGTCTTTATCATCAGACTCGAGTATTTTTGAGATGGGTTGGGTGGAGTGTGGTATAGTCTCCACATAGATACGGGTGCTATGGTGGGTGTAAAAGTGGTCATTTGTGGAGTTTTGGGGTTTTGGGATGAGCAGCGGGGTGTTGTCTGAGTTATGGCAGGTGTTGTAGTGGTGGTGAGGAGTGAGATGATTTTGTTGCTTTGGGATGTTCTATGGAGGTGTAGCCTTCTGCGCATTTGGGAAATTGATATCTGGAGTGGTGAGGGAAAATGAAGATTTGCCAGATTCCGAACCTGATCAAGTTTTTCTTGGAATTTCAGCAGCTTTTGTTCGAGTTGGGATGCATTCTCTTTGGAAACCTGAGTAACATGACCATGAGTGACTTCTACCCGTTCAATTGAGTTCTCCTTTCTGGCATTGTTCAGATCTTCCATCTTCTCTTAGTTCTTGTTTTTGACAGGACTAAGAGGAGGAATAGGTGGACGGCCCCTGGATCTCATGGAATAAGATGATGTTGCTAGAGTGCATGAACTAATCTTTGGGGAGGGGGAATAATAAACAAAAAGTAAAAACAAAAAAGGTAACATGTTAGTGAGGATTATAAAAACCGTTGCGATATTTAAACACATAGTGCAGAATGTAAAGCGAGTCGTGACTTGGGAACCTCTTTGTGCCTGAGGTAGGCCTAGCGAAAAATTAATTTGGAGAACTTAGAATGCTAAATGCCTCATTTTATTGATAAAAAGTAGACAAATCACAAATCTACACTAAATAACAATAAAAGTCACCAATGGCTAATGGCCATATTACATTTCGTAAAGCAAAATGAAAACTCCTATATATTTGGTCCGGAAGGACCTTCCCCAGATTTGGCATCCTTGGCTCCGTCGAACAGCTTCCCCAACTCGCAAAGTTCCGGAAATAGGTAAGCTCTAGCTAAATGTCCGCCCTCGTTTCCTTTAATATTTTTGGCAATCCTCGATTCTTTTGAGGAATTTCCTTTCCAGCTCCACTATGCCCCAGTTGCTTGTTGGCACTGACAGCCATGTCTTTCCACTCCTCAATCAGTATTTGGTTGGCTTCTTGTGTCTCACGGTGCTCGCTTTTGCATTTTCAGATCCTCTTGCGCAGTTGATTCTATTCTACATGTGTGTAGGCCTTTTCATCTATGAACCTGTGACCTCAAACAAACCCGCACTGGCCCAGACCATTATCATTATCCTTCAACCAGCCTGAATTGTAGGGAGAACAACCAGCGTGGTATCTATCTAGCTCAACGGTATCCCTTCCCATGACGATCTTGCAGTGCCATATATGCTGAGCTTGGCACTTGTAAGGGCTATCATCATCCTGGAAGTCGCCCGGAAATGACTCATCTTGTCGACCCTGGGTATAACCTGCTTCCTACCAGCTTTCCTCATAGCCCGAAGAGGGACGTATGGGTATGTTCCTCTCAGACCGATCAATATAAAAAATGGTTCATCCCTGGATCGGGAGATGAACTCCTTGGTAAGGAACCACTCAAACATCCATTGTACCTGACCCTCAGTTAGATTATCAAACAGTTATACACATCCCTTGGCATCTTGCGGCTGAGCGAACATGTTGTGCATGCAATTCATTCGCCTTGGATGATGGAAGGCTATACGATCATCCTAGTCCCTTCGCTGAATCTCCTGTCGGTATTTACCACTTTGGAGATGCTCCATGATTCAGAGCTGGAGTAGCAAATTGCAGCCCTCGAAGTGTTTGGCTCCTTGTTGACACTCCTCCAGGGCTTAGTATATTTCTACAATGATCATGGGCACAATACTGAATGGTTGCCCACCAATTCCCTCCATTAGAGTTTTAGTTACCATAGCCAGCCTGGTATGGATCCTTGCTTTCTTCATTGGAAACACTATCATCCCCAGAAAACAAAACATGAAGATGAAGACCCTTCGGTGAATATGCCCCAATGATGTGATGGCAAACTCGTTGGGATAGGTACGGTAAGATTTTCTATGATCGTACCTCTCGTACAAATAATCAAAAGGGATGTAGGATTCTTTCAACCACGTCAGATTTGGATTCTTCTTTAAACCTATCATTTTGAGGAAGCCACTACCCTTGCGGCTTTCGGGCATTAACAAACCTAGAGTTTCCCATGCTATACCGGCCAATCCACCTATTTATTCTAGCAAGGGTGTCATTTCAATGTCCCCGGAGTGGAAACAGACCTCTCACAATCCCAGAATAAAGTAGCAGCTTCTATGATCTTGTTGTTGGGTTTGATTTACAGGAGGGAAGGTAAGTTGCCCAGATATTTCCACAGAAGGATCTGATCACTGGAGTGAAGATCCTCCCACCAGCTTAGCAACTTTGAGTGGATGTTGGTGAACATGCCAAATCTGGGGACTTCGTGGCTCATATTTCTTCAAGACAAATAAGGTTAGGCCCTTACCCCCACCAGACTCGAATACTTAATATAAATAATTGGCATAATGTATTTAGTTCTTCAAATAAATGCACAGAACGTGCTAGTGTCCGTTTGGGTTTAGGGAAACCTAGTGGACTTTGGAAAGGCCACCTTAAAGAGTCATTATCAGGACAACATAACAGACTCAGCTAGGTTTGACCATGATGCATGCACAGTTAAACAGAGTAAGGTTTCTATGAAATTTTACATTGGTACCCTTGAGCGGACAACTTAAGGGGGAAAGGTACGGAACCGTCGACTACACCATTGATTGACTGGTTTTACCACAAATATGTCTTTTTCAGAATTAGGGGGTAATAATATAGGAAGAGCGCAACCACTCATTATAAGCGTTGCTGTGTGATTGGTTTGGCACTAGTGGAATGTAATGTTGAGTATGATTATGCAATAATTAAAAGCATGTTGGCACGTATTTGCACATTAAGAAAGCAGTAAATACAACAATTTCGTAATTTAAAGCAGTAATAAAGGAAAGAAACAAAAGACAAGTCAATTTTACAGTTGAAAAGGGAATTGAATGCTTAAAGGAAATAAACAAATAATTGCACATAAAGAAGCATAAATTCAAAATGATAGTCTGAAACGGTAAAACCCTAAATATCCCCATCAGAGTCGCCATGCCGTCGTGCCCCCTTTTCTGGAGAAATCGGGTTTATGACATTTGGAGGGACAACTCGTTCCTTTTGGGAACTAGGTTTGCATTTGAATAGTTGTCACTTAATGATTAAGGTGCATTACGACACCAATAAAGATTAAACTCTAAGTTTGTTCGAATAAACAGAGATCAAGTAAAGGTTTGAAATTATCCCAAAGGGAAGGTGTTAGGCACCCTTCAGGATCCACTAGGGTGATTCCCGGCCAGACAATTATTGTGAATTGGTGTGCAATTAACATATAAGCAGATAAGGCTCAAATAAGAGGGGATTTCAATACATAATGGTTTGAAAGTAAACAAAGTTTGAAAGAACAATTAAAAGAGCTTATTTTTAAATAAGGAATTACAATGCTAAATGAAAATAAAGAATAAAGGAAGGGGGTCCTAGGTCTATTAAAAATATGAATCACCTCACACAATGTTCGGTAATTACTCCTCAATGAGGGGCTACACGTGACATTATCGGGTGGTCATCATATTCATATCTACCCTTAAACTGAGGATTAGACTCGATTACTTATTGTATGCTATTACCCGTCCCATTCCTATTAGTCTGGGTGGCACTTAAGACTACTTAATCTTAAAAGGGAGGGATATTAGGTTTATTTGAAGTTTCAAAGATAAACATTCTAAGGCAACATAAAAAACATATAAAGACTGCACATTAAAGGGGAAACACATGAACATATAAGGCTCAAGTATACCTCCTCCAAACAAAAACAATCCAATAGCACGACTTAAACAAATAAGTAAGGTCTGATTCCAAAAATGTACTTGAGGGAAGAGGAGATTGTTGTATTGCAGCAGACCTGGCTTATTACATGACCTAGTTAGGAAACAGAATCAGTCCTATCTACTGATTGTAACACTTAAAC
Source organism: Nicotiana benthamiana (assembly GCA_034376525.1). Lineage (NCBI taxonomy): Eukaryota > Viridiplantae > Streptophyta > Magnoliopsida > Solanales > Solanaceae > Nicotiana > Nicotiana benthamiana. The sequence continues at coordinate 1,138,557 of CM067327.1, read as the reverse complement.
AAATAATATAGGCGAGTTCAGTTTTATTTATATTGCTTAAGGCTTGCCTAAATGTTTAGGTGAGACCTTAGAAACATGATATCTATTACTAATTTCGAATATACTGATTTTAAAAAGGACCAGTTTCAGATTCTGCGAGTGATGGCATTTATTAATGCTGATTTAAACCCTATGAACATGATTTCTATCATTGAGTGGGAATGAAGCGGGTCAAAATCATTTAAGAATCTCTATAGGCATGATTTCTAACGTTACTGATTTTAGGTCCTTATAGTAATGATGCCTAACATTGCATGTGACTATAAACGAACCTGATTTTACTTATGAACCCCTATAGGCATGATTTCTAAATGCAGCTTGCAGAATTAAAATACCCTATAGGCATGGTTTCTAAATGAAGAAATTTAAAATAGTCCTATAGGCATGGTTTCTAAATGCAGCTAGAATATGCAGAAATTTTTTCGAGCCCAAGCCCCTTTACTAGGTTGGGCGCTTGAGCGCATCTTTCTCATATCGATCAAGGCTTTCCTTGAGTTTGAAATAAGGGGCAAGAAGGAAGGGCGTAGCAGCTGCGCGAAGTTGCGCCTTAGCGCATCCGTTTTCTTGCAGGAGTGCTAACGCGCGACCTTACGTTTTCTTCCGCTTGCTCTGCAGTACGAGCCTCATACAGAGCCGCGTCCTATAGGCATGGTTTCTAAATGCAGTTTGAATATGTAGAAATTTTAAATAGTCATATAGGCATGGTTTCTACCCTTGACATGCATAAATACCCAACTCTTTTCACTAGCCAGCCCCAAACATTTATTACAAATTATTACAAATCAGAAATATTAAATACATCAAAATACATCAAAAAAATACAACTAGAGAAGGCCCGATTCTTGGTTCCTCCCTGAGCTATGGAATAACCGTCTTAGGAGGCCATTGTTTCAAAGCCATTCTCAAACCCGAGAGTGTCAAAATTCCCTAAGAGCCTCAATAGGACCCCGGGTAGTGCTCACACCCAAATTATATTACCAGAATAGGGACAAGTGCAGTGTGGAAATGACAACCCTCATGTGTCCATGTTCAGAGGGAGCTCATGGTTCCCAAGGTAGGGTTTTCATGAGGGGGTAGAACTTAAGTCTAAGAGAGAGTGGAAGTACAGAAACTGAGTTTTAATAGCCGAGGGAACAAAGAAAAGGGAAAGGGTGATAGGATACAACCATTAAGAGTTGATAATTTCACACCAAAGGGGCAGGGGATTGGGAATCCACTGCAAGGGCCTATATACTTAGGTGAGTCAATTCTGGGCATACACGGCAATAGGGGTGTTGTTATGCTTGTAAATCAACCAGAACACACAACACATAAGGGTAACATGAAGGTTATGATCCTAGGAAAACCAAGTTTGAGTCATGTTCAACAATATTCGATGTTGTCATGCCCCAAAAAACCATAAGTATCAAATACATTGGGGTAGGGGTTTAGGATTCATAATACATTGATTCAGAACAGTAGAAAATAAATTACAGCATGCTAAATAAGGTATTGAATTGTATACAAACAATGGGCATACAAGAATATAAGAACATTAAGTAACCATGTTGTTGTCAATGCTGAAAACTTAATTAGAACATACCAACCAAAGAAGAAAAATGCAGTAAAGAAAGGTAGCAGGACTTCGAAATATAGCTTTGGCTTTCAGCCAGCTAAACATACCACAGCATAAGTAGTAAAGCAAGAAAGAGTGTTTTGAGTGTAAGTCTGAGTTCAGAACTGAAAATGTTCGTCTCTTGTTTGTAAAAGAGCTTAGAGTATTTATAGTTGAAAGTAGGTAGTGAAATAAGGTAAAAATCATAGTAGTATGTTAATTTAAGAACTCAAAATCAATCAATCAGAGAATCAATGATGTACTCCCCTAATTTAAGTGAATCAAGTTCAAACGGAAAGATTCAGTACCATATAAGGCAAAAAGAAAAATCAGTGCATAATTAAATAAGAACGGAGTCAAGGTTCAGTAGGCATAGAGTAGTCAATTAGGAAAAAATTCAGAAAAAATTAATTAAGGAAAGGCTCAGTAGAATAAGTTACCATAGCAAATAAGGTAACGAAATCAGTTAATATAAAAAGGCGAGTAGTATTCTAGGGCTTTGAAAGAAAATCTTTTAATTACCAACAATTAACGAAATCAAGAATCAATCATGTGAAGTCATGATTCTGTATTCTCAACATATAAATAGAGGTGAATGAACAAGAATAACAAAATAAGTGAGCCATTAAGACAGAAAGAAACAAGAGATGAGCAAACACAATCATTCAGAGGTAGTATAAGTAGGCTAAGACTTAGCAAAATATATTCGAAGCCTGGTGGCCACGAGACAATAACAAGAATCAAAGCAAAGAAAGTCATGCTAACACAAAGAACCCAGGAAACAAAAGTCATGCTACCACACAGAACCAAGGTAATGAAAATCAGGCTAACCCAAACAAAGAAATCATGTTAACATACATAAACAAAGAAAGAAAATCAGGCTAACACACATAAACAAATAAAGAAAACCAGGCTAACACACAGAAAAAACTAAAGAAAATCTTTAAGAAATTAGGGTTTTTTAAAGAGTTAAGTTTAAAAAGTAGTAAGAACATAGAATTGGTCAAGATAAACAAGGGAAAAAGGTTTAATCATTAAGAAATCAGTGGAGACAGGAATAGAAAGAAATCTGAAAAACCCTAGTTTTTCAAAGGGAGTAGAAACGGTTTAGAGTAGAAGATCTTTCAAAAGAAATCTCGAAAATAAGCAAATCATAGAAGGAAATAGGCTTTAGGAATAAAAATAACATAGATCTGGGAGATTCAGGAGGGGGTCAAGTTTTTAAAAGGAAACCCAAGTAAAAATCGGAAGAACCTGTTGAAACTTCACCGATCGTGACATTTAAAGTGTGATTTTTCCCAAAATCACACCGGAGAATCCATAAGTAATAAAAACACCGGATCTATTTTAATTGTGCTTGAACTTGTTCTTGGTACTTGTGCATGTTTCGGTCCTTTTTAAGCTGGTTTTGACTAATTATCATCTTTTTTACCAAACCCTCCAACAAAGTAATACATGTAAGACTTTGGGACTATTTTGTACGTATTTTTAATCAAAATTCAAGTAAAAAGGAGTGTAAAATGGACTAGAATCCCTAGTTATAAGAAAGGTGTGGGGTGCTAGTGCAAAATTCCTACAGAATAATAAAAATAAGACTTTGAACTTTCCCACTAATGCGCGTATGGTGCACCGCGGTAGTGTATTTTCTCGCCCAACTCTTCCCACTTCAGCTTGGAAAAGACAGTTTCGTCTGGACCCGTTCTTACATGGTATAAATACATATAAACATGAATTTTAGATGACGTTTGACATTAGAAGCTTAATTAGGAGAGCATTGGAGGCTACAAGACACATGATTTCATCATTTTTCCATCAAATTAATACTGGAGTTTCGATTGCAACATTAATTTGATGTTTTCTTATTCTTTAATCATATTTGTGATGACTTCGTCCATGATTATGGAGTAGTTTCTCTTAGGGTTTCATGGATACGGTGTTTTTATAAGTACTTATGGATTTACACTCTAGTTCTTTGCTTGAATTCGTTTATGGAGCTTAGAATTGTTGCAACTTTATTCACCGGTCAACTTAAATGAAAGAGGAATATTTTGGTGATTATATTCTCATTATTTATTTGATTTAATTCATTGATTATCCTAAGTAATCGAAAGACCTTGTTGAATTGTTGATTAAATCAAGAGGAGAATATTCGATAGACATTGTAAAGACTAATCCATTAACGCATGTTTGCATACTTTAACAATGCTTATATTAGTTCACTTCGTTGAGTTAGGATTTAATCGGTAGACGAGTCTTGACTACACGTTTGAACTAATTATCAAGTGAATTCATAAGAAACATTGGACATTAGAGTGAATTAAACTAGGTTAAATTCTAAATAACTATCTTGCACCTATCATGTCAAACCCTTATTCCTCACATTAATAAGAAACCAACTCTGCTAATTTCTAGTTCTTTACAGTCAATTATTAGTTGCTTTATTTTAGTAGTTAATCGTAGTTCGTAATCAATCCAAATAAAGTTTTAATCATCCTGAATAACAGTTAAATCAGAAATTACAAGAGCATTATTTAGATCCAATCCATGTGGAGACCATAATTAAACTATACTATCTTTGGCTAGCGAGCATCAATTTCGTTTTGTGTTTTACGCTCGTCACACGCTTCAAACAGATCAAGGGTCTCATACTAGATGTAGCCTTTTCGCTGACAATTCAAACATGTCACGACCCTAGTTCACCAACCGTGAACATGTCATGATGGCACCTAGTCCCATGACCAGGTAAGCCTAACATTGCGAAAAACATAATAACTGGGGAAAATAGGAAATACCAAATAACTTATCTAAAAGGAAATTATATTGGATGTCGCTCGGTATATACAATTCAATATCACAAGGAAAAAACAATCCCAAAACACAAAAAACTCACGGAAAACACATGCCATAGAAATGTATACCAAAGGCTCTAAAGTCCAGAATGTCTAACAACAAAAAGATAAGAAGGCTAAGTACTACAGATACAGTAAAGAGGGAGACTCGTCGGTGTGCGGATGCAGCAGATCTACCTCAAAGTCTTCGCAATCCTCCTGCCACACTGATAGTGTACCTGCGAAAAGGTACCTAGATCTGCACATGAAAAATATGCGCAGAAGATGTGTGAGTACACCATAGCGGTACTTAGTAAGTGACAAGCCTAACCTCGCTCGAGTAGTGACGAGGAAGGTCAGGGCCATACTAAGATAAGCAATAATAACAATAATGTGAACTATGAAAAAAGGTAAAATAATAGAATCAAAAATAAGACATAATCTACAAGTCAATAACAAGTAACCAAAATAAGGAATAAACATGGAGAAATACAGCTCAATATCAATGATGCCATGAGGATCTTACAGGATTTCGTCATGTAGTCCTTTCTCAACTGTCCAGTGGATCTCCCGGGATACCGTTCCATAGTCCATCATATATGTATGTCTGAAGAATCTTCCGCGATACCGTCCCGTAGTCCAACTATAAATGTACATAGGATCTACCGGGAATCTAACCCGTATTCCCAAAGTAACTGTGCATGGGGATTTATCGGGAATCGAACCCGCAGTCTCAAAGTAAACAAACAAGGGGGGAGCTACCAGAATCACACATCCGTACTCCCAAATATAAATACGCAACCACAACCAGAGAATAAATATGAACATAATTAAACACCAAGGAAACAAGGAATCTAGCCCAACATGCTTCACGTAATGCAACAAGGAAATTTAAGCAATTAAGTCAATTAAGTCAACTAGCATGCAATTTAAACAATTAAACCAATTAAGTCAATTAGCATGCTTTTCTAGGCTACCACAAGCTATATGGCAATAAACAAGGAAACTAAGGAAGAAATAGCAATGTGATCCTTATAAGTAAAAATTGGGTGTTCAACAATTAGAACAAGTACGCACTCGTCACCTCATGTACAAGGCATTCAATCAACAAATAACAAGTCCTAGGGGAGAAGGTCCCCCATACGGTTAGACAAGCTACTTACCTCGAATCGGTACAAAATCAACTAAGGAACCATGTCTTTTCCACAAGTATCGGACTCCGAATGGACCAATTCTATTCAATCCAATTGCATAACATAAATAACATCGCAAACAACTGAATCCACTATTAAAATTAAAGCTAAGGCATGAAAATAGGTAAAATAACAAAAATGCCCCTCAGGAAAATGTCTCGGAATCGAATAATTTTTACGTTTTAAGAACCATCGTACTCTCACGAGTCTAACCATATAAAAATCACTCAAATCAAGGTCAAATGCCCCCTCAAAACCCAATAGCTAGGTCTAAGAAGTTTTCCCCAATTTTCATTCAAAATCCAAAACTAAAGGATGAATTCGTGATTAGATTAGTGTGTTTTAGTCATAGGAGAGTAAAGAATCATTACCCAGTGATTGCCTTTGAAAAACATTGGAAATTGCTCCAAAATCCAAGCTCCCACCCTTGAGTTTTGGTAAAAATGGCTAACTCTATGATTTTTGAAATGCTTATACTGCCAAGTTATTTGTTCAATGCAATCGCTGAAATGGGATGCAATCGCGTAGAACAAAAATTCAAAGGCCCAAAAAATTTGCTATGCAAACGCAGATGAAGTCCTGCGATCGCAGAAAAGGATGAAGCAGGCCTACACGATCGCAGTCTGGGCGTGCGATCGCATTTAAGGAATTGGCTCTAAGGCCCCAGATCAGATGTTCAGTGCGAACAGGGAAGGGGATTGAGAACGCGAAGAAGGGGGCAGTGCTATGCGAACGCGGGAAGAGCTGTGCGATCGCATGAGGGGAGATGCGGTCGCAGAGAAGGGAAAGTCTGCAATAGCTGGATGGTTTTCTGCAATATTTCAAACTCCAAAAATGCTCTGTTGAGCATCCGAAATACACCCGAGGCCCCCGGGACCTCAACCAAACCTACGGTTATATCACATATCATCATCCAAACTTGTACCAATCCTTAACCACATAAAATAACATCAGAAACTCGAATTAATCAATGATTTGAACCTAGGAATTTTAAATTTCAACCAAACTCGCTTTCGATAAAAACCTATTCAAAACACGTCCGATTGACCTGAAATTTTGCACACACATCCCAAATGACATGATGGTGCTACAGAAAATTCCAAGATTCCATTATTGACCCTCGGATAAAAAATTCACTATCAGACCGGAAACTTCAAAAATTCAAACTTCGGCATTTCAAGCCTAAATGATCTACGGGCTCCCAAGATACACTCCGAACACGCTCCCAACCCCGAAATCACCTAACGGAGCTAACAGAACCATCGGTATTCCATTCCAAGGTCGTCTTCACACTGTTCCAATTACGGACCACTTTCTAACAAATAAGCTATCATTTAGGGACTAAGTGTCCCAAAACACTCTGAATCCTAACACCGAACATCCCCGCAAACCAATATAGCAGAATGAACTTACGGGAAGCAGTTAATAGGGGTTTAGTGCTTAAATTCCAAAAATGACCGGCCGAGTTATTAAATTCTCCTAAACTTAAACATTAGCTCATCCTCGAATGCGCATAGAGAACATACCTGAAGTAGTGAAAAGATGAGGGTATCAGCTGCGCATATCCCGCTCGGTCTCCTAAGTCTCCTCCTCAGCCGGCTGAACCCGCCTCTGAACCTTTATTAAAGCGATGTTTTTTTACCTCAACTTTCTGATCTTCTTGTCCAATGTAGCAACTAGCTCCTCAAGATAAGATAAGTCCTCGTCCAACTGCACTGAAGTAATCCAACACGTGCGACGGGTCACCATGATATCTTCGGAGCATCGAGACATGAAATACTGGATGAACTTCTTCCAGGCTGGGAGGTAAGGCAAGCTCATAAAAAACCTCCCCAACTCGACTCAAGATCTCAAAAGGGCCAATAAATCTTTGGCTCAAACTTCCCTTTCTTCCCAACTCTCATGACGCCTTTCATAGGTGAGATCTGAAGCAAAACCCGCTCACCAACCATATAGGAAACGTCGTGAACCTTTCTGTCCGGGTAACTCTTCTGTATGGACTGGGCTGTACAGAGTTTGTCCTGAATCACCTTAACCTTCTCTATCGCATCCTGGACCAAATAAGTGCCCAATTGCCTGGCCTCACCTGGCTCAAACCAACCCTTCGGGGATCTGTATCTCTTACCCTATAAAGCCTCGGACAACGCCATTTGAATGTTGGACTGATAAGTATTATTGTAGGAAAACTCCGCCAGTGGCAAGAACTGATCCCAAGACCCTCCAAACTCAATCACTCACGCACAGAGCATATCCTTAAGAATCTGAATAGTGTGCTCAGACTATCTGTCCGTCTAGGGGTGAAATGTCATGCTCATCCTCACCTTAGTACCCAATTCCTACTTAACGGCTCTCCAGAACCGCGATGTGAATTGAGTACCTCTGTCCAAAATAATAGAAACTGGAATGCCATGCAGACGGACAATCTCCCTGATATAAATCTCTTCCAACCGCTCCGATGAAAAGGTAGTACACACAGGAATGAAGTAAGAAGACTTGATCATCCGATCCACAATCACCCAAATGGCGTCAAACTTCTTCGCAGTCCGAAGGAGACCAACTATGAAATCCATGGTGATCCTCTCCCATTTCCATTCCAGAATCTCCATTTGCCTAAGGAGTCTCTGAGGCTCAGCCTTCACCTGCTGACAGTTGAGGCATTTAGCTACAAAACCCTCGATGTATTTCTTCATCCGTCTCCACCAATAGTTTTGTCTCAAGCCCTGATAGATCTTCGCGGCACCCGGATGGATGGAGTACTGCGAACTATGAGCATCTGTTAATATCAACTCCCGAATATCATCAACATTGGGTACACAGATCCGACCCTACATACTCAATACCCTATCATCTCCAATAGTCACATCCCTAGCATCGCCATGCTGAACCGTGTCCCTGAGGACAAGCAAATGAGGGTCATCATACTGCCGCTCCCTGATACGATCAAACAATAAAGACCGAGAAACCACATAGGCTAGAACATGACTGGGCTATGAAAGATCCAATCTCACAAACTGACTGGCTAAGGCTTGAACATCCATTGCCATAGGTCTCTCTGGAGCTGGTAAATATGCCAAACTCCCCAAACTCTCTACCCAGGGACTCAAGGAATCAGCTACCATATTGGCCTTGGCTGAGTGATAAAGAATAATAGTATCATAATCCTTCAGTAACTCCAACCACCTTCTCGGTCATAAGTTCAAATCTTTTTGCTGGAATAAGTACTGTAAACTCCGATGATCCATGTAAATCTCACAGGGCACGCCATATAAATAATGATGCCAGATCTTCAAGGCATGAACAATAGCAGCTAACTCAAGGTCATGGACAGGGTATTTCTTCTCATATATCTTTAGCTGTCTGGACGCTTAGGAAATCACCCTACCGTCCTGCATCAACACCGCTCCAAGTCCGACCCGTGAGGCATCACAATAAACTATATAGGACCATGAACCAGTAAGCAATATCAGAATAGGGGTTGAAGTCAAAGCTGTCTTGAGCTTCTAATAGCTCACCTCACACTCATCTATCCGCTGAAAAGGAGCACCCTTCTAGGTAAATCTAGTCATAGGGGCTGCAATCGATGAAAACCCCTCCATAAAACAACGGTAATAACCCGCCCGGCCAAGGAAACTACGAATTTCTGTAGCTGAGGAGGGCCTGGGACAACTCTACACGACCTCCACCTTCTTCAGATCCACCCAAATGCCCTCACTCGATACCACGTGGCCTAGGAATTCCACAAAGCTCAACACTAATTCATATTTTGAGAACATTACATATAATTTCTTCTCTCTCAGGGTCTGAAGCACTCTCCTCAGGTGCTGCTCATGATCTTTGAGACTTCGAGAGTATATAAGAACATCATCTATGAAAACAATGATGAACGAGTCGAGATAGGGCCTGAATACGTTGTGCATCAAATGCATAAAAGCTGCCGGGACATTGGTCAGCCCAGATGACATAGCAAGGAACTCGTAATGACCGTACCGAGTCCTGAAAGCAGTCTTCAGGATATCTGGCTCCCAAATCATCAATTGGTGATAACCTGAGCGCAAATAAATCTTAGAAAACACATGTGCGCCCTAAGCTGGTCAAATAGATCATCAATATGAGGTAAAGGATATCGGTTCTTCACTGTAATCATGTTCAACTGACGATAATCAATACACATGCGCATAAAACCATCCTTTTTTCTTCACAAACAAGACAGGAGCACCCCACGGTAAAACACTGGGTCGAATAAAACCTTTATCAAGCAATTCCTGTAACTGATCCTTCAAATACTTAAACTCAAGAGGAGCCATAAGATATGGAGGAATGGAAATAGGCCGAGTGCCCCGCAACTAATCAATACCAAAATCAATGTCTCTATCCGGTGGCATACCCGGAAGATCAGCTGGAAACACATCAGGATAATCCCGTACCATTGGGACAGAATCAACAGAAGGGGTATATACAGTGAAATCTCTCACTTAAGCTAAATAAGTGGCGCACCCCTTCTCAACCATACGCTGAGCTTTAAGAAAAGAGATAACTGGAGTGTGATCAAACATACCACTCCACTCAATACACAAAATACCTGGCATAGCCAGAGTCAAAGGCTTGGCGTGACAATCAATAATAGCATAATGGGACGACATTCAGTCCCTGCCCAAAATAATATCGAAGTCAACCATACATAGTAATAATAAATCTGCTCTAGTCTCAAAACCACAAATAGTAACCAAACACGACCGATAAATGCGATCAAGAATAAGAGAATCTCCCACGGAAGTAGAAACATAAATAGGAGAGCTCAATTACTTTCGGGCTATACCCAAATGTAGAGCAAAATAAGAAGACACGTAAGAATAGGTAGAGCCTAGATCAAATAGAACTGATGCATCTCTATGACTAACCAATATAATACCTGTAATGACAGAATCAGAGCCAACAGCCTCGGTATGAGCAGGAATAGCATAATATCTGCCCCGACCCCTCTCACGAGGGTGACCTCTATCTCCCCGACCTCCACCACTGGCTGGTTAGGTAGATGGGGTGGCAGGTGGAGCGGTGATCATGGCTTAAGAACTCTAGGAAGCACGTTGTAGCTGAGCAGACTGTGAAGATGCACCCTTACCAAGTTTGGGGCAGTCCCTAACAATATGGTATGTATTGCCACACTCAAAACAAGCTTTGGGAGGGTGTGGTGGCTATGACTGGCTAGGGCCAGATCTGCTGGACTGACCCCTGGAAGCACCCCGCGCAAGGGCGTACTAGAAATAGGAGATGCGTAGTAAGGCTCGTGAGGTATAGGAGGAGCTGGAGCCTTGTTGGCTGCTAGAAGAGCTAAATGAATGGGGCGACCCACAAAACCCCTACCATGTCGACCTGTTGCTGGAGTACGATCACTAGAGTAGTGGCCCGACTCTCGAGACCTCATGGCCTCTATCTCCCCTTGCTTCCTGGCAATCATAACCTCGATCCTCCTAGAAATTCTCACTACCTACTGATAAGGGATGTCCATCTCCAAATGTAGAGCCATGCTAGATTTGATGGGTGGGACAAGGCCCTCAATGAACCTGTAAACGCTCTCGCGGATTGTAGCAACCAAAGACAGTGCATGTCTAGCCAACCTGGTGTAATGGATGGCATACTCTGAAACTATCATAGCAGCCTGGTGCAAGTGCTCAAACTCTGCACCCACTCTATAAGGGTCCGAGGAACAAACTCTCTCAAAAACATGTCCAAAAATAGGATCCAAGTCAGTGAAGCATCGTCGCCCGGACTGCCTATCTCATAAGTACGCCACCAATCATAGGCGGCTCCCCAAAGCTGAAAGACAGTAAAGGAAACCCCGCTATACTCTACTATACCCATAGTGCGAAGAATACGATGACACTCCTCTAGAAATCCTAAGGCATCCTCCAATGCTAAACTGCTGAACATATGAGGCTTATATTTCTTAAACCGCTCAAGCCTCAGCTGCTCGTCCTCTGATATAGCTGACCTACCTTCGGGCAGAACTGGCACCGCGGACGGTACATGAATAATATTTGGGATCTGCTCCATCTACACTCTCTGCTCAAGAGTGCGGGCTGCGGGAGTCTAGGACGCTCCCCCGGCCTGGGATGTGGATGCAGTGAGGGGAACCAACCCCGCCTAAGCCAAGGTGGTGTACATAGACATGAAATGGGCTAATGTCTCATGAAAGGCAGGAGTAGTAGTGGTGGTAGGCGTGCCAGGTGCGTGAACTCTTGTTAGATCTACTGGCGGTACCTCAGCTGTAGCTTGTACAGGTGCTCTGGCTGCACCACGTGTGCGTCCACAGCCTCTGCAGCCTCGGCCTCTAACGGCTGCAGCAGGGGGCGCGGGTGCCAGATCATCCCGAGTAGCACGTGTCCTCACCATCTATGAGAGAATAGAAGACAGAAGTCTTAGAATTGATGTCAAAATAGAGCACGACAAGGAATTTAATAAAGTGAAGAATTTTTCCTAAACAGTTACATAGACTCTCGTAGATAAGTACAGACGTCTTCGTGCCGATCAACGAGACTCTAATAAACCGGCATGTGTTCTATGACTTCTATGAACCTAGAGCTCTGATACATTTGTCATGACCCTAGATTACCAACCATGAACATGTCGTGACGGCACCTAGTCCCCATAACCAGGTAAGCCTAACATTGCAAAAAACATAATAATTGCAGAAAATAGGAAATACCAAATTAATTATCTAAAGGAAATTGTACTGGATGCTGCTCGGCATATACAACTCAATATCACAAGGCGAAAACAGTCTGAAAACCCAAAAACCCATGGGGAACACATGCTATAGAAATATATACCAAAGACTCTAAACTCCAGAATGTCTAACAACAGAAAGATAAGAAGGCTAAGTACTACAGATAGAGTAAAGGGGGAGACTTGTCGGTCTGCAGATGCAGCAGATCTACCTCGAAGTCTCTACAATCCTCCTGCCTCACTGATAGTGCGCCTGAGAATAGGTACCTAGATCTGCACATGAAAAACATGCGAAGAAGAGGCGTAAGTACACCACAACGGTACTCAGTAAGTGTCAAGCCTAACCTCGGTCGGGTAGTGACGAGGAAGGTTAGGGCCCTAATGAGATAAGCAATAATAATAACAATGTGCCATATGAATATGTAAAATAATAGAAACAATAGTGAAATAAGACAGAATTTACAAGTCAACAATAAGTAACCGGAATAAGGAATACACATGGAGAAATATAGCTGAATATTAATGATACCATGAGGATCTTCCAGATGTTGGACAATACGCTTTACGCTAGAGGGGGGGTGAATAGCGTTTTAAAAATATTAAGCGTTTTAGTGCGGAATTTAAAAACTTTGCAGAAATTAAAACAAGTGCAGTAGAATAAACTTACACAATGATGTATCCTGGTTGGCCACAAACGTGGTTAGTCCAGTCCTCGAGAGACTCTCTCGAGATTTCCACTAAACTTGTCAAGCTTACGGGTGCTTAACAAACTGTTACAGCTGAGGACACAAGCCTCACCTAGGTGCTCGGGGATCACAATCCCAAAGACTTCAATTGCTCGGGGATACCAATCCCAAAGACTTCAATTGCTCGGGGATAACAATCCCAAAGACTTCAACTGCTCGGGGATAACAATCCCAAAGACTTCAACTGCTCGGGGATAACAATCCCAAAGACTTCAACTGCTCGGGGATAACAATCCCAAAGACTTCAACTGCTCGGGGATAACAATCCCAAAGACTTCAACCGAGGAATCACAAGTTCCTCAACAAACGAGAATCGCAATTCTCTTACAAACACAAAACACACTCACTTTACAAAGCACTCCTTAATGAGTAGATATGAGTAGAAATAGTACGCTCAAGATCACAACAACTTAGCTCAATAGAATGGCTCTTCAAAAAGCTTTATGGATGAATGGAAAATGATGATCAATGTAAGAAAGCTTTTAGCAATGAAAATACTCAAAGTGTATATATTGTTGTTGTGAAAACACTGAGTTGAAGCTGTATTTATAGGTGAAAAACTCAGTCTTACCGTTGTCTAATTGCCAATTAAGGATTGCTGAAATTACTCAGTGACAATCGATTGTCAAGACTAAACAATCGATTGTTTGCCTATCAGATTAAAAATTCAATCCCAGATTTTACGTCAACAATCGATTACTTCAAATCAATAATCGATTATTTATAACGTTAAGAAATCCTTTCCAATTTTTGGCATAAAACATCGATTGTCCGGAAATCAACAATCGATTATTTTAACAACGTTCAGAAAATCTTTTCCAGATTTTAAGCAAAACATCGATTGTTAAATATCAACAATCGATTACCTGAAGGTAATTGAAAATATATGACAACGGTCAGCTTCAACAATCGATTATCAAATGGAATAATCGATTATTAATTAATTTCAAAACTCTCTGTCTCATATATAATCGATTATCAAAAGCCACAATCGATTATCATTTTATTTAAAATCACTGGGAGACATTTTTCTCATTCTAATCGATTACCATTAGTTCATAATCGATTTTTATGAGTTTTGAAAACTTTGCCTCAGTTAACAATCGATTATCATAAGTACACAATCGATTGTTATGCAGTTTGCAAAAACCTGATGTTAACTGACTTACTCACAATCGATTATCATTAATTCACAATCGATTGTCATGCAGTCTTGGCTTAGAGATACTCGATTATCATAAGTACATAATCGATTATCTTAGCCCAGATTTTTGAGGCATGTTTGGAAAACATTTTAACAAATGTAAATATGCATAGTTTAAAATCATTTGACACTTAATTTAAATATGCATGATTTTGGAAAAAATAATTTTAGTAGAGAAGCCATGTTATGAGCCAAGTTGAGGAATCAAGATCACAATTAATATTGACTCAATTATAACATTTCTAAACTTTGTCTTGAGCTTCTTGTAATGCATCCATTTTGTGCTTGTCCTTGAGTACTGCTATATATCGCTTTTTGCTTTGTTTGACATTCATCAAAACCTACAAAAGAACACACGTTTAGTATATTGCATTTGAAACGTGTTTCCAACACCAGATACCGTCCTGTAGCCCTTTCTCAACTATCCAGTGGATCTCCTGGGATATTGTCCCATAGTCCATCATATATGTATGTCTGAAAGAAATTATGTGATACCGTCCAGTAGTCCAACCATAAATGTGCAAGGTGATCTACCGGGAATCTAACCTGTAGTCCCAAATTAAATGTGCAGGGTGATCTATCGGAAATCGAAGCCGCAGTCCCAAAGTAAACAAACAAGGGGGGAGCTACCGGAATCCCACATCCGTAGTCCCAAATATAAATACGCAACCACAACCAGAGAATAAATCGAAATAGAATTAAACACTAAGGCAACAAGGAATCTAGCCTAACATGTTTCACGTAATGCAACAAGGCAATTTAAGCAATTAAGCCAATTAAGTCAACTAGCATGCAATTTAAACAATTAAGCCAATTAAGTCAATTAGCATGCTTTTCTAGGATACCACAAGCTATATGGAAATTAACAAGGCAAGTAAGAAAGAAATAGCAACATGATCCTTTTAAGTAAAAAACTGGGTGTTCAACAAATAGCACAAGTACGCGCTCGTCACCTCATGTACAAGGCATTCAATAAAAAATAACAAGTCATAGGGGAGAAGGTTCCCCACACAAGGTTAGATAAGACACTTACCTCGAATCGGTACAAAATCAACTAAGGAACCATGTCTTTTCCACAAGTATCTGACTCCGAATGGCCAAAATCGATTCAAAATCCAATTGCATAACGTAAATAACATCGCAAACAACTGAATCCACTATTAAAATTAAATATAAGGCGGAAAAATAGGAAAAATAACCAAAACTCCCCTCAAGACAACGCCTCGGAATCAAATAATTTTTACATTTTAAGAACCCTTGTACTCTCGGGAATAACCATATGAAAATCTCTCAAATCGGAGGTCAAATGCCCCCTCAAAACCCAATAGCTAGGTCTAAGAGGTTTTCCCTAATTTCCATTCAAAATCCGATATTAAAGGATGAATTCATAATTACATTAGTGGAATTTAGTCACACGAGAGTAGAGAACCGTTACCCAGTGATTGCCTTGAAAAACCTTCAAAATTGCTCCCAATTCTGACCTCCCAACCTTGAGTTTTGGTAAAAAAGGCTAACTCTCGGATTTTTGAAATGTTTATACTGCCCAGGTATTTGTTCAAAGGCCCAAAAATTGGCCTATGAGAATGTAGAGGAAGTCCTGTGATCATAGAAGAGAAGGAAGTAGGCCTACGCGATCGCAACCAGGGTCCTGCGGTCGCATAGAAGGAATTTGCTCTGAGACCCCGGCTCAGCTTGTTCAATACAAATGCGAGAAGGGGATTGCGAACCCGAAGAAGGGGGAGGCGGTGCTATGCGATCGCGGGAAGAGATGTGCGATCGCATTGAAAGAAATTGGCCCCCTCTGGAATTGAACTACGCGATCGCATGGGGCCAGAGAAGGAAAAGTCTGCAACAGCTGGATGGATTTTCTGCAATATATCAAACTCCAAAAATACTCCGTTGAGCATCCGAAATACACCCGAGGCCCCCAGGACCTCAACCAAACTTGTGGATATATTTCATATCATCATCTGAACATGTACCAATCCTTAAACCACCTAAAACAATGCCAAGAACTTGAATTAATCAATGATTTGAGAGTAGGAACTTCAAATTTTAACTGAACTCGCTCTCGATCAAAAACCTATCCAAAACACTTTCGATTGACCTGAAATTTTGCACGCACATCCCAATTACATGATGGTGCTACAAAAACTTCCGAAATTTCATTCCGACCCTCGGATCAAAAATTCACTATCGGACCGAAAACTTTAAAAGTCAAACTTCGGTATTTCAAGCCGAAATGATTTACGAGCTCCCAAAATACACTCTGAACGCGCTCCCAACCCTGAAATCACCTAAAGGAGTCATTGGAACAATCGATTTTCCATTCCGAGGTCGTCTTCACACTGTTCTAACTACGGACCACTTTCCAAACCTTAAGCTCTCATTTAGGGACTAAGTGTCCTAAAACACTCCGAATCCTATTACTGAATGTCTAGGAAAACCAAAGCAGTATAATGAACTTAGGGGAAGCAGTTAATAGGGGTTTGGGGTGTAAATTCCAAAAATGACCAGCGGGGTCGTTACAAAACACCCCGATTGCGAAAAGTTAGAGAATCTAAAATAGAATCAGACCTAGGTATTAATTGGAAAAAAACTCTTTGAAAAAACTTTCTGAGAATTTTTTGAGTTGAGATTGAGATCGTGTAAAACAAATACGAGATCAAATTGGAGCTGGATCGAGAGGCCAGAACTCTAATCCCATGTTGAATTTCATGGAAGATGCTAGAATAAAACTTGTTGAATCGTATTCTGAACTGCCTTGTGTAATATTGTTGGATTTTTGTATTTAATATAAATTAAATACTTAGAAGAGGATGAATGGTAAATGGAGGGAAATAAAATTTTTGAGTGAAATTTTAAGCCCTCCTCCCCTTGGTAAATGGACATTGTCCCATATTGGAAGAGGAAGCGGTTTTTTATGGGTATATAAGCAATTGCTCTTCTTCTAGCTCTTAAAGAATTGAGAAGAAAGCAAGCCCCGCGCCGTCTTCATCATCGATCACTCGCTCGGCTTGGCTCGGCTTTGGCGTCGGCTTAGGATTCGGATTTGGATTTCATGAAGATGCTAGAATAAAACTTGTTGAATTGTATTTCTAAACTGCCTCGTGTAATATTGTTGGGTTTTTTGTATTTATAAATTAAATACTTAAAAGAGGGTGAATAAGAAATGGAGGGAAATGAAATTTTTGAGTAAACTTTTAAGTTCCCCCCCCCCCTCCCAGGGTAAATGGACATTGTCCCGTATTGGAAGAGGCGGAGATTTTTTATGAGTATACAAACAATTGCTCTTCTTCTAGCTCTTAAAGAGTTGAGAAGAAAGCAAGCCTCGCACCGCTGCCATCGTCACTCGCTCGATTCGGCTCGGCTTCGGCTTCAGCTTCGGATTTGGTCAAATGATCGATTGATTGATTAATTTTTTGGATAAAATTTATTTATTAATAGTAAAATAGCAACAGAAATATTATTAGATATTTGTTCTAATAACATAATATTAATATTAAAATAAATATTAATATTAAATCTAATTCAGTTATACATATTTCAATTTTCTATTTTGTAATAGAAAATTAACTACCCATCAATTTTTCCTCTTTATTTCCTCTCTTTATTGTTGAGCAAATAGCCATCTATATAATGAAATTTATGTTGTGGCCATTTTGCAGAAATAGCCAGTCTGAAGAGTTGCACCTTTGAAGATTTCAGCCCAACTTTGACTATAAATCCAACACTATTCTGGTCAGAATTTCACAATGATTTTATGAGTTTCTTCTCCTTCTTCTGCATACTTTTAGTATCAAACAAAGTAAAAGTAAGTGTGATTTGATACCGAATTTTGTGTTTGCTTAAAAGCTGGGGTTTGAAGTACCACTATGCCAGCGTGTAATTCGTTCTATCCTGGGAGGAAATAATCCATAATCATGGGTACAAGGAGGGGATTAAATTCCTTAAGGAAACATTGTGAATTCATTGGGATCGAATTGGTTTTTGTCATTCTTTTTATGTCATTTATGTTTATGACCATTTTTGTTTATATTCATTTGTATTTCCAGTATTGTTTTACAAATATAGTATACCAACAAGCTTAAGGAATTTAGGAAAATTAGAAGTTGAGAAAAAATAGGTATTTTTACATGGATGTCTTAATGAAATAATGGTGAATGTATTTATTTTGTACGGTACCATATGACTATGATAGTATAAAATTTTAGTAAGTTATATAATGTGTGTTAAAATGAGTAGTATTTTAAGTAAGTTGAGATAATTTTAAATTATGTGGGTAATTGGTAATTATCCAAAAATAAATTTGGATAAGAACATCACGTGGCAGCCATGTAATAGACATAAGATGACTCTTAAATTAAAAGTTGTAAGATGTCACTTTCAGAGAGTTGAGTCAGTATCAGCAGGTAAGCATATCTTCAGAATTATTTTGACTTCCAACTACTTGCATTTATTATATAATTAGTTCAGTTTCAGCTTTTAGTATATACTATCTTACATACTTAGTACATTATGATATACTGACATCCCTTTTCTAGGGACGCTGCATTTCATGCGTGTAGGTCAGGTAGATAGATGGCTAGGCCTCTTCAATAAGTGTTGCCCACTTATAGTTATGCAACACTATTGCCCATGTTGGCTCATGATAATTACAAAACGAATGACTCCATCTAATTTGACCTATATATGTTCTAGTTTTGGTCAAACGATTATGAGTTACAGAGTGGCTCGCTCGGGCCAGTACGGCACCGGGTGCTAGCCACGCCTCCCCAGGTTCGAGGCGTGACAAAGTGGTATCAAAGCAGTTTGTGTCCTAGGGAGTCTACAAAGCCATGCCTAGTAGAGTCTCACTTATGGGTATATTGCGCGCCACATTTACAATTGAGAGGCTATAGGCAACTTAGGAAATGTTACACTTCTTTTGTTTCCAGATCGTGGCATAGAGCTAAGTCGTAGGAAGTCAGTATGAAGCTTTCGCCAGATTTTGTATGCATTAGAGGTACATGTATTAAAGTAGAGTTTTACGGTTTAATTTGGAAGGGAAGTTATGAAAGAAATAGAAGATACAATGCGAGATTGAAAGGTAAGTAAGGTAAATGTGCAGAAGATACGAGATACTCAAGTCCAAAAAGTTGTGGATATTCCATACTTCAGATAGGGGTTAGGTTAATTTACAGAGGAGACCCTAGTAAAATTTTGCAAATCTTTGAAAGTTAACATTCGAGGACGAATGTTCTTAAGGGGGAAAGGATGTTACACCCCGTAAATTTAACAACTTTAATACCGTTAGATATTATGTTTTGAGTGAAGTATTTTAGTAAAAGCCTTATAAGTATAATTTTGGATAGTTACCTTTATTACTACTTTTTATATATATGGTATTTATTTTGAGTGGAACATCTATTGTAGAAAAATGTTTAAAAAGTATGATTTTCTACAGTTATTAATATTACTACTTTGGAAAATGCTTTAAATTATACATATAATATGAGAAACGTTTATGAGATTTTCTTTATTATAAAGATAAAAATTATTTTTTTCACAAGAAAAGAAGGTTATCTTTTTTTTTTACCATTTTAAGAACTAAGCCAAATAAAATTTACACTATTTATATGAGATTAGGAAAATTAGAAGTTGAGAAAAAAATAGGTATTTTAACATGGATGTTTTGATGAAATAATGGTGTATGTATTTATTTTGTATGGTACCATATGACTATGATAGTACAAAGTGTATTATAGTAAGTTATATAATCTGTGTTACAAATGAGTAGTATTTTAAGTAAATTGAAATAATTTTTAATTATGTAGGTAATTGGTAATTATCCAAAAATAAATTTGGATAAGAACATCACATGGAAGCCATGGAATAGACAGAAGATGACTCCTAAATTAAAAAATTGTAAGATGTCATTCTGAGAGAGTTGAGTCAGTATCAGCAGGTAAGTATATCTTAAGATTATCGTTGACTTCCAGCTACTTGCAGTTATTATATTATTAGTTCAGTTTCAGCTTTCAGTATATTGCCTTACATACTCAGTACATTATTTCGTACTAACGTCCCTTTCCTGGGGGCGTTGCATTTCATGCGTGCAGGTCAGATAGACAGACGGGTAGGCCTCTTCAAAAACAGTTGCCCACTTATAATTATGCATTAAGATTTGTGGCCATGTTGGCCCATGATAATTACAAAAGGAAGGAGTCCAACTAATTCGACCTATATATGTTCTAGTTTTTGTCAAATGATTATGAGTTACAGAGTGGTTCGCTCGGGCCAGTACGACACCGGGTGCCAGCCACGCCTCCCCAGGTTCGGGGCGTGACAAATTCTACAGAGTAGTGGATTGATTCTGGAGCCACTCGCATGTTTGTGTTGTTAAAGAAGCTTTTGCTACTTATGCTCCTGTTGGACCTGATAAGACAATTTCTATGAGAAATGCTGCAAAGGACAAGATTGAAGGATGTGGGAAAATATTTCTCAAAATGACTTCCGGCAAAGTGGTGACTTTGAACAACGTCCTTCATATTCCCGAGATTAGGAAGAATTTAGTCTCTACTGGACTTCTTGTTATGAATGATTTTAAATGTGTTTTTGTTTCCGATAAGGTTGTAATAAGTAAGAATGAAATGTTTGTAGGAAAATGTTACCTCACTGAGGGCCTTTTCAAGCTGAATGTAATAGTTGTAGAAAATAATAATAAAAGTTCAGCTTCGTCTTACTTAGTTGAGTCAGATGAATTATTGCATATACGTTTGGATCATGTCAATTATAAAACCTTACGGAAAATGATAAACTTGAAAGTATTGCCTAAGTTTGAATGTGACAAATCAAAATGTCAAGTATGTATAGAATCTAAGTATGTTAAACATCCTTATAAGTCAGTTGAAAGGAATTAAAATCCTTTAGACTTAATTCACACAGATATTTGTAATATGAGTCAATACCATCTCGCGGTGGAAAGAAGTATTTTATAACTTTTATTGACGATAGTACCAGATATTGCTATATTTACTTACTTTATAGTAAAGATCAAGCAATTAATGCATTCAAGCAACACAAAAATGAAGTTGAAACACAACTTAATAAAAAATAAAAATAATAAGAAGTGATACTGGTGGTGAATATGAATCTCCTTTTTAACAAATATGTTTAGAATATGGAATTATTCATCAAAAAACGGCCCCTTACACGCCCAATCCAATAGGATTACAGAAAGAAAGAATCATTCATTAAAGGAGATGATGGACGCATTATTGATAATTTCTGGTTTGCCACAGAAGTTGTGGGGGTATCCGTTCTTACGGCTAGCCAAATACTAAATCGAGTACCCCATAACAAAACACAATCCATTCCATATGAAAAATGGAAATGAAGGAAGCCCAACTTGAATTATTTTAAAGTGTCGGGGTGTTTGGCAAAAGTGCAAGTTCCTAAACCCAAAAGAGTAAAATAGGACCGGAAACTGTTGATTGTGTTTTCATAGGATATGCAACTAATAGTAAAGCATATCGATTTCTGGTTTATAAATCAAAAAAATTCGATATTCATAATAATGCGGTTATAGAATCAGATAGTGCTGAGTTTTTTGAAAATGTATATCCGTATAAAAAGGAATGTGAGTTAATTGGTGAAGGATCTAAATGACCTCGGGAAGAAACAAAATAAAGTACACTTAACCAGGAGGATCCAAAATGTAGTAAATGTCAAAGAACATATACTTTATTTGGACCAGATTTTGTGACTTTCTTATTGGAAAATGGCCCTCAAACAGTTAAAGAAGCTATGTCTTTTTTGGAATCACTGCTATGGAAAGAGGCAGTCAATAGTGAAAATAGAATCCGTATTGAACAACCATACATGGGAATTGGTTGATCTTCCTCCTGGAAATAAACCATTGGGTTCTCAATGGATCTTTAAGAGGTTAATGAAAGATGATGACACTATTGACAAATATAAGGCAAAACGTGTGGTCAAAGGGTATAGACAACGAGAAGGTCTTGACTATTTTGATACATACTCTCCAGTTACAAGAATTACGTCCATACGAACGTTAGTAGCGTTACCTACAGTTTATGGTTTTTAAATTCATCAAATGGAAGTTAATACGACCTTCTTATATGGAGAGTTGGAGGAAACAATCTACATTGAACAACCTGAAGGGTTTGTGGTTCCAAGTAAAAAAAAAGGCCTGTAAACCTGTTAAGTCCCTTTACGGACTAAAACAAGCACCCAAATAATGGCATGCAAAATTTGACCAAACAATACTGTCAAATGGGTTTAAGATAAATGAATGTGATAAATGTATGTACATTAAAAAAATTTCAAATCACATAATTATTGTTTGCTTATATGTGGATGAAATGCTCATAATGAGTAATCACATTGCCACATAAATGCTACTAAGGTTATGCTAACTAGCAAATTTGATATGAAAGACTTGAGAGTTGCTGATGTAATTCTGGGAATTAAGATCCATAAGACTTCTTAAGGTCTGGCATTGTCACAATCTCATTATATTAAGATAGTACTTGAAAAACTCAAGCACTTGGGCTTTAAAATTGTAAAGACTCCAATTGATATGAATCTTGCATTAGCAAAGAACAAATGCCAAAACATACCACAATTAGATTATGCTCGTATTTTGGGATGCTTAATATACATCATGAATTGTATACGACCAGATATGGCTTGTGCTATAAGTAAATTGAGTCGATATACGAGCAATCCAAGTCAATCTCATTGGATGGCCATGAAACGAGTTTTGGGGTATTTAGAACATACCTAGGACTTTGCTTTGCACTACAGAAAATATTTTGTGGTCATTGAGGGATACTGTGATGCAAATTAGATCACCCGATCAACTAATTCCAAGTCCACAAGTGGATATGTATACATTATTCGTGGGGGAGCGGTATCTTGGAATTCGTCCAATTAAACTTGTATTGCCCGCTCTACAATGGAGGCTGAGTTCATAGACTTGGATAAAGCCGGTGAAGAAGTTGAATGGCTCCAAAATTTCTTGGAAGATATTCCATTTTGGCCCGAACCGTTGGCACCAATATGCATACATTGTGATAGTCAAGCGGCAACTAAAAGGGCTGGGAACGTTATGTATTATTGTAAGTCTCGTCACATACGACGAAGACATAAAACTGTTAGACAATTACTCTCTAGAGGAATTATCACGATTGACTATGTAAAGTCAAGTGATAATGTGTCGGATCTACTTACAAAAGGCCTAACTAGAGAGGTAGTTGAGAAGTCATCAAGGGGAATGGGACTATAGCCGAGAACAAGTCATAGTGGCGATAATTCTACCTAGAAGACTGGAGATCCCAAGATCTAGGTTCAAGAAGATCAAACAAAGTCATTTATGACGGTTCAACATTGTCAACAAAACTTTTGGTCCATTCTCGTGATGAAACAATGTTCAGTACCAAGGATAAAGTGTTAAGGCTTTTTAATGATTTCTAATTTTGATACGGGCATATCAAATAGTGTATCTACGGAATGACACGTTTAGGAATCACCTATGTAAGTATGGAGTGTTAGCCGCTTCAAGGAAAACTTTGTAAGGCTATTTCTCTACGCACTTATGAAAACATGCGGTGTTCATGGCTGAAACGAACACAACAATGAGAACCAAAGACGGCTAAGGGTTGATTGTGTGACTTGTGGTTGTTTAAGTATACACCAAAGTTCAACGGTTCAAAAATATAAAATCTACCGATTGATCGAGTATATCCGACATAAGTTCATTACGGAAAGTTCAAAGAGAAACCTACTTATCCAGATGCAATTAATCATTGTTTGCGAATCACACAGTTTTTCATGCATACTCCGTGATATAGACATTCCCCATTCATGCAGGGGATTGTTGGATTTTTTGTATTTAACATAAATTGAATACTTAAAAGAGGTGAATGAGAAATGGAGGGAAATGAAATTTTTGAGTGAAATTTTAAGTCCCTCCCTTGGTAAATGGACATTGTCCCATAATGGAAGAGGAGGAGGTTTTTTATAGGTATATAAGCAATTGCTCCTCTTCTAGCTCTTAAAGAGTTGAGAAGAAAGCAAATCTCGCGCCGTCATCGTCGCACGCTCGCTCGCTCGGCTCGGGCTTCGGCTTCGGCTTCGGCTTCGGCTTAGGATTTGGTCAAATGATCGATTGATTGATTAATTTTTGGACCAAATTTATTTTTTATCATAAAATATTAACTAAACTATTATTAAATATTTATTTTAATAACAGAATATTAATATTATAATAAATGTTAATATTAAATCCAATTCAGTTATCTAAATTTTTGTTTTCTGTTTTTGTAATAGAAAATTAATTACCCATCAATTCTCCCCTTTTATTGTTGAGTAAATGGTCATTTATGTAATGACATTTATGCTATGGCCATTTTCCAGAAACAGCCAGTCTGAAGAGTTGCATCTCTTTAGATTTCAGCCCAGCTTTGGCTATAAATACAATACTATTCTGCTCAGAATTTCACTACAATTTTATGAGTTCATTCTCCTTCTTCTGCATACTTTTAGCATCAAACAAAGCAAAAGTAAGTGTGATTTGCTACCGAACTTTGTGTTCGCAGAAACACTGGGGTATGAAGTAAAGCTGTTTATCGGGCTGGCTGGGACGGGCTGGACACAAAAAATTTTAGCCTGATAGATTTCAGGACAGGTTATTATCGGGCTGGGGTTAACGTGGCGGGCTAGGATTTTTTGGGTTCCATAGGGCCCGTACGGGTTCGGTCTTAACGGGCTCAGGCGGGTCGGGCTATATATATATATATATATATATATATATATATATATACATATATATCAGCCCGTTCGGATTCAGGGCGGGTTGTTATCGGGCTGGGGTTAACGGGTTGGTAGGCGGGCTAGGATATTTGGGTTCTATAGGGCCCTTCGGGCTTAACGAGCTGGGGCGGGTTGTGCCATATATATATATAGCTTAAATTATCTTATATTTTTCTTTTTCAATGTTATTGATAGTTATGTACTTAAGTATTTGAAAACTTTTAAGGATTAAAATTAATGATTATAATTGAACTTTTAAGAATTAGAATTAAAAGAACAAACTAAAACTTGCAAACTAAAACATAAAACATAAATGCATGAGACAAATAAGACTAATATGCAATATAAGTAAGTGTCTACTAAAAAATTCTAAATTTGAAAATAGAAAGTAAGTGTTTATATAAAAAATATTGATTAAGACTAATATGCAATATAAAAAAATTCACAATATTTAAGTAACTTTTATATTTTTATTGAATAATATATAGTATTCTAATTAATTACAAGTTATTTTTTGATTTTTATAATTTTTGAACTTGCAAATTAAAAGTTTGCAACAACTGTTAAAAAAAAGAAGAAATAATAAATCAAAAGTTTTACATCATCTTTGTAAACTTTTCCATGTCAATGTGAGGTACTTGGTTTCTGGCATTATAATTGATACCATAAACCATTATATCACCAATTTCTTGGTCTTCCTCATCATTTACCTCGTCACGCCCTTAATTTCGTCGTTCTGATCTAATTCAATCTCTAAAGCACACTAGAACTTCCAAAGTGTTGCTGCCCAATGAATGATGGGTATCTCCTAGCTGCTGTCTTGCTTGGCTAAATGCGCTCTCTGATGCGACTGTTAAAATAGGCACATTTAAAACGTCTCGAGCCATGTCCAAAAGAACAGGAAACTGATTTGAGTTGCTCATCCACTAACTCAGAGGTAAAAAATCCTTTGTGAGGGGCTCCGGTGACTTTTGCAAGTAGAATTGGAGTTTATCAATATTCCAACTACTGATTTGTTGATGCTCTCCTAGTGTAGATCAAATCAAATTATCTTGAACATTATCATCATCTTCCAAATTTATTCCAGATGTTGAAGTATTACTTGAAGGAATATTTGCATCTACAACCGAAGAAGCATCAACAATGTTAGCATAATAATCATACAAAATTTGTAAATGTTTGTGCAGATCAAAAATACAAGCCTCACTATCAGGAGTTTCAATTGTTCCAATATCCATATAAGTATATAAAGCACTGATTAAGTGGCAACACTTTATTATTTTGATAGTATGGTTTAAAATGGCACCAATTAGGCAAATAGGGGGAATTGGGAAGAAATATTTTTTAAACTTATCTAGTATTTGTGCAACAACATCAGTATATCCCTCTTTCATCTTCAACTTATGTAGTAAAAGAGAAATTTCACCAATGTGAACTAAACCATTTAGAATAGTAGGATAATAAGCTCCAGAAAACTCAAGTGTAGCCACATAAAAATTTTGTAAAAACTTTACAACATTTTCAATGACATCCCAAGTTTTAGATGTTAACATACGGTTAGGATCGGTACAATGAGAATTAACAACTTCAGTTATAGGCATTCTATATTTATATTATCATCTTAGGAATAAATAAGTATAATTTCACCTAGTAACTATTTCTTCAGGCATGACTCTTGGTTTTAGTTCATAGTGTATACATTTTTCCTTAAATACATTTAATTTAGCACTTCTATTATTTTCTTGAATTACACCTACAGCTCTCCTAACTAAAGTGATTTCATTGTGAAATAAGTCAAGGCCACTCTTCACAATCAAGTTATAAATATGACACGCACATCTAATATAAAATATTTTAGGAAGTGGTTGGTGTAGATATAATTTTAGTAATGTAATAGCAGAATTATTGATAGAAGCATTATCAAAGAACATACACAAAATGTTTTCAGAAAGGTTATAAAATAAAGCAACTTCATGGATATTATTACTTATAAATAAACCGGTATGACTTTGATCTTCATCATATTTAAAAGCAAAAATACGTTTTTGCATACAAAAATTATCATCTTGCCACGACCCAATTTCCAAACCCGGTCATGATGGCGCCTCTCATGAAGATAAGGCCAACCAACTAACCCAAATTGTCTCTTTAACAATTATTAAACATAAATGAATAGATAAATACAGCTTAATGATAATAATAACTAGTATTTACAATCAACACGACCCGACCAGGATGTCACAAGTCACGAGCATCTATATAAACCTAAAGACAACTACAGGGCCAATAATATACAAAAATAAATTATGGAATTCTAAAGACAACATCCGGTGCCGCGAACGCTGGTCGTCAGCTTGCTCAGCTACAATAGTAATATCTTCAATCAACTAATAACACGCTACCGGGTGAACCATAACTGCAACTACATGCGAGGTGCAGGGAGTAAAGTGAGTACTCCAACTCAGTGAGTAACAAAGGTAAATAATAACTAAGCAGCAACAAGCAACGTAAAGCAAGTCATTATGCAATATAGTACAGTGTAACTCTTTGAGGAAAATAATGAAAACGTGAAAAAATCCTTCAGAAGATATCTTGACTCAGAACAAAACCTCTTTTGAAAAAATCTTTTTCCAACGGTTAAGCAAATGTATGCGAAGACAAATAGTGAAAATCAGCACATAAGTCAGCCCCTCGGGCATAGCACCCACTAACAATTAACACCAGGGTATCTGGTAAAAAGTGAAAGAAGTAGCATGGATGCCAATGAAATAAAAGTGCTGAATTTTCATGACACGTAGTACAATCAGGAACCAATGCATGAATGCAATGCAATGCATATGACCGCTACGGCGCATAGCCCGGTCCATTTGGATACTCGCGATCACTGTGGGGGTTCAGACTCTGGAGGGGCTCCTACTTCCCAAGCACAATATCAACATAGCACCGCTGTCGCATGCAACCCGTTCCATCCTCAGTCCAGAACATTCACGTAAGACACTCGAGCAATATTAACGCAATAGCTCTCAGCTCAAAACGTCAGAAAATGTAGCTTAAGTTTCAAATCTTAGAAATATGGCTGAACATTACAAAAACAATGTTTTTACTCAGGACTGAAATCAAATAATATTCAAAGTAATGCAAAAACAGTGATATCAATCACTGAAGGATTTACGTAGTTGGCAATAAGCCCAAACATGGCAATCAGCCCAATATTATGATGATAATAAGTAGTTTCAGTCAAATACGTGGTAATCAATCGGGACGGATCAAGTCACAATCCCTAGTGATGCTCTACCTCACGCCCACTATCCGGCGTGCAATTCATCTTAATATAGCACTACGATATGCAATTCGGGGTTTCAAACCCTCAAGATATCATTTACAAGTATTACTCACCTCGAACCGGTGAAATCTCTAGCTCGCGACGCCTTTTCCCCTCAAATCGGCCTTCACGCGTGTCGAATATAACCAAAATCAGAGCGAATACATCACAATATGCCAAGGGAACAATACCCAATCGAAAACAATCAAAATATAGGAAAAATCTCAAAAATAGCAAAACCTGAGCCCCAAGCCCACTTCTCAAAAAATTAGAAAATTAATACCACTGAATTCTTTATCTTTCCACGAGTTCATACATACCAAGAACTCTCAAATCCGAGCTCAAATGGCTTATCAAAGGCTCAAATCAAATTTCAAATTCTCAAGCCCTAGTTCTTCAATTTTAGGCTTAATTTCCATGAATTTCTAGATGAATTTCACAATAAGAACGAGTTTTAAGTTCAAAAATCGTACCTCCAATCGATTCTCCTTGAATCCCTCTTCATTTTCCTTCAATAAGCTCTCAAAAAGTACAACAATAGAGGAAAAATGACCCAAAATCGTGGATGAAATATTTTTAACATTTTGTCTGGGTACTGTAGCTAACACTATGCGATCGCATAGAACAAAAATTCCGGGCACTGCAGCTAACCCAATGCGATTGCATAGAACAAAATTCCAGCTCCAAATTTAACCCTATGCGATCGCACACCAACTCCTGCGATCGCATAGAATAATTTTCTACAAAAAATTCCGGATCAAATTTACATTGTGCGATCGCATGACTTCATATGCGATCGCATAGAACAACCAAACAACCCCTCTAAATCCTTCTATGTGATTGCATCCCCTCTCCTGCAATTGCATAGAGCAAAATCTTGAAGCACTGACCTGCAATTTTCTGCAGCAGCCAAAGTCCGAAAACCTCCCGTTAGCCATCCGAAATCACTCCGAGGCCCCCGGGACCTCAACCAAAAATACCGACACCTCCTAAAACATCATACAAACTTGTTCCAATTGTCAAAACACACCTAATAACACTAAAATTATCCATTCGCATCGGATTTAAGCCTAAGTTCTTCAAGAACTTCTGAAGTGAACTTTCGATCAAAAACCCGACCAAACAATGTCCGAATGACTTTGCAATTTGCACACATATCTAATCTTACCTAACGAAGCTACAACAACTCTCGAAACTCCATTCTGACCCTCGGATCAAATTCTCACCCATCAACCGGAATTCGCCAAAATACTAACTTCACCAATTCAAGCCTAATTCTACACCAGACCTCCAAAATCAATTCCGGTCACCCTCCTAAGTCACAAATCACTTCCCGAAACTAACCGAATCACCACAAATCACATCCAAACCTTCTAACTCATAAGTCAATGTCTGGATGACTTTTCCAAAATAAACCTTCCTTAAAGAGACTAAGTGTCTCATTTTCTACCAAAACTAATCCAAATCAACTCCAACACACCAAATATTGATAATGAAACATGAAGAAGCAATAAATGGGAAAACGAGGTAGCAACACATGTGACGGCGGGTCAGGTCGTCACACATCTATCCAATGGCATGTAATAGTTAAACAATCATTTCCATTTAAATCACGACTAATATTAGAAGTAAGAGAAACTCTACAAGAAAGACTGGCAAACAAATAACGTATATATGTCTGATATTGTCCATAAAACCTAAAGATATCAAACTACAAGTACTACTAGGAACACCTTTAAACATAGGGTTATAAATTCTTTTATTATAAGTAACAAGATATGGTGAAGAAGCAAAACTAAAAGGTAAATAACCTAAAACAATCATTTTAGCTGATTCTTCTCGATCTTTTTTAATATCGTATTTAACCATTAACCCCCCAGTAATCGGGTTAAGTTTTTGTTGCCCTTCGTCGTCGCCTACCCCCCAATCAATAGGGTGAGTTTCTTCCATGTGCCTACGAAGTTGACCCGTTTCCACATTCTTACCGTTCTCATGTTTATAAACTTCATTACATATTTTACATCTTACATGAGTTTTCTCATTTTTTAGTGTATCAGGAAAATTCCAACACTTACTTCTTAATCTTCGATTCTTCTTAATAGGCAAAGGAGGCTTACTTGCACTTTCACCCCTATTATTTTGTGTTTGACTAGCATTACCGGGTATTGGTGCCGGTGCTTCAAGATTATCGGGTGATTGAATATCATCTAAAATATCATCTAAATCATCATCAATACCATAATTTTCTTGAAATAGCTCATAATCTACATTTATATTTTCGGGTGAACTTTCAGAAATATGTGTAAAACTACTAGTAGAACAACCTCTTACTCTTTTGGAATTTTTCTTACTACCACCTCTACTAGTAGTGCAAGATTTTTTGGCCGCTCTAATTAAATCCAGTATGTAATTTAAAACAAAAAATTCAAACAATAATTCTAAATAATAAAGAGAAAGGGATGGAACGAGTGTATAGGGGTTCTGAATGCTACACTAAATTTGATATAGAAAATAGACACTCAAACTCTAATTGATATCTTGATACTTGATAATCGATGCCACACTTCACTTGAATAATTAAATTAGAAATTTATGATAATAATACTTTGTAATGACAAAACTAAATATTTGATGAATCTTGAAAGTTGAAAGCTTGAAATAATGAGTAATTGAGAATATTATCAAGAGAGAATTAGAGAGAAAATGAATTGAATAGTGAGGAATAATGAAAAAGAACGCGGGGTATTTATAGTTTTTAAAAAGCTACAATTGTAATTTAAAAATTACAAAGGGTGGGGGCCTAAAATATAAATAAAAAGTCAAAAAGTGGTTATTTTGGCAGAAATAGACGTAGGCAATGGTCAGATTATAAAAAAAAATATATGTCGGGTTAACAAGATGAATCGGGCTGTGGCCCGTTAAAAACCAGTTAAGGGCTTAACGGGTTGTAGCGGGTTCGGTTCCCCATTTAAAAAAGTGAACGTTACAACCCCCACCCCCACCCCCCCGCTCAACCCGTCCCAACCCGCACAATAGTCTACAATAATGGGCTAGACCGGGCTAACCCGGGTTGAACCGGGTTGTTAGCGGGTCAGCCCCGCCTGATTAACACCTTTAGTTTGAACTTTGAAGTACAACTACACCACTATGTAATTCGTTCTATCCTCGGAGGAAATAATCCATAACCTTGGGTACTATGAGGGGCTTAAATTCTTAAAGAAACATTGTGAATTCAGTGGGCTCAAATTGGTTCTGCCATTTCTGTTTATGCCATTTATATTTATGATCATTTATATTTATATATATTTATATTTTCAGAATTATTTTACAAATACAGTATATTAACAAATATATATACGTAGCTAAAATATATTTCCAATTTCTGTAACCGACTTACCTAACTAACATTGGTATGATTAACTAATAACAATAGTGGAGTATATCTGTCATGGATGGCTGAGATTAGCTAGGCAAGCTTAGATAAGCGACACGTGGCAGCTCAAATGAGTATGGATGCTAACCGACCCGGAACATCAAGTTGTATACGAGGCTCGTTTCTCGTTGCTCATTCCAGTTAAATAGAGAACCCTAGCCGTCACCCAGTTAAATAATTATTGTTTTGGTATTAGTATGAGGCTAGCAAATTATTATGCATGATAGGGTTATTAGATTAACAAAATATTCTAATTCAATATGAAACATATATTACTACTAAAAGTGGTCATTTTTCTTTAATTATCTTCTCTAATACTTATCTTTTCGGGGCTTTCATTGTGCGTATACTTACTTATCGATTATCGAATTGTACATATACTTATCATTGTTGTTTCAATAAAGTTTTAATTTTTTCGATTTCGCTTATCGATTCGATTATCGATTACACCAATAAGAAAATTTACGGAATTTCATAGAAAGTATATCCCTATAAACACGCCTAACTAATATGGACAAAAAGAAGCTAAAATAATATGAACACCACTTATAACATAAAAATATGTCAACAAGCACATGCAACGAAATTAACGTAAGGGATCAAATGTATGTTACCAATACTCCAACGGCATAAAAAAACAAAATACATTATCACGGTTAATTTTATTATCCATTAATTTGAACTTTATCCCTAGAGCTTTAAATATAATTATTTTTTAAATATGATAGAGGAAATAATAGGGTTAGGGACTTAGAGTAAATGAAAGGATATTACAGAATAAGGGTGAAAAAAATATCACTCGTGATAATTGAGGAAGCTAGCAGGCGTTATACAGGAAAATGTTAACTTACGCTCCATTTTATACTAAACTAGTTAAACAGGACATACTTTTTAAAATAATTATCGATATCGACGGACTAAATTTTTAGAATACAAAAATAACTAATATAATATAAATATAAATATATATATCATTAAGAAAAATATAATATAGAAATGGATATAGTATGGGTCAATACTATATTCATGATAATTAGCGTGTCTAACTAGCTCCTAAGCTCGTTTGGGCTAATGAAAGGTATAATCATTCGCAGACCAAAGTACTCAGAGGTTACTCAACCTGATTAACGGAACCACGGCCTACTAATTGTTCACGGAAGCCCCTTCTACGCGGCCACGGCCGTCCCTCGCCAGCTGGCAAGATTCACAGCTATAAATATTAAGAGAAAGAACCCTAAAGGGGGGGGCTTCTTCTTCTTCTTCACCTCCACTTCTAAAAGAAGAGAGTATACATCATTGTAAGGCTCTGAACCTCTCCATGGAGAGGTAGACCAAATCGATATCATTAATAAAAGATCTCTGCCCACTTCCCCTTAACCAATAAATGTTGTCCCTTACATTTCATTCATTTGGTCTTTTGGTTTATTACGATCTGTTATGATTGGCCCTCCGTTGATTTCAATTGATTTATGTTTATAAAGTGTATGAGAACTTTGAGCTAAACAATTTGGCACAGTCTATGGGGATTTCATAGCAGAATCGTGTAGTTTATCGTTGGATCAAAAAAGGAAAGAAAACAACCCAGCTCGAACAAGTCAAAGCGGCGCGTCGGATCAAAGGAATTCAAAAGCATCTAGACGAGCTTGCTTCCACATCCCGCATCTCCGAGCAAGGGGAAGAAGAAGAAGAAGAAGAAGAAGAAGCAGATCCCCCATCCCTATGGGAAAGTTGCACATAAGGTACCTCGCCCCCTTTTTACACGGGATCCTGCCAAAAAGGAGGAAAACACAAAAGCATCTCGAACCGAGATCTGTAAGGGGGTGACCTGTGCGTGTCAACGCCCCTTTTTTCCAAAAGTGAAACCGCGTTTACGACATTATCGGCAAAATAACTCTTTATTACCATTTGGGAATTGGGTTACGGAATTTGAAGAGTCGCCACCTAAAGATTATATTGCATTAGGACACTTTTAAGAGGAAGAGGGTATTTTGAAAGAAAAAGTAGAGTTCGGGTAAGAGCTCGAGATTATCTCGAGGGGAAATTGTTAGGCACCCCTCCAGATCTACTAGTGTGGTTCCCGGCCGTGCTTAATTGTGACTATAATAAGAATAGAGGCAAATAGACAAACAAGGCTCACATATAAGGAATTCAAATAACTTGAGAGTTTTTTTAAAAAAAAGGGTGGGGGTGGGGAAGGGCATAAAGGATTTAAAGCAAAGTTAAGGAAGAAATCATTTGAGGGAAATCATTACTTTAAGAAAACATTTAAGCAAACATAAACAAAAGAGAAAGAGGTCCTAGGTTTGACTATAATAAGGATCAAATCGGTACAATACCCCGCATACATTCCTCAAAGAGGGGTCGCCTATGATATTAGCGCACCGGTTATCATCTCCATATTCTACCCTTCCCACCATGTGGAGGTTATTTGAGCGTGTGGATTGGTCACGAATACTTATTGCGTGCTATTACCCGTCACATTCTATAGATCCTAGAGGGCATTTAGGATCATTATTTCTATAATTAGGAACTAGGCTGAACCCTTAAGTTTAAAGGCTAAAATACTAAGCGACATACAAGAACAAATACGACTTGCACATAAGGGAATCACGTAAAACATAGAACAGGCTCAAATATCCCTCTATAAGTGAACACGTAATTAGCACGTCTCAAACACATTTAAGGTCTAAGGAAGAGGGTTTTTTTTAAAAGCTGGAGCATAAGTTAAAACAGAAGCTGGAGTACGAGTTAAAAAAGAAAAATAAGAGTCTGCAGAAAAGAGTTGTGAGGAAAGCGTTTAGACCTTAAGAAAAAAATAGTAGCATTTTTAAGTTAAAAAAAACGGCGGCAATCGTATTAGAAACAGTTATGGAAGGCCTAGTAAAATAGTTTACGGACATGAAGAGTAAAAGAACAGATATGAAAACTATTTCAGAAGTGTAAAGAAAACAGTGTAAGTTATTAGCTTTCAAAATTTATACAGTACTTAGATAGGTTTTTAAAAAATAATAATCCAGTTCTGGATAAAATACAGTAGAAGCATTTGCATAGATAGTTTGAAAATAGGGTAGAAGTTTGTATAAAAATTAAAACGCTTCAGAGACAAACGAGTTTAGACAGAGGCGGATTAATTTGAACATAAATTAAACATGATTAGTCAGTTTTTATCCAGCCTAAGGCCTGCCTAGGCGTTATTAAAATGGTGAGCATGCAATATTTTCAATTTTAACGAGGAGTTATTAACCAGCTTTAACCCAGATTAATGAAGTGTTTAAACAGTTGCAAGTAAAGTCCTAAAGGCATTGTATCTAATGCACAAAAGGTCCTAGAAACATGGTATCTAGATGTGGTGGTAATGACTCAGTGATTATTGATTTGTTATGGTTGTGAGAATACACAGAATAACAAACTGAAAGTGAATGACCTAAGAACATGATTTTTATATGCAAAGATGCATGTCCTTAACATGATAGCTATTGCACAAATAAGTAAATAGAGGCATATAGGCATGTTTTCAACCCATTCCCTTAATTAAACATGCATAGCCCCCCATATTCACTATATACCCAATTATTCCTACAAATTATTACATCCCAAATCAATAAATTACAACAGTGATAAAAGAAAATAAGAAGTTACTCTATAAAGAGCCTTCGGCCAGGCTAAACATCTCCAACCTCACTTCTTTCGAGTTTCATAGCCATTACCAAGGCTTGGGTGCGGAAAAGTTCCCTAAGGGTTCGTTTGAACCCCTGACCAATACCAAGCACCCAAAGTATCCTTACATGATGCAAGTGTGGAAGTGCCAGCCTTGTGCATCAGAGTTCAATGGGTGCTCAAGGGCTCCCAAGGCAATGCTTACACTAAGGGGGCAAAACCTAATGTTCTAAGAATAGTGAAATTGTGATAGGATTGAGAGAGTTTAAAACAATTGAGAGTCAGGATAAGAAAACAGTAGAAAGATTTGAGATAAAACAATATAAATGATTGAAAAAGTTGAAAGAGTTCCTTTGAAATCATTTAGAACTGACCAGTTTTAAACAGAGCATCACACAAACAGGGGCAAAGGGGAAGGGAACAAATAAGTAAAGTGAACTACACAAACAACATATTGAAGAAAAGTAATCACATGGTTGCAAACATGGGTTCAGTTCTTACTGCACCAAACCCCAATACAATCAACCTCAGGAAGAGGTTGCTAGGCTAATCAAATAGCCAAGCAGACATGGATACAAGGTGTTAACATACAAGGAAAAGTAAACATCTATTGACACAAGGAATTGGGTAAGGGGAACATGATAAGCTAAACTAAGTAGACTAGTAAGTGCATGCTAGTGACAATAAGAACAGCAGAACCATAGATAAAAGCACGAAAGGAACAAGAAGAAGTGTAGGACTAACAAAAGCATATTGTTTTGGAGATCGTATATTAGATAAGTAACATATCAGTTTCAGGCAAATAGAACACAAAGAGCAATAATGCACAAGAAGAGCAGAGTGAGCAGAGGATGTGTGCAGCAGTGTGAGAATAGCAGTGCGAGAACAGCAAACCCAAGTAAGCAATGCAGTAGAATCCCAATAGTGTAGTAAAACAAACCCAAGTTTACTCAATCTTGGCTTTCAGCCGATTGAGTGTTCAAATAAGAGAATGAGAGAGTATGAAATAGTAGAGAAAGTATTAAGAGAGTTTGAAATTGTGAGAGATATGAAGCGTGTGTTGGTGTCTTTCAAAGAGAATGGGGGAGGGTACTTATAGTAATAGAAACGAGTACACAAACAAAGCAGCAATCTTTAATTAAGGAACCAGTATCAATAAAAATCCAATTAGTATCAGGACTCCCCTTTAACAAAGGAGCCAAAGAAAAACGGTAACAAGCATTGGTTTCAAAAGGAAAGGAATCAGTTAACTGTTGTGTTTACCCTAGTGAAAGTAGCAAAGCACATAATATGCAATAGGGTCTAGATACATGGTAAATCAATTAAGGAAAATATATTGACGATTTTGAAAACATGTTTATGCACAAATATGGTAAGGAAATACAAGCCAATTCTAACAATTAGTCAAAGAATCTCGGACAAGACAATAATCAGAGGGAATTGTTTCTAAGCAAGGAAAGCATACCCAAATAAGGAAGTAATTTCAAAAGAAATCAGTAACACGTCTAAGGAAAATCACATACAAATCAAAGATTTATAGAGATGTACAAGACCAGTAGAATATTGCACGAACAATGAACATTTAGGCATATAAAGCATAATAGACATGGAGTTCTAAAAACCCTAAACAAGTAAACACAGAAGCAACAAAGGGTCGGAACCTAGCAAGAAAATTAGAGCATGGAACTCAAATTAACAAGGAAACCAAACAACTCGCAACACGGATAAACACAAACAAACACATAATACTCCAAAAAAGTAGAAGAAGCAATTTTGACAAAGGGTTTAGATACCCTAATTTTGAAAAGATAAAAATCATCGGAAAACTTGAGATAATCAGAGATATTGGGTGAAAACTAGAGTAGAAAACAAATAATCAAACTGAAAATCATCTTAAAAGCACAAAAATTAAAGAGATTTGAGTAAAAAATTAGGGTTTGCAGATGAGTTAAAGAAAGGAGGAACCTGGCCGTGAAACTCATCAATAACACCATAGAGAGCATTATCATGTAAAAACCACCAAAGAAAGATCGGCACAGACTCAGGCGAGCTTCAATCGACCGTCTTCCATGGTGGAAACTTCTGGACTTCGAGTTTGACGGAGAAATAGTGAGATAAGGTACCATGGTGAATGGTGGTCGAGAGGAATGAGGGTGGATGCTGCTGAAATGGCGATGAAAGCCATCGGAGAAGAGAGAGAATTGGAAGATTCTAGAGAGAACTTAGAGACAAAGGGTTAAAGAGAGAGACCGGTCTCAGCATAATTAGGGGAGGGGTTAGGGTAATTAGATTTTAATTATGGAAATTAAATTTGGGTCGTTGATCTTATTTGATCAACGGCTCAGATGAAATCTAGGCTGGGTCGGGTAAAATGACGGGTATTGGGTCAGGTTATTCAACAAATTGGGTCGTCTAATTTGGTTCCAAAATGGGGCTGACATACGGGTGGAATTTGGGCTACATTTTAAACAAAATCTGGCCATAATTTAAATAGTCCATTCTTCCTAATTAGTTTTATAAAATAGCTAAAATAGTTTAAAAAGCAAAATTTAAAGCATAAAACTAGTTAATAACATATAAATATTAATCTAAAAATATAAGAAATAATTTTATAACTACGAAACATAGTTAATTGCAAAATAGTCCATGATTGCAATTTTGTGCAATTAGCTTTGAAACATTCCAAATAAATCTGTAAAAAATGTGAAAAAATTACATAAATTATATTTTGTTATAAATATGAGAATGAGACACATTTAGAAATAATTTTGGCCTTTATATTGCCAAAAATAAGCAATAAATTGACTTTTAAAATCTTAAAAATCAAGGAAAATATTAAAACTTCTAGGCATGCTTATATATGTATATATATATATACTATTTTGAAGGTATTTTGGCTGCAAAAATATATAGGGAAAATTGGGTATCAACAGCCGCCTCTCTTTACCCGAGGAGGATGAAAGAGTTGTCGGGTAAAGATAAGATGGCCAATTTTGACCGGAATTGCGATTGTAAGAGAATTTTGACCGCACACCAGTTTTTGAGTTGCCTACATATCCCTGGTCTTACAGAAATCAGGTCATATGTAGTTCAGGAACCATTCGCGGAATATGCCGATGGAAGTTTGGAAAAGACGGACGAAGTGGGGTTTGGGATTTGACAGAGGTTTGGAGGTCAGACAGGCTGCGGAGAACTGGAGCGAGATCGCTCCTGCTGAGACGGTCGTGAACCAGCCGGTGTACCTGCGAATGAATGATATGCGTATATACTGCATAATTTAAATGTGATGAAAGTTCCCGTTGGACTATGAGTACTGCCTTCGAACGATTAGGATGACGTTCTCAGACTATGACATCCTGGGCTATGAAGAGCATAAAAGTAATGATTCGCAGGCCATGAAATGGTGTTCTCGGGCTATGCAGATGGTGCCTCCGAAATATGATGCCTTTGAATAAGTTGGTGATATTTCAGCCCATGAGAAGGTGGCAATATTCAGCCAAATGAATGCAAGGGTGGCGAGGTTTCAGCCCAAGCGAGAACTTAAATATTGGGCGACGATATTTTAGTGAAATGAAACAGGGTGGCGATTTTTAGCCAAATGCAAAATAAAGGAGGTAGAGCTTAACTTTGGAAGGCAGAGAATAGCCTTATGAAATGCAGATGGAGACAAAGCTTAGTCTCGAAAGGCAGAAGATAGCCTTATGCAGGATGGAGGTAGAGCTTAACCTCGGAAGGCAGAGAATAGCCTTATGCAAAACGCATATGGAGACAGAGCTTAGTCTCGAAAGGGAGCAGATAGCCTTATGCAGAATGGAGGTAGAACTTAACCTCGGAAGGCAGAGAATAGCCTTATACAAAATGCATATGGAGACAAATCTTAGTCCCCGAAGGCAAAAGATAGCCTTATGCAAGATGGAGGTAGAGCTTAACCTCGAAAGGAATAGAATAGCCTTATGCAAAATGCAGATGAGACAGAGATTAGTCTCAGAAGGCAGAAGAATAGCCTTATGCAAGATGGAGGTAGAGCTTAACCTCGGAAGCCAGAGAATAGCCTTATGCAAAATGCAGATGGAGACAGAGCTTAACCTCGGAAGGTAGAGAATAGCCTTATGCAAAATGCAGATGGACACAGAGCTTAGTCTCGGAAGGCAGAGAATAGCCTTATGCAAGATGGAGGTAGAGCTTAACCTCAGAAGGCAGATAATAGCCTTATGCAAAATGCAGATATGTAAAGGAGAAAATAGTAGCGAGTTCCTTAGCTGGTGAGAAATTGCGATATCATGACTGTTGGGAGAATGCTTGGTGTAGATAGTAAACTTTGTGAAATTAGTAGTTGATTCAAGAGTTTCGACTCTATAAGGCACATGCATTGCCAATTTGTATCCTGAATTCCTGCATCTAAAGAAAATCGTGAGTTCTGTAAAGGGGGTGGTTAGTTCGTATCCCTCGACTTATGACGTCCTGTACCATTTTGGGTAGGTTTGTTGAACGATAGTGATCCAAATGATTTTATGCAAAATTTTGACAAACATGATGCAAATGTATACATGTATAATTAAAGAAAGGGATAGTTTTGTTTTATGATGAACCAACAACTGCAACGTGGTTCAAAATACGGCAACCTTGCTTGCTCCGAAATTTTTAGGGTCCTCCTCAAAATTCTGCCCCAGTTTACTGGGCTGGCGTGTTGACGGCGGTGCTGAATGACTAAAGCGGATTGACCTCAGAATTTTGAGGGTCCTCCTCAAAATTCTGCCTTGGTTTACTGGGTCGATGCGAAAGCTGACAAACTGACTTCGGAATTTTGAGGGTCCTCCTCAAAATTTTGCCCCAGTTCCAAATGTGGTGGAAATGGAATTTTATTGAAGATGTGACCGAACCCATAGGGCTGCCTACGTATCCCCTCTTAAATGGGAATCAGGTAAGGCATAGTTCAAATTACATCAGAGGAAAAAGCATAATGATTATATGTGGTATCTCTTAACTGCATCTGACTTGATTGGTTTTGGCCAGACTCCTCCGTCCAGTTCTACAAGGATGAGGGACCCTCCAGTTAGAACCCGGTGAACCATGTATGGACCCTGCCAGTTGGGGGAGAATTTCCCTTTGGCTTCATCTTGGTGCGGAAATATCTTCTTTAAGACCAGCTGTCCCGGTGTGAACTTCCTTGGTCTAACTTTCTTGTTGAAGGCTTGGGACATTCTATTCTGATACAACTGACTGTGGTAAACTGCATTCATCCACTTTCCATCTATAAGGGATAACTGCTCGTAGCGACCTCTGACCCATTCTACATCATCTATCTCTGCTTCTTGTATGGTTCTCAAGGATGGAATTTCTACCTCAACGGGAATAACCACCTCTACACCATAAACCAGCATGTAGGGAGTTGCCCCGGTTGATATGCACTGGTGCGATATCCCAATAAAGCGAATGACAACTTTTCATGCCATTGCTTGTGCCTTTCAATCATTTTTCTTAGTATCTTCTTGATGTTCTTGTTGGCTGCTTCTACAGCTCCATTCATCTGAGGTCTATAAGATGTAGAGTTCTTGTGCCTGATCTTGAAATTTTCGCACATTGTTTTCATCAAGTCGCTGTTGAGATTGGAACCATTGTCGGTGATGATTGATTCAGGAATCCCGAACCGACAGACAATACGATCACTGACAAAGTCTGCCATGATTTTCTTGGTCATTACTTTGTATGAAGCTGCTTCAACCCATTTAGTGAAGTAATCAATTGCCACTAGTATGAACCTGTGCCCGTTTGACGCGGAAGGCTCGATTGGTCCGGTAA
This sequence comes from Nicotiana benthamiana, assembly GCA_034376525.1. Taxonomy (NCBI): domain Eukaryota; kingdom Viridiplantae; phylum Streptophyta; class Magnoliopsida; order Solanales; family Solanaceae; genus Nicotiana; species Nicotiana benthamiana. The sequence continues at coordinate 1,097,201 of CM067327.1, read as the reverse complement.
TGTCCATTCCCCATTCAGTGAACGGCCATGGTGAGCTTGTTGCAGTAAGCTCGTTTGGAGCTATATTTATCATATTTGCATGTATCTGACAGCGTGACACTTTCGGACATACTGGATGCAGTCTGTATCCATAGTCATCCAAGAATACCCTGCTCGGAGTATATTCTTTGCTAAAACAAAATCATTTATGTGCGGCCCACAGGTCCGTGAATGCACCTCCTCCAATAATTTGGTTGCTTCTATTGCATCGACACATCTCAATAATCCCAAATCGGGAGTCCTCCGATACAAGATTCCTCTATTATGAAAGAAATTGTTGGATAACCTTCGAAGTGTGCGCTTCTGGGTAGCACTGGCAAGTTCTAGATATTCTCATATTGTCAGGTACTCTTTAATGTCATGAAACAAAGGTCGGTTTCTTCCTCAACATGCGCACAATATGCCGATTGATCATGAATTTTGACATGGATGGGTTTAATGAAGTTTGTATATGGATGTTAGATCATGGATGATAAAGTGGCAAGTGCATCGGCGAACTCAATTTGTATTCTTGGAACATGCTGGAATTCCGTCTTTCTGAACCTCTTTCGCAGCTCCTGTATGTGATGCAAATAAGGGAGTAATTTAGAATTCTTGGTAGCCCATTCTTCTCGAACCTTATGTATGAGCAGACCCGAATCTTCGATCACTAGCAGTTCCTGAATGTTTATGTCAATGACCAGTTTAAGCCCCAAGATTCAGGCTTCGTACTCGGCCATATTGTTGGTGCATGGGATCATGAGTTTTGCGGATACCAGTTAATCCTGACCGGTTTCTGATACCAGGACTACTCCTATATCCACTCCCTTGAAATTTGCAGCTCCGTCGAAAAACATCCTCCAACCATCATAGGATTCTGCAATGTCTTCTCCCATGAAAGTTATTTCCTCTTTGGGAAAATACGTCTTTAGTATTTCGTATTCCCCTCCTACAGGATTTTCGGCGAGATGATCTGCCAAAGCCTGTCCTTTAACTTTCTTCTGGGTGACATAGACGATGTCGAATTCACTCAACAGGATTTTCCACTTGGCGAGCTTGCAAGTTGGCATGGGCTTCTGGAAAATATACTTCAGTGGATCCATCCTTGATATAAGGTAGGTAGTGTAAGCACAGAAATAATGCCTCAATTTCTGAGCTACCCAGGTCAAAGCACAACAAGTGCGTTCCAGAAAGGAATACCGAGCCTCATACGGGGTAAACTTCTTGCTGAGGTAGTAAATAGCTTGCTCCTTTCTTCCCGTTTCATCATGTTTCCTAAAATGCAGCCAAATGCTCCGTCCAAGACAGCGAGATAAAGTATAAAGGATTCTCGGCTCAGGCGGAACCAGGACTGGAGGCGTAGACAAGTATTCCTTGATCTTGTCGAGAGCCTTTTGACATTCATCGGTCTATTTGGCCGCAACATCCTTCTTCAGCATCTTGAAGATAGGTTCACAAATGACAATAGACTGAGCTATGAACCGGCTGATGTAATTGAGTCTTCCCATAAAACTCATCACATCCTTCTTGTTCTTTGGCAGTGGCAACTCTTGAATAGATTTGACTTTTGACGGATCCAGCTCTATTCCAATAAATTTCCAGCAGGAACCCCGAATGCACATTTGGCGGGATTCAGTTTCACGTTATACCTCCTTAGTCTGTTGAAAAACATTCGCAAGTCCTCCATGCGATCTACAGCTTTTCTGGACTTGATGATGACGTTTTCCACATATACCTCAATTTCCTTATGTATCATGTCGTGAAAGATGGTGGTCATGTCCCTCGTGTAAGTAGCTCAAGCATTCCTTAACCCAAATGGCATCATTCTGTAGCAATACATTCCCCATGGGCGTGATAAACGCCGTTTTCTATGCGTCTTCTTCGTCCATCCATATCTGATGGTATCCCGCAAAACAATCAACGAATGACTGCAACTCATGCTTGGCATAGTTGTCGATCAAAATGTGTATGTTTGGCAAGGGAAAATCGTCTTTGGGACTGGCCTGGTTGAGATCCCGATGGTCGACACAGACTCTAACTTTCCCATCCTTCTTTGGTACTGGAACAATGTTAGCCAACCATGTCGGATACTCTAAAACTTTGAGAACTCTAGCTTTGACCTGCTTAGTGACCTCTTCTTTGATTTTCAAACTCATATCTGGCTTGAATTTTCCAACTTCTGTTTTACAGACGGACATGTAGGATCTGTTGGCAACTTTTGAGTGACTATGGATGTGTTGAGACTCGTCATATTGTCATAAGACCATGAAAAGATATCCTCATATTCTCTTAAGAACTCCATGTATTCTTTCTTTTCTGTCGGTGATAGGTGCACACTGATTCGCGTTTCTTTGACATTCTCTATATCTCCCAAATTGACGACCTCAGTCTCATCCAAATTGGACTTAGGCCTATTTTGCAAAATTCTCGACTTCTCTGAAAACTTCTTCGGGTATATCATCTCCTCTGAGTCTATATCCATTTGTTGCATAGACTCGTTGAAAGTTACAGTTGTCGGTTCATCATCAGGATATGTAATAGTAATGTTATGTGAAAAATAAAGTAAATAATAGAGAAAAGTAATGAGTAGAGAGATATTTGATGAACTGGAAAAATGCATTTGATTAAATTCATAAATGTTCGAAACATCGGATCTCTTTTGTAAAGTAAAGATGATGCGGAAAGTAAAAAAAAACAACTAAAAATAAAAATGAAAGATGCTCGTTCAACCTTGCCACCCCGAAGATCTCCAGGAGATGGTGGTCCTGATTGACCAATTGGTGAGGCGTTCCCCTTGGTTCACAGCCTGAATAGAAGGGCCTTCCTCCCCCTCCTCTTCGAAGATCACACAATAGTCCATGTCCTCCTCCAGAAACAGGTTCTTCATCACCGCAAGAGCCTCGTCTTCTTTTGACCCGTAGAGAGTGTCGGCTGGATGAAATGTCTGCTCCAACAGAGGTATATGGTATTCCAATGGATAATACGGGCCCGCGCCATGGTGGCGATCATTCCTTGAATTCCTGCCAAGTGTAATTGTACCCCAGCCCGAAGGTAGTACCATGTTTCTTCAACTGGATTGGTTTGATGATACCCTAAAGATTTTTACCAAGCCCTTTTCCTGGTTCATACCCACTCCGGTCCAGAATTCTGTCGATCTTGTTGCCCCACCATTTATCTTTATCCACCGCGTTGACTCGTTCAATATGATGGTATGTTTCTCCACCTATCCTTCTTCTGCCTCCGATCATTGGGATGGTCTAGCGACTATATATAGGGTTGTTACCATCGTCGTGGATGATCAATTCCTGATGGTTCCATTCAAATTTCACTGCCTAATGCAAGGTTGATGCCACAGCCCCAGCAGCGTGGATCTAGGGTCGTCCCAGCAGTAGGTTGTAGGATGCTGGCACGTCAATGACTGGAAATCAACATCAAACTAGGTAGGCCCCATTTGCAAACACAAGCTAATCTCCCCGAGGGTGGACCTCTCCGTCAAAAGCCTTAACGTTAAAAGCCCTATCTTTTATCTCATGAAATATTTTGCCCAACGTCCTGAGGGTGATCAATGGGAAAATATTGAGGCTAGAACCTCCGTCGATCAAGATCCTAGTAATAAAATTATCTTTACATTACACAGTGATGTGCAGTGCTTTGTTATGGCAGAGCCCTTCTGGAGGAAATTCATCCTCATGGAAGGTGATTGTATGACTCTCCAGTACCTGTCCTACCATGTTTGCCATCTCTCCTCCTGTTATGTTGATAAGAACATAAGCTTCGCTCAATATCTTCATCAAGACATTTTTATGTGCCTTGAAACTCTATAGAAGTGCCAAGATGGAAATATGTGCCGGAGTCTTGTTTAGCTGTTCAATGATCGAATATTCTTTAGCCTGTATCTTTCTCCAGAGGTCGTCAGATCCAGTTTCAACAGGACATTCAGAGGCCCGCTTGCTGGACTCAGCTAGATGTTCTGGCGTGCATACCCTGCCTTTTCTAGTCATGCCCTGTGCGGCAGTTTCTTCTCTAATGCGTGTCTTTCCTTTCCTTCTCGAATCGGCTGTGTAGTCCCATGGTATGGCATTTGACTGAAATGGGGCTATATCTGACATAGAGATCGGAATGGGCACCCTCGGAGGCAACATGGTAACTTCAATTGGTGCATGCACCTTCGGAGTCCCGAACTCAACCTTGATCTGCTTCGGCACCTTTGCAGGAGGTGCCTCAAACTTAAATGGCACAAACACGTTCACCACATCTCCCTCAGGCGGCTGGATCTATACAACAATAGGGTTGAGAGTAAACGCCGGCTTCTTGGGCTCATCTCCTTCGGCTATTAAACCAATTGACCCTTTGGGGTCCCAGTCGTTCTCAACCTCAATCATATGGATTCCTCCACCCTTGGTCTGGTAGAGGGTTGTTGCGAACAATGGGAACGGGCTCCGTTGCTACAATGACCTTGTTGTCAATTAGGGTCTGGATTTTGTCTTTCAACGAGCGGCACTCATCGATGGTATGGCCTTTCATCCCAGAATGGTATGCGCAGGTTTTGTTTGGATTGATCCACTAGGAAAGGTTTTCTGGGTTATGGCTAGGATGGGCGTAACATATCCGGCGACTTTGATCTTCTCATATAGTTGGTCAATAGGCTCAGCGATGGCGGTATATTGTTTGGGAGGTTGCAGTCAAAGTTTGGTCTGGGTCATGGGAAGTTTTGGCGGGTAGGTAGTGATGGGTAGTAAGGAGGTTGGGAAGTTTTGGCGGGTAGGTGGTGATGGGTAGTGAGAAGGTTGGGAGTTGTAAGCTTGGTATAGGGTGCAGGTTGCCTGGCGAGGTGGGTTGATATGTAGGTTGTAGAGATGACTGGTAGACGGGTTGTGGATTTTGGTAGGTAGGTGAAGGTGCTTGGTAACTTGGAGAGGGTTGGTATGTAAGTGGAGTTGGAGGATATGGTTGATAGTTCATGGGAGATTGGTTTCTCTGTGCAACCATTAAGGAGTTTACGTCTTTCTTCTTCGATGTACCACCAGAAAGCAAGGCCTTGTTGGTGGCTTGCAGTGCCTCAATATTAGTAACCATACCATTATTTATGCCCTCTTCGATCCATTCTCCCAGTTTGATGATGTCAGAGAATTTCTGGCCCTCTATTAGCATCAATCTCTCGTAGTACTGCGGATCCTGATCATGGATGAAAAACCTGTTCATTTGCTCTTCTTCCAAAGCCAGTCTTACCTTGGCAGCTTCTGACCTCCAACGGGTAGCATACTCGCAAAAGGTCTCAGCGGGCTTCTTCTTCAAATTCTGGATATAGAACACGTCTGGCGCATTCTTAGTGTTGAACCTAAAGCGGTCCATGAAATCAGACGCCATGTTTACCCAGATAGTCCACTTCTTCGCATCCTGGCTGATATACCAAGATAAAGCATCAACTTTTTATAGCTCCTCATGAACAGCTTCATGCGGATCTTTTCATCTCTGCAAACTCCCACTAACTTGTCACAATACATTCTGAGGTGAACCCTGGTATCACTCGTACCGTCGAACATTTCAAACTTAGGAGGTTTTTACCCCTCCGGGAGTTCGACATCGGGTTGAACACAAAGGTCCTCATAATTCAGACCTTCCACGCCTTTGTTACCTTCCACACCCTGAACCATGCTAGTGAGTTTCTTGAGTTCGACAGCCAAGTTCTGAATGAGTAAATTCTTGACATCTGATTTTGACACGTCTGAGATGGGCTGAGTATAGTAGGGTACAGTGTCCACAAATATAGGGGTGTCTTGGTTGTTTGGAGTGTTTTGGGGCTCAGGGATGAGCGGTGGAGCATTGTTGCGAGCCTGGGTTTGAGTAGGTTGAGGAGTCTTTTCTGGAGGTGCAGGGATCTATTTATTGACATCTGCATCATCAAGGGTGATGGATAGACTTGCCAAATTCCGGGCCTGGTCTAGTTCCTCTCGTAACCTTAGCAAAGTTTGCTCCAGATGAGCAGCAGTTTCCATGGTGATTGGAGTACCCTGAGAAGTTCCTTCAATTTCCTTTCTTGCCTCGGTATCTCCCATCTTTCCTTTGTTCTTGTTTCTTAGAGGAGGAGGAGGAGGACCTTTAGATCTTGTTGAGTATGCTGATGGTGCCAGAACGCACGAATTAACCTTTGGGGAGGGGAATAATAAAAATGGAAACAAAAAGGTAAGAAGTTAGTGCGGATTTTGAGAAAGAAACATTGCGATATTTAAACACATTGTTGTAGGAATATAAGTCGTTTCCTATTTGGGTGCCTCGTTGTGCCCGAGGTAGGCCTAGCGACAGATAAAATTTGGAGATCTTATAACACCAAGTGCCTCATTTTATTGCTAGAAAATAGAACGAGTCAAAACAAACTGAGATGAAAAACTATTACTAATGGCCAGTGGCCTTATTACATCAGAATGTAGTAAAAATCCTAACTACTTGGTCCCAAAAGGACCTTCCCCAGATTCGGTATTTTTGCCTCCCTCGTACAGCTGCATCAGCTCGTGCAGTCCCAACAACAAGTAAGCTCGAGCCAAGTGCCCACCTTCATTACCTTCAGCCTCCTGACAGTCGTTAATACTCTTCAAGAATTTGCCTTCCCATTCCACTAAACCTCGTTCCAAGTATCCTAGACGATTGTTAGCATGGACAGCCCTGTCCTTCCATTCATTGATTAGCTTCCCCTGGGCCTCTTGTATTTCCCGATGCTCACTTTCACACTCTCGCATCCATTTGCGTAGCTGATTGTACTTTACCTTTGCTGCAGTCTTCTCATCAATAAGCATGTAACCATGGACGAAACCCGGCTTTCCCAAGCCGATGTGATCATCTTCTTACCATCCTGGATAAAGCGGGGCACACCCAGCCCTGATACATGTCTGGCTCGATAGATTCCTTTTCCAAGATGAGTTTGGAGTGCACATATGCTGAGCCTGACACCTGTGAGGACTATCGTCATCTTGGAAGTCATCCCTGTAGTGACTCATCTTTTATACCCTTGGTATAATCTACTTTCTTCCCGCTTGCCTCATGACTCGGAGGTGGACATAAGGGTAAGTTCCTCTTAAGCTGATGAGTAAAAGGAATGGCGCATCCCTAGACCGAATGATAAAATCCCCGGTTGGAAACCACTCGTACATCCATTTTACCTGCTCTTCTTTTGATTCTCCAATAGTTCTATCCATCCACTGGCGTCTTCTGGGTGAGCGAACATATCCGGCATGAAACGCATTTGGGTTGGATGATGGAAAGCAATATGGTCATCCCAATATCGGTGTATGATGTCCTGTCTATAATCTCCCTTCTGAAGATGTTCAATGAGCCAGAGTTGTAGTAGCAAATTTGCACCCTTCAAAGTGTGGTGGCCCTTGTTGACACTTCTCCAAGGCTCGGTATAGTTCAGCGAGAATCATGGGCACTATGCTGAATGTCTGCCCGTCGATACCCTCCATTATGGCTTTGGTCACCATGGCTAGTCTGGTATGGATCCTAGCCTTCTTCATTGGAAAGACTATCATGCCCTGGAAACAGAACATGAATACAGAGGCCTCTTATGTATGTGCCCCAAGGAGGTGATGGTGTGCTCGTCCATGTGAGTGCGGTAGGATTTGCTATGGCCGAATATTTCATATATGAAGTCAAAGGACATGTAGGAGTCCTCCAAACTGGTCAGATTAGGATTCTTCTTGAGCCCTATCGTTTTCAGGAACCCTCTACCTTGCAATTTTCAGGCATAAATAGACCCGGGCTATACCAAGGAATTCCAGCGAGACCCCCAATTTCTTCCAACAATGGAGTCATTTCAATATCCCTAATGCAGAAGACAGATCGCTCACTATCCCCAAAACAAAATAGCAGCTTCCACAATCTTGTTATCTGGTCTAACTTCTAGGAGTGAAGGAAGATTCCCTAAGTGCTTGCAGACAAGAACTCGATCACTACCATGCAGATGCTCCCACCATCTTAGTAACTTTGGGTGAATGTTTGATACCATACCGAATCTGGGGACTTCGTGCCTCATTTTTAGCAAAATAAAGTGTCAGTCCCTAACCCCACCGGACTCGACTATTTAAATCAATAATTAGCAGTATGGTGTTTAGCTCTTCAAATAAATGCAGACAACGTGAAGTCGTCTGTTTGGGTTTCAAGGAAACCCGATAGATTTTTGGTTTAGGCTATCTTAATGAGTCATTATACAGACGACATAATTGACTCGGCTAAGTTTGACAATGATGCATGAACAGTATAACGGAATAAGGTTTCTACTTTTGAAGTGTTAGACAAGGTACCCTTGAGCAGACAATTCAAGAGGGAAATGCACGGAACCGTCGACTATACCGTTGATCGACTGGTTTTACCGCAAATATGCCTTTGCCAAATTTAGGGGGTTTATAATATTGGAAGAGTGCAACCACTCATTATAGGCGTTGCTATAGGATTTGTTTGGCACGAGTGGAAAATTATGTTGAAGGATGCAATTACAACAATGAAATAAATACATGTATTTTCACGTTCATAAAATGATTACAATAGATGCTTGAAGTTTAAAACAGAATTGAAATAAAGTAAGGCAGTAAATCAGTAAAGAAGTTAATGGACAAGAAAAAACACAAAGAACTAAATTAGTAATTATGAAAAAATGATTAAAGCAGTAAATAAAGGCAGTAAAGAAAGCAATAAAGTCACAAAGCACGTAATGGTAAAAGCCTTAAATAATTCCCCAGCAGAGTCGCTGTGCTGCCGACGTCCCCTTTTTTTTTAAAAGCGAAATCGGGTTTACGACATTATGGGCAAAACAATTCTTTACTCCCATTTGGGAATTGGGTTGCGGAATTTGAAGAGTCGCCACCTAATGATTATAGTGCATTAGGACACTTTTAAGAGGAAGATGGTGTTTTGAAAGAAAAACCAGAGTTGGGTAAGGGCTTGAGATTATCTCGAGGGGAAGGTGTTAGGCACCTCTCCATATCCACTAGTGTGGTTCTCAGACGTGCTTAATTGTGACTTTAATAAGAATAGAGGAAAATAGATAAACAACGCTCACATATAAGGAATTAAAATAACTTGAGAGAAAAAAAGGGGGGGAGGGCATAAAGTATTTAAAGCAAAGGTAAGGGAGAAATAATTTGAGGGAAATCATTACATTAAAAAAACATTTAAGCAAATATAAGCAAAAGAGAAAGATGTCCTAGGTTTCACTATAATATGGATCACATCGGTACAATACCCCCCATACATTCCTCAAAGAGGGTCGCCTATGATATTAGCGCACTGGTCATCATCTCCATACCCCCGTAGGGGTTATTTAAGCGTGTGGGTTGGTCATGAATACTTATTGCGTGCTATCACCCATCCCATTCTATAGATCCTAGAGGGCATTAAGCATCACTATTTCTATAAGGTAGGAACTAGGCTGAACCCGTAAGTTTAAAGGCTAAAATACTAAGCGACATACAAGAACAAATAGGACTTGCACATAAGGGAATCACGTTAAACATAAAAAAGGCTCAAATATCCCTCTATAAGCGAACATGTAATTAGCACGTCTCAAACACATTTAAGGTATAAGGAAGAGAGTTTTCTTAAAAGCTGGAGCATAAGTTAAAACAGAAGCTGGAGTACGAGATAAAAACATGCTGGAGTACAAGTTAAATCAGAAGCAAAAGAGTCTGCAGAAAAGAGTTGTGAGGAAAGCGTTTAGACCTTAAGAAATAAAACATTAGCATTTAAAAAAAAACTGCAGAAATCGTTTTAGAAACAGTTATGGAATGCCTTGTAAAACAGTTTACGGACAAGAAGAGTAAAAGATCAGATATGAAAAATATTTCATAAGTGGAAAGAAAACAGTGAACCCTTATTAGCTTTCGAAATTTATACAGTATTCAGACAGTTTTAAAAAAAATAGTAATCCAGTTCTGGACAAAAATACAGTAGAAGCATTTGCATAGATAGTTTGAAAATAGGGCAGAAGTTTGTATAAAAATTAGAAAGCTTCAGAGACAAACGAGTTCAGATAGAGGCGGATTAATTTGAACATAACTTAAAGGTGATTAGTCAGTTTTTATCCGGCCTGAGGCTTGCCTAGGCATTAATAAAATGGTGAGCATGCAATGTTTCCAGTTTTAACGAAGAGTTATTGACCATTTTTAACCTAGATTAACGAAGTGTTTAAACAGTTGCAAGTAAAGTCCTAAAGGAATGGTATCTAATGCACAAAATTTCCTAGAAACATGGTATCTAGATGTGATGGTAATGTCTCGGTGATAATTGATTAGTTATGGTTGTGAGAATACACAGAATAACAAATTGAAAGTGAATGACCTAAGAGCATGATTTCTATATGCCAAGACGCATGTCCTTAACATGATAGCTATTGCACAAATAAGTAAATAAAGGCATATAGGCATGTTTTCTACCCATTCCCTTAATTAAACATGCATAACCCCCCATATTCACTACATACCCCATTATTCTTACAAATTATTACAGCCCAAATCAATAAATTACAACAGTTATAAAAGAAAATAAGAAGTTACTATATAGAGAGCCTTCAGCCAGGCTAAACATCTCCAACCTCACTTCTTTCGAGTTTCACATCCATTACCAAGGCTTGGGTGCGACAAAGTTCCCTAAGGGTTCGTTTGAACGCCTGGCCAATACCAAGCACCCAAAATATCCTTACATAACAAGTGCAAGTGCCAGCCTTGTGCATCAGAGTTCAATGGGTGCTCAAGGGCTCCCAAGGCAATGCTTACACTAAGGGGGAAGAACCTTATGTTCTAAGAATAATGAAATTGTGATAGGATTGAGAGAGTTTAAAAAAATTGAGAGTCAGTTTAAGAAAATAGTAGAAAGATTTGAGAGACGGTTTGAGAAAACAATATAAATGATTGAAAAAGTTGAAAGAGTTCCTTTGAAATCATTTAGAACTGACCAGTTTTAAACATAGCATCACAAAAACAGGGGCAAAAGGGAAGGGAATAAATAAGTAAAGTGAACTACATAGACAACATATTGAAGAAAAGTAATCAGACATGGTTGCAAACAGGGGTTCAGTTCTTACTGCACCAAACCCTTATACAATCAACCTCAGGAAGAGATTATTAGGCTAATCAAATGGCCAAGCAGACATGGATACATGGTATTAACACACAAGGAAAAGTAAACATCCATTAAGACAAGGAATGGGGTAAGGGGAACATGATAAGCTAAACTAAGTAGACTAGTAAGTGCATGCTAGTGACAATAAGAACAGCATAACCATAGATAAAAGCACACAAGGAACAAGAAGAAGTGCAGAACTAACAAAAAACATATTGTTTTGGAGACCGTATATTAGATAAGTAACATACCAGTTTCAGGCAAATAGAACACAAAGAGCAATAATGCACAAGAAGAGCAGAGTGAGAGAGGATGTGAGCAGTAGTGTGAGAATAGTAGTGTGAGAACAACAAACCCAAGTACGCAATGCAGTAGAATCCCAATAGTGCAGTAAAACAAACACAAGTTTACTCAATCGTAGCTTTCAGCCGATTGAGTGTTCAAATAAGAGAAGAGAGAGTATGAAATAGTAGAGAAAGTATTCAAAGAGTTTGAAATTGTGTGAGATATGCAGTGTGTGTTGGTGTCTTTCAAAGAGAATGGGGGAAGGTACTTATAGTACTAGAAACGAGTACACAAACAAAGCAGTAATCTTTAATTAACGAACAAGTATCAATCAAAATCCAATTAGTATCAGGACTCCCCTTTAACTAAAGAGTCAAAGACAAATGGTAACAAGCATTGATTTCAAAAGGAAAGGAATCAATTAACTGTTGTGTTTACCCTAGTGAAAGTAGCAAAGCACATAATATGCAATAGGGGCTAGATACATGGTAAATCAATTAAGGAAAATATACTAACAATTTTGAAAACCTGTTTATGCACAAATATGGCAAGAAAATACAAGCCAATTCTAACAATTAGTCAAAGAATCTCGGACAAGACCAAAATCAAAGGGAACCTAAGTAAGGAAAGCATACCCAAATAAGGAAGTAATTTCAAAAGAAATCAGTAACACGTCTAAGGAAAATCAGATACAAATCAAGATTCACAAAGATGTACAATATCAGTAGAATATTGCACGAACAATGAACATTTAGGCCTATAAAGCATAATAGACATGGAGTTCTAAGAACCCTAAGCAAGTAAACATGGAAGTAAGGCTGTATCCGGTTCCGATTCTGGGTCTATTTGGGTCTGCGGTTCTGGTTTTGGCGGTTCCGGTTCTGGCGGTTCCGGTTCTGGCGGTTCTGACGGTTCCGGTTCTGGCGGTTCTGAAGGTGGAACCGGCCCGTGACAGTTCTGGGTACCATCCGGTTCCGGTTCTGGCGGTTCCGGTTCCGGCGGTTCTGAATTTTTTTTTAAATCAATATCTTGTATAGTAGTCATTAGTATATTGTAGAATATATTTTATATGGTGTACTATGTTATTAGTATAGTATATATTGTGTTTGGTAATTAGTATATATTGTGTATAAGTAGTGTATATTTTGTATATAAGTATTATATATTGTATTTAAGTAGTATATATTGTATATAAGTAGTGTATATTGTGTTATAGTTAGTAATTAGTATAAATTGTATATAAGTAGTATATATTGATAAAAGAATGTTGTCATTAGTATATTGTGTTGTATGTTATATATTGTATGTTATATAAATATTCAAGGATTGATATAGAAGTAAAGACAAAGAAATATTGAGACAAAAGATATTCAAGGATATGATAAAGAGCATCTTTATTGACCAAATGGCATATCTTTCTTAGTCTTCCTTCCCCCAATGGAATGAGCACAACATGGTACTAATACCACCATTAAAAGGAAAAAAAAAACTAAAAGAAGACATGCCAATGTACAAGTTACATCATAATTTATGCATTATTTCTAACAAATCTTATAAAACCTTCAAGGTTTGGAGGTGGTTGTGTTGGCGGTGGTGGAAATGAAGCTTGTTCATCACCACTTCCGGGTGAAGTTGCTTCCTGAGCAAGTTCTGCTATCATTTCTTCATATGCCTCATCTATTTTTGGTTGTGATTATGCTAGGCCAAAATTCCTTCTTTCTGCGCGGATCCAATCTCAAAGCACTGATTTTTCCAAGCTGTCCTGCATCGACGCTCTGTGATCACCTATTTGTAGTCTTGCTTGACTAAAAGCGCTCTCCGACGCAACAGTTGACGCTTGAATCGACAGAACATCCTGAGCCATCCTTGCAAGAACGGGAAAATGCTTTTCCCTTGTCTTCCACCATTCCAAAAGGTCGAAAGAGCCGTCTGGATTCTCCTTCTCTAGTCCCTGTGACAAATAAACTTGAAGCTCATTTAGATGGGAAATTTCATCTAAATTATCACCTTGAGTACCCCTGAACTCCGTCCACGATTTAAGAGCTGTTAAGCCAGCAGCTCTTTTAGACGATTGTGATGTAGACGAAGTAGGGGTTGGAATATTAGGCCTAGCATGCTCTAACGCCTATTTATAAGCATTATAAATAGTTTGAGCATTAACTTTAATTGATGCTTTCGCATCAGCTAGTGTAGCAATTTCTACTTCTGAAAGATCTAAAGATTGATAAATAGTAGAATACCAAAAGTGAGGACCTCCTAATTTCATAGTTGGATTTAACATAGTAGACACACCAAAAATATGAGGGATTGGAAAAAAATATTTTTTAAACTTCTTTTTCATTCCAGTTATTGCAAGTTCATAAATGTCTCCTCCCTCGCTAAAATCAACAAACAAATTAGCAAGTGCGGCAATATAAATTAAACAGTTAGAAATAGTTGGATAATATTGGCCAGAAAAAGCATTGGTAGCCATAGGAAAATGTTCTAAAAAATCTAAAAGAATTTTAACGTTAGTCCAATCTTGTGTAGTTAGCATTTCATCATCTTCCTCACCACAATCCTGAGAATTATACGTAGCGTTAATTGGGTTTCTATATTCGTACGCTACTACTAAACTTTCGTACATGTAATTCCACCTAGTCGGGCAAGGTTTAGGAACCTTTCTTTCTCTAAGGTCATATTCGTCACACTTTTTAAAATATTCTCTAAGTCTACTTCTACGGTTTGAATAAATAGCCAATTAAGAGCCATTTTAACCTTTTCAATTTCTAAGTTTAATATTCTCATACCATCACCAACAATTAAATGATAAATATGACAAATACATCTAACATGGAAAATATTAATAAAAGCAGGATTAAGTGTTCTTGTTAGCATACCTATTGCACTAGTGTTGCTAGAAGCGTTATCCATAGAAATTGACATTATTTTATCACTAAAGCAAAAATATCTGCATACATCTGAAACAGTGTTAGCTATAAACCTACCCGTGTGCCGTGAATTAATTATCCTATATGCAATTATGTGTTTTTGCAATGTCCAGTCTTCGTCTATCCAATGACTGGTTACGGTTAGATAATCACAATCATTATTACTTCTACCAATATCAGTTGTAATAGACATACGATTAGTTATATGGGTAAATAAATAGCGCAAGTATTGTTCATATTCATGCTTGTATTTATATATATCGGCCTTAACTGTTGCGCGAGGCCAACCTTTATACGTAGGATTAAATACTCTTCTAATATAATGAATCCATGCAGGATTAGAAGCAAAAGAATAAGGCAAACACATAACAGTAATCATTTTCGCTAATTCTTCATGATCCTTATTTGGATCGTAATATAATATACCTCCGGTGACTGTGTTTATTCCTGGTTGAACTAGATTTGAACCAGTACTTGGGTTAACTGTAGAATCAGCACTTGTCTCCCCTCTTGTTGCGCTTTCAATTGCAAATATCTAGCCTTATCGCTAGGGTGTAAATTATATGCTTAACTAAACTACCGGTGCTGCTACGATCTCCAGTATACCTATGTACAAGTAATTTCCCACAAGATTTACACTTAGCCTTATCATGTTCTCTTAGTTGAATAAAAAATTGCCAAACTAATGATGTTTTTGTACGTTTAGGAGGTTGTCTACTAAAAGTGGGAGTTTGTACGGGTGGGTGTGCCGGTTCATTACCTAAGTTATGAGCAGGACTAGTAGGTGTATCATCTAAATCTACTGGAGCTTGGGTTTCATCATCATCATCCTCATTTCCCTCTAATATAGGTGCATTAGGATAAAGAGCATTTATAATATCATCGTCTATTCTATCACCTACTGCTACATCATGTAGAAAATCAATATCGCTAAACTGAAAACAAGGGTGATCACTATCAAGGATTCCGAAGGGTTCACTAGGATTTCTAGGTTGGCTACTAATTTGAACTTGCTTATCTTTTCTAGGTCGGGGAGCCGGGAGAGGGGTAGTATTTTGGCCACTACTTTCACCGGTTTTAGCTTTTCCTTTACCGAACATTTTTTTCAACGAAAATGCCATAATAATTATAATTAAGCAAACTAACAACACAAAAAAAATACTATTAGCACGTAAGAGTTGAAACGAGTTTACCGGATTGACGAACAACTTCTTGAAAATTGAAAATCGTTGAACTTGAACACTTGAAAACTTCAATTCAACAACTTCACAATTTTTCACGAATTTGCAACAATAAATTAAGCATTTGCACTAGAAAGATTGAAAGAGAGCTTGAGAGAGATTGAGAGATATTGATGAATTGGTGAATAAAATGAAAGAATGAGGGGGTATTTATAGTTGAGAAATGAGAAATAGTGTAATTATATAAAGTTTGGGGGCCAAATGGCTATTTTTAAACTTCCAAACGGCTACTTTTTGCAAAGAGTCGTTTGGAAATAATTTTTTTTTTTTAAAAAAAATTGAAAAATGCCCGTTAGGGAACCGGCAGAACCGTTTGGAACCTCCAGAACCGGTCCAGAACCGCGAGCAGGTTCTGGTTCTGGCGGTTCCAATGGGTAGAACCGCCTGCCACGGTTCCCGGGAACCGCTAGAATCGGAACCGCCGGAACTGGGCCGCCGGAACCGGCAGAATCGGCAGGGCCGCGGTTCCGGTCTGGTTCCGGTTCGGAATCGCAAAAAATACAGCCTTACATGGAAGCAACAAAGGGTCGGAACCCTAGCAAGAAAATTAAAGCATGGAACTCAAATTAACAAGGAAACCAAACAACTCGCAACATAGATAAACACAGACAACACATAATACTCCAGATAAGTAGAAGAAGCGATTTTGACAAAGGGCTCAGATACCCTAATTTTGAAAAGAGAAAAATCATCGGAAAACTTGAGATAATCAGATATATTGAGTGAAAACTAGATAGAAAACAAAGCATCAAACTGAAAATCATTTTAAAAGCACAAAAATTAAAGATATTTTAGTAAAAAAATTAGGGTTTGCAGACGAGTTAAAGAAAGGAGGAATCTGGCCGTAAAACTCATTAATAACGCTATAGAGAGCATTATCGTGTAAAAACCACCGGAGAATGGCCGGTAGAGACTCAGACGAGCTTCAATCGATCGTCTTTCATGGCGGAAGCTTCTAGACTTTGAGTATGAGAGAGAAATAGTGAGATAAGGCACCATGGTGAATTGTGGTCGAGAGGAATGAGGGTGGAGGTGGCCGGAATGGCGATGAAAGCCATCGGAGAAAAGAGAGAATCGGAAGATTCTAGAGAGAAATCACTGATGAAGGGTTAGAGAGAGAGACCGGTCTCAGCAGAATGAGGGGAGGGGTTAGGGTAATTAGGTTTTATTATAGAAATTAAATCTAGGTCGTTGATCTTATTTGATCAAGGGTTCATATCAAATCTAGGCTGGGTCGGGTTATTCTACAAATTGGGTCTTCTAATTGGGTTTCAAAATGGGGATGACATAGGGGTGGAATTTGGGCTACATTTTAAACAAAATCTGGCCATAATTTAAATAGCCCATTCTTCACAATTAATATTAGAAAATATCTAAAATAGTTTAAAAAGCAAAATTGAAAGGATAGAACTAGTTAATAACATATAAATATTAATCTAAAATATTATAAATAATTTTATAACTACGAAACATAGTTAATTGCAAAATAGGTCATGATCGCAATTTTGTGCAATTAGCTTTGAAAAATTCCAAATAAATCTATAAAAAAATGTGCAAAAATTAGATTAACTATATTTTGTTGTAAATATGAGAATGAGACACAGGCTACGTACCCTCGCCCTTAAATATTACAAGGGTTCAACTACGGTTGAACAATAACGCAGGCTACGTACCCTCGCCCAAAAAGCTCAACTACGAGTAGAACTGGGGCTCAGGCTACACGCCTTCGTCACCAGAGTCACGAACCCAACCACTGATGAATCTAAGCCAAGAATATACGTCTCCGCAGCTATGAGCCGGGCCGCAATCAGGCGAGGCCGAGCGCCCCCAAATGTTCAACCACGATCGAACCCCAGCTCGAGCCAAGCGCCCCCACCATTCAAGTAAGTACTACTAACTTAAAATTAAAGTTTCGGCCCACGTAAAGTTCGGCCCAGGTCTAACTACAAGGCTGTGCTTTTCAACACCACGGCCAGTAGTCCGACTAAGCCCGAACTGGGATAAGGATATGCGCCGCCACCGCCAAACACGGCTACAACCCGCTCCCACCAAGTGGAGGAAGGTGATGCCCAAAAGTGTCTATTTATGGCAAAAGCCATCTACACCAATTTTCCCTCAAGGCAAGGAACCATATCGGTAATGGTCGAAATCACCTAACCAGTCGAGACCATTAGCATGCTAACTAGAAAAACTCTAAGGCAAGCCCCCCTCGAACGAGCACAAAAAAGAAACGCATGAAATTGATCATATATTTACAATATCTACAAGAGGTTTCCCCTGGTTACATTGGACCAGGGCCGGCATAAAAAAATAATGTAGCCAAATGGCAACAAAAAATAAAAAGTGAATGAAAACTAAACAAATATTACAAACTTTTTCTATGTTCACTCGGCGTCATCAGCGCCCTCTTCAACATCTTCAGCACCCTCGGCGCCATCATTAGCCCCGGGAATAGATCGGTCGAAATCGCAGTCGAGGCGAGCATCACGAGCCTTTTGGCGTGCTTCCTCATCGGTGACCTATGGAACAACGCCGGCTTCCAACAACCTCCTATACACGTCGAGCTAGGCATCAGCATATGTCCAAAGCTCACGAGCAGGACAAAAAAAAGCGGCCTGATTCCACAGGCGCTGGTTCTCGGCCTCCAAGGCCGCAATCCGGTCCGTCGCAGTATAGGCGTCCTGCTCACAAATAGAAATTCGCCCCTCCAATGACCTCTCTAGGAAAGTAGCGGCCCTCTCCAATCCGTGTTCTCTTTTTTGGGCGCAGTTGGTCGCCTGCAATGTTTCGACCCTTGCAAAGGCGTCTTCTGCATACTTCCTTAAAGCAGCAATCTCCGTCTCTAGAGAAGCCACCTGCCTAGTCAAAGCCTCAGCGGCCTCTGCTGTTGTAGCCCGATTTTGGCTCTCTCTCTCTCTCTCAGTAGCCGCGCTTCTTTCGGCGTCCATCTCCTCATTCTTTTGACGGATCTGCCCCTCAAGAGCATTTACCCTGTTAAGGGTCTGCTGCATATGAAGTTCCCTCCTCGCCAGCTCTTCTACCAGCTCCCGGTTCCGTGGGTCGCTACTTAAGCGTTCACGCAAATCACGGCACCGGTTACGATAGCGGCGGTACTTCTCCAACAACCGCACAAAGAGAGTCGAGCGGACATTGGCCCAGTGAATGCTCTCCACCTCCAATAAGAATGACTACAACAAACAGGATAGCAGACAATACTAGAAAATACACTAAGAAAAGAAATAAACTGAGACTTCACACATAACTTTATACCTAGGGAGGCCACCTCGCCCATCGACCTAACAACTGAGATGCCCTTCAAGGACGCGCTCCACCTCCGAGCACATGACCTCGAACAGCGTCACCAGATTGTCCTCCTCGAGCAGCAGGTTCTGCTCATTAGGAATCTCCACATGGCGGTAATCCCCTTTGGCCTTCACCACTGGGCGGGTATAACCCTCATGGAACAGACGGACGTCCTCAGGGTCCATGTCGGACTTAGAATCATCCCCCTCTCCTGAGGTGCCCCTTCCTTCCGCCGCCCTGGAAGTCGAGGCCTCCGCTGCTCGGGAAGTTGAAGTGCCCGCACTCGCAAAACATCGGTGCCCGTCTCCTCCACCAAAATAGTTGCTGAGGAACTACCTTCCCTCTCAGCAACAGGAACTGAAATTTGAATCGCCGAAGCGATTGTGTCACCTTGGCCTAAGCCAACTGGGGCAACCCCCATTGAACGCTCGCCCTTTGGGGAAGGATCCGCTACATTCCCTTCCGCTTCCGATGGCGGAGAATCCAAGCTAATCACTACCAGAAGGACCGGGGTGAACGCCACCCTACACCAAACCAGCGGCCCTTCCTCTTCTTCCTCGTCTTCATTCGGCGGCAACTCCACCCTGGAACGCACGGCCCCTGAAGATTCTTCAACTTAGTGTACGGACCATGCTGGAGAGTAAGCCGGTAAGGATTCAACCGAATTCTCTCTAGCAACTAGGCGATGGGCCGGCATTGCGATCAAGCGGGCAGTCACCCCCGGCCTGCAAAAAGCGAGCTGAGGAGCCCTCCTGCGACGCGGTCGCCCTAGTCGAAAAAGGAAGAAAGGTCAAAGAAAAAGAAACTAAGTACTATGAAATAAGAGCAATACAGCAAGTCGGATTCTTACCAGCAGCCAGCCTACGACCATGACCCACTCGCGGATGCCTAAAAGCGGTTCCGACGGTGCACCTCCAGCTACCACATGAGAGGAAGATCAGTATATACGAATGTGAAATAGGGTATATAACCAAAAGAAATGGAGACCAAAGAAAAAGAAACTTACGTGCATGGTTCCACCCATCTGGGAAGTCGGTAACACAAGCCACCAGGTGCTCGGTCCTGATGTAGAAAAAGTGCTCATAAGGACGGGCATCAACCTCATCATCAAGCTCCGCAGTTAAGCCGTTGGCCCCATGAGTGACCAACCGAATCATGGTACCTCGTACCCTCTAGGGAGCGTAGAGGGTTAGTACGTGCCCAAGGGTAATCTCCCTCCGTGCCAACTCCGCATATTTTATCACCTTCGCCAATAACTTGTAGCAGGAAGGGACGAGCTGACAAAGGCATACCCTATAGTGGCGACAAAAGTCCACCACTAGCATTGGGAGAGGAAGTCTTAATCCCAGCTTGAAAGGGTAGGCGTAAAAGACGCAGTACCCTCGATGGTCGACGTGTACCCTCTACCCGCTCCTAGCAAGGCTATGTTAGTGAAGCGAGGATTGTCACACTGATCCCTCAGTTGGGCAATGCCTACCTCCCCCATCAATGGGGCTTCGTCTACTTGGTCCTCTCCTTCATAGTCAGAGAAATCTGTCGTCGGACCGCCGGGCAGAGAAAGAATATCGGTCACTAACGCGAGCCTGTCAATACCCACCAAATCGGTGGTTCTCACCATCGTAGATGGACCCTCAACTGTCGGAATCGCCACCGGAGCAGTATCAGAACGAGAGTTACTTGCCATTGACAATATATTAAAAGGAAGTGAGCAAAGTTCAGCGGAAAAGCAAGAGGAGATGAAGGTCAGACTATAAACGACAAGGAATAGAGTAACAAGAAGCAGAAGATAAAGTAATCTTAGAACGAGAAGAGTTGTCTCTCTCCCAAATTTCACTTAAGAAAATATTGGAAAAGTAATAACTGAGTGATACAACCCTTTATTTATAGACAAAGCATAAATGGCTTTCACGAATCCTAAAGGTCACCATTAACTTCCTAACCAACCGCAAAACGGTTCAGATCTACAGTAACGGGCATTATTATGACAAATACTATGGAACGGATATTCAACTGTCAATCGGCATATCACCCTTGAAATGGTTGTAACGGTCCTAAGACACCAAAAGCATGCCCCATGCGTCACTAAGGATATGGCGCCTTCCCTATACGCGGCAAGCATGATCGTACCCTATCCAAGCGTATGTAATCGACTACGGCTGTCTCTAAATCAATAGTAGCTACGACTATCTTCAAAGTAATTCTGGCTACGGCCGCCTCTCAAAGTAATATTGATTACATCCATCTCTGAAGTAACAACGGTCACTGTTGTCTCTTGAATACGAAACGGCTACGGCCACCCCCCTTAGTAAGGACAGCTACGGCCCTATCAAAGCAACAAACGGTTGTCGCCATCTCGTAAAATAAGGTGACTACGACCTCCAACCGAAGAGGAATACATAAAAATAAAAGGGCACGACCATTTCAGATATACGAACGACTATGGCCAGTTGCTCGTATGAAAACCAACCAAAGGATTGCGACTACGGTCGTCGAATGTGAATTCACCTAACTTCAACTCCATTGTAGTCGAGGATTGTTCATGCAAAGTGGTTACGGTCATCTTCAAAAATATAAATGGTTACGGCCAAAAGTCTAAATGGCTACGACCATCTCCAAAGTATAAACGGCTACGGCCACCTTCAAGGAAGAAATGGTTATGGGCGTTTCCAAAATACAAACGGCTACGGCCATCGGCAAAATCCGCTCATCGAGCTCGGCCGGATCCCGACCTCAATAAGCGGAGGGACTATCTGTATGGGTCAAAATTAGATTCATGATTATTAGCGCGTCTAACTAGCTCCTAAGCTCGTTCGGGCTAATAAAAGGCATAATCATTCGCTGATCAAAGTAATTCGAGGTTACTCAACCTGATTACCGAAACCACGGCCTACTCATTATTCACGGACGTCCCTTTGACGCGGCTACGGCCGTCCCTCGCCAGCTGGCAAGATTCACAGCTAGAAATATTAAGATAAAGAACCCTAAAGAGGGGCTTCTTCTTCTTCTTCACCTCCACTTCTAAAAGAAGAAAGTATACATCATTGTAAGGCTCTGAACCTCTCCATGGAGAGGCAGACCAAATCGATATCATTAATAAAAGATCTCTACCCTCTTCCCCTTAACCAATAACTGTTGTCCCTTACATTTTATTCATTTAGTCTTTTGGTTTATTACGATCTGTTATGATTGGCCCTCCGTTGATTTTAATTGATTTATGCTTATAAAGTGTATGAGAACTTTGAGCTAAACAGATATAATTAAGAAAAGATATTAAATAAATTGAAATGGTTCGTATAAGGAAAATAGAAAATAGAAAAGTTCAAACATTTGGCATACCTAAGAGAGAAGTTAATACTCATAAAAGATATGTCATGTAAGTTGTCTTGACTTTCCTCCCTATATAGACGACATTAGTAATATAATTATTGCAAGTAATAATATAGTCATTAATCACGGTATTTAGAGGCCATTAATGGTAATTATAATTACAGACTTTTGGTCTTACATAGTCTTTGTAGGCATGCAAATAAATAAAATTATATATCTTATCGGTTTATCGATAAATCAATAATCGAATAGGACAAAATCGAAATCGAAATCGAAATCGATAAGAAAAATTTTAAAATCGAAATCAATAACAAATAATCGATTCGATTTATCGATAAATCAATTTGTACTTGTTGGTTGAGCTAAAACCTACTCTTTGCCAAACGGAGAGTACTGTTGTCCTACTGAGAATTGGTATCCGTTTTGACCTTCTAATCCTAATTACCCATAATCAAGAGAATAATAAATAGGCCATGATGTTTGCATATGTCCTAATGATTGTGTTTATCTTTTCGTTAGGGGCCACTGACAAGGTTAATAATATATACTCCTCCGGTTTATTTAAGTAATTTTTTTAATTTTTAGTATTAATTAATAATTTAATTAACCATATTAATCTTAATTTGTCAATTGAAAATACAACAAATACTTCTTAAGTTTTTTACTCCAAAAACAACTTTAAAAAAAGTTATTATTCTATATTTAAAAATTAAATATATGAACCACAAAAAGGACCAAAAGTTCACTTAAAGTGGACTGCAGGGATATGTGTAGTTAGCTATCTGATGAAGAATCACCAGAATACCAAATATGCCGAGAGAAAAAATGGAAATTCAGTTGTGTTGTGGGATTCATTCTTTTATGATTTAAAATTATATAAATTTGATAAATTTCGGTGGTTAAGGCCGAGACTTTTTGAATGATGAAATTAGCTTTTACCTGGAGAGTAAAATAATTGGCACTTGGCAAAATATCAACTAACAAAATTGACAACGGATGAAAGCAAGAAATATAATGGTTTATTCTTGAGTTATTGCTATCAGCAGTGTGGGTGGGGGCGTGTGGCAAAGGCTAGTTAGAGTTTTTCTCACGACTATACAAACGATCAATAGTGGTCGATAAAATATATGTCCGTATTTTCATTGTAATTTTAATTATGTAAACTAATATCGTTTAGTATATACCAATGTTTACCCTGAAATTTCAGTAATAATTAAATTTATAGCGTGGTTTTAAGAATATGTGATTCAATCTAATACCAATTGATAAACAAGAAGTTAAATAGATAAATTGGAGAATAAAATAATTCAAATCAATGTGCTAGCCAAATTTCGACCTCGACTTGTGGTAGTCTCGAGGTGTGATAACAAGAATAGCAGACGATAAAGTAACTCTGATGAACAATAAAGCAAAATAGTAATGAGTGTATATATTTTTATCAATGAACAATGATGCTTACGAATGAATGAGATCCCCCTATATATAATAAGTGAGTCCTAAATAAGGTACACTTCCAATTATAAGAGGAAATCACATGTAACAACTGATTAACCATCGAAGACTAATCCATTCCGAAATTTACGCCACGATCTTCGGTCCGTTGCGGGTATCTCGCCCTTTCTGCTACTAAACTATACCTGCATCATTTTGAAGTATGCCCTCTTCTGACCTCGGTTAATGATGTCGACCTCGATCTTGGAAAGAAACTTCGACCCTGGACTCGACGTCCTTGCCTTTCGATGTGGTATCTCTTTTTCCATCAAAGGACGAAATCAGGTAGCCCCAATTTCCATCGTATGCAGATAGTCCCCTCGTTTCTTAGAGTAAAATGATATGAAACGACTAGAGCCTCAATTTTCTGGAGACCCCGATAATGACGTTATCTCTGTGACATAAGTGATCGATGTGACCGAGACATCCCATCGGTATAGTTCCTCAAATCATTAATGTCTATTAGTAGGTGGTCGACCACTAGCGCCACCGAACCGTTGCCGAGAGTTTATAAATACTGGCTTCCTGGCCGAATCAAAACTTTACTTCTACCTTCACCAAGCTTTCTAAATCTTCCTCTCTCCATCTCTTCTCTTTCACCACTCATTCATTCAACCTTTTTAGTACCAAAAATACCAAACTCCACCTATTTCCGCTTCCTTCTACCTGAACCAATGGCAAAAACTTCTAAGACCGTCCAACAAAAGGAGAAGGCTTCTTCCTCTTCTTTACGGTCGGCCGACGATAAAACGCCGGTGGAACTGCTCCCTCGCGAGTATGTTCCTGATCCTTGTATCTTAAAATCCAACTTCAAAGCCGAGAATACTCCATCGATCCCTAGCCGATGTGAGCATGTGTCGAGATACATTTGTTCGATAATGGCGAAATACGTCGAGCCTGTGAAGAGAGATTGTGGTTGGGGGGACCGAGGTTGTGGTATATATCCCCGCTCCAGAAGAGAGTATTACTACTCACATAGAGTGGTTCCTAAGTGTCCACACTTATCTCTTCACATCAAGTCCTATTGACCCAGTCATTATTGATTTTTGCAAGAGGTATCAGGTCACCCTCGGCCAGGTTCACCCCTCATTCTAGCGTATAGTGATCATGCTCCGCTTCTTTTACAACAAGGCCAAGGGGATGGAGTTCACCCTCAACCACCTCATACGGTTATACCGACCTCGGATTTTTCAAGGGTTTATCAAGCTCTAACACCGAGAAACGAAAGCCTAATTTACAAGCAACGATGAGGACAGGGATCAGGGTTGGATGAGATGGTTCGTGCAGGGAAGTACCTGCGACTCATCCTAGAGGAGAAAATGTCGTTCCCAGATAAGTAGAACCCCAACGTAAGTGACGTATTTATCTATTATTCTTCATACTATATGTGTTGCTTTATTTAATGCCTTCATCTATTTTGTAGAGGTTGCTTGGATGCCCCACGCGGTCCCCTGCCTCAAAGACTGGGTTTGGAAATTGGCTTCGACTTCCTGCCATGCCAAGTGCTGCTGACGCTACTTGGCAAGGGGCAGATGGGAGGCCAAGAATCATGGTTAGTTTATCCTGTAAGCCTTTGATGCCTTTTTCTGTAACGTTTCTCTTTAATACTTGACTCTCTTTTATGCATGCCTTGGAAATGTCGTTGAACTGAGGCAGGCCCCACCCGGTAAAAAGGCCGAGTCCCCGATTCTAAAGTCGGGGAAATATAACAAGAGGAAGAGGGTCTCGGAGTCCGAGGACCCCAACCTAAAAGGTCTCCAATTCAAAGACGCAGGAGAAATCTCATCTCTGTGACTATTGAGTCGGTCGACCAGCTGAGGGAATAAGAAGAAGAAGAAGATGAGGGTGATGGCTCGACGCTGGTGGTTCGATCAAGAAAGCCGGTCGAGGCTGCCAAGACTTTTGAGTCGGATGCGATCGTCGAGACCGTGTCTCGTGATGAGGAAGCTCCAAAGAAAGATTCAGGAAAAGCCTCTAAATCGCCCGAGGTTGAGATTATCCCTCGGCCATTAACAACATACAAGCGGAGGCCGATTCCGAGACTCCCAGGGTTGAACAGAGCGCCCCGAGCGACTCACTCGGGGCTATGACAATGGGTCACTCTCCTTCTCTACCGGCCTTTTCTAAAGAGGTTATAAGGGATGATCGGGCTTTTCAGATCCATGACGTTGGTGGAGTCCCCTATGAAGAGGATCCTTTCCGGGATTGCTTTACCGAGGTTGATGATGTTGTTGATCTCTATGATGCATCTACCCTTTTTGAAGAGGTACAACGCCTTTTATCTCGAGTAAGTACTAATTCTCATTGTTGCAATTTTATTTTTCTTCTTCTCTCTTTAACCTAACTTATATGTTTCTTTTTATGTAATCTTTTAACAATTTTCGGGCCGACTTGAGCCAATGTGAGGCCGAGCTCTAGAAGACCTCATAGGAGAAGAATACTTTGAAGCTCTTTTGCGGTCAAAAGTATGAGGAGCTCAGGGACCTACGAACAGACTTAGCACATGCTCGTAAGGAAGAGGTCGAGCTACACGAGAAAGTAATTATCCTTTTGAAAAAGTACAGTCCCGACCCAACTATGGATGCTAATACTTCAATATTCAGTTACAGCAAAAGCTGGAAAGGATGGAGCTGCTCTGAAGGGAAGTTGATCAAATCAAAGCTAACTGTGATCGGTGGAAGGAGAACATGGACAACCTTACTGCGGAGAAAGGGGCTATCATGGATAAACTGTCACCGGCCGAGTTCCAACTTTGTAGTATTAAATAGAAAAGCTCAGCCCAGGAAAAAGGATCGAGGGCCTTGAAGTCGAACTTGCTGAGGCCAAGGCGGAGGTCGAGAAGACAAAGATCATAGCTTTCAAGTCCATAGTCGTGTACCTGTCCAATGTCGAGGTTGCTCAAACGTGGATAAGGGAGGCTTCTGATCGAGAGAGATGGAGCAATGACTTGGCGAAGTTCCAGTCCCAGAGGGAGACCCTCGAGGAAATCCATGCTCGAGGTTTTGACCTCTCCAAAGAGATAGCTCAAGCTAAGGCGCTTGAAGCTGATGCCATGTTGCTTGTCATCTCCTCCATTAATGACGATGATGATGAAGGTAGCCAAGGCAGATCTGATAATGAGAAGGAGCCCAAAGGAGAAGTTTCCCATGACGGAGAAACTAGCCCCATGCATAGTTAGGATTTTATTATTTCTTTTATTTTTTGTAAGACCCTAGTAGGTCCCTTGTACATATTTTTTCCCATATATGTAAAGAACTTTTCCTTTTTGAATGTCTTCTCAATATTTATCTATAAACACGTTATTTGCCTTGTGAAACTTTAGTACAATATTATGCTTTGAATGGTGCATTCAAGATTTTGGTTTTGGGTGGCTTCCTCGAAGTCACCACAGTCGAGTTCGAATAAGGTTAAAACTAAACCATAGGCCCTTTAGGGTTTGTGTCGAATCATGATGAATCCCCGAGCCATAGTCAAGTCAGTTTATATTTGGGCTCAGAATAGTCGAACCCTTAGGTTTGTATGGAGCGAGAAAAAGATCTCAAATTTTAAGTGTATTGGCCCTTAGGCTCTTTAGATTGGGCCAATATGGCCTAAAAGATGGCTATTATTCCTCTCTTTCTGCATGAAATACTTATAAAAATTTCTTTATGCCTTAGCATGTATTTTTTACCCATTGGGTATTTTGGGGGTTCGATGTAGATTGAAACCCCTCTACTTTTTGTGCCTTAGCACATTTGTGTTAAGATAACTTTATACCTCTTAAGGTTTTACGAGGGCTGATTTTATCGAAGCCTATTTGATTGTTTGTCCAGGGTAGCCTTTTTTAAACCGGTTTTTCAAAAATTCGAAGGCCTATTTTTATTGCGGGATTCGGACGTCTCCCAGTAGGGGTGTGCAATCGATTTATCGATTCGATTTTGACCCTTATCGATAATTACTTATCGATTATCAATTTGTACATATGCTTATCGTTATCGTTTCAATAAGGTTTCGGTTTTTTCGATTTCGATTTATCGATTTTGGGGGCTTATCGATTCGATTTATCGATTTTCAATAAGGCAGATTATACCGGTCAATAATAGTAGTTGTCCAACTGGGATTCACATTCAAATTCAGTGAAGTTTGATTCATATTTAATGTTCACTGCCCCAAACCCCACCCCAAAGTAAGAAACTCCAGAAAGCAAGCACATATAGAGCCTAACAATGAAGAATTATGCTTTTCATAAGTTTCAAATCAAAGCATCCCGAGAACAAGTACCTTTCTAGGTTCGGGAGTGAATTTTAGTGTAACTGCTGCCCAATCGGATAACTCTTCCTCCTTGCCAGCATTAGTAGATCCATTGGCTTTAGCTCACTGTCAAGAGGATAATAAAATATAACTATTACTATTAATCCATATTAATGTTCTTGGGATAAAATAACAGAAGAGGAAAATAAACCTGTTACAGCAAAATCCCTTTGATAAGAACAAAACTAGTAGTCAGTTACATAGCAATACATGGAGCTACTGATTCGACAAACTAGATAACAATTTTGAGTATTAAAATATTAATAAACGACCCTATGAACTTGATCCCATCTAACAAAGAATGTCATAGCTGTCATGGAGAGTGAAAGTAATAAAGCAATATCACTTTACCTCCTTCACAAATCAGATCTTCTACTAACTTTAACAACAACTGGTAATAAAAAGTTTTAAAGTATATTAGCAAATGTAGAAAGTATACATAGTAAGGAGCTCATACGACATGCTTAAGTCAAAGAATGATTAATTTGACAAAATATAAGTTTGCAAAATAGATTGCCACAGCCACGATATATAAAGAAAAATGACTAACAAATACATATCACTTACATCTCAAACTGATAATTCCTTTTATAACTGCATCTTCTGTACTTGAGCTATGTAGCCAATCACCATGTAAAGTCGGACAAACGAAACATATTGTTCTACTTCCTCACAGATGGAAATAACCATTGCTAATATTCTACATTTTGAGGTTTAGCTGATTAAAAAACCAATCAATCAACGATTCACGAAAAGAATTAACGCTGATGTTACCAGAACTAAAATTTTCTATTAAAGATAAAATTAGCAATCTGTGTAATGATGTATAGACTTTAACTAGGTGAAAATGAACCAAAAGCAAACGCAGGATAATACCTTGAGAGCACCAAAAACACGATTGCCTGTGGTAGTTCTTATAAGGCCAACATCCAAGAGAGCACGGAAAGGCCTCCTGCTTTCAGCAGGTTCAACTGAGTGAAGAGAAGCGGCGGTCGAATGAAGAAAAAATAGGGTTAACTTAAGTATATGATATAATATCAGTATTATATGCAAGCAGCAAAGGGAATACGGATAGGGTAGTAATAGTATTATAAAATAAGGGTATATTTGTCTTTTTAATATATCTTATCGATTTATCGATAAACCGAATTGTCAAAATCGAAATCGAATCGATAAACCGATAAGGAAAATTTTCGAAATCGAAATCGAAATCGATAAACCGATAAACCGATATCGATAAACCGATAACAAAATAATCGATTCGATTTATCGGTAAACCGATTCGAATGCACACCCCTATCTCCGAGCCGCATTAGTTTGGCCGTAACCTTTGGGTATGCCTCTTGGCCTTATACACTTCGAACTTTTTTGAAGTTTTAGTCCACGAGAATGATGGCTTTGGCCTATAGATCGAGGGGTACCCCTTTGAGGTCTTATGAATTCGAGTTTAGATAAATCGAATATGTCGATCGTCGATGACAGTCCTTGAGTGTTCGATGTATATTTGATCCTGGCTCTTGAGCTATTTCTCACAAAATCATAAGCATGGAGATCGTATAGTAGAAAATTTTCTTTAAGACACACGATGTTTGATATAGAAAGAATGCTTATTTGAATAATTTATACATGCGTACATGTTTTGCCATCGGGGCTCGACTAATCTATATGGAGACGGTTCATTCAACCATTTGGCACATTACAAAATTTCCCTATCGATACCCTTTGACATGAAATATTTTCCTCAAAAATATAACATCCGAGGGTGATGCCCCCCCAATATTCAAGGTTGATTGTAAAGAAGACTTGGATACTGTTAAATTTTCCTCAGGTAGCACATAATTTCCTCGTTAAAAACATCGTTAGAAAAACCCATTTGGGATAAAAATCGATCTAAGAGAAAAAGAGTGCAATGTATGCTTTAAAACCTAAGGTCTTCGAGTTGAAGGGTTTCCCGACGTCTTCAATCGAACACCTGCAATAAGTTAGTATTAAATACAATGGAAAAGCAGAAAGTCATACATTAGCAATAATACCATTTGAGGAATGATATATTCTAATTATTTGGCAATTGTTCCCCCTCCATTGTGCCAAGTAGGGATGTACATAGACCGGGTTGGTTCGGATTTTACAATTACCAAACCAAACTAATTGTGTCGGGTTATTAAATCTAAAGACCAAACCAAATCAATAAAATTCGAGGTTTTCAATATCGGTTTTCTCGAGGTTTTTTGGATTTTCGGCTTATTTGGGTTTTTTCAATTTTTTTCGGTAAAATCTTCGTAGAACAAAACATATAACGTATGCTCAAAATATTTCTTTAATCCTAGTAAGATACAACTATATAAAGTATTTTTCAAGAAAATAATACAAAATATGAGATATGTCATGACTCATGATTAAAATATTCAACAATAAAGACAATAAAATTATGTAATATAAATATTGCTAATTAAAAAGTCATAATAAAAATAAACATAATCTAAAAGCACTAATTCATGCTAAACTACATAGATTAATAATGGAGTATTAATTATATGCCTAAAAGTTAAAGCAAAATAAAAATAGGTTATGTATTTTTATCTAAATTATTGCTAAAATAAAAAATAAGACATTCAATACATTCCCGTTCATAATATTGAATTCAATGTCTTTTGTTAGCATTAGTATTGATTGATAGCATTATTTAATTTACTAATATTAATGGTTATAAAACTTATTGGAGCATTCAAAAAGTTCTAAATTCAACCTTGAAATAATACCTTAAAAGATAAAATTATGAATTTTTTAAAGAAATATTTATAAATTATATTACCATAAGTATGTTTATATATTAAATATATCTAAAGTTTCTATATATGGAATGTCGGGTTGGTTTGGTTTCGGTTTGACTTTCTTTAGTTAAAACCAAACCAAACCAATTATGGTCGTCTTGTTTTTCCAACACCAAGCCAAGTCAAACCAAACTATAGTCGGGTTTTTTTCTCGATTTGGCTCGGATTATCGGATTGGTGCAGCTTATCGGTTCCTTTGTACACCCCTTGTGACAAGTTTGTAAGATCCTTTTTTGATGACATCGAGGACCCGATGTGACCCTTCCCAATTTGGGCCTAGTTTCCCTTTGTTTGGTTCTTGAGTATCGAGGGTGACCTTTCTCAGAACTAAGTCCTCGATTCCAATGTGGCGAAGGTTGGTTCTCCTATATCTCTTGATTTTTTGCTTTTGCGCAGCCATCCAAACGGTGCAGCTTCTCGTTTTTCATCCAATAGTTTGAGGCTAGTATTCATAGCCTCGTAATTTGATTCTTCCATTGCATGTCGAAATTTGGTGCTAGGTTCCCTGACTTCGACTGGAATCAATTCCTCAAAGCCATATATTAAGGAGAATGGGGTTGCCCCCTACCGGACTTCGATGTTGTTCAACACGCCCAAAGGACCTCGGGTAGAATTTCTCTCCATTTTCCCTTTGTGTCATTCAATCTCTTATTTAGATTCGGAATGATAGTTTTATTTGTTGACGCGGCCTATCTGTTTCCACATGGATGATACAACATCGATGAGATCTATTTTATTTTATGTTCTTTGAGAAACCTCGTTACCTTGCTGCCGATGAATTGCTTTTCGTTGTCGCATATGATTTCAGCAAGTATCCCTAATCGGCATACGACGTGATCCTTGATGAAGTCTATAACTTCTTTTTTCTGACTTTTTGAAGACCTGTGCTTCCACCCATTTAGAGAATTAGTAAGTCATAAACAAAATAAACTTTACTATTCCTGGGGCTGGTGCAGAGGGCCGACGATATCCATCCCCTATTTCATGAATGCCCACGGGGATAGGACTGAATGAAGTTGTTATCCGGGCTGATGGATCATTGGTATGAACCTTTGAAATTTATCACATTTCCAAACAAACTCCTTAGTATCTTTTTCCATTTTATCCCAGTAGTATCTTGTTCTAATGATTTTGTGAATCAGTGATTTAGCCCAAGAATAGTTCCCACAAGTGCCTTCATGGACCTCTCGTAAAACATAATTGGTGTCTCTTGGTCCTAAACATACGGCCAATGGTCCATCGAATGTCCTTTTGTATAATGTTCCATCTTCATCCAATGTGAATCGAGCAGCTTTGGTTTGTAGGGCCCTTAAATCTTTACGGTCCGATGGGAGATTTCTGTTCTTCAAGTATTCAATATATTTATTTCTCCAATCCTAGGTTAAGCTTGTAGAGTTTATCTCAACATGATCTTCCTCGATCACAGATCTTGAAAGTTGAACAATAGTCCCCGAGCCGATCTCATCTTCCTCGACTAATGACCTCGAATTTGCAAGTGCATCAGCCTTATTATTTTTGTTCTCGTGATACATGTTGTAAAGTCCATTCCTTGAAACGGTGCAAAGTTACATGCATCTTGTCCAAAAACCTTTTCAGTCTATCCTCTCAAACTTCTAAGGTTTTGTTTACTTGGTTCACCACTAGTAAAGAGTCACACTTGGCTTCAATGATTTCTTCTCCCAAGCTTTTAGCAAGCTCGAGACCTATAATCATTGTCTCGTACTCGGTCTCATTGTTAGGCAACCTAGAAGTTTTGATATAATGCCTAATAGTGGTACCCGTGGGTGGCTTCAAAATGATGCCTAGCCCGGACCCCTTCACATTTGAAGCACCATCTGTGAAAAGGGTCCATATCCCTGATGATGTGCCCGATTTTAACAAGAGTTCCTTTTCAACTTCGGGTACGAGGGTTGGCATGAAATCGGCCATGAAGTCTGCTAAAATTTGAGACTTGATGGTCATTCGGGTTGATACTCGATATCGTACCCATTGAGTTCGACGACCCATTTGTCCAGTTTGCCCGATAGTTCGGGCCTGTGCAAAATATTTTTACTGAGTAAGTGGCAAACACACTTATGGGGTGACATTGAATGTATGATTTTAACTTTCTAGAGGCACTTATCAGCGCAAGTGCCAATTTCTCTAAGTATGGATATTTAGTTTCTGCTTCTCCTAAGGTTCGACTTACATAATAAATGGAAAATTGCGTACTTTGCTCTTCTCGTACTAGGACACTACTTACCGGATTTTCGATACCGCCAATGACAAGTAAAGTTTCTCATCTGCCTTTGGAGTGTGGAGCAGTTGTGGGTTCGACAGGTATCACTTTAATTCCTCTAATGCCTGTTGACATTCCGGGGTCCAGGCAAAATCGTTCTTCTTTTTGAGTAGAGAGAAAAATCTGTGGCTTTGACAGCGACCTCAAGATGAATTGACCTAAAGCAGCTATCCGTCCAATCAGCCTCTACACAGCTTTTACACTATCCACAATAGTGATGTCTTTGATGGACTTGATTTTATCGAGATTTATCTCGATCCCCCAATTTGACGCCGTGAAGCTCAGAATTTTCCCGACCCGACACAGAAAGCACATTTCTCGGGTTGAGTTTCATGTTATATTTTCTCAAAATCTCGAACACGAGCCAAATGTCCTTTGCGCGCAGGGATTTAACCAGCATGTCATTGATATAAACTTCCATTTAATTACCTATTTATTCTTCGAACATTTTATTTACTAGACGTTGGTAAGTAGCTCCTGCATTTTCTAGGAATGGCATTACATTATAACAATATGTTCCATACTTGGTGATAAATAAAGTCTTTTTCTGGTCTTCCGGGTTTGAATTTGATTGTACATGGAATAGGCATCGAGAAAGGTAAGGATATCGTAGCTAGCCGCGGTGTTGATCATGAGATCGATGTTAGGAAGTGGAAAAGAAACTTTGGGGCATGCCTTGTTTAAATATTTATGATCTACACACATTAAAAGTTTGTTCCCTATTTTAGAGACCACGACTGCATTGGCTAACCATTTGGGATATTTCATCTCCCGAATGGACCCTATTTTGAGAAGTTTATTTATATCGTCCTTTATGAATGCGTGCTTTACCTCGGAAAAAGGTCTTCTATTTTGCTTCACCGGTTTGAACCTAGGGTCCAGGCTTAGCGTCGTTATCTCCGGTAGGATCCCTGTCATGTCTAAATGGGACAAAGAAAATAATCTATGTTATCAATAAGAAATTGAATAAGTTTTTTTTTCGAGTTCAAGAATTAATCCCGTTCCTAGGTATATCTTTCGCTCGGGCAAGTACTCGATCAATATAACCTGTTCCAGCTCTTCGATCATTGATTTTGTAGCGTCGGAATCTTAGGGAGCAGTAAAGGTTCGATGGGTTAGAAAAATCCTCCTCTTCTTCTTCTATCTCCTGCTTCCCCGATTCGATCGAGGGCGATGGCTATGATTTCTATTTAGCTTCTTGTTTACCTTTGATGCTCGACTTTTTTGAGGTTGATAACGTCGATATCAATGTTACCTCTTCGACCACAAATATTTTTTTTGTAGAATGCTGCTCCCCATATAATGTTCTTACATTGTCCGATGTCGGAAATTTCATCATTTGATGGAGAGTCAAAGTGACTGCCTATATTTTGTGGATCCAAGGCCTTCCCAGTAGGACATTGTACCTCATAGTGCCCTTGATCATGTGGAACTTGGTATATTGAATGGTTCCAGTCACATTCAATGGTAGAGTAATCTCCCATATAGTTGTTTAACTGGCCATAGTGAAGCCTTTTAATACCCCGAGTTGCGGGCACGATTTGATCTTGTAGGCCCAGCTACTCCACGACCCTCGATCGAGTGATATTCGCTGAGCTACTTGGATCTACTAAAATGCGCTTAACTTGAAATTTATTTAATAACATAGAAATTACCAAAGCGTCATTGTGGGATGAGAAATGCCTTATGCTTCTTCGTCGTAGAATGATAAGGAGCCTTCAGGCACATAATCTCGGGTTTGTTTTTTCCTAGTGACTGATACCTTGATGAGTTTGAATATGGGTCCCTGTGGAATGTCGACCCCACCGATGATCATATGAATGACATGTTGGGGTTCCTCCAGTTCATTTTTTCTATTGGCATCCCTTTCTCTTAAATGATTCTTAGCTCGATCACTGAGGAACTCTCGAAGGGGGTCCTTGTTGAATTAACGGGCTACCTCATCCCTCAATTGCCTGCAGTCCTCGCTTCTATGACCATGCATGCCATGATACTTTCACATCAAATTTGGGTTTCTTTGGGAATGTTTGGTGTATATGGGTTTGGGCTCCTAGTATCTTTGATCTTTCCAATTGCCGATACAATGCCCGATGCATTGACACTAAAGTTATATTCCAATAACCGATGTGCCTCTACGGGATCTACATACTTATCAAAACAAATTTTGCTCATAAGTCCTCGAGAATTCTGTCCCCGAGAATTCTGTCCTCGATAACTTCATCGATCATTCCGGCCCAGAATTGCGTCCTGAAGCATTATTCCTTCGATTTACGGTATATGGTTGACATCTTTCTCTGTTCGACCTCGGCTTCCTTTCAACGTCCTTCTGGGCTTTAACTGTCGACCTCTTTGGATGTATTGAACCGGAATGGGCTCCTAATTGGTCATCCTCGACCCTGATCTTCAATTTATATCGATTATGCACATCAGCCCAAACTACAGCTGGATATTCGATCAAATTTTATTTCAACTGACGTGAAGCTATCGAACTACGCTAGTTCAACCCTTCAGTGAAAGCTTGAACAACCTAATCATCCGTGACCGGTGGCAGTCCATGTATTCCATTTAAAATCGGGACACGAACTCCCTCAACATTTCATTATCCATTTCTTTTACCTTGAAAAGGTCCGATTTTCTTGTTGCGACCTTTATGGCCCCAACATATGCCTATACGAAATAATCTACTAACATGGCAAATGAGTCGATGTAATTTAGCGATAGATTGTGATACAAAATCACTGCTCCTTTTGAAATGGTATCTGAATTTTTTCGAAAACACAAATTCGATCTCATCATCTTCTGAATCATTACCCTTGATGAAGCATGTATATGAAGTAACATGCTCAGATAGCTAAATAAAGTAGATGTGTTGGGGTGTCTTGAAACTAGAGTAAAAGAACATAAAGATCAGAAGATCCAAGGAAAAATAGCTAAAGGCTGGAAGGTGTTTTGCAATTATTCTGAGGCTGTGAATGGCAGGATTTGG
Organism: Nicotiana benthamiana; assembly: GCA_034376525.1. Taxonomy (NCBI): domain Eukaryota; kingdom Viridiplantae; phylum Streptophyta; class Magnoliopsida; order Solanales; family Solanaceae; genus Nicotiana; species Nicotiana benthamiana. The sequence goes on along the minus strand of CM067327.1, from coordinate 1,061,115 downwards.
GTGATCTGGAAGCCTCATATCCAGGTCACTATTTCCTGTATAACTGATCAAATGATACAATGTCATATAGAAGATCCTTATAGCCATGTGAAGACTCATCTTAGTGTAGTGTATGCTCATAACACTGGTATTCTAAGAGAAAGGCTGTGGGCTGATCTCAAAGCTGTTTCTATTCCTAGCCAAGATACATGGTTACTTAGTGGTGATTTTAATAATGTTCTATCATCTGAGGATAGAATTGGTTCTATAGTGACTGATGCTGAAGTTAGGAGGTTTAAACAGCTCATTTATGATATGCAATTAACTCCACTCAAAAGGATAGGCTGGAATTTTACTTGGACAAATAAACAAGTATATAGCAAGATTGATTGGGCTTTGGGTAACTTTCAGTGGGTGCAAAAATATGGACATATTGAAGCTGAATTCCTCAACCCTTCCGTGTCTGATCATACACCAATTTGTATAAAGTTAGGCAGCCAGAAACTCTTACATCCTAAGCCTTTTAGGTTCTACACTGGTGTAATGGAATTCCCACAATTCCATGCTATAGTCAAGGATGTTTGGCAGCAGGAATTTACAGGTAGTTCTATGCAGCAGATCTGGTCTAAATTGAAGCTGTTGAAGATGAAGTTAAAGGAGACCAACAGTTATATGGCTTCCTATAAACAGAAAATTATACAGGCTAGAGAGCAACTTGATATTGTGCAATCCCAAATGAAGTTTAATCCTCATTCACAGGATTTATTCATTAAGGAAAGGCAAGCTTTGGCAGAAATTGAAAGATGGAGCAATATTGAGGAACAAGTTATGAGGCAAAAATCAAAGGCTACATGGATTGAATGTGGAGATGCAAATACTAAATACTTTCATGCCCAATGGAAGATTAGGAATTGTCAGAACACCATTACTTCAGTTTATACTGATACTGGAACTCATATTACTGACCCTGCTGCTGTGGAGCATGAATTTATCACAGTATTTCAAGAGTTGCTGGGAGGATGTGCTGAAGAATTGACTGGTGTTGATGTAACTATTGTGAAGGAAGGTAAATGTTTGAACCTAGAGCAACAAAGGATGTTAATCAGAGACATTAGTATGGAAGAGATAATTGATGCTTTGAATGATATGCCAAAAGACAAAGCACCTGGTGTTGATGGCTATCCTGTGGAATTCTTCACCAAAAACTGGGGGGTTATCAAATATGATATTTTAGCAGCAACAAAGGAATTCTTCAAGACCAGCACTATGCCACATTTTATCAATACTACAGCTATTGCTTTGGTTCCTAAAAACAGTTCTCCTACTACTGTTAAGGACTATAGGCCAATAGCTTGTTGCACTACTATGTATAAGCTTATATCCAAGATCATTACATAATCATATATAGGAGGATAACTAAGACTAAAATAATATAGCGACCCAACAAATAATACATGACAAGTTTGAAGGGTTATTTTGCTTGATCGAAAATGCAGGAACGTAATCCAAAGCGATTAAAGTGGTAACTGTATTTACCATCGTAGTGCCGTGGTATACGCCAGGTGGCAACAAATTTGCATGAGAAAGGAAAAATGTAATTGCTTGTGTTTCCCATTAATTGCATGAATTAAGGGCAACTTTTTTTCCTTACACCCCCCTTAACATAGCAAGGAATAATAAATCAATAAATAAAGCAAGAAGACCAAAGGCCTAAAGCAAATCCAAGAAACGGCATTTGATTTTTGAATGCGTGTCTCAAAATAACCCTGAAACCTTAATAAAAGCAACCTTCTACTGTCCTCAACATTCCTCCACTTCTTTCCCTGTTTTCCTCTTTTCTCCTTTGCCTTTTGGGCCCCTCTCATAATCCCAAAATACCCCACACTTCATTATTATATCTTCTTCAACCAGCAACCTCTTGTACTACTCATATCTTCAAACTTGATTTTCTCCCTCCAACCACGTTGCTCTTTTTTGATTTCTGCCATGGCTAGTAAATTTGAAGAACCAGAGTTTTGGTTGCCTTCTGAGATCCTAACCGACGACGAAATACTCATGGGACATGGGAACTTGAAGAAGACGGAGAGACGGAAGACTGATTTCTCAGACTTGAGTCTCTGTTTCCCCACTGACTTCCCTTACGAGTTTGGTCCACAGACGTTGGGTTCTCCTGTTGACTCTTTTGCTGGTTCCACTGAGACAGAGAGCGATGACGAAGACGTTCTTGCTGGGTTAACTCGTCAGCTAACCCGCACGACTCTTAACTCAAACCTTCCCCAGCATCAAATCGAGGTATTAGCTTCATACAAATATTTACATACATATTTCTGTTTCTTCTTTCTATTTCTAACGTTTGGCACTTTGCTGTGACTCAGAAAAATTGGGTGCACTGTGGTTCACCTCAATCAACCCTTGCCCAAATTGGAAGTTGGTCGGTTCGGAGATCCGGGTCTAGCAATGGTAGCCCTAACGGGCCTTCTCAGGTGTCTTCTCCCCCAACTTCGCCGCTTGGTGCTCAAAATGATGCTTGGAATCTGATATACCAAGCAGCGGGTCAAGTTGCAAGGATGAAGATGCATGACGGGTTTGGACCCACTCGAAATCAAGGACTTCCTGGACCGCCTCGAAGCGTCCATCATCCGGTCCACACTTCAGCCCCCATGAAACCCCCAAACGCTTGCTATAGTAATTATACTCATGTATGCTATTCCCTGTTCATTTGTGGATGCAATATTTGTGTTAGTTTCACTGTAACCCTCAGTGGTAAAGTTTTGTCTAATAACTAATTTTAATTTCTGTAGTTTGAGCAAGCCAGAAGAGAGCAAATGGCGAGGCAACAAAGCAGTGCCATGTTGAATAGGCAAGTGAAGAATGGATGGTTTAACGAGCAGCCTGTCTGTCAAAATAGAGGCTTAAGGTCTGGATTTGTAGTTGGAGGGTTTGTGGAGAGTAACAGGTGTGGAAGGGTAGTGGGTGATTCGGGTCAAACAGAATGGTCTGCTCTGCCATTTGAGCAGCGAAATCACTATCAAGGACAATCCGGGTCGGGTATGCGAGCGGGCCACATAGGTAGATCTGGTAACGATGGCGCTGTGAAAAAGAGGGAGTGCGCTGGCACTGGCGTTTTTCTGCCTAGGAGATATTGTAGCCAGAATCCTACTGATTCTCGCAAGAAACCAGGTACTTCGTCTCTGTTCCAGCTGTTTATTTTCAAATATTTTTGAACTTTAATTTGCTTTTGTATATTGTCATTTTCTGAGATTAGCGGTATTATCTCGATGTTTGCCTAGTGTGTTGCTAGTGAAAAAGCTGAACCCATGAAAGTAAAGCAATTTTCTTTTGACTATTCAGGCTTTTAACTACAATATTAAAATGGAAAAATGAGATAACTCGTCCAATCAAATAAAGAAATGCAGGTTTTTTTCCCTCGTTCTTTGCTAGGTCCCGTCGCTGTCAAGTCGGAGCTGCCACATTGCAGTTTCTTTTTCTGCTGTTTTGTCCTTTTTCCTCGTTGAATCTGAGCGGTTTATTTTCCACTCAAAAACCCCCTTTCGGCTACTATACAAAAAACCCCCCCCCCCCCCCCCCCCAAAAAAAAAAGAAAAAATGGCGCTTTATTGCTTTATGACTTGTTGCTGCATTGGCATGTATTTTTCCCTGCTGTATTCTGGCTTTTGTCTTTTGTTTTTCTATCCTGAGTTTGACAGATGACAAGTTGTCTAATAGATACATTGGCAGTATGTTTTCATTGTCGCTTAATGACATTTCTGTTGGTAATAATTTATATACCAGGAAGTAAATCTGGTTTTAATATCTGCTTTGGTAGGGTCCTGTGTCCTTGTTTTACAAAACCAACAAGTTGGTATTAAATGCTCTGCTGCTGCATATACAGGGTGTTCCACTGCTTGGCTTCCTGCTAGGGTTGTTGAGTCTTTGAATAAGACTATTGATGGCTTAAATGGCATTCCTTCTCAACACCAGCACCAGCACCAGCCTCATGCTCTTCCTCAACCGCCACGGTTCAATGCTGGATTCGTCTCTGAATATGGTATGCGTAAATGCTGGAACAAGTGAATCTTCAAGTCTTAAATTAAACTTTGCGTCCTACTCATTGTAAGGTATTAATATTGCAATGATATTGTTGTGCAGAAATAATAATGGCCAGGAGAAATGCATTGCTTGCACAACAGAGGAGAAATCTACAACAAGAAGGAACAGTGAATCTTGAAGTACGCCTTCCTCAGGAATGGACGTACTGACTTTCTTTATTATTAGCTTTAAAGGTTTATCCGCCGGAAATGGTCTTTAGGTTAATTCCCTTTTGGTTTTAGGAAGGATTGCAAGTAGAAGTAGATAATCCAGTGATAGAATATCCAAAATCAGTATTTTGTGAAAAACATAATGTCTGAATTACAAGGAAATGGTTCCTGGTAATCAGAAGAAAGGCAATAAGTGATGTTTAGTTTATTAGAATATGAAGTCTTAATGGCGATTATGTCATTAGGGGTATTTTATTTTGGTTGCCTGATAAAGAATATCAAGCATCACATAGGGGGTAGAACAGGAGAGTTTCCCTCAATTTTTGTTTGTATAATAAGTGGAATGCATGTTGTGTGAAAGTTGCATTGCAATGGCCAGATGGTTAACTTTGTAGGCTTGAAGATGCAGATCCATAACCCTCCTTGTAATGCCTACCGCTATATATATATATATATATGTATACTACAATGACAAGATAAAGTTTTCTAAGTTTGGTCACATAAAAGATTTGAGCTCTGTTCGACACCGTTGTATTTCCTGTGTTGTCCATGTGGGATGTCATTTTGCAACAGAGAACTCTGGCATTAGTGAGAGAAAAAAGCCCATTTTTGTATTAAGAGGCTCAAAATGATTATGCTATTCATTAATCATTTAATATTTTCTATAGAAAACTCTATAAACATGAGTACAGTGTTCATATATGAATTTGTCGTGTAAAGTATAAGTAAAACCATGAAAGACTAAATTAACAGGAATTAAAGTTTAAAGCTACTAACTTTGAGTACGCATAATTGCGGTAAAGATTCAAAGATTATGAAAAAGGGTAGGTTAAAAGAAAAGAGAGGCATACTAAAGAAGATGCAGCTTTTGCGTGACCGTACCGTACGAGTCGGATTTGAGTCGATGGGGCCCTTGTTTACAATCCAGCGACGTCGTTTTTCTTTTTTCATTTGAACGGTACAACATTTTAAATGTTTGAAAGGGAAGAGTGGGAAACATTGTGGGTAGTTGTGATATGGTGGTGCTTTCCTTGCTGTGCATGTTTTTGACTTGGTCAGACTTCCTCTTTACCCATGCTATGCATTCTTATTTTGTACTACCCCCCATATCTTTTCAAGTTTCAAAATATATTTGAATTCTATTTCTAGTAAACTCTTCATTATTAGTTGAAATTATACATAGAAAGGCAACCTTGTTTATTTCAAGGCCTCATACCAACATTGTTCCTCGTATATATATAAAAAGATTTTTTTTTGTCTGTGTTTGAATTTGTTTCTTTGGAATTAGGCAAACTTGTCTCTAACATATTCGCTTAGGTTTAAAAATATCTTTTGCCACCTGTTTTGTAAATACTGTCCTCGGCGTTAAAAATCTGTCCCATTCGTCATTCACGCACTTATTTTTGATGGATTTTTACTGAATTAAAAACTTGTATTTTATTATATATGACGTGGTAATTTCTTATTGGTCAAAATTAAAATTTCACTCTAACCAGATCTGATCCTTAAATAACCCGCCCACGATATATCTTAGTCGTTCCAACCCGTTAAACCTTTTTTAGTCCCTCAAACATCCGATTCCACTCGTGACTCATGATCCAATCGTTATTTAGATTTCATTTGTAAAAAATCATATTTTTCTTTTTATTAATTTATTATTTGGTACCCTATCCCTTTCACTGCTCATCTTTACCAACTTGATCACCGCTGACAATTTCTCAACTAAATACCTCCGACGAACTGTGAAGCTAATTTGCTCACATGATTTCAATTAACTCCAAAAAGTTATATGGTGACACAACAAATAAAACTTTGGCAAAAAGATAGTATTAAACCATAAAATCATTAAATGAACCATTCAGTTTATTCCAAAAAATACCAGATTTCACTCAAAAAATTGATTTAACAAAAAATTATTAGCTTAAAAATTGACTTAAGGCCAAAAAGCTGAGTGGGAGAGGGAGATCCATAAGTGTTGAAAAGTGAAAATTTGAAAGTTGAAGCTGACGGTGGACCTCTCTCGTCAATGGTGAGTTATTGTACTTTGGCCATGAAGGAGGATGATTAGAGAAAATGTAGAGTGGGAGGGCAGGGATGGAAGAGGAGAAATTGAGAGGTGAAGTTAGGGCATTTTAAAAAGCGGGTCATGGATCGGGTATGGATATTTTGGGTCATGGAGTGGGCTAATAAATGGATATGAGGTGAGCTTTTACTTTAATCCAATAGGAAATTGACACGTAATAAGTAATAAAAAAAATTCTTAATCAAAATAGGGTTGTTAGTTTACAGGGTATGAATGAGCTGGATTTTTAACAATGAGGGCAATTTTACAAAATAGGTGGATGAAGGGCATCTCTAAACCTAAGTGAATAGGATAGGAGCAATTTTAGCCATTTTCGTTGTTTCTTTTCTAATAAGCAAAAAAATTCACATAGATTTGAAACTTGATGGATAATGAGTTCTCTCTTTATCTTCTTTTACTTAAACATCAATGTTTTATTTATGTCAAAGCCAGCCATGAGAGAACTCATGCTTGAGCTAGTCGAAGCTAGAAGGAGAAAAAGAACTGTTGAGCTAGGAAAATGAATACTGTTGTGTTGAATGTAAAGCTATAACATTCGTACACATCTACTAACCAACTAAACTAACTAATGCAGAAATATAATTACCCCAAACTAATACATTGTAACTAGTTAATTAACTTCGTGCCTATATCCTTAATACCCCCCTCAAGCTGTGTGGCGTGAACAAGTTGAAACTCCTAGTTTGGACAATAGAAAATCATGCTGTAACTTTCTTAGTCCTTTAGTTAGCACATATGCTATCTGCAAGTTTGTAGTAATGTGTGCAATCTGAATGAGGCCTAGTTAGATTTTTTCTCGAATGAAATGGTAATCTATCATGCTTGGTCGTCTCATGATAAATGGGATTTGCAGCAATTTGACTTGCCACTTTACTGTCACAATACAGTTTCACTTGAGGTTCAAGTCCATATTCAACTCTTTGAATAATCATGTCAATCAGACTATTTCTGCTATTGCATTAGCCATAGTCTTGTATTATGCTTCTGCATAGCTCCTTGACAATATACTTTATTTCTTGGAATTCTTAGAAATAAGCACCCAGTTTTATTACAAAACCACTTACTGATCTCTTAGTCATTGGACATGTGGCCAGTCTGCATCACAATGAACTGTGAGTTGTCTAGATGGGTGAGAAGACAGTAAAATCCTCAATCCTGGTGCATTCTTCAAGTATCTTACAACCCTCAATGACCCTTCCATATGTGACTTCTTTGGCTTATTAATCAACTGAGAAGAGGAGCCAATGATTGAGAGGTCATCTACATAGAGAGGTATGATGACCAAGTCCGAACCAGACTTCTTGCTAAAGAGTGAGTAGTCATGGTGACTCTGCACAAAACCTAAGGTTGATAGGGCCTCACTAAGCTTCAAATTCCACTGTCAAGAAGCCTGCTTGAGGCCATGCAATGATTTCTGAAGCTTGTAAACTTTTGGAGGCTCCCTTCACTTACAAGACTAGGAAGTAGAGTCATGTACACTTCCTCAATCAGATCACGTTAAAGGAATGCATTAAAGACATCCATTTGGTGCAACTTCCAGCCATTCATACCAGTTAAGGATATGATAGTTCTCACTATGACCATTTTCACCACAGGAGAGAAGGTCCTTTGATAGTCACAACCCTCATGTTGTGTGTCTATTTTGCTACTAAATGAGCTTTATATTTCACTATGTATACCTAGTTGTACCCTATTGCCCTCTTATCAGCTGGCAAGGGAACCAAACTTCAGGTGTGGTTGTCCTGCAACCCCTGCAACTCTTGATCCATGGCAGCTATCCATTTTGGATCTTGAATAGCATCAACATTGGAAGTTGGTTCTTTAATAGCTGAGAAATTACAGAGTGACTTGAAGTAATTAATGGTAGGCTAGAAACCCATGTTTTAGTTAGCGTTTGCACTCTAATCACTGCATTTTACTTGTGATTGGGCTTAATTAATGGTGATTTACACTTATTACATGTTTTATACCTTGAAAGAAATGATTCTGAGATATTAAGTTAATTTGGAGCTAATTTGAACAAGCTGGAGCTTTGAAGTCTAAGTAACAGCCAAACAATTAAGCCCGAATCACATTCGGGGGTTGAGAGTCAAGTCTGGATATAAAACAATGACGAAAACCAAATACTTTGTAAAATATACACATCCGCACTGCAAGGGGTAGCGCGAAATTGTAAAGCTGCTGATGTCCATGAAAAATCACTCTCTAAACTTTCCCACTAGCACACCGCATGGGGCAGCGTGCATGTACAATTTTCTTAGGATATTTTCTTGCTTTGGTTTGGATAGTGTAGTTTCATCCCGGTCCACTCTTATATGGTATAAATACACCAAAAAGATATTTTTGAAGGGACTTTTGGCTTGAGAAGCTTTTGGAGAGAACTGGAGGATACAAGACACAGGGATTCATCATATTTCCATCAATTCAATACGAGAGTTTGGATTGTAGCATTAGATTTTTTTTAACTATTTAATTCTAATAATGATGAATTTTTTCATATCTATGGAGTATTTTACCTTAGGGTTGTACATAATTTGGTGATTTGGTTGTTGTTTATGGATTTACCATTGTTTAATTGCTTGAGATTATTGGAGGAGCTTTAATATTAGATATGATTTTATTCTTTATAGTGTTTAATCGAATGCGAAACATCTTATCAAAAATCATTGCAGCATATGCCTTAGTTATTTGGTGATTTTTGAAGTAATTGAGAGAGATTTTTGAGTTAATGTTTAAATTAAGATTGAGAAATATCCGCAAGAAGTTTCTCTTAGATTATTCCTATTAGTAGATTCTTGCAAGTTTCACCGCACTTCACATAGGTTTATTTAAAAGATTTAGATTTTATCGAGAGAGGAGTCTAAATCTTAAGTATAAGTTGATCACCTATTGAATTTGTGAGAATCGATATAACCTCAAAAGTAAAATACAACAGTGTCATATCCAGGATAGCAGTCTCGCACCTTTTATGTCAAAACCCTTATTCTTCGTCTTGATAATAACCCATTGCTTTACTATCTAGTTTTTTGTAATTCTTGCTTTAATTTTAGGGCAGATGCACCCAAGTTTTTCTTAGAGTTCACTTGGTGGTAGTGCGAATGCATGGCAACTGAACAACTCCAAACCCTAGGCACAGGGAGCTCCAAGTTTTCAAAATTAGCAGAGGAATCAATATCAGCCTCCACAGTCTATTCAACCTAGCATGGAAGATCTGATGAAAGCCTTTATTATTAAGACAAATAAGAGGCATGAAACCAATGGCTTAACTATCAGAGAACAGGCACAACCATTTGAGACTTGGAAAGACATGTGGGGAAACTTTCTAGTCCATTGTCTGAGAGGGTTCTAGGAACTCTCCCTGCTGATACTAAGAGATATCTAAAAGAGACAATAAATACGGTGTCTTTAAGGAGTGGACACGTATTGGAGGACCCCATAGAAAAACAAAAGGATGAGTTAATTGAAGGACATGTGGAGATTGTGGAGGAGCAGAAAAATGGCAACATTCAAGAAGGTGAAGTGAGGGTAGATGATGGTCTGAAGAAAAGGGGAAGACTAGAGCTCAGAGGATGAAGAATGGGGGGAATGCAATAAACAAAGTGACTGATGAAAGCAAATATATGCCTTCTCTACCTTTCCTTCAGAAAAAGAGAAAAGAGAAGTTAGACTAACAATTTGGGTGTTTTCATGTTAATCTACCATTCAATGAGGTGCTTTCATATATACCAGCCTATGCCAAGTCCCTGAAGGAGATATTTTCCAAAAAAGTGGAAAGTGAAAGAGACATCAATTGTAAATCTTACAGAGGATTGTAATGCCATTCTACAAATAAGGTCCTTCAAAAGTGTGGAGATTCAGAGAGTTTTACTATACCTTGATCTTTAGGAAGTACTACATTTGAAAATATTTATGTGATTTAGGTGCTTCTGTTAATCTTATACCTTTGTCCATTTTCAGGAAATAAGAGCGAGATATTAGAGAAATCAGATTGATACATGTGTCCTTGCAGCTGACGGATTAGACCACGATCATACTTGAAAGAATAGTTGAAGATATGCTAGTTCGGGTGGACAAATCTATGTTCCTTGTGGAATTTATTATGGTGAACATGCAGGAGAATAGGGAGGTCCCTCTGATTCTAGGGAGACCCTTCTTGGCTACTGGCAAAACGATTTTTGGACATTCAAGAAAGGCAACTCATGCTTAGAGTGGGGGAATAAATGGCGATCTTCAAGATGGAAGGAAAAACAGGGGACTTAAAGGAGCGAACTCGAGAGAGTAAGTATGATAATTGTGAGGTGTACCCCAGGAAGGCAGAAAAGATGCTCTCAACATGGATGTGTGTACTGGGTCGGGCGTGCAAAGAAGATCCCAACTTTGATTCAAATCCCAACTAGATAAATCAGGGGAATTTTCTTTACCTCTTGCTTTTTATTTGTGTGTTATGCGTATATGCCACAATTTAAAATGTGGGTTGGGGAGGGGGGGGGGATATAAATATGTATATATGTCTTTGTTTGAATATTTTTTGACTTTTTTCGACGCTGGATTTCGTCGACTGTCTTTTTGAGGGATCAAAGTCAAAGAAAAATAAATATTTTATTTTTATAAGATAGTGCAATAGTTCCTCTTTACTTTTTCTTTTTTCCGCGGTTCTTTTACAAGGGTTTTGCTTGAACCAGGTGTAGTTAGTTTTTATTTTATTTTATTTGGAGATTTGAAGTCTTGTCATGGAGATGACTTTTCTCGAATTTTTTGTGGCTTGATAGTAGTGAGCGCCTTAGTTGTGATGCCTACGCTCAAGTCTTGACTCATGTATATGTGCCTATTTTGATGTTGCTAAATTGTTTTGACTAGAGAGTCGAGAAAGATCCGGTCCTAAGTAAGTTATGTGCCAATGTGTGTATGAGATTTTGTTGATATTCTGTGCATGTAAGTTGATGTATAGAACTTACCCCCATGTGTTTTCAAAGTAAAATAATATTTTTGTTCAGTCTAGGAAGTGATATAGGCATTTCTTTGTTGAGCCAATTATATGTTCATGACCCGCGTAGTTATTGTGTATCCTAGTTAACCCAATTGAGCCTATAATCCTACTTTTTTGGTAACCACATTGCAAGCCTGATCCTTTTTGTTTGAATTGACTATCTGTTGAATCTTTTGCCTCTCTTAACTACTTAAACTTGTTAGGAGCTTATTAAAGCTAAGTTAAGGTATGATAGGAATTTTTAGTGGAACTATCAAAAAAGGAAAAAGGTACATTGTTTGAAAATATTGTGATAGTCACTTGTAGGGAATTGAAAAAAGAAGTTAGTTTTCTTGGGGAAAAAAATAGAACTTAGAAAATAAAAAAATTGATTCCATGCTAGTGATAGTTCTCATATTGGTTGTATTTAAGGATATTGCGAGCATGATGCTACAATATACGAAGTTTGGTTTGGTTCAACACAAGAGTGAGGTTTAAATTGTGAATGCATATTTATTAAAGTGCTTAGGGAGATATAGTCACTATATCCAAATATATCATTTCCGTCCCGCAGCCTACATTACAACCAAAATAAAGTCCTACATGATCTTTGACTAAATGAGCTCAATTAGTAGAGTATCACACTACGAGCAAGCATATGATGCATCTTCTGTGGGACATAAATTTTGATTCTGAGAGTGAGTGAATTCTTTCTATCTTGAGTTTCAACTTGTTCTTATATTTTTTCTATATGTGGAACTACTCTTTATCTTTGGTGTATGGGAACATTATTTTCGAAGGAAAGGTAATGTCTTTGGCCTCTGTGTTAAAGTAAATGAGCAAGATTTTGGAAAATATGTGGCGTTTTTGAGTCGGGTCTTGAGGGTAGGATGTTATGATAGGATACTTAGTCTTCTTTAACTATTCTTGGCATAATGCATTAGGGAAGTTGTCTGATAAAAATTCTATCTATATGTGAAGTTCAGTTTGATTGCTCGAGGACTAGCAATGTTATAAGTGTGAGGTGTTGATGTTAGGCTGGAAATTCGTGTTTTATTCAGAGTTTGCAGTTTAATCACTGCATTTTACTTATGGTTGAGCTTAATTAATGGTGATTTGCGCTTATTATTCATTTTATGTAACGACCCAAAGGGTCATTACTTGTTTCCTCATTCATTTCGTACTTTCGAGGCCTTGAAAACCTTATTTTTATTCGCCTTGATTTGCGCGCGCAGACCGTGCGCGTTGCCGGAAAGCTTAAATATGAATTCTATGTGAAAAATGATAAATTTTTATATTAATATGATTAAAGTTGACATTGGTCAATATTTTGGGTAAATGGACCCGGACCCATGGTTTGACGGTTCCGGAGGGTCCATAGAAAAATATGGGACTCGAGCTTATGTCCGGAATCAAAATCCGAGGTCCCGAGCCCGAGTAATGAATTTTTAAAAGAAATTCTTTTTCTGAAATTAATATGAAAATTTGAAATAAAAATCGATTAGAAGGTGTTGGTATCGGGCGCGTATTTTGGTTCTGGTGCCCGATACAGGTCTTATATGTGATTCAAGACGTTCCTGTAAAATTTTATTTCAATCGGACGTCATTCGACGTGTTTTAGACCTAAATCTCTAAAAAAATGAAAGTTTATGAAGTTTGATGAAAAAGTGATGATTTTAAGGCTTAATTCAGTGTTTTTGATGTTATTTTGGAGATTTAATCATATGGTTAAGTTCCTAGGATGTTGTTGAGCTAGTGTGTGTGTTTGGTTAGGAGCCCCGAGGGCATGGGAGTGCTTCAGAGGTGTGTCAGAGTGGTTTTTGAACTTAAAAGTTGCAGAAAATCTGCTGTTGTATGTGCCTAGTGATTTCCTTCTATGCAACCGCATAGGAAGTGCTACGATCGCATAGAGCAAACTTAAAGGTTCTTCAAATCCTTCTATGAGATCGCATTACATCTCTGCGATCACAATTCACTAAGTCATCTTCATTATTTACCTTCTATGCGATCACACATTTCTCTCTACGATCGCAGTGATCAAGAACTCGACCTTATGCATCGCAACTACTTCCGCGATCGTAGTGCTTCCAGACCTGACCTTATGCGATTGGAATCCCTCTTCCGTGGTCGCATAGGGCATTTTTGCCCAGTTATTTTAAATGCCTAAAATAGAACAATGACGGGAAAAATTCACAAAAACAGAAGAGCTCTTCTTCTCCACAGCCCCTAGGCGATTTTTAGAGCACTTCTTCACCACGCTTCTTGGGTAAGTATTGTTTAACTTGTCTCCTTCATTTTGCTTCATCATCTATCAAATTCCTAGGCTCAAGTCATGTAATCTAGGATTGAAATTAGGGGAATTGGGTAGAGTTAGGGATTTTCAATTTTCTTTGATTTAGACCTCGTTTTGGGGTCGAATTTGAAAATAAACTGTATATTCCGGTTCGTGGCGGAATGGGTGATATGAAATTGGTTCGAACATCATGTTTTGACCAAGCAGGTCCGGGGTCAATTTTTAAAATTTTGGGAAGAAAGCTTAGGTATTTATGTTGCTTATGTTTGCATAACTATTTACGTTACTTTTGTGGGAGTACCTATGCTTTATTATTTGATTTTGTCTTGCTTGTGTTTCTAATTTTATCTCTGTTTCTTAATGCAGCTTTCCCATTTTTACTCTACTCGCCGAGGGTCGATTGGAAGCAGCCTCTCTGCCCTTTCGGGCAGGGGTAAGGCTCGTCTATAGATTACCCTCCCCAGACCCCACCTGGTGGGAGTATACTGGGTAGTTGTTGTTGTTGTTGTTGTTGTTGGGAAGAAAGCTTAGAAAACTAGGCATTGGATTTGATTTGTTTAGCTACTATTTATATTATAAAGTCGTTATTTCATAGATTTGATTGAGTTGGAGCCGAATTTGAGATGGAAAGCGGTCGTTGTGGTTTGATTTTAGCCGTGGAAGTTGAGGTATGTGTTCGTTCTAACTTTAGCTTGAGGGAATAGGAGTTGAACCTTGTTTGTTAATTTCTAATTGTTGAGTACGGTGTTTAGGCATGATGATGAGTAACTATAAACCGGTGTCTAACATGATCGTGAGTCCTTATATTGTGTTTATTCCTATCTTGTTGTGACTCTTCCATGCTTAATTGATGATTTCTATGTAATGAAAGAGTATGGCAAGGAAATTATAAATTGTAAACTCTTTGAAGTGTTGGCTAAAATGATAATGTAAATTATAAAGTAAGAAATGAAATGATGAGAAAGATATGTGTTTATTCTCTTGCCGGGCTGTTTTCGTATATTGATTATCTCCCTTGCCGGAATGTGAAAATTATTGCCGTTTTTCCTTTGCCGGGATTTAACTGTTTACTTGTGTTTTCCTTTTTCGGGATTTCTATTATTGTTTGGCTATCCCCTCGCCCCATTGATTGTGATTCTTGCTTGGGTGAGGAGGAGTGATAAAGCACAAAGGTTGATGCCATGCACGATTTGTGTTGAAAATACGCTAATGCACGAAGGAACATTTCGTGCCATGATATGATTACTAATGCACTAAGGATCATTTCGTTCCATGATATGAGTATTTATGTGACAAAATCACAAAGGATGATGTCGTGTACCTTATATGATTGTTTTGGTAAGAACGAGAGTAAAAGCACGAATGATGGTGCCGTGCAACTGTTGTTTTCCTACTCTCGTTGACGTTGTAGTCGTACTGTTTCATTCCTTATTTATTGATTTTTTATTCTAAACTGCTATAACCCCTACAACATGCTCCCCTTCCTCTTGACTAGTTAATTTCTGTATTCCTTTCCATTGTGTGTGTGTGTGTATATGTATATATATATATATATATATATATATATTTCACTGCACATGTTTGTTTGGTAGTTTGGTCTAGCCTCGTCACTACTTTGCCGAGGTTGGTCTAGACACTTACCAATACATGGGGTCGGTTGTGTTGATGCTACACTTTGTGCATCTTTTGCATAGATCATGGAGGCGGAGCAAATTTTGGACAGTAGTAGTAGATTTGGGAGATGACTTCAGTCTAGAGACACCGAGGTAGCCTTGCTGACGTCCGCAAGCCCGGAGTCTCTTCTATCTTACTTTAGTTTGTTATCTCTTGTACCAAAAGGACAAGTTTTATGTTTCATTCAAACCTTGTATTTTGTATTCTGTAGATGTTCATGACTATTGTGACACCAGTCTTGGGTAGAGGATTTTGTTAAACTTCCGCATTTCTTTCAGCTAATTATATTTGAGACTTATTCTTTATCATATTATGCTATTGAATGGTCGATATTTTCTAAAAGAAGTACTTTAAGTTGGCTTGCCTAGCTCCTATTAGTAGGCTCCATCACGACTCCCGAAAGTGAGAAATCCCGGTCGTGACAAGTTGGTATCAGAGCACTAGGTTACATAGGTCTAACAACTCACATACAAACTTAGTAGAGTATGAGGGATCGGTACAGAGGCGTCTGTATGTATCCCCAAAGGCTACAGAGTTAGGAAAAATTCACTTTTGTTCTTTCTTGTCGTGCGATTCAGCTTCTTAAATACTCATTGTCTTTCTACTATGTTCTTTCGCAGATGGCGAGAACACGTGCTTCCTCTTCTACCGAGCAACAACTCGAGTGCCCAACATCAAATCCTATGAGGGGCAGAGGGAAAGGCCGACGCCGTGACAGAGGCCGATGCCGTGACATAGGCCGATGCAGGGGCAGAACTCAACCCCGAGTAGCAGCACTAGAGGTGGATCTTCATGTTGATTATGGCGAGGAGATTCCAGTCCTAGCAGCTCCGGTGGGCCCAACTTAGGTCCCAGAGAGGTTCATAGCCAACCCAGTTCTCCAGGACGCTTTAATCAGATTGGTAGGTCATATGGAGAGCGTCACTCTAGCGGGTTTGCTTGCAGTAGCACCAGCTACTTCTCAGACCAGAGGAGGAGTTCAATCTCCCACTACACGTACTCCGGAGCAGGTAGCTCCCAAGCTCAGGTTATAGTGGCTCAGCCAACTGCGGCAGTTCAGCCGGGTATTGTAACTTAGACCGACGATGGAGTGTCTATGTCCGCAAATGCTTTGTGGAGGCTGGATAGGTTCACCATGATCTTCACCACCACATTCAGCGGTGCTTCTTCAGAGAAACCCAGGATTTCTTATATAGCTGCCATAAGGTTCTTTGGACTATGGGTATTGTGGATACCAATGGGGTCGACATCGCCACCTTTCATCTATCTGAATCTCCAACTTGGGACCAATTTGTAGAGTTATTTTTGGAGAAGTTTCTCCCAGTTACTCAGTTAGAGGCTCTTCGTAGGAAATTTTAGTTCCTTCAGTAGGGCTCTATGACAGTCACTCATTATGATACCCAGTTCATTGATCTAGCTTTCCATGCTATTGTTATACTCTCCACCGAGAGAGAGAGAGAGAGGGTGCGAAGGTTTATTGATGGATTTGGGAGCCGAGAGTGAGATTTCATTTCAAGAAGCGGACAATGCGGCCCGTAGAGTTATGATGGATCATGCACGAGGAGGTGGTCATGGGTCAGATAAGAGGCCCCATCATGCAGGTAGGTTTAGTGGTACCTCGTTTGGAGGTAGAGATTCTTGTGGTAGAGGCCATCCTCCGAGGCCCTTTCAGTCAGCTCTCCAGGTTTCTCATGGTACTTCAGGTGGTAGTGGTTCTCAGCCGCATTATTCTGATCAGCTATCTTTTAGTGCATCACCATCTCCCATCAGTGCACCACCACTTCATAGTTTTCAGGGAGGACATTCAGGTCGACAGGATCAACAGTCTTAGCAACCAAGGGCTTGTTACTGTTGTGGTGACCCAAGTCACATTATTAGATTTTTCCCTCGAGCTTTGGGTAGTTTCCAGCAGGGTCCTTGCCCCATGATTCGGGCACAAGGTGATCTACAGGCTGGGTAGAGGTTATAGAGTGGAGGTAGAGCTCATAGAGATGGGGATCAGACCACCAGATGTAGAAGCCAACCAACAATAGACCGTTCCAGAGATTTGGTTTAGGTAAGTGTGGCCCAGCCCCAATGTTATGCTCTTCTAGCAAGTCCAGAGGCTGAGTCTTTAGATGCAGTCATTACAAGTACTATTCTGGTCTGTGATAGGGATGGTTCAGTGCTATCTGACCCTGGGTCAACGTATTCGTACGTGTCGTCCTATTTTGCATACTTGGTTATGCCTAGTGATGCTTTATGTATTCCTATTTATGTGTCTACCCCCGTGGGTGATTCTATAGTGATCGACCGAGTGAATCGTTCCTGTGTGGTAGTGTTTAAGGGTCTTGAGACCCGTGTTGATTTATTACTCTTAGACATGGTGGATTTCGACGTTATATTAGGGATGTATTGGTTGTCCACATATCATGCTATTTTGGATTGCCATGCCAAGACCGTGACCTTGGCTTTACTAGATTCGCCCTGTTTGGAGTGGAGAGGGACCCTAGTGTTATTTCATATGTTATTTCATACCATCCGCAGTATTATTTCATATGTTAAGGCTGGATGCATGGTCAAGAAGGACGATTCCAGTACAGAGGTACCTTCTATTGATTTTGTTCCCATTATTCGGGAGTTCCCTGAGGTTTTCCCTTCAAAACTTCCGGGTATGCCACCCGACCGGGATATTAATTTTTGTATTGATCTAGCTTGATGCACGTAGCCCATTTCTATCCCACCGTATTGCATGGCCCTGCCAGAGTTGAAATAGTTAAATGATCAGTTGTAGGATTTGCTTGAGAAGGTTTCATTAGATCCAGTGTATCGCCTTAGGGTGCGCTGGTGTTATTTGTGAAGAATAAGGATGGTTCGATGAGGATGTGCATTGATTACCGGAAATTGAACAAAGTTATGATAAAGAACAAGTATCCACTACCGAGGATTGACGATTTGCTCGACCAGCTTCAGGGTGCAAAGGTATTTTCAAATATAAATTTGAGATCTGGCTACCACCAGTTGAGGATTAGGGCATCTGATGTCCTTAAGACAGCATTCCACACTCGGTACGGGCATTATGAGTTCCTAGTCATGTCATTTGAGTTGACCAATGCCTAGCAACATTTATGGAGTTGATGAACCGAGTGTTCAGGCCTTATTTGGACTTGTTTGTGATAGTCTTTATTGATGATATTCTGATATGCTCCCATAGTCCGGAGGAACACGAGCAGTACCGCAGAGTGGTTCTTCAGACTCTGAAGGATAGTCAATTACATACTAAGTTCTCAAAGTGTGAGTTTTGGTTGAGTTCGGTTGCATTTCTGGGTCATGTTGTATCAGTATAGAAAATTCAAGTGGACCTGAAGAATATTGAGGCAGTCAAGTACTGTCCTCGACCAATATCAACTACAGAGATTCAGAGTTTCTTGGGGCTAGCAGGCTACTATCGTCGGTTCGTGTAGGGGTTTCATCTATTGCAGCCCCAAAGACCAGATTGACCTCGAAGGGTGCCCAGCTCAGATGATCGATGAGTGTGCGGAGAGCTTCCAGAAGCTCAAGACAACTCTGACTACGACAACTGTATTGGTTTTGCCTACAGGTTCATGGCTTTATACCGTCTATTATGATGATTCCCGTATTGGGCTTGGTGCAGTATTGATGCAGGATGGCAGAGTCATTGCATATGCTTCGAGCAGTTGAAGATCCACGAGAAGAATTATTCGGTTCATGACCTAGAGTTGGTAGCATTGTTCATGCTTTAAAGATTTGGAGGCATTATCTATATGGCATGACATGTGAGGTGTACACTGATCATAAGAGTCTTCAGTACTTTTTCAAGCAAAAGGAGTTGAATTTGAAGCAGAGGAGGTGGTTGTAGTTGTTGAAAGATTATGATTTTACTATCTTGTATCACCCGGGTAAGGCCAATGTGTGGCCGATGCATTGAGTAGGAAGTCCACCAGCATGGGTAGTCTTGCTTATATTTCGGTCAGCCATATACTACTTTCTTTGGATGTTCAGGCCTTGGCCAATAAATTTGTGAGGTTGGATATTTCTGAGCCTAGCCGAGTGTTAGCTTGCACGGTCACTCGTTCTTCATTATTGGAGCGTATCCGTGATCGGCAGTTTGATGATCCCTATTTTTGTGTCCTGAGAGACACGGTGCAGCATGGAGGTGCCACGAAAGTGACCTTAGATGATTATAGTGTTTTGAGATTGCATGGGCGAGTTTGTGTGCCCAATGTTGATGGGATTCGAGAGTTGATCTTAGTGGAGGCCTATAGTTCTCGGTATCCTATTCATCCGAGCGCCACGAAGATGTATCAGGATATGAGGCAACACTATTGGTGGAGCAGAATGAAGAAAGATATTGTTGCATATGTGGCTCGATGTTTGAATTATTAGCAGGTTAAGTATGAGCATCAGAGGTCTGGTGGACTGTTTCAGAGGATTGAGCTTCCCGGGTGGAAGTGGGAGAGTATTACTATGAATTTTGTTACTGGACTTCTGATGACTCGGAAGAAGTTTGATGCAATTTGGGTCATTGTTGATAGGCTGACCAAGTCAGTGCATTTTATCCCTGTTGCAGCCACTTATTCATCCAAGAGGTTAGCTGAGATCTACATTAGGGAGATTGTTCGCCTTCATGGGGTGACAGTATCTATCATTTCGGACCGGGGTACGCAGTTTACCTCGCGCTTCTAGAGAGCAATTTAGCGAGAGTTGGGCACCCAGGTCCAGTTGAGCACAATATTTCATCCTTAGATGGACGGATAGTCTGAGAAGACTATTCAGATATTGGAGGATATGCTCTGAGCCTGTGTCATTGATTTTGGTGGCTTGTGGGACCAGCTTTTGCCTTTAGTGGAGTTTGCCTACAACAACGTCTACCAGTCCAGCATTCAGATGGCTCCTTATGAGGCTTTATATGGTAGGCGGTGTCGATCTCCGGTTGGATTGTTTGAGGCGGGAGAGGCTCAGTTATAGGGTACAGATTTAGTTCAGGAGGCCTTGGATAAGGTCAAGTTTATTCAGGATAGGCTTCGGACAGCTCAGTTCAGGCAGAAGAGTTATACAGATCGGAAGGTTTGAGATGTAGATTTCATGGTTGGTGGGCGAGTATTGCTCCGAGTGTCACCAATGAAGGGCGTGATGTGATTTGGGAAGAAGGGAAAGCTTAGCCCTGGTTCATTGGCCTATTTGAGATCCTCTGTCTTGTGGGAGAGGTGGCTTATAGACTTGCCTAGCCGCCTATCTTGCTAGCCGTGCATCTAGTGTTTCACATTTCCATGCTCTAGAAGTATCACGGCGATACAGCCCATGTGTTAAATTTCAGCACTGTCCAGCTGGACAAGGATCTGTCTTATGAGAAGGAGCCGGTAGCTATTCTAGACCGGCATGTTCAGCAGTTGTGGTCGAAGTGTTTTCCGAAAGTGCATGTTCAGTGGAGAGGTCAGCCTCCTAAGTGATCGACATGGGAGTCTGAGTCTGATATACGGAGCCGTTATCCTCATCTATTTCGCGACAAAGGTACTTCTTTCTTTTGTCCGATCGAGGATTAACGGTTGTTTTAGAGGTGGATAACGTGACAACCCAAAGGGTCATCACCTGTTTTCTCATTTGTTTTTTGCTTTCGAGGCCTTAAAAACCTCACTTTTAGTCACCTCAATTTGCGTGCACAGACCGAGCGCGTAGCCGGAAAGTTTAAATAAGAATTCTATGCAAAAATGATAAATTTGTATATTAATATGATTAAAGTTGAATTTGTTCAACATTTTAGGTAAACGGACCCGAAACCTTGATTTGACGATCCCGGAGGGTACATAGAAAAATGTGGGACTTAGACGTATGCCCAAAATCGAAATTCGAGATCTCGAATCCGAGTAATGAATTTCTAAAAGAAATTGTTTTACTGAAATTAATATGGAAATTTGAAATAAAAATTGATTAGAAGGTGTTGGTATCAGGCATGTATATTGGTTGCAGCCTCGGTACATGTCTTATAAGTGATTTAAGACATTCCTGTGAAATTTGGTTGAAATCGGACGTCTTTCGACGTGTTTCAGACCTAAATTTCTAAAGAAATGAAAGTGTATGAAGTTTGATGATTTTAAGGCTTAATTCAGGTTTTTTTGATGTTATTTTAGTGATTTGATCGTACATTAAATTCGTAGGATGTTGTTGAGTTAGTGTGTGTTTGGTTAGGATCCCCGAGGGCTCGGGAGTATTTCGGAGGTGTGTGAGAGTGGTTTTTGATCTTAAAAGTTGCAGAAAATCTGTTGTTGTCTTTTCCCAGTCATTTCCTTCTATGCGATCGCATATGAAGCGTGCAATTGCATAGAGCAAAGTTAAGGGGTTTTTAAATCCTTCTATGCGATCGCATTACATCTCCGCGATTGCAATTCACTAAGTAAGCTTCATTATTTCCCTTTTATGCAATGGCACATATCTCTCTGCGATCGCAGTGATCAAGAACTCGATCCTATGCAATCGCAACACTACATTTCGCGATCGCAGTGCTTGCCAGACCTGACCCTATGCGATCGTAATCCCTCTCCCGCGATCGCATCGGGCATTTTTCCCAGTTATTTTAAATGCCTAAAAAATAGAACAGTGACTGGAAAATTTCTCAAAACACACGAGCTCTTCTTATCCACAACCCCTAGGCGATTTTTAGAGCACTTCTTCACCAAAGCTTCTTGGGTAAGTATTGTTTAACTTGTCTTCTTCATTTTCCTTCATCATCTATCAAATTCCTAGGCTCAAGTCATGTAATCTAGGGTTGAAATTGGGGGAATTGGGTAGAGTTAGGTTTTTCAATTTTCTTTGACTTAGACCTCGTTCTGGGGTCGAATTTGAAAAGAAATTGTACATTCGGGCTCGTGGGGGAATGAGTGATATGAAATTGGTTCGAACCTAGTGTTTTGACCAAGCGGGCCAAGGGTCATTTTTTGGAATTTTGAGAAGAAAGCTTAGAAAACTATATTTAGGCATTGGGTTTGATTTGTTTAACTATCATTGATAATATAAAATCGTTCTTTCATAGATTTGATTGAGTTGGAGTCAAATTTGAGAGGGAAAACAGTCGTTGTGGATTGATTTTAGTCGTGGAGGTTGAGGTATGTGATTGTTCTAACCTTAGCTTGAGGGAATAGGAGTTGAGTCTTGTTTGATACTTGCAAATTATTGAGTACGGTGTATAGGCATGGTGATAAGTATCTATACACCGGTGACTAGCATGACCGTGAGTCCTTATATTGTGTTTATTCCTATCTTGTTGTGACTCTTCCATTCTTAATTGATGATTTCTATGCAATGAAAGAGTATGAGAAGGAAATTATGGATTGTAAACTCTTTGGAGCGTAGCTCGAATGGTACACCAAATTATAGAGTAAGAAATGAAAGGAAGAGAAAGAGATGTGGTTATTCCTTGCCGGGCTGTTTTCGTATATTGATTATCTCCCTTGTCGGGATGTGAAAGTTATTGTTGTTATTCCCTTGCCGAGATTTAACTATTTACTTGTGTTTTTCCTTGTCGGAATTTCTATTATTGTTTGGTTATCCCCTCGCCCCATTGATTGTGATTGTTGCTTGGGTGAGGAAGAGTGATAAAGAACGAAGGTTGATGCCATGCACGATTTGTGTTGAGAATACGCTAATACATGAAGGAACATTCCGTGCCATGATATGATTACTAATGCATGAAGGATCATTTCATGCCATGATATGAGTATTTATGTGAGGAAAATCACAAAGGATGATGCCGTGTACTTTATATGATTGTTTTGGTAAGAACGAGAGTAAAAGCACAAATGGTAGTGCCGTGCAACTGTTGTTTTCCTACTCTCGTTGACGTTGTAGTCGTACTGTCTCATTCCTTATTTATTGATATTATATTCTAAACTGTTATAGCCCCTACAATATGCTCCCCTCCCTTTTGACTAGTTAATTTCTGTATTCCTATATATATATATATATATATATATATATATATATATATATATATATATATATATATATTTATATATATATATTTATATATATTGCACTGCACAAGTTTGTTTGGTAGTCCGATCTAGCCTCGTCATTACTTCACCGGGATTAAGCCATACACTTACCAGCACATGTGGTCGGTTGTGCTGATGCTACATTCTGTGCATCTTTTCGCATATATCACGGAGTCAGAGCAGCTTTTGGACAGCAGTAGTAGATTTGGGAGCTGACTTCAGTACAGAGATACCAAGGTAGCCTTGTTGACGTCCGCAAACCTTGTATTTAGTATTCTCTAGACGTTCGTAAGTATCGTGTCACCAGTTTTGGGTAGAGGATTTTGTTAAACTTCCGTATTTCTTTCAGTTAATTATATTTGAGACTTCTGCTTTATCATATTATGCTTCAGTTTTATTGAATGGTCGATATTTGCTAAAAGAAGTAATTTAAGTTGGCTTGTCTAGCTTCTATTAGTAGGCGCCATCACGTCTCCCGAGGGTGAAAATCCGGGTCGTGACATTTTTTGCCTTGCAAGAAATGATTCCGAGCTATAATGATATTTGGAGCTAATTTGAACAAGTTGGAGCTTTGAAGTCTGAGTAAATGCCCCAAAAATTAAGACGGGATCACGTTGGGGGATCGGGAGACTAGTCTGGGTATAAAACATTTACGATAACTATATAATTTGTAAAATATACATAGCCGCGCTACATGGGGCAACACATGGGGTGACACGGCAGTGTAAATCTGGTTATATCCGTTATAAATTTCTCTATGAACTTTCGTACTAGAACACCGGATGGGGAGGCTCATGGAATGGCGCGCCTGTACAATTTTGTCAAATTATTTTCTTGTTTCGGCTTAGAAAGGGTAGTTTTGTCTGGGCCCACTCCTACATAGTATAAATACACCTAAAAGATATTTTGAAGGGACTTTTGATGTGGGTAGCTTTTGAAGAGCATTGGAGGCTACAAGACACAAGGTTTTCATCATCTTTCCATCAATTCTATACTGGAGTTTGGACTGTAGTGTTAGATTGATGTTTTCTTACTCTTTAATTCTAATTGTAATGACTTTCTCCATATCTATGGAGTAGTTTAACATATCGTTTGACATGATTTGGTGACTTGGTTGTTGTTTAATAATTTGACTATTATTATTTGCTTGAGTTTATTGAAGGAGCTTTAATATTAGTTGTGATTTATTCTTTATAGTATTTAATCGAAAGAGGAACATCTTATGGAACATCATTACAGCAGATGCCTTAGTTTATTTTGGTGATTTTTTGAAGTAGTCAAGAGATATGTTTGAGTTACAATCTAACTTAAGATTGAGAAATATTCAAGAGAAGTTTCTCTTAGATCATTCCTACCAATATATTCTTGCAAGTTTCACCGCACTTCAAATTAACTTATTTGAAAGACTTAGATTTAATCGAGAATGGAGTATGAATTAGAAGTATAAGCTGATCACCTATTGAATTCGTGAGAATCGATAGAGCCTTAAGAGTAAATTTAACTGTGTCATATCCAGGATAACAGTGTAACGACCCACAATATTATGTTGATATTACATCTTGTAATATTATAATATGATGATGTTACACCTTGCAGTACTACATTACGATGATGTTACACCTTGCAACACTACATTACGATGATGTTGTACTTCACAATATTAAATTACGACGATTTTGCACCCTGTAGTATTGTATTTTGAATTTGTCGTAAGGTAGTTGACAATAATCCAAGGAAAAGATTATTCAGAGATTATAAGGATTATGCTATTTCAAACAAGTGATGAGTAAATTCGTGAAGGAGAGAGGGGAAGCAAGTCAAAAAAATGAATTTTTATCCAAGTTTGGCATGTTGGAATAAAATTCGGTCTAAGCATTAATACCCGATATAACGACCCGATCGGTCATTTTGAGTACCAGCGCTCCGTTCAGCAGTCGAAGGCTATGGAAAGCTTCGTTTCGGGTACTATGACTTGTTCGCATGTTCGGAATTTATAATTCAGGAAGATCATAGTTAAATTTAGATGAGAATTCTTATTTGAGAAGCTTAAAGTTGAAAGAATGAACTAGGATTGAATTTTGAGTAAACGACCTCAGAATCGGGATCTAAAGGTTCCACCAGGTTCGTATGATGATATTAGAGTTGGGCGTATGCCCGATTCAGGTTTTGGATAACCTGGGAGCGTTGTGGCACCCATTGTGGAAGTTAGTATTTTAGAAGGAATTTCTTAAGTTAAGCATTTCAGCATTATCAATGTCCGCTTGGAATTCTGAGACTGGGAGTAGCCCCGTATGGTGATTCTAGAGTTGGGAGAATAATTGGAAGAGAATTAGAAAGTTCGTAGGTCATTTTGAAGCCATTTGGCTAAAGACAGAAATTTGAAAGTTTTTGAGAAGTTTGACCGGAGGTTGACTTTTTGATATTGGAGTTGGAATCCAATTCCGAAAGTTGGAGTAGAGCCATAATGTAAAATATGACTTGTTCGCAAAATTTGAAGTCAATCGAACGTGATTTGATAGGTCTAAATGTCGGAAATAGAAGTTGGAATTTTCGAAGTTCATAAAGCTTGAATTGAGGTGTAATTCATCATTTCGGCATTGTTTGATGTGATTTGAGGCCTCGAGAAGGTCCGTAATGTATTTTGGGATTGGTTGGGGTCTCGGGGGAATCGGGTGAATTCTGGGTAGTTAACAGATCAAAATAGGATTTTTGGAAATAACTAAGCAGCTGGTGTCTGGTATTTCTGCTTCTGCGGAGATGGGACCACAAAAGCAAATGAGAAGCCGCAGAAGCAGACAAGCGTGAGGGCAGCCAGGACCCCAGATGCGGCCAAGGCTCCGCAGAAGTGGAACCGCATCTGCGGTGGAAAGATCGCAGAAGTGAAAGTGGGCTTGGCCAGGGAAGCTGCAGAAGCGACCTAATTTACGCAAAAGCCGAGCCACATAAGTGGCTATAATTCCGCAGAAGCTGAAAGGCCTGGGGGCATACTATTATTTTAAAGTCAAGGGTTTGCCATTTCTATTATTTTCTTCATGGCATTTGGCGATTTTTGGAGGGTTCAAGAGAGAGTCTTCATCAATCGTGCTAAGGTAAATTTTTCCCACCCATTATGAGTTAGATATATCAATTATATACGGATTTAAGCATGGAAAATTAGAGTAAAAATTGAGGTTTCATTTGAAGACCTAGAAAATTATATTCTTGAAATTTAGCCACAAATTTGGGCATGGAACTAGGAATAAATTAAATATTTGAGTTCCTAAGGGCATGAATAAACTTTTTCTTCGAGAAATTTTGGATTTTCGGGCACGTGGGCACGTGGGCATTGTAGCCATTTCACAAGCGGAGTTGGGAAGCTGTATAATTTGAATTGTTGGCAAGTATTTGAGTATATTCTCATTAGTTTGCCGTTATTTGGCTAGTTTTGGAGCTTTGTAGGCTAGTTCCAACTTTCG
Source organism: Nicotiana benthamiana (assembly GCA_034376525.1). NCBI lineage: Eukaryota > Viridiplantae > Streptophyta > Magnoliopsida > Solanales > Solanaceae > Nicotiana > Nicotiana benthamiana. Next base: position 1,034,418 of record CM067327.1, on the reverse strand, counting down.
GAAAGATGTGAAGCGTTGGTTATGAGTCCTAAGAGTGAGGTGAGTCTCCTTTCTAATCCTGTGAGGGGGAATTACCTCATAGGGAGTTAAGCTAATTATGTGCTCCTATTTGTGGGGCTACGTATGCACGAGGTGATGAGAGTCCGTGCGTAGCTATTTGGCTATTGTCCGGGTAGTCTAGGACCTAAAAGCATATTATACTTGGATCATTTTTAAATCATTAACGGCTTGAACTGCTTTAATTATATTAAATTAATAAGCGGATTTCTAAAAAGACTAAAGCTATGTTTTCCTCAGAATTATTAAAAAGGAATGGACCTTACTTGGATATTTGCTCCGCGCTAACTGTTTGACTGATTATCTGTGTGCATGTATTTATATTTCTGTTGGAACAGGCCGATCTCCTCGGTAAAATGGATGCATCTATGGTATGTGCCGCTCTACCCTCGGTAGTGCACACTTTACATTTCTATTGGAGTGGGCCGTCGACCTCGGCATGATTTGCGCATATTTGTGCTGTTATCTTAAATTCATTTGAGTTGTTTTATGCCACATTATGGCTTGAGATCATTTTACTAATAATAACAAGAAAACTAAAGAAAGTTTCCATGAAATAATTATATGATTACTTGTTTTCCCATATCTGGATTAGAATCCTGTTTATAATATAAATCAACTGCTTGGATATATTTATTAAGGATAAATAGTCATTGGACTGCTAGTGCGTATCAGAATTGACCATCTCGTCTCTACTCCTTAGAAATTAGGTGAGACACTTATTGGGTACACGTTGTTTTTGTACTCATATTACACTTGCTGTGCATTTTATTGTACAGGTATAACTGATTCCAGTGGTCTATTGGACGTAACAGCACGGACAATTCTGGGAGTAGGTGAGCTACATCACTCGAGATGGCCGCAGCTAGGGTAGTCCCTTTAAGCACTGTATTTACTTTCCGTCCATTTTTATTGTGGACGGATGCTGTATTTTTATTCCTGTTATCAGTAGATACTCATGCACTTGTGATTTCGGGTTCCGGGATGATTTGAAATATTGTATTAATTGTTTAACCTTTAAATGTGATTTGAAGCTGTATTTTTTCAAAGATTCTTAAATATAGAAGAAAAATCATGTATTTACAAAAGTGTTAAAATGAGATTTGATTAAGTAATTTGATTGGCTTGCCTGAAGGCAGTGTCCGGCGCCACCAAGACCCTTAGTGAATTTTGGATCGTGACATCCGATATTTATGCACTATTACCATACAAGATAACATATGACCATGATAGCTAGATGTAAAAATAAGTAGAATTTTAAGTAATTTAAGAATAATTTTAATTATACGAGAAATTGATTAATTACTGGATAGCAGAATATTACCTAATTCAATAAACTGATTGTTGGATAAGATCAAAATCCCACGTGGCATCAAGCCACTGCACCAGCCGTATGACTCTTAGTCATAGTTCATGACTAAGAGTCATTTTTAAATAGGTGGCAACCTCATTTGTTTTATACAAGATATTTGCCTTCTAACATTTTCAATACAAAATGAGTTTCCTAAAAGACATTTTCATTCTAGCTTTTTCAATACAAACATCAGATGTGAAGCTTTTCTAAGCAGTAACATAACTTCTTATAAAGATTCCTACAAATGCTTACAAATTTCTACAAAGGAATACTACAATAGAATGCTAGAATTCCTACAAGTTTCACTAATTCATACGAAATATATTTGCATATTGGCAACATGAGTTTTTGTGATTCTAAGAAAGTAGGGTGTAATCTTTCTTAAAAATATCACAAGGATTTTTTTCTATTCCAGGTATATTAAAGCTATTTTTTTTTTGGTATGATTTAAATATTACAAATGAAACGAGCAAAATATGTAACTTTCATAAATGACTTTAATCATAGAAATACTAGGGGTGTCTATATTCTCGATTCCCCATGTGAATTATTATTATCTTCTATTCTTGTGTCTCAGAAAAATACGTATTTGATAAAGTTTATTTGAAAGGCATACGAATTTTTATGGCATTATGAGAAAATCTTATTAACGTATTTCTTATGTATTTCATGCATTTATACATGTACATTGACCCATGACCATATGTCGTTATATACGCCTATATATTTATATTATATTTATGGAAAAAAGTTACAACGTTATATATGCACCATCACCTGATCAACTATGACCTCAGAGGCATGATGATGTTATGAAACATGTATCTATGCACGACATGGCATTCATATGCATGACACTATAATTATTTCTTAATTTACAGAGTTATCCCAACTTAGTGGCCTGGTCATTTACTCTGTATTTCTTCTATGTCTGTTATGTACTAATTTATGTGCCTTACATACTCGTTACATTATTCGTACTGACGTCTTTTTTGCCTGGGGATGTTGCATTTTAAGCCCGCAGGTCCCGATAGACAGGTCAAGAGCCCTCTAAGTAGTCTATCAGCTCAACGGAAGATGTTGGTGCGCCCATTTGCTTCGGAGTTGCTTGTTTGGTTAGTATGATTTAGATGTGTATTATTTGGTATGGCGGGACTCTGTCCTGACCTTTATGAAAATTATGTATTCTTAGAGGCTTGTAAAAAGATGTCATGTACGTAAAATATTTTATGGCCTAGTCAGCCTATGTTCAGTATACGAGTCGTTATTTTGGTCTTATTGGCCCGTATGTCTTATGTATAAGTTGGTATCACATGTTGTATTCTATTTATCTAATGACAACCTTCCGACTCAGTTATCTTTGATAATATGACATGAAATGATATGCTATGTTGGTACTCAGTTGAGTAAGGTACTGGGTGTCCATCGTGGCCCATCAGTTTGAGTCGTGACAAAAGTGAAATCAGAGTGATTCTGTCCTAGGGAGTCTACAAGTCGTGTCTAGTAGAATCTTATTTATGGGTGTGTCGTGCAACACACTTATAAATAGGAGGCTACATGGAATTTAGGACTATCATTCTTTCTTACCACTCTAGATCATGTGGTAGAACTCAGTTGTAAGAACACAATTTCCTAAACTCTATCATATTCATAATACGACGATACCTACATCCAGAAATAATATTGGCAAAAGATATATCTGTGGAAGAGTTGAGTCAGAGTAACTTAATTTTTGCATCATGCTTATGATGAATAAATATGAGGTATTCAGCAAATCATGTGAATACTGAAATGTGTAAGTATCTTGATAAGGATCCCTAAGGCAAGAATACTTATCCACTCTTACAGTAAAAAGGAATAATGAGGGAGATACAAGTTTCAACAAGTAAAAAAAGCAAGGTGAAGAAGGGTATGAGGCACCCAGTTAATGAAGATTATCAGTATTACAGTTCCGGCAAAAAAACATAAGCATTATGAATTACCCTCAACAGTAACAAAGGTATGTATAATTAGCCACACCCATCTCAGTTATACCCTATTGTGTCCTAACAAGTGTAGATTAATAAAAAGATGAGATATTAGGATCCGACTGGGGTTAGAGTAACCCAAAATGGTGAATTGATTGTTTGCGTTAGTTCACATTTTCGAAGGATATGGAAAATGTGCTCGATTCCCCATATGAATTATTATTATATCTTCTGGTCATAGGTGCCAGAAAAATACTTATTTGATAAAGTTTATCTTAAAGACATGAATTTTTACGGTATTCCGAGAAAATCTTATTGATATATTTCCTATGCATTTCATGAATTTATACATGCACATTGACCAATGACCATATGGCGTTATATATATGCGTATACATGTATATTATATTTATATGGGATATGAGAAAAGGGTACAGGGTTATATACGTACCACCACCTGATCAGCTGGTATATGTTGATGATTTTACCCACAGTGGCCGAGATGATATGATGGGATGCCCTCAGAGGCCTGATGATGTTATGAAACATGTATCTATGAAAGACATGACATTCATACGCATATGCATGATACTATAATTATTTCATGATTTACAGAGTTATCCAGGCTTACAGGTTAAGTCATTTACTATATATTTCTTCCATGTCTGTTATGTACTTATTTATGTACCTTACATACTTTGCACATTACTCTTACTGACATGACTTTGCCTGGGGACGCTGAGTTTCATGCTCCCATGTCCCGATAGACAGGTTGAGAGCCCTCCAAGTAGGCTAACAGCTCAGCGGAAGATGTTCGTGCGCTCCATTTTCTTCGGAGTTGCTTGTTTGGTTAGTGTGATTTAGTCGGGTTTTGTTTGGTATGATGCGAATCTATCTCGAACTTTATGAAAATTATGTATTCTTAGAGGCTTGTAGAGAGAAGCCAAGTACGTAAAAGATTGTATGGACTTGTCGGCCTATGTTCAACATACGAGTGGTTATTTTTGTCTTTATAGGCCCGTGTCTCTTACGTATGAGTTGGTATCACATATTTTATTCTACTTATCTCACGGTAGCCTTCAAGCTCAGTTATCTATGATAATATGACATGAAAAGATACATTATGTTGGTACTCGATTGAGTAAGGTACCGGGTGCCCGTTGCAGCCCAACGATTTGGGTCGTGTCAAATGGTCTGACACCTTTCATGTCAAAACCCTAATTCTTCGTCTTGATAATAACCCATTGCTTTACTCTCTAGTTTTTTTGATCAATTGTTTCTTGCTTTAATATTAGTAGTTAATTTTAGTTCATAAGCACCCCAACTAAAGTGTTAACCATATTGAATATCATTTAAATCCAATCCCTGTAGAAATGATGATCATACTATGCTATCTTTGGCTAGCGAGCATCAATTTCTTTTTGTGTTTTGCGCTCGTTAGTAATATGGGGACAATGAAGCATAAGACATGTAGGCAGCCATTAGTGGTGTTCAAAATCGAAATGAAACCGAAAATCGAACCGAAACTGAAACTTAATGGCTTATTGGTATTGGGTTAATGGTTTAACAGACATGGAGCAGATTGAATTTTTTTTATTAACGACTTATCGGTTTGTGGCAGATTATTTAATTTTCTTAACGGATAATCCGTTAACCTGTTAAGAAAGTGTATATATATATATATATATATATATATACACATATATCTTTTTCCAAATGTAGTCTCTTTGATGGTCCTAGATTGAAGTCTAGAGCTATGGACTAACCATCAAAACTCATTGGTGACATTCAGAAATCCCCATACTTCAGTATGACTTTCGGTTTATTTTCTTATTTCCTATTAAGTATAACTGGATTTTGTGTTAAAATTCACAACAATGGAAGTATGTATTAGTGCTAACTTCTGAAGTAAGGATTATGAGGCTACAACAACTTGTCTTATATGTACTTTACTTTCTACGATTAAATTAGAATCCATTTTGTCTCTAAGACTCTAAAAGTGATGTATACATCACAATAAAATACTCATCTCTCTGTTCTAGGCGTTAACAGTGAGAATATGGTAGGTGTTAACATTAGGAATTAATGTAGTCTTCTTTGGGGTGTAATGCACGCAAAACTGATGAATGGACACAATTTAGATTGAACTAAGCTGATAAACTGCCCGATAAGAGCTAAACCGATATAAATCTACCCAATACCTTATCGCATTTCTAGCGGATTAATACATTTAAAAGCCGATAACCGATAAGTTAAACCGTTAAAAGTACCGCCCAATCCACCCGATAAGCAGCCCTAGCAGCCATAGGGTAGCTGGATCCATGAGCAGCTATGGAACTCGCCTTTGGCATGCCATGCACAAAGTTATTAAGCCAACCATGTGGTTTAGGTGTCCTAGCAGACTCTCTAGGACCCTCTTCTTGCATGTCAAGTGATGGAGCATCATTTGTAGGTGCTATCACTTTTGCAATAGAAGGGTGATGCTGTGCTAAGGACATAAGAGTTACAATAGGAGTATAAAGAGGTACACTTTCTAAATCAAGAACTGCTTCTGAAAATTCTGGAGTATGATCTATGATGAAGGCATCATCAACATCAATAAATTGATCAATAACAGGCTCCCTAGCTGTAGATGCTGCTGTCTTTAAAAGAAATATGTACTTTTTTAAAGACACATCCATGCTCACAAAAAAGAACTTATTAGTAATACTGTACAATCAATAACCCTTATGAGTAGAAGAGTATCCCATATGTACTATTGGTTCTGCTCTAACTCTAAATTTGTCACTTCTATCAGTGTCAATAGCATAGCATAAGATTCCTAATAACACGATATGCTTCAACTTAGGTGATCTATAATAGAACATTTCAAAAGGAGACTTCCCTGCAAGTGCAGTGGATGGTATCTTGTAAATCATGTGTACAAAATTTTGCACACAAAAGCTCCAGAACTTCAAAGGAATGGTCCCCTGAAGTTTGACATCTCTGGCAACCTCAGGGATCTGCATGTGCTTTCTCTCCACCACATGCATTCTGCTAGGGTATATAGAAACATGAGCTTTGATGGACAATGCCTACAATATTAAACAAATTCGTGCAATGAGAACTAAGAAACTCTGTCCCATTATTTGATCTGAACACCTTTATTGCATTATTAAACCGAGTCTTTACAAGAGTCATTAAATCCTTTATTACAGTGGGTACATACTTTTAAGCTTGAACAAAAATATCTAAACCATCCTACTATAGTCATATACTAAAGTGAGAAAATATCTATTCCTATCATGAGTAAGGGTTTAATAGGGACCCCATACATTACTATGTATCAAATCAAATGATTTAGAAGCTCTACTAGTACTTTGGGGAAAAGGAAGTCTTATCTCTTTTGCGAGAGGACAGATAGGGAAACTATGTTGCTATGTAACTTATTGTTCTTTACTATATGCATTTGTTGTAGAACCTTATGTGCAATGTGTCCAAGTCTTCTATGCCATAGCGCTTCTTCATTTGTCATACGTAGTGCTGCCGAAGCTTGTATCTTGCCTTTATCATTGTGAGTGTCACATCCCTTTTTCTCTCGAAAGAGGATTTTGACATGTGACAACTTTTTTAAATGGGTATTAAAAAAGAAGATTCATCACCTAACAATTTTTAAGGTATGTTAGGGCACCTATTTGAAAGTAACTCTGATTTGATTAGTCTATGTTACTAAAGATCGAGTAAGAGCTCAGATTACCTCGAAGAAAGGTATTAGAAACTCTTCGAAGTCCATAACTGTGGGTCCCATGCAAAATTCATGCTATGTGGATTATTGGATTGTCATGTATGTGTAGGAAAACAGGGAATTTAAAAGTTTGACTACAATGTAAACAAGTGTAAAGAAAATTGCACATGTGAAAGAATTAAACTATATACAAATGATCATTACAAGTCTTTAGAGGTTACAAGATAAAACCTAATTGTTCTAAGTTCAAAGAAACAAGGCACAAACAGTAAACATATAAAGGAAAGAGGCGAGGGAGGGTCCTAAGTGTTTTAGCCTAAAGGATCACCTCGTGCAACATAAAGAATATATCACAACTCCCCTGGGAAAGGGTTCCCCAAATTATTCAACGGGTACAAACTATCATCTCCTGCTACTCGATTACTATGTTAAAGTTTTTTTTACCTAAAGCGTTCTAGGTAAATTCTAAGCCGTGTCCAATGAGTGCACTACCCGTCCCCTACCTATGGTCTATGAGGTTTTGGACATACTATTTGGGTAGTTCTAGACTTACTTAGGGTGCTTAAAGATAAAAATAGGCGCACACTCAAAATATGTAGGACTACACATAAAATCAAATAAACGGCTCAAGTTAGCCTAAACACATAAGCAACAAATGCACGCGAGCAGATTTTGCATTATGTAGTAGACAATTTCAGAATTAAGGCATATTAGAGTCGTTAAGTCCTATAGACATGGCTTTTATGTGGTTCTAGTTTTAAGGGTCCTATAGGCAGTGTGGCTAGTTCTGACAATCGATTTTGCAGATTATAAGTATTATAAAACCAATAGACATGATCTCTAAGTTATTTGCGCAATGGTGCAGTAAAATCATTTTAAAACTCAGAATTACAGTGTTTGATTTTATAGGCTTGCTTTCTAAGCGAGTAGTAGTATCCTATGGAAGGTTCTCTAATAGTTGGTATTTGAACTCTATTTTATCATTCTTATTCCTATAGTCATGTTATCTAGGTGGCATCGTAATGAAACAACAACAGTAATCGATTAGCTAATCAATTAAAGCCATATAAACATGGTATCTAAATGAGCAAAGACATGTATTAGTATGATCCTATAAGCATGCTATCTAGTAATCATATTGAAATTGCACAACTAAGAAAGTATTTATTGACAATCGATTCCTGTAGGAATACCATCTAATAGCGTATTGAAGTAGACATGGAAGTAGGTAAAACATTTACTCGAACCAATATGATTTTGGATAGTGTACAGATATTAGACAAGTTACGTGAATTTTGTGATTTTCTATAGGCATCATTTCTATTAGTGCACAGAATTAAATCACGTCAAATAAATCGCGGGCGAAGCAAATAAATCCTATGGACATGTTTCTACCCTTTTTAGGTGGAAATTAAAGTATAACCGATTCCCCCTTTTCACTAACTCCCCAATTATTTGTTATGAAATAATGAGTACAAATATAAATATTACACAAGGAACAACTGCAGGCCAAAGAATATGCCCAAATGAAAATAACCCAGTACTGCCTGTGCCTCAAACATGCTCTCTTTCACACGAATAGCAGGCCCAGATCTAAATGAATCTCAAATGGGAGAGTATGGTCATTTGCATAGCTCAAGTCCATACATAAACTCATACCAAGCCCAAAAATTACAGGTTGACCACTTAATTAAATAAGTGATGAACCACACATGGAAATTAACCAAATAGCCCTGAAGCCATAACTCATAGAGACATGGTTGTATGTTCAGCATGATCCATAAAATTATTGGCATTTCATAAGCAAGGGTGACAATATTTATTAGAAAAAGAACAAGAGACTAGGAGAATCAATAGGCTTAATTTAAACATGGTAAATTTGACATAGAAAACTAACAACATATGTTAAATCATTAAGCAGGTGATAGCATGCTAAAGATAGAGATAATATTAGGAGAGTTAGGAGACATGCCACTTGGATTTAATAGGGTAACCATACCAAACACATACAAGATGCACATGTTAAGCTTTCCAGAGTGAGTCTAGGGTAGATCATGGTTCATAATTAATCCAAAAGGGATTTTAAAGCTATGAATCTAAGCCAGAAGGTTTGATATAGTCATAGTTAAATGATGATAATTACACATAGTAAACAAGCAGATAAATAGCAACCAATAAAAATCTTTATCATGCAGAGAATAACACAAAGGTTACCAGGTTAAAGACATGTCAACATAAGGTCAAGTAGAGCAGACAGATTTTAGAACTTAAGCTAGTCAACCATGCAAAATATAGAAAACTAAGTGTATTGGGATTCAACTAGAAACCTAGACAATATTAATGAGTGCAGGATTGGATAAACACCATATTACAGTTCTTAAAGCCACAAGTTTAGTTAAAGTATTGGAACAACAATAGGGTTCATGTAAATAAGGACAATAGTAGAGCCTATATAAAGGATTTAGGGACTTATCAAAACAAATTCTGGGCAGGTAATAATTCCTTAGAAATTCAGGGTAAGCATTGAATTTGAGACAAGAAAAGATACATTATTTAATATTCAATGTAAGAGATTAGGCATTCATGAACACAACAACTTCAAACAAGTATCAAAGGCCAGAAAATCTTCTACACATGCTAATTTATACAAGACCAGATGAAGAATTACTAAAGAAAACCAAAGCAAAGGTCGGCATAATATCATATTGACTTTGAAAAACCTATATAACAGGCATATTCATAAGCAAAAACACAAATAGGCAAGAAACATTATTGCGAGAGTTTGAGAACTGACTAGCTTGTAAATTTAACAACAAATAAAGAAGAATTACCAAATTTCAGTAGCAATGTGACGACCCGGCCGGTCGTCTTTGAAAATTATGCCCTGTTCCCCCATTAACTGCTTTCCTTAATTCAATTTATGCTATTTCGGTTTCCGAGATGTTCGATGATAGAATTCGGAGTGTTTTGGGACACTTAGTCCTTAAATGAGAGCTTAAGTGTTGGAAAATGATCCGTAATCAGAACAATGTCAAGTCGACCTTGGAATGGAAAATCGATGGTTCCATTATCCCTGTTAGGTGATTTCGAGGTTGGTAGCGTATTCGGAATGTATTTTGGATGCCCGTAGCTCATTTAGACTATAAATGTCGAAAGTTAGAATTTTGAAGTTTTCGGTGCGATATTGAATTTTTGATCTGAGGTTCGGAACGGGATTCTGGAAGTTGCTATAGCACCGTCATGTCATTTGGGACGTACATGAAAAAGTTTAGGTAAATCGGACGTGTTTTGGTTAGGTTTTGAATCAAAAGCAAGTTTAGTTAAGTTCTGAAGTTTTTAAGTTCAAATCATTGATTAATTCGAGTTTCCGGTGTTGTTTTAGGTGGTTTAAGGATTGGTACAATTTGAATGAGGTTATGAGATATGTTCGTAGGTTTGGTTAAGGTCCCGGGGGCCTCGTATGTGTTTTGGATGCCCAATGGGGCACTTTGTGTTGTAAACACATATCAAATTTTCTGCTATAGATGTTGCAGAACTTCCTTCTCTGCGATCTCATGATCTCCAATACGATCGCGTAGTGCAAATTTTGGAGGGACATTTTTCCTTTTATGCGATCGCTGGTCCTTCAATGCGATCGTGTAACTCTACCCTCTCCTTCAATGCGATCGCATTCATGCTTCCACGTTCATACTGAACAAGTGTAGCCGGTGACTCAGGGGTCCATTTCCTCTATGCGATCGCAGGGGTCCTTACGCAATCACATAAGTCTGTTTTCTTCTACTCCGCGATCGTAGGACCTGCCCTGCATTCACATAGGCCAAACTTCTAGGCCTTCACTTTTACTCTACGCGATCGCATCTCCCTTCATGCGATCGCATTGAACAAAGTATTTGAACATTTATAAACTTTTCAAAAACGAGGTTTCTTCCATTTTCATCAAACTCAAGCTAGAGAGCTCGATTTCAGGAGATTTTTTGAGGGATTTTAAGAGGCAAACTTATGGGTAACGATTTCTTACTCCTTTATGATTATTACCCGCTACTAATCTCGAATTCAAGCCTTAATTCCGGATTTTGAATAAAAAAATTGGGGTAAAGTTCTTAAACCTAACTTTGATGATTTGAAGGGGTATTTGACCTCTGATTTTGGGAGATTTTTATATGGTTAGACTTGTGAGAGTACGAGGTTTCTGAAAATGTTAAAAATTGTTCGACTCAGAGATGGTGGCCTGAGGGGCATTTTGGTCATTTCACATATTTTTTCGCCTTAGCTTTAATTTTAACAGTGTAATTAGTTACTTGCGATGTTATTTACAATATGTAATTGGTTTGAATATATTTGGAACTCAGAGTCGGATACTCGTGGCAAGGGCATTATTTCTTAGCGGTTTTGTATCGGTTCGAGATAAGTGGCTTGTCTAACCTTGTGTAGGGGACCTCTCCCCTTAGGATATCTTTGTCATTATTTAAAGCCTGGTGCGCGAGGTGACGGGCGTGTACTGGTGCTAGTTGTTTGAAATTTACCTTACTTGACTTATTTAGACTGTGTTTTCTTCCATATTTAATTATTAAAAATGAAACTTCGCTTGTTTTGATTTAGGGAAAGCATGTTAGTATTTTGTTTGCTCTATTTGACTAAATTGAAATATCTGTTTTTCCTTGGGAAGCATGCTAGAGATTTATTTTCTCTATTTGACTAAATTGCCATATTTGTTTTTCTTGCTAAGCATGTTAGATTCTCGACTTTACTTGTTGTTCGCATTTGGGTTCCTTTCCGCTAAATATTAATTTGTTATGGTGTATTTGCTTCTGGGACTACGGGTTCAATTTCCAGAGATCCTCTGTTATTGGTATGTTGGACTACGAGTCCTATTCCCGGGAGATTCTCACATTTTGGCATGACAGACTACAGGTTCAATTCTCGGGAGATCTTCTGATATTGATATGACAGACGACGGGTTCAATTCCCAAATATCCTCTGTTATTGTGTAAAGGACTGCAGGTTCAATTCATGGAGATCCTCTGTTATTGGTATAAAGTAGGGTTCAATTCCCGGAGATCCTCTATTATTGGTATAAAGGACTGCGGGTTCAATTCCCGGAGATCCTCTATTATGAAGGACTGCGGGTTCAATTTCCGGAGATCCTATGTTAGAGATATGATGGACTACGGGTTCGATTCGAAGGAGATCCTACGGTATTGGTATAAATCGATTACGGGTTCAATTCCCAGAGATCTATGTAGAGTTTCCTGACTTTTGAATGATTTGCCTTGTGTTCGTAATCTGTACTTGTAGCCGTTCTGTTTTAATTACTGCCTTGTTAGATATTCGGGATTTACTTCATTTTCTACTGTTTATTTATTTTCACATTATTTCTTATGTTCGTCGCAGTAGGGCCTCGACCTTCCTCGTCACTACTCCATCGAGGTTAGGCTTGGCACTTACTAAGTACCTTTGTGGTGTACTCATGCTACTCTTCAGCACACTTTTGTTGTGCAGATCCACGTACTTCTGGTCGGACGCGCTATTAGTGACTTTAGGAGCTATACATGGAGATTTGAGGTATGCATCTGATGCGTCCGCAGAGCCGAAGAGTCTCCTTCAATTCTCCCTTTAGATAGTGGTTTCATTCATGTACTCACTTGTTGTAGACACTCCTGGATGTTAGAGCCGTAAGTTATACTTTGCTCTTAGCCTGTGTTTCCCGTGGGTTTCCGGGTCTTGGAGATTTTTACAATATTTTGAGTCGACATGTATGTTCCAGGCGGCACTCTATGCATTATCTTATGCTATTTATTTTTATTTATCGTTTATTGTAAGGATTGTTGAATTTCCGCGATGTGTCAGGCTTACCTAGTCGCGAAGTATAGTGTCGTCATGATATGTTCATGAGTGGTGAACTAGGGTTGTGACAAGTTGGTATCAGAGCTCTAGGTTCATAGGAGTCACGGGACACATGCCAGTTATTTAGAGTCTCGCTGATTGGTACAGAGACGTTTGTACTCATCTACGGGAGGCTATGTAACTGGTTAGGAAAATCTTCACTTCATTTGAATTCTTGTCGTGCTATGTTTTGACCTTGATTCTAAATTACCGTATTCTATTCTCCCACAGATGGTGAGGACACGCACGACCCGGGAAGATCAAGCACCCGCACCCCCTCCTGCAGCAGCTAGGGGCAGGGCCGGGGAAGGGGTCGTGGAAGTGTGTGGGGTGCAGCCAGAGCACCTGTGCGAGCAGCCGAGGTGCCACCAGCGGACCCAGTCAGGACTCAGGCACCAGAGACACCCACAGCCACCACTACTCTAGCCGTTTAGGAGGAATTGGCGCAGTTTATGAGTATGTATACCACGCTGTCGCAGGCAGGGTTGCTTCTACCTCCTACAGCTACGTCCCAGGCGGGGTGGGGGGGGGCAGACTCCCGCTGCCCGCACTCCTGAGCAGAGGGTGCACCTGGGGCTGATTCCACATATTATTCCTATCCAGCCTACAGTGCTGGTTCAGCCCGAGGATGGGGCACCTACTTCGGAGGATGCGCAACGTAGATTCGAGCGGTTCAAGAAGTATGACCCTCCTATTTTCAGCGGACTAGCTACAGACGATGCTTTAGGGTTTTTGGAGGACTGTCACCGTATCTTTCGCACCATGGGTATTACTTCTTCGAGTGGGGTTTCCTTTGCAGCTTTCCAGCTTTGGGGAGCCGCCTATGACATGGCACACTTTGAGCTAGACAGTCTGTACGAGGCTTTCTCCCTGACTTGGACCCAGATATGTTTCAAAGTGAGTTTGTTCCCCAGAGCCTCAGAGATGCATGGCGCATGGAGTTTGAGCACTTGCACTAGGGCCCTATGACTGTCTCTGAGTATGCCTGTTACACTAGGTTGGCCAGGAATGCGCCTGCTTTAGTGGCTACTGTTCGTGAGAGGATTCGCATTTTTATAGAGGGTCTTGTTCCTTCCATCAGGTCTGGCATTGTGCGAGAGTTGGAGATGGATATACCATATCAGTAGGTGGTGAGTATAGCCAGGAGGATAGAGGGTATGCATTAGAGATGGATATACCATATCAGCAGGTGGTGAGTATAGCCAGGAGGATAGAGGGTATGCATGCCGGAGAGCGGGAGGCGACTGAGGCCAAGAGGTCTCGAGAGTCTGGTCATTTCTCTGGTACCCGTACTTCAGGAGCAGGACGTCATGGTAGGGGCTATACGGGTTGCCCAGTTCACTCAGCTCTTCCATCATCCAGCAGTACTCCAGCTCCTCCCAGTTTTCAAGAGCCTTATTATGCACCTCCGATTTCTAGCGCACCTCCTGTGCAGGGTACCTACAGAGGTCAGTCTAGCAGGGGTGGATCCAGTCAGTCACAACCACCGCGCCCTCCCAGAGCTTGATATGAGTGCGGGGATACCCGCCACTTGGTTAGAGAGTGCCCTAGACGCGGGGGAGGTGTGCATTCTCAGACTCCACAGCCTCAACATGCTCCACAGGGTCAGCAAGCTATTGTTCCAGTTCCAGCTTCTACCCCACCTGCCCAGCCAGCCAGATGCAGGGATCAGAGAGATAGAGGTCTCCCTCGAGGTAGGGTCCGAGCTAGGTTTTATGCCATTCCTGATCGTGCTGAGGCTGTCCCCTCTGATTCTGTCATCACAGGTATTATTTTGTTTAGTCATAGAGAGGCATCAGTTCTATTCGATCTAGGCTTTACTTATTCTTATGTGTCATCTTATATTGCTCCGCATTTGGGTACCGTCCAAGAGATATTGAGCTCTCCTATTTATGTTTCTACCCCGTGGGAGATTCCCTTGTTGTGGATCGCGTATATCGGTCGTGTTTGGTTACTATTCGTGGTTTTGAGACCAGGGCAGATATTTTATTACTTGATATGGTCGATTTTGATATTATCTTGGGCATGGACTGGTTTTCGCCCCATTATGCTATTCTTGATTGTCACGCTAAGACCGTGACGCAGGCCATGCCAGGTATTCCTCGTATTGAGTGGAGTTGTACTTTGGATCACACTCCCAGTAGAGTCATATCCTTTCTTAAAGCTCAACGTATGGTTGAGAAGGGGTGCGCCGCGTATTTAGCCCACGTGAGAGATGTCAATGCTTATACCCCTTATGTTGGCTCTGTTCCAGTAGTACGGGATTTCCCTGATGTGTTCCTAGCTGATCTTCCGGGCATGACGCCCGATCGCGACATTGATTTTGGTATTGATTTGTTGCCAGGCACTCAGCCCATATGTATTCCTCCTTACCATATGGCTCCTCATGAGTTGAAGGAGCTGAAGGATCAGTTACAGAAATTGCTTGATAAGGGTTTTATTCGGCCCAATGCTTCACCATGGGGTGCTCCTGTCAGGTTTGTGAATAAAAAGGATGGTTCTATGTGCATGTGTATCGATTATCGTCAATTGAACAAAGTTATAGTGAAGAATCGATATCCTTTGCCTCGTATTGATGATCTATTTGACCAGCTTCAGGGCGCACATGTGTTTTCCAAGATTGATTTGCGCTCAAGTTATCACCAGCTAAAGATTCGGGAGCCGGATATCCCGAAGACTGCTTTCAGGACTCGGTATGGTCATTACGAGTTCCTTGTCATGTCATTTGAGCTGACCAACTCTCCATATACTTTTATGCATTTGATGCAAAGTGTATTCAGGCCCTATCTCGACTCATTTGTCATTATTTTCATAGATGATATTCTTGTATAATCCCGGAGCCAGTAAGATCATGAGTTGCACCTCAGAACAGTGCTTCAGACCCTGAGAGAAAAGAAATTATATGCAAAGTTTTCAAAATGTGAGTTTTGGTTGAGTTCAGTGGCATTTCTAGGCCATGTGGTATCCAGTGAGGGCCTCCGGGTGGATCCGAAGAAGGTGGAGGCCGTGCAGAGTTGGCCCAGGCCCTCCTCACCTACAGAGATCCGCAGTTTCCTTGGCATGGCGGGGTATTACCTTTATTTTGTGGAGGTGTTCTCGTCGATTGCAGCTCTTATAACTAGATTGACCCATAAGGGTGCTCCTTTTCAGTGGTCGGACGAGTGTGAGGCAATCTTCCAAAAGCTCAAGACGGCTTTGAATTCAGCCCCTATTCTGATTTTTCCTACTGGTTCGAGGTCCTATATGGTATATTGTGATGCCTCACGAGTTTGACTTGGAGCGGTATTGATGCAGGACGGTAGGGTAGTTGCATACGCGTCCAGACAATTGAAGGTGCATGAAAAGAACTATCCTGTCCATGACCTTGAGTTAGGTGCTATTGTTCATGCTTTAAAGATGTGGCGTCATTATTTATATGGTGTGGCTTGTGAGATTTATACGGATCATTGGAGTTTGCAGCATTTTTTCAAGCAAAAGGATTTGAACTTGCGCCAGAGGAGATTGTTGGAGCTACTAATGGGCTATGATATTACTATTCTTTATCACCCGGGCAAGGCCAATGTGGTAGCGGATGCCTTGAGTCGCCGGGCGGAGATTTTGGGGAGTTTGGCATATTTACCAGCTTCAGAGAGACCTATGGAAATGGATGTCCAGGCCTTAGCCAGTCAGTTCGTGAGATTGGTTTCGGAGCCCAGTCGGGTTCTAGCTTGTGTGGTTTCTCGATCTTCAATTGTTTAATTATATCAGGGAGCGTCAGTATGATGACCCTGATTTGCTTGTCCTCAGGGACACAGTTCAACATGGCGATGTTAAGGATGTGACTGTTGGAGATGACGGGGTGTTGAGGATGCAGGGGCGGATCTATGTGCCCGGTGTTGATAATATTCGGGACTTGATATTGACTGAGGCCCATAGCTCGCGGTACTCCATCCACCCGGGTGCCGCAAACATGTATCGTGATCTGTGGAAGCATTATTGGTGGAGGGGGATGAAGAAGGACATAGTGGAGTTTGTAGCTAGATGTCTCAACTGTGAGCAGGTGAAGGCTGAACATCAGAGACAGGGAGGGTTACTCCAGCAGATGGAGATTCCGGAGTGGAAATGAGAGAATATCACTATGGATTTTGTGACTGGTCTCCCTCTGACGGCGAGGAAGTTTGATTCTATTTGTGTTATTGTGGACCGGCTGACTAAGTCCGCTCATTTCATTCTAGTGTCAGCTTCTTACTCAGCGGAGCGGTTAGTAGGGATTCATATCAGGGAGATTGTCCGTCTGCATGGCATTCCAATTTCTATCATCTCATACAAGGGTTCAGTGTTTACATCACGGTTCTGGAGAGCCGTCCAGCATGAGTTGGGTACCAGAGTGACCATGAGTACACCCTTTCACCCTCAGACGGACGGACAGTCCGAGCGCAATATTCAGATTCTTGAGGATATGCTCCGTGCGTGCGCGATTGAGTTTAGAGGGTCTTGCCATTAGTTCTTTCCATTGGGTGAGTTTGCATACAACAACATTTATCAGTCCAGTATTCAGATGGCGCCTTATAAGGCCTTATATGGTAGGATATGCAGATCCACGGTGGGTTGGTTCGAGTTGGGCGAGGCCAGGTTATTAGGCACTGATTTGGTTAAGGATGCGGTTGAGAAGGTTAAGGTGATTGAGGACATACTCACTGCGGCGCAGTCCAGACAGAAGAGTTATGTGGACCGGAAGGTTCGTGATGTTTCCTTTATGGTTGGTGAGCGGGTTTTGCTTTGGGTCTCGCCTATGAAAGGCGTCATGAGGTTTGTAAAGAAAGGAAAGTTGAGCCAGAGGTTCATTGGTCCATTTGAGATTTTGAAGCAGGTTGGGAAGGTTGCATATGAGCTTTCTTTACCTACCAGTTTGGCCGGGGTTCATCCAGTATTTCATGTTTCGATACTTCAGAGGTATCATGGTGACCCGTCTCATGTTTTGGAGTTCACTTCAGTTCAGTTGGAAAATGACTTGTCCTATGTTGAGGAGCTAGTGGCGATATTAGACAGGTAGTTTCGAATGTTCAGGTCAAAGGATATAACTTCAGTAAAGGTGTAGTGGCGGGGTCATCCGGCCAAGTAGGCAACTTGGGAGACCGAGCGGGATATGCGCAGCCGATACCCTCATATTTTTGCTACTTCAAGTATGTTCTCTATGCTCGTTCGAGGACGAACAAATGTTTAAGTATAGGAGGATATGACGACCCGGCCAATCGTCTTTGGAAATTATGCCCCGTTCCCCCATTAACTGCTTCCCCTAAGTCCATTTCTTCTATTTTGGTTTGTCGGGATATTCAGTAATACAATTTGGAGTGTTTTGGGACACTTAGTCCCTAAATGAGAGCTTAAGTGTTGGAAAATTGTCTGTAATCAGAATAGTGTCAAGACGACCTTAGAATGGAAAACCAATGGTTCTGTTAGCTCCGTTAGGTGATTTTGGGGTTGGGAGCGTGATCGGAATGTATTTTGGATGCCCGTAGCTCATTTAGGCGATAAATGCCGAAAGTTAGAATTTTGAAGTTTCCGGTCCGATAGTGAATTTTTGATCCGTTGTTCGGAACTGGATTAAGGACGTTGTTCTAGAACTGTCATGTCATTTGGGACGTGCGTGCAAAATTTCAGGTTAATCGGATGTGTTTTGGTTAGGTTTTGAATCGAAAGCGAATTTAGTTTACTTTTGAAGTTTTTGAGTTCACATCATATATTAATTCGAGTGTCCGGCGTTGTTTTAGGTGGTTTTAGGATTGGTACAAGTTCGAATGAGTTTATGGGATATGTTCGTAGGTTTGGTTGAGGTCCCGGGAGCCTCAGATGTGTTTCGGATGGCCAACGGGGCATTTTGTGTTGTAAAAGCATAGCAAATTTTCTGATATAGATGTTGCAAAACTTCCTTGTCTATGATCGCATGATCTCCAATGCGATCGCGTAGTGCAAATTTTGGAGGGACATTTTTTCTTCTATGCGATCGCAGGTCCTTCAATGCAATCGCATAACTCTACTCTCTCCTTCTATGCGATCACATTCATCCTTGTGCGTTCGCACTGAACAAGTGTAGTCGACAAATCAGGGGTATATTTCCTTTATGCGACTTCAGGGGTCCTTACACAATCACATAGGTTTGTTTTCTTCTACTCTGCGATTGCAGGACCTGCCCTGCGTTTGCATCGGTCAAACTTCTAGGACTTCACTTTTACTCTACGCGATCACATTGAACAAAGTATCAGAACAGTTATAAACTTTTCAAAAAGGAGGTTTCTTCCATTTTCATCAAACTCAAGCTAGAGAGCTCGGTTTTGGGAGATTTTTCGAGGGAATTTCAGAGGCAAACTTTGGTAGCAATTTCTTACTCCTTTATGATTATTACCCGCTAATCTAATCTCAAATTCAAGCTTTAATTTTGGATTTTGAATAAACAAATTGGGGTAAAGTTCTTAGACCTAACTTTGATGATTTGAAGGGGCATTTGACCTCCGATTTGGTATATATTTATATGGTTAAACTCGTGAGAGTACGAGGTTTATGAAAATGTAAAAAATGTTGGCCTGAAGGGCATTTTGGTCATTTCACCTATTTTTGCGCCTTAGCTTTAAGTTTAACAGTGTAATTAGTTACTTGCGATGTTATTTACAATATATAATTGGTTTGAATAGATTTGGTCACTCCCCTTATATGGGGTTCGAGGTAAGTGGATTGACTAACCTTGTATGAGGGACCTCTCCCCTTAGGATATCTTTGTCATTGTTTAAAAGC
The DNA here is from genome assembly GCA_034376525.1 of Nicotiana benthamiana. Taxonomy (NCBI): domain Eukaryota; kingdom Viridiplantae; phylum Streptophyta; class Magnoliopsida; order Solanales; family Solanaceae; genus Nicotiana; species Nicotiana benthamiana. Next base: position 1,014,665 of record CM067327.1, on the reverse strand, counting down.
CTGCAGTGCGAGGTGACGGGCGTGTACTGGTGCTAGTTGTTAAAAATTCACCTTGCTTGTCTTATTTAGACTGTGTTTTCTTCCATTTTTAATTGTTAGTAATGAAACTTCGCTTCTTTTGATTTAGGGAAAGCATGTTAGTAACTTATTTGCTCTATTTGACTAAATTGAAATATCTGTTTTTCCTTGGGAAACATGCTAGGGATTTATTTGCTCTATTTGACTAAATTGCCATATTTGTCTTTCTTGCAAAGCATGTTAGATATTCGACTTTACTTGTTGTTCGCATTTGGCTTCCTTTCCGTTAAATATTGATTTTTTGTGGTGTATTTACTTTTGGGACTGCGGGTTGTGTATTTACTTTTGGGACCGCGGGTTCAATTCCTGGAGATCCTCTGTTATTGGTATGTTGGACTACGGATTCGATTCCCGGGAGATACTCTGATTTTGGCATGACGGACTACAGGTTCAATACCCGAGAGATTCTATGATATTGATATGACGGAATGCGAGTTCAATTCCCAAAGATCCTCTGTTATTGGTATAAAGTACTGCGGGTTCAATTCCTGAAGATCCTCTATTATTAGTATAAAGGACTGTGGGTTCAATTCTCGGAGATCCTCTGTTTTTTGTATAAAGGACTGCGGGTTTAATTCCCGGAGATCCTCTGTTATTAGTATGAAGGGCTGCAGGTTCAATTCCCGGAGATCCTCCGTTAGAGATATGATGGACTACGGGTTCGATTCCTAGGAGATCCTCTGATATTGGTATAAATGGACTGCAGGTTCAGTTTTGGGAGCTCCATGTGGAGATCCTGACTTTTGAGTGATTTGCCTTGTGTTCGTAGTCTGCACTTGTAGCCGTTCTGTTTTAATTACTGCCTTGTTAGATTTTCGGGATTTACTTCATTATCTACTGTTTATTTATTTTCACATTATTTCTTATGTTCGTCTCAATAGGGCCTCGACCTTCCTCGTCACTACTCTATCGAGGTTTGGTTTGGCACTTACTAAGTACCGTTGTGGTGTACTCATGCTACTCTTCTGCACACTTTTGTTGTGCAGATCCAGGTACTTCTGATCGAATACGCTATCAGTGAGTTTAGGAGATATACTTGGAGATTTGAGGTATGCATCTGCTGCCTCCGCAGAGCCGAAGAGTCTCTATCTATTGTCCCTTTAGCTAGTGGTTTCATTCATGTACTCACTTGTTATAGACACTCCTGGATGTTAGAGCCGTAAGTTATACTTTACTCTTAGCCTGTGTTGCCCGTGGGTTTCCGGGTCTTGGAGCTTTTTACGTTATTTTGAGTCGACATGTATGTGGCAGGCGACACTCTATACATTATCTTATGCTATTTATGTTTTATTTATCGTTTATCATAAGGATTGTTGAATTTCCGCGATATGTCAGGCTTACCTAGTCGCAAAGATTGGGTGTGTCATGGCAGGTTCACGAGTGGCGAACTAGGGTCGTAAGCAAAGTAAGAACAACAGCAGGAATTCCAAACCCTTAGTGTGTTAGAGTTCACAAGAGCATCGAACAAGTCCTCAGCGGTGCTCGCACTAAGGAGGTAGTTAGAGAAGATTTCGGAGGCCTTAGCTCTCAGCCGGCCACAACCAAGGGTGCCGAACGTATAGAAAAATGAGAGTTGATAGTATACAATAGTGATAACAATAGTTAAGTCTTAGAGAGAAAACGGGAAAGGGGATTTATATAGTAGCAAGATTGGATAAACAAACAAGGAAATACAATCAACAAACACAAAAAAAAGAATATATCCCATGCACACTTGAAAATAGCAGAAGAAGTAATAATTCCAAACCCTAGTTGGAGTCAAATTTATGGCAAATCGTTCACAAGCCCCAATCACGATAGAATCATCAGAGACATACCATATATAAGAGAAATTGTCTCTTCTTAAGTGTATAGTATCACAATTGCACCTAGAACCATAGAATCAAAGACATATATATGAGAATCGAACTTGTCATAAGTGTAATAGTAATGAAAGTTACCACAATTGCGTGATAATAGTAGAAAAGATAAGTAGAATCCGCGCATAAATGTATATAAGGAAGGAATGAGAGAGAATATCCATGGTCAACTTGGGCTTTGTGTGAGAGTGAAGAGATATAGAGGCGGTTGAGCGAGAAAATAAGTCTCTAGGGTTTAGGCAAGGGATTATAAAGAGAGGAGAAGGGATATTGTGGGTCGTTGATCATGTAGGATAAACGGCAAGAAAGGAGAAGGGATATTATGGGCCGTTGATCATGTAGGATAAACGGCCATGATTGATGGGGAAACGAGGCGGGTTACATAGAACGGGATGTGATCGAATTTAAAAAGGGGGTCATTTCCAAAGATTGGGCTAAATGTTTTGGGCCTTAATTTTTGTCTGAAATTGGGCTATAATTTTGACGCATACAATTCATTAAAAAATAATTTACAAATATGGCTTAATCAATAAAACATTATTTATCAATAAAATACATAAAAATAGTACATTAATACTATAAAAATATAAAAAACTTATTTTAGCATAAATAATATAATAAATACAATCATGTATAGAACATAGACTATTATTGAAAATAACATAGAGAAAATAGAAAAAATTATAATTATAAATAGAAAAATAAAAAGTATTTAAAATGCATGGGGGTATAAAATGATAACTTCGGTGATTAAATCACTCTAAAAATAATTTAAAGAGGTAATTGTAAATATTTAAACAAATTAAATGCGAGGAAATTACTTTTAAAACTCTAAAAATCATAGAAAATTATAGAAAAAACTTATATGACTCTTATAAATTAGACAATAATGTAAAAATAATTTTTGAAAGTATATGAAATACTTTATAACTTATGAGGAAAAATTGAGTATCAACAATGAGGCCAATAGTAAAAATATCCATTTAACCTACCAATCCCCTTCACTTTCCAAGTGAGAAAGTCTTCCATTAGATTGATGGCAAGAATGAATAACATGTAGCAATTCAATTCCCTAGTCAGTTTAGACAATTACAAGAATTTATACTTAAAACCTGGGATGCATAGTATATTGGATATGGCTCCTTGATCTAACTTAGAACTTCCTACACAAGAAATGGCCAAACTATCCCCATTTGACAAATGGACTTTTCTACCATCACATCTAGTTTGCTCTTTAGGTTTAGAAATTATTTTAGTATTTGAAACCATATGATCTATTGCACCTGTATTTGATCCACTTATCATTTGTTGCTTTACTTTAAGTAAAATCAGTTACACTAGCTGTATTTGCAAGCATAAAAGGACACATTATACCTGTTGCATTAGCTATTGGTTCAGGTGCATTATTCTTTTGAAGCATTTTCAGAATTTGGTCATGCTGCTATGGGATAAATGGCATTTTCAATACAAGTTGCATTAGCTGTTGGTTCAGGTGCACTATTCATTTGAAGCATTTTTAAAGTTTGTTCATACACCTCTGGGATAAATGACATTTTCAATCCAACTGTGAATGCATGTGGTTCATTTCTATCCGGAGCTCCATAACTTACAGTCAATCATGTGTACCCTACTTTGGTATGATCAACTTCAAGACCTGATGGTCGTGTAGCTCCATGAACTACATTCCCATTCCATGGGTTGTTTCCAAGGCCTTGATGTTGTGCAGTATTGCCTGAATGTGCAGAATACTAAAGTGTGCTGAATTAGCAACCCGTTTCCTTCTTGTCATAGCCAAATTTTCATTTCGAGTCATGATGGAGCCCAACGCTGTTGTTAGGCAAGCCAATCCTAGTCAACTAGCGAGTTCTCATTTTTTACCAAACAATCCCAACGTGTTCTTGACTTAAATTTAAAATAAGAGATAAATTAATCAATCCATAATAATCGATAAACAACCCAAAATGATAGTCTACCAATGTGTGTGCAAGGAATCGGTGTCACAAGTAGTAGGCAAACTAGTAGAATGCACAAAAAAATATAACTACCCTATTGCCTGGAATAGGATAGAAAGATATTATCAAAAGAAAAGAAGAGACTATCACATGCTGCTGAACGACTCAGAAGGGGCACCTTGATAAGTAGGATTTTAACGTGTTTTATTCCCCTACTTGCCTATGGTTTGAGTACAAATTGCTACAAAATAGTCCCAAAATGCCCACAGGTTGTGCTTGATTGTAGGTTTTAGCGACAAAATGACGAAAGGTCAAAGATCGACTCAAAACAGAGTGAAACCTGCTCAAGTATCAAGACCAAGTTAAGTGAAAGAAAGAAAGCCTAGTGTAGACCGCACAAAAGTGCACACCGCCGTTCTAGAAGGTTCAAAGATGGTGCATTTTCTGATTATTGACAACACGGCCACGGTCAGATCCATGCAGCTCGCATTCTGCTAACGCGGCCGTGCTACCTATTCATGCGGCCCGCGTCAAGAGATTAAGAGAGATATCATTTTGATCAAAAGCAAGCCACGCGCCTGTGGTCTCATTCACGCAGTCCGTGCCAGAGCCTTCAGGGACTGTGCTACCTTTTTTTGTGGCCCATGTCACACGGTTCAGAGAGATGGAAAGTTGAAGTTAAAGAGCCAGTGTGGCCGCAGTGATGTTTGTGCGGCCCGTACTGTTCCCGTAGAGGCTTTTTTTCCGTTTTTTCCTGCCCACTATAAATAGAATATTTTACCATTTAAGTTAAGTTTTGTATTATCAGCCGAGCTGCGCTCGTGGAGATCAATTTTATAGCCATTCTTGGCATTTTAGCATTAAATTCTCAATAGATTCTAATAGTTTCTTCTTAGCAATTAACTAAAATGTTTAGTTCTTCTTAAATTTCTTTTGTTTCTTCTTTAATTATGTCTAGCTAACCCATTAGCTAGGATTGTGGCTCAACTCTAGTGTGGGTAATTGATGGGTGTTGCATTCTAATGATACATTGATATTTTTTATTTGGGTTGATTTTATGTTTTAATTAAGGGTTGGTGGTTGCAAACACCGATTCTAACTTTGTGGGTTCAACGCTTCTTGAGAAAGAGAGTCCATGACCCAAAAATTGACCCAACAAGGAATTGGGATGGACCATGAGAAATGGTAGTCCCAATTAACGGGTTAAATCTCGAGAGAGTAATCACCCTACTTGAATCCTAGTTGCTTGGTCTAATTGGCCTACCCAATTGGTCTCGAGAGAGTCAATTGGGTAAAACCACTCTCCCTACCGAGAGGTGTAAGAGTGGGTATAATTGTACAACCGTTATGACACAAGTCTCTAATATGTCAGTCTATCAGTAGTAGTTTCTACCTGTTAATTCACCATCTAGGTGATTCCACGACCCTAGTGCCTTTCTCTCCATTAATTACAGCCTAGCAATATTTCCTTTGCATAATTAAGCTTTAATCCTTAGTTCATAATAGTAGTTATAAATACAAAAACCCATAAATGTTTGAAGTGCGATTGAAAGTACAAACACAATTCTAGGCTAGACAGACAATACAAATCCACTACTATCTCCTTGTGAAAATTTGGTCCCGAACTACTATTCGGGTAAAAGCTGTTGTGACGCGCTCTTCCTACATCGTATAGCGTTAAGTTGGCAGCGATCACTTTTTGGCACCGCTGCCGGGGAGCTTACGGTGTTGACTATCTGTTTAGTTAGTTTTGTGTTTTACTTCTCTTTCCTTCTTTATACTTATTTTGTTGGTGTCAGTCACTTAGTTACACATGGCTTTAAATGCAAATGACCCTCTTGGAAACGTGTTCGCATGGGAGGAGGTTGAGGATCTTGAACAAGTAGATATATTACCTCAAGCTCAAAGGAGAGGCCGAAATTCCAATGCAAATGCTACTGTAAATGAGAACATTCCAGACCCTCCTCCGCCTCCACCAAAAGTGGCCCCAAGAGTTCTCCTAAGTCAAGGGTACGCGAGTGCAATTGTTCCTCCCCGAATCCGAGCGGGGAACTTTCAAATTACAAATGTTATGCCAACCTTGCTTGAGCAAAGAGGATATTTTATGGGCGCCTCCGACCAAAAAGCTTAAAAGCACTTGAAGGGGTTCGTAGATACATGCTGGGGTAGCTGGTAGACAAATGTGTCGGAGGATGCATTGAGATTAAGGCGTTTCCCGTTCTCTCTTCGGGGTAAAGCGTTGGATTGGTTAGAAAGGCTCCCAAATCAATCCATCACAATGTGGGATGAGTTGGCGGACAAATGCATTTCCAAGTTCTTTTCTCCAAGTCACATGGTGGCGCTCCGTGATGAAATTTTGGCTTTCAAACAAGATCCAACGGAACCCTTGCACGAAATATAGGATAGATTTAGAACTATGCTGAAAGAGTACCCAAACAATGACATGAACGATGTGATGATTCAACAAAAGTTCTATAGGGTCATCAACACAACAAACCAACATACTGTGAATCAATTGGCTGGAGAAAATTTTATGAAGCCTTCCTACAATGAAGCTTGTAATGTTTTAGATGAAATGACCGATACTTCTTCGGCATGGCAAAGTCGAGCAAACTTTCCTCAAGGTGACCCTATGGTCATACACCTGCATAAGCAGTTGCATGCACACGGCCAAGCATTGCCGAACTTACAACAACAACGAATCATTTGGCGGAGGCACAATTGCAACAAGTCCAAAACCCCCGCCAAGTCAATGCCACAGAAAGAGTAAATATGTTGAAAAGAAAGAAAAGAGGGCAACAACCTGAAGGAAGTTATGATAACTATGATGATGGGAATGGTTTTTTGAATGAGTGCTACAATGATCAAACTGAGTAGGTTTAATATGTCAATAATTACCAAGGCAACCGAGGCAACTCTTTGAACCAACAATGGCGACCCCAAGGAAATTGGGGCAATCAACAAGGTGGTAATTGGAACAATAACAACAACCAAGGTGAATATTGGGGGAACAACAATTAAGATAATTAAGGTAATTGGAACGGGAACAACAACAATTTGAACAACAACAATGGTCAAGGTGGGTGGAATAACAATGGTGGTCAAGGTAATCGGGGCAAAGCTTTCAAAGGCCTCCGATGTATCAACAACTGAACAACCTGCTGACGTATCAATAACAAGGGTATAGTTCTTCGGGTAATGACATGGGTCGAATTGAAGTTATGTTCGAGCAAATGATGAAAAAGAAACAAGACACCGATGCTCAATTGGCTTCCCACAACACTTCTATCCGTAACTTGGAGGTGAAACTTGGCCAAATTTCTCAATCTTTAAATAATCGCCCAAAGGGTTCTCTACCAAGTGATACGATAGTAAACCCTAAGGGTATGCACAACAATCTTGTAATGGCGGTGACATCGCAAAGTGGGAAAGGCGGTGATGCGCATGCCTCAAGAGGAAATCAAGTTATGGTTGATTGAAGATGAGTTGCGTGATGATGATATACCATTGGTGGTTGAGGATGTAGTTGAACCCAATGTGAACAATGATGTGAAGATTGATATTGATGAGATTGAGGAGGAGACAGAAGAGGCCGTGAATCCGTCTAGGGAACATGTGATTGATATTCCCGAGCCAGTGGTGCCCAAAGACAAGACACCCTTGCCTAGGCCTCCTCCGTCCTATCCTCAATGGTTGGACAAGATAAAAGGTGACATCCAGTTCAAGAAATTCATTGAGATGATGAAGAGTCTAACTATCAACGCGCCGTTACTGGAGGCACTTGAGCAAATATCGGGGTACGCAAAATTCATGAAGGATTCGGGTACTAAAAGGAGGTCAATGGAGTGTGAGACAATCAAGATGACTCATCAAGTGAGCGCAATTGTACATTTTATGGCTCCAAAACTTGATGACCCCGGTGCATTTACTATCCCATGTACCATGGGAAGTGCCGACTTTGCGAAAGCCCTTTGTGACTTGGGGGCGAGTGCAAACTTAAATGCCATATTCGGTCTTCAAGACCTTGGGAACTAGAAAACCTTGCCCAATTTTAATCAGGCTCCAAATGGCGTATTGGTCAATGAAGCGACCTTTGGGTATAATTGATGACGTCCTTGTTCGTGTTGATAAATTCATCTTGCTGGCCGACTTCGTTATATTGGATTGTGAAGTGGACTTTGAAGTCCCGATTATTCTTGGAAGACCTTTCCTAGCTACGGGGAAGGCTTTGGTTGATGTTTACGCGGGAGAGTTGACTTTCCATGTTGGTGATGAAAAGGTAGTGTTCCATGTGTACAAGTCTATGAGGTAACCAAATAGCACCAAGATGTGCTTGTTTGTGGACAATGTCATAGCGGTGATAGTGGATGACAGAAGCATGATGATTAATGTTGAAGATCCACTTGAGGCCGTTCTTCTAAGTATATATATCAATGAGGATGCTGGGAGAGTGGAGTGCACGAATGCATTTCATGTTATGGGTTAATATTCATATGAGCCTACGAAGTAATCCTTGGATCTTGAGAATCGCAAAACTCTCCCAACTAAGCCATCTATTGAGGAGCCACCAGTGTTGGAGTTGAAACCACTTCCTCCTCACATTAGGTATGAATACTTGGGCTCTAATTGTACTTGGCCTATTATTCTTTCGTCTCGCTTAACTAACGTGCAGGTTGACGCCACTTTGGCGGTTCTTCAAAAGTGCAATAAGGCGATTAGATGGACATTGACCGATATTTGGGGTATAAGACTATGCAAGAAGTGGTAAATAAATGAGTTATCAAGTGGCTTGATGCCGGTGTGGTTTATCCTATCTCTGACAGTTCTTGGACTTTTCCGGTGCAATGCGTACCGAAGAAGGGTTGGATGGTTGTGGTGACCAATGACAACAATGAGCTTATTCCTACTCAGAGGGTGATGGGTTGGAGAGTTTGTATAGATTACCAAAAGCATAACAAGGTGACTAGAAAAGATCATTTCCCATTGCCATTCATTGACCAAATACTTGATCGTCTTGTAGGTTGGGCTTTCTATTACTTTTTGAATAGTTACTCGGGGTAATCAAATTCTCATTTCCACGGAGAACCAAGAGAAGATGACCTTTACATGTTCTTATGGCACATTGTCGTTCTCGAGGATGCCATTTGGATTGTGTAATGCTCCGACGACTTTGCAACATTGTATGATGGCTACTTTCACCGACATGGTGGAAGATATATTGGAGGTCTTTATGGATGATTTTAGCATGGTTGGGGATTATTTTGAGGAGTTTTTGGTAAATCTGGATAGAGTGTTGTCCCGATGTGAAGACATGAACCTAGTTCTCAATTGGGAAATATGCCACTTTATGGTAGAAGAGGGTATTGTGTTAGGTCACAAGATTTCGAAGTGGGAATTGAAGTTGACAATGCCAAGATCAAGGTTATTTTGAGGCTTCCTCCCCCTACTTCTGTCAAAGGGGTGAGGAGTTTTCTTTGGCACGCGAATTTCTACCGAAGGTTCATCAAAGATTTTTCTAAGGTATTTAACCCGTTGTGCAAGTTGCTAGAGAAAAAGGCCAAGTTTGTTTTTGATGAGAAATACATGGAGGATTTCGAGCTTCAAAAACACAAGTTAACAACTACCCCTGTCATTACCGCACCAAATTGGAGTTTGCCTTTTGAGCTCATGAGTGATGTTAGTGACGTTGTAGTGGGGGCGGTTTTGGGCTGAAGAATCAAAATGATGTTCCATCCGGTGTACTACTCCAGCAAGACCATGAATGAAGCTCAAAGAAATTACACAGTCACCGAGAAGGAATTGCTAGCTGTTGTTTTTGCATGGAAAAGTTACGACCATACCTTATGGGGGCCAAAGTGATTATCCATACCGATCATGCCGCCCTTAGGTATTTTATAACCAAGAAAGACTCCAAGGCGAGATGGATGAGATGGGTGTTACTTCTTCAAGAATTTAATCTAGAAATTTTGGACCAGAAAGGGAGCGAAAATCAAGCGCCAGACCACTTGTCCCGTTTGAAGGAGGAGGGGAGGCCCTGTGATGGTCTTGAGATCAATGATGCATTTTTGGATGAACAACTCCTCGCGATGTCAATGCATGATATGTCGTGGTTTGCTGGCATCACGAACTATCTTGTTACCGGTATAGTCCCGTATGAGCTCTCTTCTAACCAAAGGAAGAATATCAAGCAGGATAGCTTGGATTTTTATTGGGACCAGCCATATTTATTCAAGATATGCACCGATAGTGTGATTCGTCGATGTGTCCTGGAAGAAGAACAATTGAGTATTTTGGAGGCTTGTCATTCCTCTCCATATAGTGGACATCTTGGCAGGGTGAGGACAGCCTCTAAGGTGCTTAGTTGCGATTTCTATTGGCCCATATTGTTTAAAGATGCTTGTGAATTTTTCAAGAGATGCGATGAATGCCAACAAGCCGGTGTGGTGGCATTTTTTAAAAAGAGTATCTTCATAAGATTTGGCACTCCCCTTGCTATCATTAGTGATGGGGGTCTCACTTTTGCAATAAGGCTTTTGATTCATTTCTTGCCAAATATGGAGTAAATCATAAAGTGATCACCCTCTATCATCCTCAAGATAGTGGTCAAGTGGATGTTTTCAACCGAGAAATTAATAGTATCTTGTCTAAAACTTTCAATGACAATATGGCCGATCGGTCGAAGAAACTAGATGATGCTCTTTGGGTCTATCGTACGGCTTACAAGACCCCAATTGGTATGTCTCAGTACCGGTTGGTGTTTGGGAAAGCTTGTCATTTTCTGGTAGAATTGGAGCACAAGGCTATGTGGCCTTGAGGAAGTTGAACTTAGAACAGAATGTTTCGGCGAATCTACGGGTTGAGCAACTCAATGAGCTAAACGAGTCTAGATTTCATGCCTACTCCAGCTCGTCCATGTATAAGGACAAGATGAAGTATCTTCACGAAAAATATGCTCGGGGAAAGGAATTCAACATTGGTAATATGGTTCTTCTTTTCAACTCCCGGTTGAGGTTATTTTCGGGAAAGCTTAAGTCGAATTGGAGTGGTCCATTTAAAGTTGTTGGTGTAGCCCCATTTGGCGCTATTGATCTCAAGAATAAAAATGGAGAAGTTTTCCGAGTCAATGGGCATCGTGTCAAGCATTATTTGGGGAAGTTTGATGATAGCCACGTGGTGGCACTCATTCATTTGAAGTGATATGATGGTAACATGCGTCATTCCGCGACGTTAAATCGGGCGCTTCTTGGGAGGCAACCCATGTCTTTTTGTTTCTCTTTGATTTTCTTTGCAGTTTGGGATTTTTAGGCTAATTGTTTGTGAGATGTTGCAGGGATTGTGCTGAAGCAGTGCAAAACAAAGTGCACAAAAGAAATCAGTATCTGAAGTTGCAAGTACGCGGTGCACTTTGTGCGGTCCGCGCTAGCATGAGCTAAGATTGAACTGTCTCTGAAGTTCTCCACGCAGCCGTGATCATGTTAATGCGGTCCACGGTTGATTCACGCGGCCGTGTCCCTTTTTGTGCGGTTCGCGTAGTATGCTTTCTGCAAGGGTTCATGTGTCAAACCCATCGCGGTCCACCGTCTCTTTTGTGCGGCCACTGTTGTAGGCAGAGACGGGGCCCACAGTTTTCAATAAATAGAGACCCAGGGCCTCACTTTACACTTTTCGCAAATTTGAAATCATGGGCCCTATTCTACTTTTCAACTTCTTCTAAGGCTAATTTTCTTGCGTGATTGGATTTTCTGCATTCATTCATTATCAATCTGGTAACATCTCATGCACTCATGATTAATTAATTTCTTAGTTTTCATTTTAGATATTTCCCAGTTGTGTAACTTCTTATTGTTCTTTCTATTTTCACTCAAACTTTTAGTCTTGAGTAGATTGTATGATTAGTTTTCGTGAGTTTAGCTTATTTAATGAATGGGTAACTAAGTAGAGACAAGTAGGGGTTAAAATTTGAACAAAAATGGAAGAATTTGTGAAACACTAACTTACTCCCTAATATGGCCTCAGCGCGGCCCGCGCTCATTCTCACGTGGTCCGTATTTTGAAAATGACTGAAAGCTAACTTGCTCCAGCGTGGCCACGTCCCTCATTATGCGGTTTGCCCTAGCCCAATGCGGCCGCGCTCCTATTTCACGCTGATTGCATTGGGAGGTTTAGAGAGGTGTTGATTCTAGGGGTTGTTCAGCGTGGCCCGCGGTCACCATAGCGCGGTCCACGGTACCTCTAACGCGGCCGTACTCCTGATGGTGCGTCCGCGGTGGCCTGTTCTGCAATGGTTGCTGCAATTGTTTCATCTGCTATTCTACAATTGTTTTCCATAACTGATGCATTGCTTGTGCTTAAACTAATAATGTTAGATATTTTTGCTTGTAGAGAATGGTAAAACAACGAGAACGAGGTGTCAAACAACTCGGCCGAGGTGACTCCTCTCGGGGAGGAAAAGGGAACCAAGCCAAACTCACTCCCCGAACCAAATAAAAAACAAGAAAACAAGTTGTGAGTGATGACGACCAATCGTGGAGTGAATATCTACCCTCTCAGGGCCTCTATTCTAACTCAAGGCCAGTCCCTTGAGTCCCAGCTGCACCTAAAGCCCAAGCCCCGCAAAGTATACATTTTGAGTCGTCTGATGGCTCAGAGGTAGGCAACGGTAAATGCTCCACCTCCCCCACAGCTTCAGTGGTGAGGCCCAGGTTGGGGGTGTTAAATGAACAAGAAAACTGGAGCTTTGGGAGGATTGCTTTGTTAGCCAAGTGTCTTTTCACAAGTTCTCAGAGTGGTGGCCAATGCAAAAATTGATTCCAAAGAGGAGTATCATTACAACAGACCTGCTACACCTACTCCCTAATGTACATAAACAGTTCTATACTAGAGTGGGATGGGAGCACTTTCGGGATAATTTAGTGGATGCCAATGAGCACATGGTGAAGGAGTTTTACTACAATGTGGCCTACGTAAAAAAAGGGCTCAATTGCAACCAAAGTGCGAAAAAATGTTGTATTCTCTGGGAAAGCATTCAATGAGTACTTGGGAATTGACGACGAGTATGAAACCCTGTACAATGAGAAATCGGCAATGGGGGAAGAGGTTCACCCTTGGTTAGTTATTTACTTGGCCCACCCGGGTGCTGCTCCAGATTGGTTGCAAGCAAGAAAGACAATATTCCTAAAGACCTTCAACTTTAAGGCTCGAGGGTGGTTGACATTTCTGTGCACTCGGCTTGACCCTTCTACCCATGATCAGACTATTTCTCTTCACCGTGCGGTGTTTATTGTTTCTATTATGGCTGGGTACCCTATCAATGTGGTAAATGTGAGGTACCGTGTGATTGCTGATGTGGGACGAGAGCATGACAGGAATTACCCTTTCCCCAACACTCTCACCATGTATTTCCGGGATTTAAAAGTAAAGAAAAAGTCCTATGATGTGAAAGTAAGACCGGTCGCCCCGTTCTCATGGTTTAGCATCCATGGGCCGAACAACCCAGAGGACAAGAAGTATAGTCACCTGCTTCTACCCCAACTAGCCAGTCTAAAATCCAGTTGCGGTGGAGTCATTTGTTGAGCCTTCCACCGAGCTTCCCTCCAGGACCCTTCTCTTATACTGGGCCCAATACTTCAGCTGGTCCGGTAGTTCCTTCTTCACGCGCTCATCCCTTCACTGCACATCAGTTGAGCCAGACCTTAGCTAGTTTGAACAACTGGATGTCAGCTGTGACATCCAAGTTTTCGACATTATCTGCCACAGATAAGGCACATTCAGCACCTCCCACCGCTCAGCTTCCTCAGTCTATTGACGATACTTTGATGACACCTGGGCAACTAGGAGAAGATTATGAGGACTCCCGATGCTTGACTAAGGCGGAAGGCATTGAAGGAGCTCGCTAGATAGCACAAGAAGATGAGGAAGTCATGGGCTTCCAAAGAATTGGTGAAAGAACTGACGACGGATGTGGACAAGCTATTGGCAGACCAGATGCCTTTAGACTTGTTATTTGGGGATCCAGCCCCTCCAGCAGCATCACCAGTGCCACAGCCACAGCAGGAGCAGGTACCCAGGCTTCCAAGTAAGAGGAGGAAGCTCCCCAGCATAGTTGATGTAGTCATTGAGCTGGCAGGAGGTCCCCTCCAGTGAGGTACCTATCATTCTGCTGGTCTAGGAGCAGGCCCCAGTCCCAGCAGCTAAGCAGCAGGAGATCGGAAGCCAGTCTGAGGTTCCTGCCCATACAGAGGACCAGGGGACCACTAAGGATCCCATGTAGAAAGACCAGTCCTAGGGAGATCATCTATATCCTTTCACTGGTTGTTGTGCTTATTTGTGTAGTTGGCATTGGGGACAATGCCAGCTCTTATTCATGGGGGTGCGCTCTACTTTCTATCTGGATTGCTGTATATATAGATTGATAATTTTTGTTTTGCTTTGATTTTCTATTTTGGGCTGTATATAACTTTACATTTAGCTACCTTTATCGCACTTTTTATTTCCTCATTGGTATGTATATAAAGTTACTTTTATGTATATATTCATCCCCCATTGTATATTCTACTCCCCTATTGTACATATTCATTCGGTTTTCTATTTTCACAAAATTATTTGTTTTTAGCTTTGTAGATAGGCTCGTAGCCTTTTGTTTTGTTTTTTGGCATTTTCAATAAACCCTTCGTTTTCTTAATGCCACGGTTCTTTCCAAGGGTGGAGTGTTGTGCGAACCGAGTGGCTCTTCCCAATTATATATGACATGACAACCTTCTTAAGGGTTTGCGTCCATTTTTTATTTTTGTTTTGTTTTTGATATTTCGTAATTAAGGGTACCTGAGGCGAAGCTTCACTTGGGCCTATCACATTTGTCTTTGATCCCATAATGAAAGACATAATGTTGTGTTTAGGATGGTGAAAGTCGTGGCCTTAAGACTCTTTTGTTGACCAAACAATCATCAGGTGGTCTTTTTGGACCATTGTGCTCTCGAATCGTAACTAAGGTCGTTGTGGGCACTCGACTCAATGTCTTTAGCAACCCCCTAGCATGTGTGGTGAGGAATTTAATTGTGAGTCCAAGTCCTGAGCCAATGGTCTAGAACATTCCCTTTGTTGAGGCGAAATCCTATGTAAAATTTGACTTAGAAGTGATTATAGGGACTCCTTGATCCAAATGTTAAGTTGAACAATTCCATGGCCTACCAATGAAATGATCCCTAGTTAACACTTTTGAGCCTTGAACCTTTTTCTTGCAATAACCAATGTTTCAAGACTATACTCATTCTAAAAGATACCCTCTTTTGGCACCCAAATCTTCCCTTGAGTAATGGCAAATGTCTATATTTGGGGGGAGAGACAAGAAAGGAAACAAAGTGGTAATAGTTAAAAAAGAGAAAAGAAAAGGAAGGAAATGAAAAAGAAAGAAAAAAAAACCAATGTGAACAAGAATAAAAAGGG
The DNA here is from genome assembly GCA_034376525.1 of Nicotiana benthamiana. NCBI lineage: Eukaryota > Viridiplantae > Streptophyta > Magnoliopsida > Solanales > Solanaceae > Nicotiana > Nicotiana benthamiana. The sequence goes on along the minus strand of CM067327.1, from coordinate 999,334 downwards.
GATTCAAGGAAACGAAAGAAAAAAAGGTGTGAAAAAAATAGAAAAAGGAGAAATATTTTGAATTGCATAAGAAAGAGTGACAACGTGTCCCTCTAACCCCTTCAAAAAAGTGAAATACTCAAATGAGTCAAGAAAGTGTGTCAAGATGAATCAAAAGAAGTGATTAAGGGAAGATTGAATCCACTTGAAAAAAAAAACATTTCCTACCCTTACCCAAAAACCTTCATAATGACTCCACAAAAGCCCTATATGATCTCGAGTTGAAGGAACCCTACATTAGTGGATACTTACATAAAGGAAAAGCATATGGTACCTAGAGCCGGACTTGTGACCTTTTTCTTGAGAGAGATGAGTGAAAGTCCATCAACCTCGATTTGTGTGTCAATACTCTAAAAGGTGAGGTTCACTTAGGGAGAGTTGAGGATGTGTGAGTTTAGGTTCCACAATGACCAAAGTAATTGAGATTTATTTGATGAAATGTATCAACTCTTGATGTTCTTGTGTCACACTTGACCCGTAGTTTTCAAACTTTAAATGTGTTAATGATGCATTCGTATTGATGGCAATTGTTAGTCCCAATTGATGCTTCTTGAGGTTACTTTAGGATAGCTGGAATTACTTGGATGTTCCTTTAAGGGGTTGGTCTTATTTTATTTGCTTGAGGACAAGCAAAAGTTTAAGTTTAGGGCAGTTGATAAGTAGGATTTTAATGTGTTTTATGCTCCTACTTGCCTATGCTTTGAGTACAAATCGCTACAAAATAGTCCCAAAATGCTCACAGGTTGTGTTTGATTACAGGTTTTACCGACAAATTGAAGAAATATCGAATATCGGCCCAAAACAGAGTGAAAATTGCTCAAGTATCAAAGACCAAGTGAAGTGAAGGAAAGAAAGCCTAGTGCGGACCGCACAAAAGTGCACGCGGCCGCACTAGAAGATTTAGAGATGGTGCATTTTTTGATCATTGACAACGCGGCTGTGATTACATCCGTGCAGCCCGTGTTCTTCTAACGTGGCCACACTACCTATTCATTCGGCTCACGTCAAGAGATTCAAGGAGATATCATTTTGGTCAAAAGCAAACAACACGGCCGTAGTCTCATTCATGCGGTCCGCGCCAGAGCCATCAGCGGCCGTGCTACCCTTTTACACAGACTGTGCCAAAAGGTTCAAAGTGATGGAAAGTTGAAGTTAAAGAGCCAGTGCGGCCGCGGTCATATTTATGCGGCCCGCACTGACCCCGCAGGGGCATTTTTGTCCAGGTTTTCCAGCCCACTATAAATAGAATTATTTACAATTTTCAGGTTAAGTTTTGTATTATCAGCTGAGCTGCGCTGGTGGAGATCAATTTTATAGCCATTCTTGGCATTTTAGCACTAAATTCTCAATAGATTCTTGTAGTGTCTTCTTAACAATTAATTAATATGTTTAGTTCTTCATCTATTTCTTCTGTTTCTTCTTTAATTATTTCTAGCTAACCCATTAGCTAGGGTTGTGGCTCAACCCTAGTGTGGGTAATTAATGGGTGTTGCATTCTAATGATACATTGATATTGGGTATTTATTATTTGGGGTTGATTTTATTTTATTTATTAAGGATTGATGGTTGCAAACACGGATTCTAGCTTTGTGGATTTAACTCTTCTGGAGAAAGAGAGTCCATGACCCCAAATTGACCCAACAAGGAATTGGTATTGACCTATGAGAAATGGTAGTCCCAATTAACGGGTCAAATCTCAAGAGAGTAATCACCATACTTGAACCCTAGTTTCTTGGTCTAATTGGCCTACCCAATTGGTCTCGAGAGAGTCAATTGGGAAAAATCACTTTCTCTACCGAGAGGTGTGAGAGTGGGTACAATTGCGCAAAGATTATGGCATAAGTCCCAAATATATCAATCTATCCCTAGTAGTTTCTACCCGTTAATTAACCACCTAGGTGATGCCACGACCCTAGTGCCTTTTTTACAATCTAGCAATATTTCCTTAGCATAATTTATCTTTAATCCTTAGTTCATACTAGTAGTTATAAATATAAAAACCCAAAAATATTAGAAATGCAATTGCAAGTACCAATGTAATTCGAGGCTAGACAGACAATACAATTCCACTACTAGCTCCTTGTGAAAATTCAATCCCGAACCACTATTTGGGTGAAAGATGTTGCGACGCGCTCTTCCTACATTTGTGTAGTATTGAGTCGGCAGTGATCACAACTCGTCGTGAAATCTCGATCAAGTATCAGGGTGCATGCTGTCTGGATAACTAGATGCACCTGCCTCAAATCCTGTACAGCAAAGAATAGAAGCGTAGTATGAGTATATAAACAATATGTACCCAGCAAGTATCCAGTCTAACCTCGAAGAAGTAGTGATGATGGTCGAATTGACACTTACTAAGGTCAATATATATAATATTTAAGGATTTCGCTAAGCACGGATAACACGAATATAATAACAGTCTTAGAATCGGGAAGAAAACGATATATCAATTTCAGTCATGTCATATAATAATATGAAATTCAAAGCATTTAAACAGAGTAGATCATGGACAAATTCCACATAAATGACATGTGCACATTATGCCGAGGTCGTACGGCCCGGTCCAACATAATTATAAATGTGCACTTCCAGAGGGTTGAATGGTGCGGACCATAGATGCATCCATTTCTACCAAGGCGATTATCCCGATCTACAAATAGAAATTATTATAAAAAAGGAACATAAAGGGCATTTATAGTCAAATAATTTCATACAAGTTTCCAAGTAAGTGCGTACATTCATTTATATTTATAATCAATCCCTAAAATGTCCTAAGTGATCTTCGTACAAGAAAGAATATAAGCATTTGTAAGTACGGCATAAGATGGTTCCCAAACTACCCGGTCAATTGGCATAATAGTATCTACGTACGGAATCTCGTCACTACGTACGTATGTAGCTCCCACAGACTATCACACATATTCATTTTATTTACCTAGGGGTTTAATTTCCTCTTACGAGGTTAGAAAGGATACTCACCATGATCCAAAACATACTTCCAAGCTCAAGAACGTGCTCAAAACCCTCAATTCGGAGCCGAATGATCGAAAACTAACCAAACGGGGTAGGAAATAGCCAATACAAGCTCAAGAGTTCATATTCTAGCTATTAGAGTAATTTTCCAATTGTAAATTCAAAGTTCCTAAAATTCATCCCCGGGCCCACATGCCCGAAATCCGGAAATTCTTGAAGAAATTTGTTATCCATAATCTAAGGATCAAGAATATATAATTTTTCTCTATTGCATAACAAATTTCGTGGTTAAATCTTGTTTTTATCAAAATCCTAGGTTTACTCTAATCCCATAATTTTCACTAATGTTTTAGTGTTGATCTACCTAAAACCCAAGTAATACACTCATATTGAGTGGAAATAACTTACCTCACAATGCTAGGTTGAAATTCCCTCTTTAGAAGCTCCCAAATCGCCCAAGTATAGAAGTGAAATAAAATAAATGGCTTAAGTCCGGTTTTTAAAAGCTGTGTCTAGGCCTCTAATGTCTCATTTGTGACATCAGGTTCACAAATGCGAAGGTCACATTTGCGACTAAACCATCGTAAATGCGAACCTGGGGTCCCTCTGAAATGGTCACAAATGCGACCAAAGGGTCGCAAATGCGGACTTTCATGGGTTCGCAAATGCGAAGAACATGTCACAAATGCGACGAATGTCCAGCTCAAGATTCTTCACAATTGCGGTCATCGAAAATGCAAACAATTTCTCATATTTGCGAGACCTCCAACACTCCCCAGAAATACCAGAAAACCTGGAGTGTTTTCACTTCCAACAGACGTCTGAAACTCACCCGAGCCACCGCGGCTCCACGCCGTATACTTATACAAGTCTAACAACATCATACAAACTTGCTCATGCGATCAAATCACCAAAATAAAATCTAAAACTACAGATTTAACAACAAAATACATGAAATCCTTCACAATATTTGAAATTCCTATTTTTACAATTGAACGTATGACTCACGCCAAATCAGTCCTATTTCTCACCAAATTTACAGACATGACTTAAATGTTATACTGGACCTGTACTGGGCTCCTAAACCAACAGACGGGACCGATACCAACATGATCAAACATTATTCAATTTCTTTAAATCCTTAGATTTATAGTTTAATAAATTTCAATAGAAATTGACTACTCGGGCTGGGGACCTCGGAATTCGATTCAGGGCATACGCCAAAGTACCATATTTTATTACGGACCCTCCGAAAATGTTAACATACGAGGCTGGGGTCGTTTATTAAAAATATTGACCGAAGTAAAACTTGACCTTTTAAGCCAACCTTAAGGAACCAAATATTCTGATTTCAACCCAAACTCTTCAAAATCTCGAACCAACCATTCACACAAGGTTCTAGAAAGAAAAATAACCAGTCGGGTCATTACACTTCTGCTTCTAAAATTTGCTGGATACCTAATCAGCTGATAATAAATCGCTTTAATTTGTCCTTTCATTTAACAGAATTCACATTGTATATTGAAGTTTCTTCTAGGTTATGCATCTGAGGTCCTTTGGTACTCCAAAGTGCAGTAATGTTATTACCCTCAACTAGTGAACTGAGACCTGCAGAGTTGTGCCCAAACGAACCTCTTTGAGTCTCATCCTCAATAATCATGGCATATGCTTGATTAGGGTAGGATAAGTAGATTTCATGAGAATATGAGATCTTGCACGGTGATACGAGTGATTCAGACCTCTTGGAAATTGAAGCAACCTCTTATGATTTAGGTGCTCAACATAGTCCTTAACAAAGCTCGGAGGTGGCACTATTGCATCAAACTCTCACCACAACTCCTTCAATTTCATGAAATATGTAGAAACAAAATCAGTACCTTGAGATATTGTTGCAATTTTCTTATTTAGCTGATAAATCCTTATGTGATTGACTTTGTCAAATCTTTCATGAAGATCCTCCCATATAGCCCGGGCATTCGATTCATACACTATACCAATGAGTAGATCTAGTGATACAATGTTAATAATCCATGAAAGGACTATCTTATCACAGGTTTTCCAATCCTCATGAAATGCTGTCGAAAATGAGGCCTAGGTGTATTTACCATTAACAAACCCAAGCTTTCGCTTGGCTTGGAGCGCAATCTTCACCATTCTCCACAACAAGCCATAGTTCTTGGATCCTTTCAGCTGAACTGGATTTATCATTGATCTTGGAGTATATGATGGATGCATATACAATGAATGTGTATGGTCAATTTTATTTTCCCTGATTTCTAAATCGAAGAAAACCTAATTGCTAAAAAACAGATCGCAAATGCCAGAATTTTGAGAGATTAATTATCTTCGAACTGATCTTTAGCTCTGTAGTCGAGTACTCGAGAAATGTATTCAGATATTCTCTGATAGCTTTGGTACCATGTTCCACACCTATATTTTACAAACCTCACTTAACCCTCTTAAAAATATTAAAAGGATTTTGTAAAGTTTGAAAGGGTTTTTCAATTTTGAAAGTGACAAAAGATAGTGTTCAAAAGGATTACCTCAGAGTCACCACCTGACACTTGATTTCGGTGTGTTAGGTCACCGTTTTTTGAAAAAAAACTTTTTCCTTTCAAAACACTTGAGACTCCAAAACTAAGTCTACATCAGAGATTTGGGTAAGGGGTTCATTTAACTTGGGAAAAAGGTGTTAGACACTCTCCAAGTCTCCTAACTAGTACGGTTGTGTACTCAATCAAGTTGGCTTTTAGAAGATTCGAATTAAGGTAAAACAAACACAGAAAAATAAATGCATAAAAGGGCTCGAGGTCGTCCCCACCTAATAAAATAAAAATAAAAATAAAAATAAAAATATACTACTGCAAGCTCCACTTTTGGCCTCCAAATACAAGTACTATGGGGCATTCCCTGCAATAAAATATATACAAGTCCTTTGGGGTATTCTCCGGATAAATTTAACTAAGGAAATAACCTCTCACCTCAAAATTTACAAAAATCCTAAGGCTTGCATACTCAAGCGTGGCCGGCCTAAACATGCTCCTAACAGTTCAATTAATTAAAAGAGCAATAAAAATATTTCAATTAATTTTTACGTTTCAATCCAATCCCATGGCCACATACTTGTTTTACTATCTATGTTATCACCCAGTTCATATAAAAAAATTATTCAACTTTGAAGCTACCATAATCTTAATCAAAACTCCTTAAACATCTATATCTACATAAATAATTGTAATAGATAATTAAAAACTCATTCTAATCATTAAACCCCATCGGAACAAGAAGTAAAAGAAAGGAATAAATGGAGTAAACAAACAGTAGAATATCATCAAAACAGAGCAATGAAGCATAGCTCAAACATCCAAACAAATGGAGTAGCGAGAAATTAAAAAAGAGATTAAAACCTCAGATAAGAACTCTACTGGAATGTCTCGCCGGAAACTCAACCAGATTCTAACTGGAATTAGAATGAAACGAATGAGCCACATGACTACAACCTTTATCTTCGACCTCGAACTTGTAAACGGACAGTCGAAATCAACTCAAAAATCCAAATCTTAAACCATTTATGTAGTGAGAAGAAGCAGAGTTAGTTTTTGATAATTTTTATACATGAAAATTAAAATTGAAAATCAGAAGAGAAATCCTCTATTTTTTCCAAAACTCCATTAGCCCATTTTCACTCTGTTTTTCGATTGTCCCTTATCTTTCCTTGATTTCTATGTGTGTGAGAGTATTTTCGGTAGTGTAGGGATATGGCCGGCGGCGGTTTGGTCGATTTTCGACGGCAGAAGCTTGGGGTACGACTGGTTGTCGGGAGAGTGAGGTCGTGGGTGTTGTTTGGGTGGATTTTGATGCTGGGCGGGGAGTTTAAGGTTAGAGAAAGGAGTGCTCTGGTGATGAACGACGGCCGCTGGCTATGGAGGATACAATTGGCAGCTCTAACAGTGGTTGCTGTGAGAGAGATGGAGCGAATAGGTGGTAGAGGCGGCTGGAGGTGAAGAATTTTTTATGAGTTTTGGGCGTGGAAGAGCAAATTCAAGCTTTGTTCTGAACATAGCCTTCATCCTTGTTTTAGACAAAGAAAACTTATGAGTTTAAAATATGGTGGTTAGTTTGTGGCCTTGACCTTGAAGGCGGATGCTTCTGCACTTGCCAAGATAACTTTGATTTAAACTTGGAAGACCTTGCATGTTATCGACTACCCATTTTCTTTCAACCCTTATCACAAAAATACCTGCACTCCATTCGATCCCAATATCCTCTATCTAATGCATTTTGCTTCTGAATTTACATTTATCAAACCTTCACATTTAACATGAATCCCAAAGCATGTTGATTGTTACCAACTCAGTGCGTATATTGTTCTTTCCCGACTTATTCCATTTTGATGTGCTAGCCAGAATCTGCTTTGTGCAATTGGAAAGCTGGTAGCAGAATTTGAAGTCATTTCTTTACTTTTTTTAACAAAACAGAATCTAGAGGAATTAAACAAAGCAAGAAGAATAGAGTTAAGGGGACAACAGAAAGAGATGACATCTAACAAGAAAATCACCGAGTAGAAACTTGTCAGGTGTAGATACCAACTCTAATGACTGTGACAAGCATTCTGGATTAAAGTGGCCCAATCTGTTAAGCAAGTCTAATGTTCAACTCTTGTTGTGCATATACGTTGTGAAATTGGGCTTCAGCACTTCAATTGTCCCATCTGATCTACAATCCTCAATCGACTTGTAGCCCCATAGAGTTTTCACCATCAAGCCTATCTCATTTTGCTCTTTTTCTCAACTCACCGTTGCCTTATGGTGACCATAAGGATTTTTACCGATAAGACTCTCTCATTTACCATTTTCACTCTTTGTGATGAGAACAAGGTATCACCCATGATGTATGAAGATCATACTTTCACCACACACTTGATTTGGCATCCTCAAAGATCGGTCGGAAGGTCTTTTTTTGGATTGTAATGTAGGCTTTTGGACAGGGTTAGAAATAAAGGGTTCCATGAAGGCTCAAAATAATTTAAGATGTAAGGGTTCAAAATTATAACTTTTAGAATCAGATTTTTTGGCAAAATTAAAACTTCTGCCCTAGTTTCTGGAGTCTGGGGATATTTTTTTGACCGTATTTCTACGAAAATTTGCCCCACTCTCGACTTTGGGGAATTATGAAATATTTTATTTAGTGTTACCTAACCGTAAGGCTGCCTACGTATCATTAGGTGACAGGAATCAGGTTGAACGTAGTTCAAAAGACAGTTATTTTTTTTTCTTTTATCCTTTATTTTCTTTTTCTCTTTTCTTTTCTTTTTCTTTCTTTCCTCTTTTCTTTTCTTTCTAGTTCCCAACTCTGCTTGTTATTCCAAAAGAGCGATATGAAACAAAAAAATTAAGGCTCAAAAAGGGTAGAAAAGATAAAAGTGTTTGGGTAGGAGAACAAATGCCTTCGTCATATCAAGCTTGAAAAATGCCAAGTACTAACATGAAATAAAAGATAAGCAAGAAAATCATACATAGTATCTATTGATGGCATCAACACAAATAAAAAGTGCCAATGGAGAATACCTTTGCCCCAATGAATGACCTTTTTTAGTTCGAAGTAGACCTGACTCAACCTTATCTTGATGTGGAAGAATACACTTCAACACTAACTAATTTATCTCAAACTGCTTGAGAGGAATTTCCTTGTTGTATGCTCTTATCAACCTCTTGATTTCCCAGACTTATTGCCTGAGTTTCACTCAATTCAAAGTTTAGATCATCTCACAATGCGCAAATCGTTAATTGTTTCCTCAAACGCATCCTTTTATCATATTCCAAAATGTGCCATTGATTTTATGATTAGACTAACTTTCAAGATGAAGGTGAGAATTATGTGTGCATGTCATGTCACTAGAGTCGGCATGAAAAGAACTATAAAGGAAAAATGATCTAAACAAAATTGAATAGAACTAACAGAAAATAGGAGATTGTATTAAACGGATGATGAAAAGTGTTTGAACAAGACAAGCAAAATATACAAGGGTTACAACCCTAGAACAATCCTAAAAAACATTAGACGACTTACTACAACTATACGAACTAGACACAATAAGAAGAAGAAGAGTTTAAGCCAAAATATAATATCTGGATTACAACCATGAAATAACCCGGATAAAGAAAAATGACAACAAAATAAACCACCAAAACTATTTCTTGGCTGGCCAAGAAAGGAGCGTATTTCAAATTACCAAACTCGACATAGTAGCCACTTGGTTGCACATCAAATTACTGGGACCTTCACCAATTTCAATTCATTAACTTCAGTCAGTAAGTTCCTAAGAGGATTCTCATACTCCCTGTCATCATGCATCTTCCTCACAAAGTGTGCATTATCATGTGCAGGTAAAGGATTCTATGTAATGTTCTGGGTGTCACTGTCCTGGACCACAATTATCCCCTCTTGAATCATTCTGTCTATCTGCCTTTTCAAAGCACGAAAATCTTCATTATATGCCCTTGGACATTAGAGTGGTACATGCACCGTAAAGTAGGATTAATACCTTTTGCATATGGGTCTGAAGTATAGCCAAGGAGCGGCTCAATCAGGCCAGATTGTTTTAACTTTTCAAACAAGCTTGTGTAGGATTCTCTGATTGGCATGAAACTATTTCTTTGCCTTTGTTCCCCTCTATGCCCATGTTTTCTAGGGTTGTTGGGGGCTCGAAAATGTTGTGAAGGCCAAAGAGTATTATGCATTGCTGGTGCTCACTATAAGGAGTGATTCATTGGTTGAAAAAATGATTGGGTGGTGTTCGGAGGATAATACTAAGGTGGATTATGTGGAACTCGTGGATAGGTTTGGGGTTGGGGTCGAGGGTGAGTATATTGGTGAAGTGGACCCATTGAGCTATGTCGTGTTCCAGAGACAACCATGGCAACATCATCATTCTTCTTCTTACCTAGCGTTCCGGTACCACTATGGATTGCCTGGGTGGTTGCTTTTATAGCAGAATAGCTCATGATCTTATTTAACTTGTGCCTATCTTAAACAATTTCTCCCATATTTACCACATCATTGAATGGATTATCAATGGCTAAGATCAAATAGCCAAAGTAAGTAGGCTCCAAGGCTTGAAGAAAGCATTCAACCATCTCATCTTCTTCTATTGGAGGATTGACACGCGCAACTTGCTCCCTCCATCGGAAGCCCTATTATCTAAATATTTCATTGGGATTATTTTCTACCTTGGTCAGGGACAGGAGATCCGGGACAATGTCTATGTTGTACTGAAAATGCCGAGCAAAGGCTGGAGTCAAATCGTTGTCGACGCCCCCTCTTTCGTTGGACCGGAGTCCGGAAATTGGGTATACAACATGATGGGAGGAAAACTCTTATTCCCTTGAGAGAATTGGGTTTCGGAGTTTCGGAGAGTCGCCATCTAATGATTATAGTGCATTAGGAAACTTTAATAGGAATGAATAAATTGAGAAGAAGAAACCAGAGTTTGGGTAAGTGCTTAGAGATTATCTCGAGGGGAAGGTGTTAGGCACACCTCAAGATCCACTAGTGTGGTTCCCGGCATGCTATAATTATGATATTAGAAGATAGAAAAAACAAATAAGGTCCGCACATAGTAATTACAAATAAGTTTAAATCTTTTAAAAAGAAGAAAGGAATAGATAGTTTTTTAGAAAAAGAAACTAATTAAAAGGAAACAAAATTTTTAAAAAACATTGTAGATAGAAAAAAAGAAAAGGGAAGAGGGTCCTAGGTTTAAACATAATATGGATCACATCAATGCAAAACTCGGCAATCACTCCTCAGAAGAGGGGTCGCATGTGATATTAGTGCACCAGTCACAATATCCATATTCTACCCTTCCCACCCCGTTAAGGTATTAAAGTGCGTTTAGTCTCGATTACTTATTGCATGCTAGTACCTGTCCCAACCTATCAGTCCCGGGGTATTAAGACTTCTAATCTTAAAAGGGAAGAAAGGGATGAGGCCTATATGGATTTAAAAGGATAAAGTTCTAGTTTCCACATTCAAAACAAATAGCAAATAAAGGGAAGAGTAAACAAATAAGTAAGTCTCAAATAAACCCCTTAAATCAGACAAACGCTTAGTTTAGCATGTCTTGGCACGTACTGGTTTGGTCTTAAATTAAAATTAAGTGGTGAGCGGACTGGTTCAACACATATATTTAGACAGAAAGTCTTCATTAGGTAACTCAGATACAATTGTCAGAGATTAGGGCATTTAAAGCGAGTTGTCTAGGCAGGTACAGATTTTAGAAGATAACTAATGCATACGAGTGTGGTAAAACGGGGAGCCATATAAATAGTGGTCATGCCTACTTACAAGTGTAGGCTGGCACAACCCTGACCACTTGTTTGGTTAAACAAGCAGACCCTTGAAGTCCAGACTTAAGTCTGGATAGTGATTAGGACACTATTAGACCCAAGTCCAAGGCTCAAACATATAAAAGGGGAAATGAGTGGGAATTGATTGAGTTAGGGGTTCAAAGAACCCATTTCAGAGTCATAGACAACTATGTTAAAGTGCTGCTATGTCTTGAACCATACTCACATACAAAGGGAAAAACGGAAAGGGAGTTCACATAAGAGAAGTAGTAATAAAGCTCTAGGAACACAGTAAAGAAGAGCAAAACAGAACTTAGGATGTAAACACACAGTGGGGGAGCGTTATTTAAACTAAGGAACATACCAGTTGCAAAGTAAGATAATAGCAGAATAATAGAGCAAGCAACAACAAGAACAAACTCAAATTCTCAGCATAACACTTGAAGGCTTGAAGAGAACTCAAAGGTGTTTTAGAAAGCAAAGAGTAGAAGTATAGAGAAGAAGAGTAAAAAGCAGAGTGCTTCATACTGTTGTGTGTGTAAGAATGCAACTCGATAGTCTTAGTCTAATTGTCTATCTCAAGTGCAAAAAAAATGTCTTTTTATAGTGCATAAAACAAGTAGGAAGAGGTAAGAAATAACTTTGAAAATCAGTCTCAATGATTTTCCCTTAGTCAAGGGATTTGATTTCAAACGGGCGTGAGGTAATTAAGGAAAGAAAATAAATAAAACCCTTTTCCAGAGTAACATTATAAGGGTAAATACACAGAGACATTATTTAAGGAAAGAGTCTAGTAGTATACATTTGGGGAAAATAAGGAAAAGAAATCAATCAACAGCCAGTAAAAATCAAAGTGACAGGCTCCGTTTGAATGAACCAGGTCAGGAAAAGGGGGAGGGAATCGTTAATTAGAGAAATCAATAACAATTATTCAGCAATCATTAAAAGAAATTCGAAATCAATTAATTAGTTAGAAAAGACCTTTTGAAGGAAGAATTTATCATATACAAAGCATATAGACCTCTGAGGCAAGAGGGAGACTAGAATAGAAAAATTCAGAGTCATAACAAAGAGGTCGAGTTGAGTTTATAGAAAAAAATGAGTCTGATGGAGTCAAGGGTGCTGAATAGAACCCTAGTCCAAAGACAAATTCAAGCCTGCTAAAAACCCTAAATACTAGGGGTTCTGATCCGAATAAGATGCATAGACGAGAAAGAGGTTGAGTTGAGTTTATAGACAAAAAATGAGTCTGATGGAGTCAAGGGTGCTGAATATAACCCTAGTCCAAACATAAATTCAAGCCTGCTAAAAACCCTAAATACTAGGGTTTCTGATTCGAATAAGATGCATAGACGAGAAGACAATAACTAGAACAGGCTCAGTAGTCTTTTCAGAGACTTATGAGAGAACAAGCAAATAGCATAGCAGGCTCAAGGCAAATGTAATGTAGAAACCAATTTGAAGCACAGGGAACACGCTTCAAGAAAAGCTAGTCACTCAAACAAGTTCAAAAGAGAAAAGGCGATACAAGCTTATAAAAATAGTAGATGAAACATGTCCAGAAAGAACTCAAGCAAAACCCAGAAGAAGGTGATTAAAGAGCTAAAACTTAGAAGAACGAAGCATAGTAATGCATAACATAGGCAGATACACTCAAAGAAAAGAAGAAGAAGAAGAATCATGATTAATAAAAAGAAAAATAGGCGATCAAATACATGAATAATAGAGAAGAAAACATACGAGACAAACATAGACGAACACACATAAAGAAAAGAGTAGAAAGAATCAAAAGATTTTTCAGAAACCCTAGTTTGAAAATCAAACGATTTTAAAAAGGAAAATTGGGGAAAGAGCTTAAAACGTCGAATATATCACAGATTAAGCATAGATATAAGAAAACAACCAGAGAAAAATATCGAATAGTTTTAGTGTTTCAGAGAAACCCTAGAAATGAGAAGGCTTGGAAGAAATACTGGTCTCGAGTAAGAGATGGCCAGAGATAGGCTCCTAAAGCTTGAACAGGCCGGAGCAAGGCCGGAGAGGCCATAAAACCACGGATCTGTAGAGGATCTTAATGGACACCATCAAGGTCAAGCCTCGAAATCTCGAACACCTAGGGTTTAGGGGTGAAGGCAGGTGAGTACAGGTCGTCCGTGGTCGGAGAAGCGATGTATTTCGGTGAGATTATGGTCAGAGAAGGGTGAGAGGGGATAGGGTTTTAGGACCCTTCGAGAGAGTTTAAGAGATGAAGAGCTTTCAGAGGCGACTGTTGAAGAGAAATGAGGAATAGGGTTGGGTTAGGTGGAATAAAAAAGGAAAGGGTTAATCGTGGTCGTTGATAAAAAGGATCAACAACCTGGATTAAAAAGAATCCCAGACGGGTCGGATAAACATGTTAAGGGGTTTGGGTGAAATGAATTGGACTTGTCCAATTGGGTCGATTTCAGGACAAAATTGAAATGAAATTGGGGATATATATTAAATAGCAAGTTTTTCTCTTTTATTTTATAAAAATGGTAGAAATAATTTTGAAATTAAATTAAAAGTACAGAGTCGATAAATAGTATTAAAGTATTAATTTAAAAATACTGAAATTAATTTTATTATTGTAAAATACTATGAAATCTTAAAGAGGCTAGTATTGCAATACATGCATTTTAATTTTACAAATACCACACGAATTTGTAAACAATATGCAAAAATAGTGTTAGCTATTTTTTTTATGTAAAGATGAGAATAAAATAAGCTGTTCACCAAAATAATAATTTTGGGAATAATTATTGGATTTAATGATACAAAAATAGGCAATAAATTGGTTTAAAATCACTAAAAATATCAAAACTTTTGATGTGCTTATATATGCATATATATTCTATTTTGGAAGTATTTTAGGTATAAAAATACATAGATATGCCCCGCCCAGACTCTGGCTGAATAACGCCATCAGTTTTTCGTCTTTTCCCCCGGCACCTCTCATCTTACTACAATAACCTCTCATATGGGCTACAGGATCCCCATTTCCATTATACAAGTCAAACTTGGGAATCTTGAACCTGGCAGGCAATTGGACATCAGGGAACAGACACAAATCCTTATAAGCCACACTCACCTGACTTCCTATCCCTTGCATATTTTTTAATGATTGCTCCTGGCTCTTTACTTTCTTAAATATTTCCTCTTTCTCCGTGTTCTTGGGTGGTTTCTCAGTTTCATCATGAGGCTCAAAGTGGGGAGTGTTGGAGTAAGGATCTGGGACTTTGAAGGTGGGTTCCGAGGAATAGTATTGGGTGTCTGGAGCTTGGAAGCGGGCTCCGTAGAGGGTTGATGGAGGGGATACAAAAATAGGAGCAGATGTCGAATCAGGGTATGCGAATTTTTTGGCTAGTGGAGCATGGAAAATTTGGGTTGATGTGCCGAGGTAGGAGTTGTAAGGGGTGAAGTCCAGGTCGCGTTGAGGGGAAAGATCAAGAATAGTGGGAACCTGGGCTTGGGATAGTGGTGGGATAGTTGCAGGATTTCAATGTAGTTAGTTGGGAGTGAAGATAGATGATATTCCTTAAACTAGGCCTAATACATTTCCGCCATATGATGTTTTAACCTTCGGAGCTCCTCTTTCAATTCCGATTCTGATTTTATTCTCCCTTGGTGGGTCTACACCCCAGTGTCTGTTTCTTTGCTAGCCATGGATACCTTGCTCTTTGACCTTGTGTTGTATGGGAAAATCACCAAAGTGCCACAAACTAACCATCCACTGTTATAATAACAAAAAGTAACAAAGAGGAGCAAAACAAAGCCAACATCATAGCATTTATCAGATAGAAATATCACATTGCGTGCAATTCCCCTAGTCACAGTTAATGGTTCTAGAATGGCGTGGAGGGTACAAAGGTCATATGGCATCATACCAATTTCACTCTTCTTGCCCCATTTTATTCTTCTTTTTCCTTTCTAACACCACTTGGTTTTCCATTTCTTTCCCCCTCTTTTCTTTCCTCTCATTTCTCACATCCCACAACTTCATTCTTTTTTTGTTTTTTCTTTTTCTTTTTTAATTAATAATGATTTGATCAAACCCTGTGTAGGTTTTCTACGTATTATGTCCCTCATGAATCAGATCAAGTGTAGTTCTTGAAAAAAGTAGTGGACAAATAAGCTAAAAATAAAAATCTTTTTGGATTTTTTATTTATATTTTTGGTTTTTCAAATACAAAAGAGGAAGTACTCTAACAAAAGACTCGAAAATCTTCACTAGACTAACAGACTCGACAACTATACAAGACCAAAAATTAAAAGACAACATAAAATAAAATAAAAATAAAATATTTCCTCAAGCAGCTCATGCATGCAATGGTCTTGGCTAGAATGGTCCTGTGATATTTGTCGTGTTCACACTTTAACAAATTTCTCCATACCTAAATGGGAAAAACAAGATCAAATAGTAGTTTAGTGACTCAAGACACATGTGATACTACGACCCCTTCTATTGGGCACATGCAATGCATGATTAAGGCTATTTTTGCAAAATGACCTACGTAGCCAAAATGTGGCTATTAGCGAAAACTCAACAAAGATGACCTCAAAGACATGGACATACCTCCCTAAGGCCTATATGGATTCAATCTCCCAATAGTCATGGCCCAAAATTAATTTGCAGAAATGACCCATTTTGCAAAACGACCGATAAGGTAAAAAATGGCTAAAGATGCAAACTCAAAAAGGAAGGACCATAAAGTAATATAACACCTAGTTATGGACTCAAAATCCTAAGACATGGGTAATAGAGCTACTTTTGCAAAAATAACCTCATTTTGCAAGAATGGCCGATGTGGCCAAAAGTGGCTAAACATGCAAGATGGCTAAGACCCCGCTAAGAAAAGAACCTAAGACTCATTAGAAAGACCAGACCGTATGTGTATTTCCTCCGTATTTGGCATCGAAAGACCAGAATCAGGTTCGCGTGGTTCGGGAAGATTGGACATGGGAGAAAGCCCTAATAAAATGCAACTAATTTTGAAAACCTATATTTTTTGTCTTTTTGAGAAATGATGGAAAATGTAAAATCTTTTTGGATTTTTTTTCCTTTTTTCAAGTTTTTGGAAAATGTGTAAAATCTTTTTGGACCTTCTTTTTCATTTTTTTTGAATTTTTGGAAAGTAATGGGAAAGTGTAAAATCTTTTTTGGATTTTTTTTTTTGGAAAATGATGGGAAAATGTAAATTCTTTTGGCATATTTTTTTCATTTTCATTTTTTTCTCTTTTTTTTCTTGAAAAAGTAATGAAAGAAAAATATAACTAGACCCTACTTGCTTCATTTTTCACCCTTCTTTCCGAAGCATCAGTTTGTCAAATGATCTTTTTAAACTCCAAGATGCAACAAGTATCATATAGGGATGATTGAATGTCTTTTTAGGCCACGGGCCAATTTTTGGTAAAAATTTGGATAGGCTTCCTATAAAGGGACACGGTGCTTGGGACGAGCCCTGCTATGTTAAAATAACGTGATGCAAATAAGAGTGACCTAAAGGCTGACCTAAGTTTGGGATTTAATAACAAGGCAATTCGGGGGAGTGTATGGTCAATGGAGGATGCTCAAGCTTTCCACCTACTCCATGCGTCCGACAGCCCCCTCCTAAATTAAGGGTGACTCAACAAAGAGTTCGTGTACGCGACGTGTACTCTGAGACTTGTTGCAGAAAGAAGACTCATGGTTATGCAAATGATGATAATTTATAAAGAAATAACACACTAAGAAAAGCGATAAACAAATAACCAAAAAAACACGAAATAAAACAAATAAACAAAGCAAATAAAGAAAACAAACACCTCAACTGAACATCCTAAAAGCCAACAAGATCAAGTATCAGCTCGAACTTGCAACTCCCCAGCAGAGTCGCCAGAGATGTCACACATTTTTTTTACAAAACCTCACTTATCCTCTTAAAATAAATAAAAAAGATTTTGTAAAGTTCGAAAGTATTTTTCAATTTTTAAAGTGACAAAAGATAGTGTTCAAAAGGATTAACTCAAAGTCGCCACTGACATTTAATTTCGGTGTGTCAGGTCACCTTTATCTAGAGACACTTAAAGTTTGCATCATTTTTCATTTAGAAACCTAAAATGAAGGTTGTTCCTATTGAGCACTATACTATACTAAAAGTGTTCCAATTAGGCATTTTTTTGACAATTAGCCAAACTAACAAAGTGTGTGCAATGCACTTGTGGCTGAGTTGGCAGATGACAAATAGAAAAAAGGATATATATCATTTTGGGTTTAGAAAAGAAAAAACTATTTTAAAATCTATTTAGTAAAAAAATAGAACTATTCTTGGTGTTCTTCACTATATTCATGTCTTTTCTTGTTCCAACATTTTAAGAGAAAATCCTCCAAATTTATTATAACTTCAACTAAAGATTCCCTACCAAGACTCTAAGACTACCCCAATATTAATTTCTCAATTTTTCATCAAATTAAGTAACTCATTTTAAACATTCAAGATATATATAGACCCCATTAATGGCGTTTCGATTTTTTTTAAATAATGGAAATTATAACATTCGATTTCTTTGATGGGTGAAAACCATTTAGTACTGCAAAATTATGAGCAATAATTCTTACTAAGACAAAGCCCTTGGATATTCAAAAACTTGATGAAAAACCAACAAAACAAGAACTATAATGATGTACAGGTTCTTAGCACCTGTGTTATCGGTGCAGTTTACCGTCGCTTCCACCGGGAGACCAGTGACATGCTTGGAAGCATTGGGTTAGAGAGGAGGGCGACAGAGGATATGGTGGTGAGGAAGGGAGAACTTGGCAGCGGCTAGTTGTTTGGAGAAGGGGATGGCAACTGCTTTTTTGTGTGAATATGAAGGGTTGGTTCAAACTTTTGAGCTAAATAAATGGTCAAGGCAAAACAATGATAAAAGTGGAGGAGGAAACGGTGGAAATGGTAGTGGATATAAAGAAGGAGGAGGAGGAGGAGGAGGAGAAGGAGGAGGAGGAAGAGGAGAAGGAGGAGGAGGAGGAGGAGGAGGAGAAGAAGAAGGAGGAGAAAAAGAAGAAGGAGAAGAAGAAGGAGAAGAAGGAGAAGGAGAAGAAGGATAAGAAGGAGAAGGAGAAGGAGAAGGAGAAGAAGGAGAAGGAGAAGCAGAAGAAGGAGAATGAGAAGAAGGAGGAGGAGGAGAAGAAGAAGAAGAAGGAGAAGAAGCAGGAGGAGAAGAAGAAGGAGGAGAAGGAGAAGAAGGAGAAGGAGGAGCAGAAGAAGGAGGAGCAGAAGAAGAAGGAGGAGGAGAAGAAGCAGGAGGAGGAGAAGGAGAAGCAGGAGAAGGAGAAGCAGGAGGAGGATGATGAGAACAAGAAGCAGGAGGACAAGAAGGAGGAGAAGAAGAAGGAGGAGGAGAAGAAGGAGAAGAAGGAGGAGAAAAAGAAGGAGAAGAAGAAGGAGAAGAAAGAGAAGGGGAAGAAGGAGGAGAAGAAGAGAAGAAGGAGAAGGAGAAGAAGAAGGAGGCGCAGAAGAAGAAGGAGGAGAAGCAGAAGGAGGAGAAGAAGCAGGAGGAGGAGAAGAAGTAGGAGGAGAAGAAGAAGCAGGAGAAGAAGAAGGAGTAGCAGGAGAAGGAGGAGGAGGAGAAGATGTAAGAAACACGTTCTCGAACTAACGTGTGTTGATTCATGTAGGTTTTGATAAATGCCAAACATTGAGACAAGCATCGGTGATGGAACAATAACAGTCCAAGTACAAGATGGATAGTACGCGTTCAAGAATAGAAGATGCAATCAACTGTTGAGTAGGTCTTAATTTGTAATCTTGACTCAACGACTTATTTCTAATATTGGCTCTCACCTAAAATGATTTTCATAAAATCATGCATCATAAGTTTTTAAAGAAATAAGTTGCATATTTGCCAAAATGATTTTTAAACTCGTTTTGAGAAAATTGGGTTTAACAATCGATTGTCTTGAAGAAACAATCGATTGTCAAGTTCTATACTTAGTTTTTAAAATGTTGTCTTGAGACAGAAACTTCGTTTGAAATCATTTTTGAAGCAACAATCGATTGTCACTGTTCAACAATCGATTGTCAGATTTTATACTTAGTCTCAAAGTTTTGGACAACTTACAGAATGTTTTCAAAATCTTCAAAAATGCAGAACAATCGATTGTCACTATTTAACAATCGATTGTGCTCAGTGATATTTCCAAACGGACTTCTTCCAACGGCTTTATCTATTTATGGTATAATCTTTACTCAAATCTTTTAGTCAAAAAGTTGCCAGAAATATTTTGAATATTTGAACAACAATCGATTGTCTAAAGTTAACAATCGATTGTCATTCTTTTTAAATTCAACAGAAATCTTTTTAACCGGATTTTAAGGAATCTGTCTGTTGAAATTTTGCTCCAACAATCGATTGTGTAATATCAACAATCGATTGTCAGGCAGATTTTCAGGAGCATTTTCTGGAACTAAAAGCAACGGTATATTGCTCCATTTTCTCTATAAAACACTCTCTGAAAATCATTTTTTAAAACACAACAACACTGCAGAAAAATTACAAAGCATACATTACATTCTTGTGATTCAAAGTTCATATCTTACATTGTTTTTTGAGAGCCAAGATTATTGATTGAGTTGTTGTGTTCTTGAGCCATATATTTTGTACTCATAATCCACTCTTTGAGAGAGTTCTTGTAAAGTGAGTAAAAGAGTGTTCTTGTTAAACACTTGTAGTAAGAAGGAGTGTTATATTTCTTCTTGTAAAGTCTTAGGGATAGGTTTCCTTAAGCGGGTTGGTTGAGGCTTGTGTTGTATCAAGTTCTCAAGTTGTAAAGGTTCGTTAGGCACCCGGAAGCTTAACAAGTGAAGTCTTTGGGATTGTTATCCCCGAGCAAGTGAAGTCTTTGAGGTGAGGAACCTCCGAGCAAATTGAAGTCTTTGAGGTGAGGAACCTCCGAGCAAATTGAAGTCTTTGAGGTGAGGAACCTCCGAGCAAATTGAAGTCTTTGAGGTGAGGAACCTCCGAGCAAGTGTTTGAGATTTGTGTGATTCAAGTCTCAAGTGTAAAGGTTTGTTGGGCACCTTAAGCTTGACAAGGTTGTTAGTGGAAATCTCGAGAGAGTCTCTCGGGGACTGGACTAACCACAAAGTGTGGCCAACCAGTATATATCGTGGTGTAATTTATTTTTACTGCATTTGTTTATTTCCTGCAAAGTTTAAATTCCGCAAGAAAACGCCAAATTTTATTAATACGCTATTCACCCCCCTCTAGCGTAGAGCGTTATTTCTAACAATTGGTATCAGAGCCATACTCTCTGAAAAACTTAACAGTTTGAGAGAACCATCCATGGCTTCTACTCATGATTCTTTTGCAGGAACCGGTGAAGGAAATTGCTACACCATGCCTCCAATATTTGATGGAAACAACGAAGAAGAGGTAAGTATCTCTAATTCTCACTCGTTCGAAGAATTACAAAATGCATTTGAAGATTTGTATGGTGAATTTGGTAATGCTGTCAAAATGATTAAAGATTTGAAGAAATCACTTTCCCAGCAAGAATTAGATTTTCAGAAAAATCTCTCTTTAAAAGAAAAGGATTTTGAAGAACGTCTCTTATTGAAAGAAAAAGATTTCAAAAATCAACTTTCTTTAAAACAAAAAGATTTTGAAAATATGTCTCTTGATAACGAGAATCTTGTAAAAGAAAATCAGTTTTTGCAAAATGATAGTGTAGAACTTAGACAAGTCATTAAGACTATGCATGAAGCTTCTTATGTTGATAAATGCTCTACTTGTACTTCCTGCGATTCTTTGAAGTTAGAAAACGCAGAACTTAGGAAAACTTTAGAATCACGAAGTATAGATGTCCCTAAGGTTATTGAAGAAAAGGAAACGTCAAAGAGAAATCAACGGCATAAAAGCAGAAATCCCATTAGAAATTTTACTGCTCCACCTAGAAATAATTCTAGGGCTGTAAATGAGTCTAGGACAAATTCCTTTAGACCACCTAGACATTACGCTAGGATGTATGAAAACAAGTCTAAAACTAACGCCTTTAGATCACCTAGATACAACTCTAGAAATTGGAATAATGAATCTAGAGTTAATCACTTTACATCGCCTAGAATCAATACTAGGACTATTGTTGATAAGCCTAGAACGAACTACGTTAGACAACCTAGAAATGACTCTAGGATTCTCAACGCCTCTAGGAATGACTCTAGATCACCTAGAATGTATTTGGCGCAACCTAGGCATTGGCACAATCCGAACGTAGTATGCCATTATTGCAATCGGATAGGTCACATTGCACCCGTGTGTTTTGCTAAACATAGGGATTTATCTTTTGGTTATAATTATTATTTGCCTAACCCCAAAGGACCCAAAAAGATATGGGTACCAAAAACCTCTCCGTAGGTATTTTTGCAGGTGTGCTTGAAGACTACAAAATTGTAGTAGATGCACCAAGCACGACACCCAAAGGCATCGAGAGGAATTTCGGTTAGCTATTCTTTTTGATAAAACCAAATATGTGCAAGTTATTAATGTTGACAGATTTGTTGATATATGGCAGCTGGTGTTATTAACATATAAGTTGTCAACTTGATTCTCACCCTGAAAAACGTTGACATGCGTTAACTGTAAGAATCAATTTCTGAAAATTCTTGTTGACTATACTTGTTGATTGACATGCTGAAAATTCATTTTTGATTACTAGTATCAACTATTAAATGCTTGATCCATGCTTTGACAAATGTTGATTCGTGCATTGAATGAGTACCTACTAAAATCATGTTTAGTTGAATTATGTCTTGACAATCTTTTCAAACAGCAAAGTGTTTTAAATCATGTTTTAATATATGTTTTGATAAATGCTTTTTATATTAGCATACTCTCATAATCGGTTTTCAGGACTTAAAAACCTTTTTGGTCTAGTCCACAATCGATTGTTCACAGGCACAATCGATAGTCCGTGGTTTTCTGAGTTCAAAAACTCTGTTTCTTGCAGATTTTTCAGGAACTAAGTGTCAAATAGTTCAACAATCGATTGTCCCTTTTCAACAATCGATTGTCAATCGGTAAAAATCTCAAGATTTGTTACCATTCTGAATTCTGAACTCGACAGATATCATTTATCATCGTGTCAGTTCAAAATAGGCATAAACGTTCTTGAATTTTTTTTAAAAGGCTAGGCTTTCATTTTTATCATGCCCAATTGTATGTGTTGATATGTCTTTGTTAACCATCCGTATCAATTCTCCTTGAATCATGCTTTGTTTTGGTTCTCATTATTGCAAATGCGCTTAATTGAAATATTTGACATTTGTTGCAATATGGATTGCTGAAAATAACCTTGTGTATCACTGTTAATAAAATAACATTGATGCATTTGTTATGCTCTCCGTCAAATGGATTTTTCATTGCTTTTGTAACAATCGGTATTTCCTGTAAAATGTCAAATTGATGTGTTTTGCTTAAACAGGTGATAAGATGGCTGATTCATGATTTGACTATCTATTTGAAACAGCATGCAATATATGTTATGATAAATGCCTTTCAAAATAACAATAGGTATTTTTTTGTTGATAAAATTGATAAATTTATAGAAATCGTCATATTTTATATTCCTCAATATCCTTCCTATTCTTTTGTGAATATGGTAAAAGGAATTAGCCTTAATACAATCTTCTTATCAAAAGAAGAAATGTTTTAGGCAATCTGTTACAAGTAAGAGGAATGTCATTACATTCCATTTTGTCTTACTTAAGAGGGAACTTGTGCTTTGAAAGAATTGATTGCATAAATTTTATTGATGATATTTTCTTAACAAATATCTGTTTGGTTTTTGAATTGTTATTATGGTGATAAACTGTTTATATATATATATCGGAAATGGCTTCACTTGATTAAATGTTGGAAATGCAAATGTGCTCGCTTGAAGCATTCAATTCAATTTCTAGCAAATTGAGATGTCAACGATGGAGGATGACATCAAGACAAACCGGGTATGATCGTTCCTTACTCTACCCTTTAGCTAGTTGAATTGGTATTATATGTCACAAGTATTGATATGAATGTTATTTTGATAAATTGCATAATTGACTAAGTGCATAAATTGTATTGAGTTTTGATTTTCTAAATTGGTATTTATAACAATTGGTGTTGATTATATGTATTCATGATGGAAAATCTATTTTCATAAAAACGTTTTCATCCGAAGAATCATTATCTTCCACCATGTGTTGATGACGTTGTTTCATTCATAATCAATTGTCATAATTCCAAAATTGATTATAATATATTCAAAATTGATTACCATACTTCCAAAATCAATTTTCAGGACTTAGACCATTTTTTTTTGCCCAGTACACAATCGATTGTCAAATTCAACAATCGATTGTCAGTGATTTTCTGAAATTTCAAAAACATTCTGTTTCAAGCCAAATTCTCAGTGTCAAACTTG
The DNA here is from genome assembly GCA_034376525.1 of Nicotiana benthamiana. NCBI lineage: Eukaryota > Viridiplantae > Streptophyta > Magnoliopsida > Solanales > Solanaceae > Nicotiana > Nicotiana benthamiana. Next base: position 975,514 of record CM067327.1, on the reverse strand, counting down.
ACACAATCGATTGTCTCTATCACACAATCGATTGTCAGACGGTATTAATTCAAAAATTCTTACCGTTCTGCTCTGCTGACACCCCTTTAATCGATTGTCAGTTTTCTTTTCAGAATTCCAACGGGCATATCTGTTCAACAATCGATTGTCTCCAGCAAACAATCGATTGTCTCCAGCGGTGGTCTTAAAATCTGACCGTTTTTGAGTCTTCAATTCAGCCATGAATACCATGTCTTCTCCCACTCTATAAATAGAGATGTATTCTTCATTCATATCACAACAAAATCAAGTCTAAGTCTTTAAATTCTATCAAAAGCTCTCCTTGCAAATTTTTAGTCTTCTCAAGTCCCTTTCAATCAAAATGCCAAGAAAAACTAGAGCTTCTAAGCAAGGTGCCTCTGCCTCTGCTCCTCCTACTCCCGGACTGTTTCCATACCAAGATGGAGATGTGTTATTCTTCAGAAGCGAAGCTACACTAAATCGCTTTGTTACAAGATTCGAAAAACGGGATATTCTTCCTCCTCGTTTTTTCCACAATGAGGTATCTTGAAAATTTCAGTCTTGCTGTACACTTTCTTCAGCAATGCAATCTTCTAAACTTCCTTCTCCTTTCTTTTGACTTTATAAATACTACACTCGTTCGGGCATTCTATTCAAATCTCCGCCAGAACGATCAAGGTGATCTTGTCACCTTTGTAAATGGTGTTAAAATTATCATTTCAGATGAATCCCTAAACACCATTGCCTATCTCCCAAATGATGGAGAAAACATTTCTCAATATGTTGGAATAGAAGGAGGATTATTTGACGAAACCTCCTTTCTTCGTCAAGCTGGTCTTGTTAACTATGATCCACGTCTCACTTCTCGTCGTCCTACGATCACGGGAATGGATCCGAACTATCGGTTGATATTCTATTTCATCACCCGAGTTCTCAAGCCCCGAAAAAGCAGTCACACCACTATCTCCCAAGAAGATTGTAAACTCATGCATGCCATTTCTTCCGGAGCTCGATTAAATTATTGTAAATTAATCAAGCTTCACATGCGTGATGCTCTCGCCGAAGACAAACATCTTCCTTATGCACTTCTTGTCATGCATTTTCTTGAATCCGCCGGCATTATCACGGCAAATGGTCCACTTAAAAATCGGACCAAACACTGGGAAATTTCTGAATCTTCATTTCACAGTGGTGGCGATCATGACAATCATCCTCCTCAAAATCCTCCTCCAAATCAAGATCCAAATTCGGATATTTTAAATCATCTTACCCGCATTGAGACAAAAGTTGATAACTTAACCCGCTATGTCCAAGGGTACTTTGACCATGTCAACTATCAATATGGTGCTGTTGTCCCACTTGAGGCACCGCCGCAAAACATGGACGAAGATGATGATAACGAGGATTAAATATTTTCTTGTATTTTTATGGCCTATGTAATATTTTATCTATTTAATGAAAGTTGATTTTCATTTGAAATATCTCTCCTATATCCATTATATGAATTTTTTTGATATTTTAAAAAGGGGGAAGTATATACTTTTTTCAAAAGGAAGAAAAGAAAGGCTATATGCAAGACTAGAGTTTATGCATACTTACATGCTTTCTTTGAATGTGTTGCATAAATTCAGGGGGAATCTTATATTTAGGGGGAATTTTTTTGCAAACTATTCGATTATCCCGTATAATAATCGATTATGTTGACGTTTGTTGAACTAGCATGCTATTATTAGACTTGTTATCTAGCCACTTTTTGTTAATGTCAAAAGGGGGAAAATAAACGGGCTATGCATGCATAATATATTTCCCATGCACTTTGATATAACTGCACACATTTAGGGGGAATCATCATTTGAGGGGAATATCTTATGCAACATGAACATGTCTATGATGCACATTGAATTATCTTGAACTGTTATCATTATGCATATCCCGATACATGTTTGCCATTATCAAAAAGGGGAAAATTGTAAGAAACACGTTCTCGAACTAACGTGTGTTGATTCATGTAGGTTTTGATAAATGCCAAACATTGAGACAAGCATCGGTGATGGAACAATAACAGTCCAAGTACAAGATGGATAGTACGCGTTCAAGAATAGAAGATGCAATCAACTGTTGAGTAGGTCTTAATTTGTAATCTTGACTCAACGACTTATTTCTAATATTGGCTCTCACCTAAAATGATATTCATAAAATCATGCATCATAAGTTTTTAAATAAATAAGTTGCATATTTGCCAAAATGATTTTTAAACTCGTTTTGAGAAAATTGGGTTTAACAATCGATTGTCTTGAAGAAACAATCGATTGTCAAGTTCTATACTTAGTTTTTAAAATGTTGTCTTGAGACAGAAACTTCGTTTGAAATCATTTTTGAAGCAACAATCGATTGTCACTGTTCAACAATCGATTGTCAGATTTTATACTTAGTCTCAAAGTTTTGGACAACTTACAGAATGTTTTCAAAATCTTCAAAAATGCAGAACAATCGATTGTCACTATTTAACAATCGATTGTGCTCAGTGATATTTCCAAACGGACTTCTTCCAACGGCTTTATCTATTTATGGTATAATCTTTACTCAAATCTTTTAGTCAAAAAGTTGCCAGAAATATTTTGAATATTTGAACAACAATCGATTGTCTAAAGTTAACAATCGATTGTCATTCTTTTTAAATTCAACAGAAATCTTTTTAACCGGATTTAAGGAATCTGTCTGTTGAAATTTTGCTCCAACAATCGATTGTGTAATATCAACAATCGATTGTCAGGCAGATTTTCAGGAGCGTTTTCTGGAACTAAAAGCAACGGTCTATTGCTCCATTTTCTCTATAAAGCACTCTCTGAAAATCATTTTTTAAAACACAACAACACTGCAGAAAAATTACAAAGCATACATTACATTCTTGTGATTCAAAGTTCATATCTTACATTGTTTTTTGAGAGCCAAGATTATTGATTGAGTTGTTGTGTTCTTGAGCCATATATTTTGTACTCATAATCCACTCTTTGAGAGAGTTCTTGTAAAGTGAGTAAAAGAGTGTTCTTGTTAAACACTTGTAGTAAGAAGGAGTGTTATATTTCTTCTTGTAAAGTCTTAGGGATAGGTTTCCTTAAGCGGGTTGGTTGAGGCTTGTGTTGTATCAAGTTCTCAAGTTGTAAAGGTTCGTTAGGCACCCGGAAGCTTAACAAGTGAAGTCTTTGGGATTGTTATCCCCGAGCAAGTGAAGTCTTTGAGGTGAGGAACCTCCGAGCAAATTGAAGTCTTTGAGGTGAGGAACCTCCGAGCAAATTGAAGTCTTTGAGGTGAGGAACCTCCGAGCAAATTGAAGTCTTTGAGGTGAGGAACCTCCGAGCAAGTGTTTGAGATTTGTGTGATTCAAGTCTCAAGTGTAAAGGTTTGTTGGGCACCTTAAGCTTGACAAGGTTGTTAGTGGAAATCTCGAGAGAGTCTCTCGGGGACTGGACTAACCACAAAGTGTGGCCAACCAGTATATATCGTGGTGTAATTTATTTTTACTGCATTTGTTTATTTCCTGCAAGGTTTAAATTCCGCAAGAAAACGCCAAATTTTATTAATACGCTATTCACCCCCCCCTCTAGCGTAGAGCGTTATTTCTAACAGAAGAAGCAGGAGGAGGAGAAGGAGAAGCAGAAGGATGAGGAGGAGGAGGAGGAGAAGGAGAAGAAGAAAACAGAAAAATTTGTTTTATGGCTCTTCACGAGCCTATATAGGGTGAAACTCATTTTATATGCCAACTCAGCAAGAAGTGCCTAATTGGAACGAATTTCATGTAATGTACATGCTCATTAGGAACATCCCTATGTTCAGGTGTCTACATGAAAAGTCGTGCCAACTTTAAATGTCTCCGTATGTATTCAGCCAAAAATAACGTTTTCCTTACAAAATACTTGAGACTCCAAAACTAAGTCTACACCAGAGATTCAGGTAAGGGGTTCATTTGACTCAAGGAGATGGTGTTAGGCACTCCCCAAGTTCCGTAACTAGTAAGGTTGCGTACTCGATGAAGTTAGCTTTTAGAAGATTTGAATTAAGGTAAAACAAACACACAAAAATAAACACACAAAATGACTTGAGATCGTCCTCACCTAATAAAATAAAAATAAAAATGAGATACTGCAAGCTCCACTTTTGGCCTCCAAATACAAGTACTATGTGGCATTCCCCGGAATAAAATATATACAAGTCCTTCGGGGCATTCCCCGGATAACTTTAACTAAGTGAACGACATCTCGCCTGAAAATTAACAAAAATCCTAAGATTTGCCAACCCAAGTGTGGCCGGCCTAAACATTCTCCTAACGGTTCAATTACTTAAAAAAGAAGTAAAAATATTTCAATTAACGTTTAAGATTCAATCCAATACCTTGGCCACATACTTGTTTTACTATTTATGTTATCACCCAGTCCATATAATAATTTATTCAAATTTGAAGCCACCAGAATGTAAATAAAAACTCCTTAAACATCTATATCTACATGAATAGTTGTAATTGGCAATTAAAAACTCATTCTAATCATTAAACCCATATGAACAGGGAGTAAACCAATAGACAAGAACAAGTGGAGTAAACAAACAGTAGAATATCATCAAAACAGAGCAATGAAGCGTAGTTCAAACATCCAAACCAACGAAAAAGCAATAAATTAATAAAGAGACTAAGCACAAACAATCTGAGGAAGGAAGAAATAGACCTCATGAATCTAAAATGTCAAAACAAATGAGCCAGGCGACTAGAACCTTTATCTATGACCTCGAACTTGGAAACGGACAGTCGAAATCAACTAAAAAATCCAAATCTTCAACCATTTTTTAGTAAGAAGAAGCAGAATTTTTTTTTGATAATACTTATACATGAAATTAAAATTGAAAATAAAAAGAGAAATCATCTATTTTGTCCAAAACTCCTTTAGTCCATTTTCACTTTGTTTTTCGATTGTCCCTTCTCGTTCCTTGCTTTCTATGTGTTTGTGTGAGTATTTACTGGTGGAGGGATATGGTCGGCGGCGGTTTGGTTGGTTTCCGGCGGCAGAAGCTTGGGGTAAGACTGGTTGACGGGAGAGTGAGGTCGTGGTATTGTTTTTGTGGAGTTTGATGCTGGACGGGGTGTTTAAGGTTATAGAAAAGAGTGCTCTAGTGATGAACGACAGTTGCTGGATATGGAGGAAACGATTGGAGGCTCTAATGGTGGATGATGTGATAGAGACAGAGTGAAGGGGTGTTAGAGACGGCTGGAGGTGAAGAATTTCCGGCGAGTTTTGGGCATGGAGGAGGCGACACTGATCTTGCCTTTTGGTCTCTAGGGATTGTTTTGTGTTGTATTGAGGAAGATGAAGAGTCTCCTAGGTTTTTGCTAGGTTTTTCTTGTTAAGGACGAAGAAGATGAAGAAAACCTAACTTTTGTCTAGCCCCCCTCCCCCCCCTAAAATGAAAAAATTGTTGATCTATGTCTAGGGTCTTTTTAGTTTATTAGGATTTTAGGGTTAGGTTAGTCGGTATTGAGCCTAGTATTATAGGCTAGATTTGAATTGGGTAAAATTTGGCCAAATATACCTTTAAAGTTGGGCCTTTAACTCTAGTAGACTAAAAATATTCGCTCATAAAATAACAACTATAAAATGAAGAACACATTTCTGGTTAATTAAAGTAAAATTAAAAATAAAAGTGAAACTATTTTATATCAATTAACCAAATAAATAAAAAATATTTTTGTAATTTTCAATTTTGTTTGATAAAATTGTAGAAGAGTCAAAATTTATTAAAATAACTATATTAGATCTAAACTAAGCATTTAAATGCTATAAAATGTAAAATTTTGGGAGGGTCCAAAATCACATGTATATTGTAAGGCCCAGGAATTTTTCACTAAGTGATTTAGGATTTCGTTGTGTCACATAGACTTGTTATGAAAATTTTATGTGCTATTAATATGGTGTAAATCCATTGGATTGGTAAATATATGTATAAGTCTTGTGGTAAGTAACTTGGGGTCCAAGGAAAGGCCTAAGTCTAAGAACAACTGGAAAAGTCCATTATGGGATAAAATTTCCAATGATGTTACACTAGTCTCTAATTTAAACGATAATATATAAATATCTATAAGGATTTAGGTGATGAACAATATATCAAATGAAAGGACTTCGAGTCTAGTTTCCAACTCCTCAAACCGTTTGTCATTTGGACATTCCTACACAAAGTTATGATCAAATTACCAAAGGCTGGAAAATGTATCCTGTGTCAATTCTGCGACCGCAAATCATGTCGCATTTCTCACTTTGCGGTCGCATTCTGGTCACATAATGGGCCAGTGTAGCCCAGTTTTGGGTGCCAATTTTGCGGACCGCATTCTTATTCTGCGGTCCATTCTGTTATATTAGAATCGACGTCATAGGGTTAATTTTCTAATTTTTATAACCCAACCCCATTTTGATATATAGCCTTTGCGGATTCATTTGGGATCATTTTATATTGATTTTAGAGAGAGGTGAGAGAATATTAGAGAGAGAAGGAGGAACCCAACATTTAAATCATCCAAACCTTGCATCAATCTTCAATCAAAGAACCCAATTACAAGATCTTCATCTAAGAGGTAAGATTCTATACCCTAGGTTTTTAATTTCGAGTTTGGATTATAAGATGGGTTATTGAGGTATGATTCTTGGGGGTATTAGTATTGTGTATACATTCATGTATCACATAGGTTTATGAGAAGATTGTTTAACTTTAATAAGTAAAGATTGGGTTAGGGAATGAAGGAAATCTTGAAAAATGGATTGAAATCAAGATGCTCATCTAGTATTTCATAAAATGCTCACATGAGCTAGAGTTATGAATATCTTTCTAATTTTTGCTCAATAGCTATGTATAAAAATAGATTGAAGTTGCTAGAATTTTCGGAGTATCGTAGTAATTAAAGAAAAGCTCAAGAAAGATATGTGTGGCTAAAAGCCCGTCTATTAGAAATTGAGCTCTATCGATGCTTGTGTAAATGTGGTAAGACTGAACTTTGGATTCTTGCTTTGATTGATACTTTACATGAATTGATATTGTGACCATATATTTGTGGAAGATTCATTCCAATGTGATCAATGTACTATTCTTGAGAACTTGAATTATAAATGTACTTGGTGATGCCTTTGATGTGTTTTATTATGGGTTGGTGCATCCCCCTATTGGTTTGGAAGAATACGCCGTGTTTAAAGTTCCGTTGTTAATAAACTTGAGATGTATGATTTCTGGAACATTGTATATGCCCATGGTTCGTGATTCCTCTCATGTGCACTTGACATTTTGAATTGAATGGCTTGTTGTTGAAATTGATATTGATGTAATATGTGAACCTATGGACGGGCTTTGAAACGCATAGGTGTGTGCTGTAACATGTGGGACCTATGGACGGGCTATGAAATACATAGGTGTGTACTGTAACATGTGGGTCCAATAGACGGGCTATGAGACACATAGGTGTATACAATAACATGTGGGACATATGGACGGGTAACATATGGGACACATGGATGGACTATGAAACGCACAGGTGTGTACTGTAACATGTGGGACCTATGGACGGGCTATGAAACTCATAGGTGTGTACTGTAATATGTGAGACCTATGGACAGGCTATGAAACACATAGATGTATGATATAATATGTGAACCCTATGCATGGGCGATGAATCGCAACCTAAAGGTATGGAAATTATGTGAAAGCTATGTCATCCCTTTTATGTGATAATGTCGTGATCATTTAAAGTGTTTGAGTTTCACTTGTGAATTCCTTATTCTTGTATGAAAGTTATTTCTAAATAGATGGTGTTTAGTGAGTCATACTAGTGCTATTCAATTGAACTAACGTCCCTTTTGTCGGGGGCGCTGTATTATTTTATGATATTGGTGTTTCCACAGCGAGCGACATCGGCCAGTGGTAGCAGTATTCTCTTCCAAGCATACTTGGTGATCCCCACTTTGTCCCGGGGTCATGCCATGTATCTCCTATTCATTTTCTCATCACATACTTGGTATTTGAGGTATAGCCGGAGCCTTGTTACCGACATTTCCATATTATTATTCAGTTATGATTAGAGGATCCATAGACATGTTGTGGGTAATATCGGGTATTGGATTTTAAAATAGAAATACTGATGTTTGGCAATGATGTATACAACTTGTAATACATTTAAACTGGCGAATGAAGTTGCTAATAAAATGGAATGGAAATTATTAATTATCTGTTTATAGAATTTGATTAACGGATTCCATCCCCTAATTATTCATGAGCTAGTTTGGGTAGAATGAGACCTAACAGGCTTCCTCGGTCGGATTTACTCGGTTGAGCGTCGGTCGCGCTCCTCGGATTTTGGGGCGTGACAAACTTGGTATAAGAGCCTAAGGTTTTAAAGTGTCCTAGGATACTCGGAGCCGTGTCTAGTTGAGTCCTTCTTATCGGTGTGTTGTCGACCACATCTATAAGTTGGAGGCTATTCGGACATTTAGGATATTCACCTTTCATTGATACTCCAATCGTGCAATAGAGCTCAAATTAGGGAGCTAATCTCCTTTCTAAGTCTTATTCTCAGTAGTGGTAACCTTGATGCCATTATCCGCGAATTTGAAGCATGTAAGGAGGGATTGATCCCACCATAGAGTCCGAGTGGATTGCCCAAGGACTTGTTAGGAGAATTTACTGAGATATGGATAGATTGGTAAACCATATTACTAAGAAGGGAGTGTCCCGCTCCCGATTGATGTCTCTACACCATCAGATCTTGTGGTATGTCAGCATGTTACCTACGTACGTTTGAGATGTGGAGTCGAGAGGTATCGATTAAGCTATTTCCCTATAAACCTAATGTCGCTAAGTGAGTCAAATAAGAATTTCTACTCATTGTATATGTACATATTGAAGAGTTCTCATAAACCTGGCCTTAACAGGGTGTTGAATAGCAAAACATTCCGTGTATCGACTCTTTGAATGGGATGTATTATTTACAAACTTTCCCAATCACAGTTTTATTATTCACAACCTCCAATGGAATTGAGCTCTATAAGTATGTTTATGAATTGAGTTATGACACTATTGATACTTCCCACTTGATTTCCTAAATTCTCACCAAAGGATTATATCCGATGAATTTCTTACAGAATATTTTTATTTAATTGGACAAAATCTACTCGCTTGAGCCTATACATGTCAAGTTTTCCTATGTGGTGTAAAGTTCCATGCAAAGTATCTCAACGTTGTGATCCTTCTCAAGTCACTATTTTACTCACTTGTGTATATGGATTAAATGGTTTGAATAGTCAATCTAATCTCTCATCATGAAAGCTTCTCACTTCCTAGTAACATAAGGGTATACCTTAAAACCTATCACATGAGTGCATGTAAATCAAAATGGTCACCGTGTGCATAAAGTCTCTCCCAAAATTGGGATACTCACATCCCAGTCATAGGAAAATATTGTGTTGCTATAACTTTCGTGTCCACTTGGTACCTCCCGTTATATGTAGCTCACTTTGTTCTAGTATTAAGGTTTCTCGTGTCCTGGTCATATATTGCAATTGGGAGTTAATATAGTTGAGACATGCCCAGCTCATAACAAATGTTTATCTTCTCTTTACACCTCCACATGTGTTAACATCCTCAAGTAAAAATATTCATGAAGAACTTACTATGAACATCTGCAAACCCTCCACCATTATTCCATACTATCTTATTTGGTTATCATATCACCTCAAGGTTCATCAAGGGTTGATAGCCTGCCGAAATTGAATGATCTCTTTCCGATAATGGATTATATACACTTGTGCTAGTCCAAACATCTACTTATCAATCTAAGTCTCGCCTTTTGGTTTTGGGCTGGCCAAGGAGAAATACACCTAGTAACACATTTATATGTCAAAATCTTTCTCTCAGTCCAGTCTTATAGCATCTCCCCATATGGCTTGTAATAGATGGTTGTATAGAAGTGTGTTGTAATGATTCATTATAAATTTGAGTTGCTAAACACAATGGAATTTTGAATTCTAGAGATATACATCACGTGACTTTATACAGAAATCTTCTTAAAAAGGGGGGGAGGGTAGCTTCTCGTAATCGTTTTATATTACCCCTCTTCCTAGTGGTTACAATGTAGAGGTTACTTCCATAACTCTCCCTCACCTTCTGTGATTTGTCTTGCATTATGTGTTGTTTACCTGCAATCTTTAATTCTATAACATCCCAATGTCTCAACTAGTTATCTAACTATATGATATGATTTAATTAACCTCACTATTATGTTCCCTACAAGCGCCCTAAGGGTGGGCAAGTTTCTCCTTTTCTACAAACTTCTAATGTCTTCAACTCGGTCTATGCTCGTTGGTTCTAAATGGCGCTCATTATTTTTGCTAACCTACCATCTACTTCATCTGATAACTCTTGTTGTAGAATATATTTATGTTTCATGGCATCAAAGAGGAATTCTTGTCGTATTAAGGATGAGGACATGTTCCTTTTGTTAGGATAACCAGATATTGCTCGCACTTCTTATGAGAGAGTCTTTCCTAAATAATAATCTACTTTCTCCACTTGTCCATGTGACCAGATAGCCCAGGTTAATTGACTATATCAGTTTCATCTAAGGATAGTTTTGCTACCCTTGCTATTACACCTCATTAGGAGGATAAGAGTGTCTTTTGTCCTTCTCCCTGTAGCATCATGTTAACCATTAGAATGCCTCTAACCAGTATATGATTTCATCCGAACATTTAGATGTCCGAGCTATGTGGTTTTACTTGATAAAAGGATTAGATTAGATGCCTTCAGATATTTGCACATATCATAAGCATATCGATTTAAAAGACAAGTTTGGTCGTATCTTTAGTTCCCTCATATAAGATCAATTATCAGGAAGGATTAAGCTATCTAAAATATGATAATCTCACAAGTGTTCAAATTATTTTCATCCCCACGGGCTTGTGGCATAGATTTCTTGTGTCAAGTAATGTTAAGAGTGTAATTCAACTACATGTATTTAGAAAACCGTATATTAGTTAAGGCACCAGATTATTCTTATTCTTGATAAACAGGTTTTCCGTACACTATATAAAACAAGTAGTTCACGTACTTGAGCATTCCTCCTTAATGGTTCATATTTCCAATGTACGAGTTACTCTGATGCTTTAATTGTATGATAGTTATAGTTGATGTCATCACAATGATTAACCATATCAGCATCACGAATAGAAATCCTCGTGTCTCTTACCATATAACTTTATGGAATGACCTACTCAGTGCCTAAAAGGATTCCTGAATAACTCCAAGCCCAATCTTGAACTCTGTTGTTCCTTACTGTATTAGATCTATTGGGTATTGAAGGTTCAAACATATCAAATAAGAAGTATCCACATGTGATCCAATATATTCGATAGGTAATTTTATCGTCAGTTTATGATAGCATATCCTAGGGTGATTGTTGAAGGTCATCAATGGTTTAGAATGAGTGTTCATGTAGAGATCTAGAGTTTAGAAAAATGAAGGGGTTATTCTCAATACTTCCCCTAAAGATGATAGGTGAGTTGATAAAGAAGGTTGCATAAGTATATTTCATATTAGGTTGCACTGGGAGTATAATATTCCTCGTAACTGTTCCTTATGTACTTTGTGTTTGCATATGTTTATGTCTAAGAAGGTAGTGATAAAAGTGGGATGTGAATTGATTTGATTGAACATATGATCATGGTAATATCCCATATGATGCACTACTGGAAAGAGTCTTGTGGCTTGACTTTATATGGATTGTTGATTGAAATGAAATTGTATTCTTTTTGATGAACACCTTAGTGATTACATTAATGGCTGGTAAGGACTATTATGAACACATGACTGTTTGGTTACTACAAAATGACAATCTTGATGGTATGATGCCATGTGATGGAATTGTGGGATGTCGTTGTTACCATGAATTGAAATACCCGGTGGAATGTAAACTGTACAATAGAAATTATTAAAGGTAAAGTCAATGGATAATTAACTCATGTGATGCGTCTATCTGTCATCCTTGTTATGTATGTTTGGGAGTTGATATTATTTCCGAGAATATGTCATGATAGATCTTCTAAGTTGAGAAGGCCATCTGGAAGGTTGAAAGTGTCGTGGAAGGAAAATATTTTTGCTTGATTGAATATCAATCAATTTTGACTTGAAAGGTACCATATAGGTGTTTTGATCTAAAACTGTGTAGTCCATGTCTAGTATCCTTATGATAATGTAGTGCTTGTAATAATGGGATTAGGATTGTTGATACATACATTGTGGTGCTCTGTCTAGTTGTGGATGTGTTGTTAAGACAATTTTGGTGATTCTCTGGCAGGTGGATAGGCCTAGTTACAAAAGAAACTCTGCCGAAACTTCTGAAAAATTTAGGAGTTAGTCAAAATTTAAGGTCTTGAAAGAGGTAGGTAAGAAGAGAGAATGATTATATTAAGAATTTGAGTCGGAATCTACTCCTTATCAAGGACGAATGATCCTGGGGGGGTGGGGGGATGTAAGGCCCCAAAAATTTTCGCTAAGTGATTTAGGATTTCGTTGTGTCATGTAGACTTATTATAATAATTTTATGTGTTATTAATATGGATTAAATCAATTGAATTTATAAATATGTGTATAAGTCTTGTAGTAAATAATTTGGGGTCCAAGGAAAGGCCTAAGTCTAAGAAAAATTAGAAAAGTCCATTATGGGTTAAAATTTCCAATGATCTTAACTAGTCCCTAATTTGAACGAGAATATCTAAATATATATAAGGTTTTAGGTGATGAATAACCTATCAAGTGAAAGGTCTTCGAGTCCAGTTACCAACACTTTAAATCGTTTGTCATTTGGACATTCCTACACAAAGTTATGATCAAATTAACAAAGGCTGGAAAATGTATCCTATGTCAATTCTGCGACCGCAAATCATGTCGCATTTCTCATTTTGTGGTCGCATTCTGGGCCAGTATAGCCTATTTTGGGCACCGATTTTGCGGTGCATTCTACGGACTGCATTCCTATTCTGCAGTCCATTCTAATATAGCAGAACCGACGTCGTAGGGTTAATTTTCTGATTTTTATAACCCGACCCCATTTTGATATAGCCGTTGAGGCTTCATTTGGGGTCATTTTCTACTGATTTTAGAGATATGTGAGAGAATTTTAAGAGAGAAGGAGGAACCCAACATTTAAATAATCCAAACCTTGCATTAATCTTCAAGAATCAAAGAACCCAATCACAAGAACTTTATCTAAGAGGTAAGATTCTATAACTTAGGTTTTTAATTTCAAGTTTGGATTATAAGATGGGTTATTGAGGTATAACTCTTGGGGGTATTAGTATTGTTTATACATGCATGTACAACTTAAGTTTATGAAAAGATTATTTAATTTAAATAAGTAAAGATTGGGTTAGGGAATGAAGAAAATCTTGAAAAGGGGATTTGAAATCAAGATGCTCATCTAGTATTTGATAAAATGCTCAAATAAGCTAGAGTTATGAATATCTTTCTAATTTTGCTCAATTTTGCTATGTCTAAAAATAGATTGAAGTTGCTAGAATTTTCGAAATATCATAGTAATTAAAGAAAATCTCAAGAAAGGTATGTATGGCTACAACCCCGTCTTTTAGAAATTGAGCTCTATCGATGCTTGTGTAAATGTAGTAAGACTGAACTTTGGATTCTTGCTTTGACTGATACTTTACATGAATTGATATTGTGACCCTATATTTGTGGAAGATGCATTCCAATGTGATCTATGTGCTATTCTTGAGAACTTGAATTATAAATGTACTTGGTGATGCCTTTGATGTGTTTTATTATGGGTTGGTGTATCCCTCCTATTGATTTGGAAGAATCCGTCGTGTTTAAAATACCGCTGTTAATAAACTTGAGTTGTGTGATTTCAGGAACATTGTATATGCCCATGGTTCATGATTCCTCTCATGTGCACTTGACATTTTGAATTGAATGGCTTGTTGTCGAAATTGATATTAATGTAATATGTGAACCTATGGACGAGCTATGAAACGCATAGGTGTGTGCTGTAACATGTGGGACCTATGGACGGGCTATGAAACACATAGGTGTGTACTGTAACATGTGGGACCTATGGACGGGCTATGAAACACATAGGTGTGTATTGTAATATGTGGAACCTGTGGACGGACTATAAAACACATAGGTTTATGATATAATATGTGAACCCCATGGATGAGCGATGAATCGCAACCTAAAGGTATGGAAATTATGTGGAAAGTTATGTGATCGCTTTTATTTGATAATGTCATGATCATTTAAAGTGTTTGAGTTTCACTTGTGATTTCCTTATTGTTGTATGAAAGTTCTTTCTAAATAGATAGTGTTTAGTTATACATACTAGTGCTATTCAATGGCACTAACGTCCCTTTTGCCGGGGGCGCTATATCATTTTATGATACAGGTATTTCAACATCGAGCGACATCGGCCAGTGGTAGCAGTATTCTCTTCCCAGCATACTTGGTGAGCCTCACTTTGTCCCGGGGTCATGTCATGTATCCCTGTTCATTTTCTCATCACATACTTGGTATTTGAGGTATAGCCGGAACCTTGTTGCCGGCATTTTCATATTATTCTTCAGTTATGATTAGAGGCTCCGTAGACAGGTTGTGGGTAACGTCGGGTATTGGAAATTAAAATAGAAATACTTATGTTTGTCAATGATGTTTACAACTTGTAATACCTATAAAGTGGCGAATGAAGTTGCTAATGAAAATGGAATGAAAATTGTTAATTATATTTTTTATAGAATTTGATTAATGAAGTTCATCCCCTAATTATTCATGAGTTAGTTTGAGTAGAATGAGACCTAACAGGCTTGCACGGTCAGGTTTACTCGGTTGAGCGCAGGTCGCGCTCCTCGGATTTTGGGGCGTGACATATACACCATATCGAAGGCAGCCATAAGAGCACTCATGCTCGAGGTAGCCGCAGCTAGAAGAGAGAAGAAGAATAGTTTAGCTGGGAAACTGAATACTATCGGTATTGAATATAAAGTTTAGCTGGGAAAATGATTACTATTGGTATTGAATATAAATCTACAGTATAAATGCACATCCACTAACCGACTACACTAACTAATGCGCAAGTTACATAATTACCCCTAACTAACACATTGTAACTACTTATCTTCGTGCCTATATCCTCAATAATTTATAGTAGTGTTTGAATTCATGACGTATTCACATGTTACGCCTTACCACTTTTTTCTACAATTCAAGGGCGAGCGTTGGAAAGTTTAAGTTGATGTTCTTATACGTTTCTTTTTTGGGTTAATCTAAATTTTCTTTTCTTGTTTTGCTAAATTATTGATTTAATTCATATTCGGGGATTCAAGCCTGCTGATTGGGGTCTCGAGGTCGATTCTAGGGCTCGGGCTCGAGCTATCGCGGGTGATCGGGGTAGGGCTAACAGTTATGACATAATAACGAAGGCTCTTTAAGGCAAATGATAAACAATAAATGATGAATCAATACTAAGATAATAAATAAAAGCAATAATATCAAGAGAGTATATGAGAGAGCAAAGAGAATGTTCTTGTATATTTCTTGAGGAGCAACTGGAGCAACAGAGTTAAGCGGGGATGGGACAGCTATAGGAGGGAAATTATAACATAGTACAAAATACATTAACTACTCAGATACGGGGATGGGACAGCTATATATGATGTCCTGAAGCCCTACATTGGGCTTAGAATAGCCTGCTAGGCTCTGTCAGTCTTAGTCAAGCGCCTTGGGAACTTCCCTCTTCTCTACTATAGCCGTTGGTCTTTCCTGCCCCGAGATCGGGCCCCGACGACCCTTGACAGTGAGCCTCAACCTCGGTCTCGAACCTCAAGAAGCACGTTCGCGGGGCACCATAATGATGGGTAAATTGGACCCCCCCCCCCCGGATTTTACCATACACAGATACATAAATTAACAAGAGGAAAAAGAAATACGTACGCATTTTTCCTCTGTTGCATTAAATGAGTGTTTACCTATAAAATGATACAGTTGAACTTATACGTGGTTTATAAACAAGTGAATCAATTTGATCCTAAAGTGATAAATAAATTAAATGAGAATGTAAGACTTAGCATTGAAATCGAGATAAAACAATAGAGATCTTGGTTTCGGGAGAAAAGCTTCCAGAGGCAGTAATAACGATAGTATTAACAAGAAGATAAATTGTTATTGAGTTTTAAATAGTATATAGCATAAGTTTGTTAGAAAATTTGTGTATTATAATGATTGTTGAAATCCTTATTTATAGTGACACCTAGGGAACAATGTCCTAAGATCAAGCCCCTCTAAAATAATAATTATAGGGGCCATTAATAAATATATAACGGCACACTATAAATGCTCTATTCTCTATAACGCACTATTTATTTAATGCTGCATAATATTTTTCATAAATGCTATCATGTGACAAATATTTATTTGTCTTCATGAGAAACATTCACTTCGAAGGCTTCCCGTGCCCGCCGAGAATATTTCCCTAGTATCGACTTTCACCGATCTTTCCTTTCATTTATTTCTGGTTTCACGTGTCACTGTATTTAATATGGATCAATTTTACCATGTACAATGATTAGGGAAGTGGATTGTTAGAAGATGAATAAGAAGTGTGTCATTAGATCATCTGATTATGTGGTTAACTAGAGTTTAGAATTATCCACCTTGCTGTGACAAGGCTTTGCTAATAATAGCTGTTAAGTTTATTTTGTTAACAAAAGGAAGAAAGACGAAATGCTCAAGTTTTGTATAAAGTCCTAATAGAAGGTTTAACCTTCTAAAGGCTCGTTACGGGTGTCCATCTCCAAGTAATTGAAGCAATCAATGTAAAGTTGTATATCTGATACTATGCGAGGTATTATCCTTTGTTAGGATAGAAAAAATTAGTTCTAATACAAAAATTAGTAAAGCAAATCTTCAATAATAATAAATAAGACAATAAAAGAGAAATGTATCAAAAGAGATAGAAATACATAACGCGGTTTGATCAATTGACTTACGTTAAGACATGGAAATAAGCAATCCGCTATATAAAAGAGAACACAAAATCTCATGAAAAGACAAAATATAAATGACACACTAACACTTGTCCGGTAAAATTCTTCCTCTAAAGACGACTCTCACACCCCATGTGACTACATTATGGATATTGTTGAATAAGAAGTAAGGATCTCTAATTTATAGAAGTTCAAACTTTTTCCTACAAGTAAAAGGACTAGCCAAATATGATAGATTTGTAATTTCTTTCTACAAGAAGAAAAATCGAATTAAGGTAAATATGTTGCACTTTCTTCAACATATAGGAAAACAAAATATAGCAAGAAAATTATGGCAAACAGCTAATAATTCTCCCCCTTGACCTGAATTTTTTGTCAAAATAAACTTGATATACCTTCATCACGTAGCCTTCAACAAGTCTTATCTCCAAATTTCCATCACAAAGTTTGTTTCAACGCGCATAGCATTCCGGTCAAATTCTTAGACAAAAATCATTATTACTGTCAAATAGGTTGCGGCTAGAACTAAACCTGTTAAGATGAACTTGTCTTAAACCCACTCTGATACCACTTGTTAGGACCGAAATAATCAGGTGTAGTGCAGAAGCTAGTAAAGCATACCTTGAACGATGATAAATTAGACAAGAAAAGAGAAATATATGAAAAGAGACACAAACAATTAACGTGGTTCGATCAACTGATCTACATCCACGACGAGATGAACAATCCACTGCAGTAAAAGAGAGTACAAAATATCGAGAGAACCTCACAAAGAGGTAAACACAAGTGACACACTAATACTTGGCCCGTAAAATTTTTCCCCTAAACACGACTCTCAAACTTATATGCTACTGAACGAAAAGGAGGGATCCTCAATTTATAGAAGTCCAAATATTTTTCTCCAAGAAAACGAACTAGCCAAATATTAAAGATTTATGATTTTCTTCTAAACGAAAGAAAACCTAATTATAAAAAATATGTTGCCCTTTTCTTTAAGAGATAAAAAAAACAAAATATAATTAAAAAAAAATTAGGACAACTCCTAACATCCTTTAGTTCCCTGAATTAGAAAAAAATAACTACATTACGGCTAATTGGTACTGATTTTCACCAGATGACTCTCAAATAAATGTTCTTCACATGCCTACTTATTCCCTATTTATCTTGAACTAAAGGGCTAAAACAGAAAGGAAATATTCGATAAAGGGGCAAAAGCTATGTGGTTTGATTTTTAAGCTTTTTCCCCCTTGTTTTGGATAGATTTTAAAATTCTTACTTTTTAAGATTTTCGTATACGGTTAAAACATGACTTGCCCGATGGTGCTAATTAATCGAGATCGGGGAATTACATCGAAGATCAGTCTCGTACTAGATCAGGTCAGAGCACGAAGATAATGTGCCGAGCTCTAGAATCGAGGTGTTCGTCGAGATTGAGGCCAACAGCGTTCGAGACCATATACGACCGACTTCGAACAAAGCGCAATAACAAAAAGGCGAGATATCTGCAATCGGCCGAATATTATGGAGAAAATCCCGAAAAAGATCAAACCAAGAGCGGTTGTTTAGGCTAATCATGGTATTTACTTTTGTAATTAGAGTTATTCCATAATTAAGATTCCTCTACTATATAAAGAGGAATCCCCATCATTGTAGCCACCTTATATTAATACAGAAAATCAATTTAGTATTCTGTCTTTAATTTACATTTTCTTTATTAGTTTGCTGCCTTTTTGCTGTTCTTGCTCTACTAGCTCGAGGGTGTACTAGCTCGAGAGCTCTGTCCAATCATTTGTTTGTTTCATTATTGTCAATTTTCATCACTTACCTTTACATTTATCAATTGGTATGAGGTGACATCACGTGTCCTTAAAATTACATTATAAGTTTAATTATTATCCGGATTTTCAGGTAAACAGTTTGGCGCCCACCGTGGGGCTAAGGATAATAGTGATTGCCTAGTATTAATCCTCATAACACACACTGCTTTTATGCCTATACTCGTAAGTGTCTTTGTCACGACCCAATTTCCAAATCCAATCGTAATGGCGCCTCTTGTGAAGCCAAGGCCAGCCAGACCGTTCCAGAACACCACTTAAAGCAGTTCGTCAGTTATTTTGAATATGAATTTAATGATATTAATCAATATAAATACAACCCAATATAGCTCGACCGGGGTGTCACAAGTCACAAGCATCTAGGAGTGCCTTTATTTAAATTTTAAAGTCTATAATACATAGGGCAAAATCTCGGAATCAAGAAGAAGAAGAATCTCGATGCCGCGAATGACGGCGGTCACCTTGCTTAGCTACGATAGCAATACCTTCAATCAGCTACTAACCCGCTACCGGGTGAACAGTTCCTGCAACTGCACGCAAGGTGTAAAGAGTAAAGTGAGTATTTCCAACTCAGTGGTAATAAGAGCGAATAATATCTGAGCGATAAGAAAACACGTATGAGCACACCAAGCAGCTATAAAAGACAGAATAACCCTTTGAAAAAAAACCGGAATACTGTGAAAAAGTCCTTTTAGAAAATCTCAAGATCAGTTCAAAATCTCTTTTACAAAGTCTCTTTTATTTTCAAATATCTCTTTTATTTTCAACATCCTAGCATACGAATGCTATATCAGATAGAACAAGTCATCTCATAGGTCTGCCCCTTGGGCACAACACTCCTTAACATATAACACCAGGGTATCTCCTCAACAAGGCAAGTAACAGTATGTATGCCAATGATATATGAGTGCTAAATGTCGTGCCACGTAGCAAAAAACAAGAGTGAATGCATGAATGAAATGCAATGCACATGACCTCTACGGCGCGTAGCCCGATCCAGGGGTACCCTGCACTCATTGGGGGTGTATACAGACTCTGGATGGGCTTCTATAGCCAAAGCGCAATAATACTGTGGGTGCAGTCCAATCCATATTATATACTATTGCGGCATGCAGTCCGATCCATGCAATATGCTACTACGGCGTGCAATCTGATCCATATAATATACTACTGCGACGTGCAGTCCGATCCATACAATATGCCATTGCGGTATGAAGTCCGATCCATGCAGTATGCTACTGCGGCGTGCAGTCCTATCCACGCATGTATATGCATATGCACACATAACACTCGAGGCCCGAAAGCCTCCTTACATCACTCTTCATGCCCTCACATATGTCCTTCAACCTCAATCAGTCCAAAATAGTCATAAGCCCCTCGGGCATCCGTAAAATAATAATACTCAGCTCAACATTAGTTCAATATCAGTTAAAACTCCAAGTTTGAGAAAAATATAGCTGAGTTCATGAAATAGTGTAAATCACATGGACTGAGTTTAAAATATATTTCAAACAGTGAGGAAAACAATGATGATAGTTCACAAAGAGTTCTTATAATCGGCAATAAGCCCCAAGTATGGCAATGAGCCCTAGTCATAATGATAATAACAAAACATTTACAATTTTGCGGTAAAACCTAACAACCGGGACGGACCAAGTCATAATCCCCAACGGTGCTCTACCCCACGCTCAGGTCCAGCGTGCAAGTCACCACAATACAGTACTAAGATGTGCAAATCAGGGGTTTCAAACCCTCAAAATATCATTCACAAGTATTACTCACCCCGAACCGGTGAAATTCCTCACTCGCGATGCCTTTGCCCCTCAAATTGGCCTCCACGTGCGTCAAATCTAACCAAAAGAAGTATAAATATATCATAATATGCTAATGGGACAACACCCAATCGAAAACAATCGAAATATAGCAAGAACCTCAAAACTAGCAAAGCCCGAGCCCCGGGCGCACTTCTCGAAAAATTACGAAACTTACATTTTCGGAATCCTCATCTCACATCGAGTCCATACATACAAATTTCAAAAAAATTGGAGTTCATTTAACTTCTCAAATCACCATTTTACAATTTCAATCTCAACCCCTAATTTCATGTGATTTGGCTATGTTTTCATGAATTTCAAGGATGATTCTTCAATAAAATCATATATTTAACTCATAAAACTTACCTCCAATTGATTCCCAGTCTAAACTCTTCAAAACCTTCGGCAATAGCTCCCAAGCTAGCTCAATAATAGTCCCTTATGTTTTCTTGCAAAATGAGGTCAATTTACACTTGAAAACCCAATTTTTTTGTACTACCGCACTACTTGGGGTACTGCGGGGAACATGGCATCAGTGCAATATGTTTCAAGAAGTTAAATTTCAGACCCTACTGTAATTTACACAGGTGCGGCGCGCCTCGCGCTGCATCGGGCGCCGCGGTATTGCAAATTTCTGTGTTGCTTTGATAATTTGGTCATAACTTTGTGTAGGAATGTCCGAATGACAAACGGTTGATTGCGTTGGTAACTAGACTCAGATATATTTAATGTGATAGTTCATCACCCAACTCATTATATAACTGGAGAAATAATCTTTTAAAGTGAGGTCTTGTGCGCACTCATTTACAACTTTGTCTATTATGAATTTTCTCCAACTTCAAAAGTTCCCGTTATCCATCCGAAATCACCCCGAGGTCCCCGAGACCTAAAAAAAAAGGGCAGATATATTCTAATACCTCATTCAAACTTGCTCGCGTCATAAAAATGCTATCGTTAATATCAAAATCCGCTAATTTTCTCAAATCAAGCCTAAGTCTCTTAAAAACTTCCGAATTGCACATTCGATCAAATACCCGACCAAACGATGTCGGAATGATCTTAAAATTTGCACGCATATCAAAAATCATCTAAAGAAGCTACTGCAACTCTCAGAATTATATTCTGAATCCCGGATAAAAATATCACATGTCAACCGGAAATCGCCAAAATACTAACTTCGCCAAGATATGCTAATTTCTTCACCGAACCTCCAAAATTAATTCCGATTGCGCTCCTAAGCCTTTAATCATCGCCCAAAGCTAACCAAATCATCGGAATTTAATTCCGATTCCTCTAACTCCCAAGTCAACATCCGGTTGATTTTTCCAACTTAAGTCTTCTTAAAAGAGAATAACTGTCTCATTTCTTAATAAAGTCACTCCAATTAAATTCTAATGCACCCAATATTGATAATGAAACATAAGGAAACTAAAAATGGGAATAACGGGGTAGTAACTCATGAGACGACGGGTCAGGTTGTCACATTCTCCGCAACTTAAACAAACGTTCGTCCTCGAATGTGCGCAGAGTTGTTCCAAAAGCCCAACAATTGTTGAATAACCTTACCATGTATAAATCCGGGGATGAACTCACGTCACCCTATCTCGCATAGGTTTGATAATACAATACATATGAAATTTCAAAGCCATTTAGACCATAAACCGTAGACCCACATTGCACTTTCCGAAACCATACCCAGAATTAACACGAACCAGCTATAATAACCCATAATCCAATACTCGGAACAATAGTCTATGTTCACAGCAGTTACCCACAATACCAAATACCGATAGGAAACCTCTTGTTAGCTAAAGTCTTATTCCAACACTTTCATATACTGCCAACAATAATTAAAACACGCGATAAAACGTAACCGTTTCTTAATTCAACCATTTATGAAGTCATTTCCTCTTTTATTAATATCGCAACAGATTTTCGAGCCGATCCTCGATATTATCCTCCTAACAAACAGAAATCGATTCTGTTCGTATTTATCACTGCCCCCAACGATCACCTCGAATCCAACACACCACCCCGGTGATATAACACCCCAATACACGCCTAAGACACAACTTGCATAATACGCGCACCTATAAGAAATGGTCCGAACATACTCAAATCAAGAAAATGATTCAACTGAGAGAGTTGTACCTCAAATTCACTAGTACTGCCATAACACAAGGCTGAGACCCTGTCTCACATCATAGAAATAGGACACACAAATTTGACCCGCAAGGTCATGTTTCCACATTTCTTTATTGCACGCAGATCCCATCCAAGTACTTATTCCACGTGAAACACCTCTGCACTGACATCCGCCACGAAGGACGAATTAAGAAGCAATATTTCCCAGTTGTCCGCTGGTTCCTTGAATTATAAATCATTATGCTAAACATATTCTAACACACTTCACCACTTAACCCGTGGCATTTCCGGCATAGCCCGTAATGCAATAGTTCAAAATCGCCCAACACTAAAACAACCAGTCTGAATTTCAACATCACATCTAAAATGCAGCACACCAGTGAATAAAGACCCACCACCATCACATAGCATGTACATCAGAACTCCATATAGTACACAAATCATCATACGTGATCCCAGTTTCCACCGTGCAATACACGCACACATTTGATACTCCTACATTCAATGACAGATACTAGATATTTACATGTGCTTCTGAGCAAACCCGAATACCACCAGTGGACCCAACAAGAACATGTCGCGATACTACTGAAATATAATCAGTTTAATCACATTACCTTTTTCTGAGACATATACTCTCATCAAATCACTTCCACTTAGCAATATAATTTTCCCAAGTCATCCGAAAATAATTTATCTAATCACTTAGGAGGAATCACTACACATCCCACGCTCTGCATGAAATACATAGGTCTTGTTCAAGTTCTTACTATACTGACACGACGGATGAGACATGTACACATTCATAACTACTATCGAAACAAAAATTCATTAGTTATATACTCTTGGCAAGAACTATCACCTCATTTTGAGCCCAACAATGGTTCTTAGCTCTTTAATTTACTTTACATACTCAGATTGCACTGATCTCAAATTCAATGATCTCGCCTCTCCCATTACGAACTGCTCTGGCAATAAGCCACCTCAGACATAATCAAAAGCCGCATATGATGCCCTAATTTGCTAATAGGCTACTAATTCGAATGCGATACCAAAAAGAAAATGAACTCTGGAAGGAATTACCAATCCCACTACTACTACGGTTTTCCTTAGAAAACAAGAAGCAAGGCATATAAAATAGCTTATAGAAAACTATATTCAACCTCAGACTGTTGTGGCGTGCAACCCGATCCAGATAACATACCTATGGCGCGTGCTACCCGATCCACACTTAGATCTCACATAAGGAGATACATATCGAGCCAAATCTACTCATTATAACTAAATACCGAATATTGGTCATAAGCATGCTAAGTGGATAATATCATCCCTGAGGGATATTTAGCGTTATAAACTACAAAACTCAAGCACAACTGAGGTGCGATATACAATCTGAATTTCAAGAGCCAAGTTGCTCAGGTAACATCATTCCTACGCGGATTCTCAACACATAAGCAATTTTCTCAAGCCATTTCACATATCACACGGTGTAATGCATCACTACGCAAGATATCTGACAATGAAGCTTAAACCTAGCTACTCCTCCATGAGGACCGCATTACTAAAATGAACACATCTGACCTGATATAGAGCCATTATTCACATAAAATCTATCCATCGACTTCAAGACGATTCTGACCAAACTGAACTAATCTGATAACCTTTCAAAGGTCCATAAAAACTTCTAGTTTCTTCATAAAACACAAGAACAACCATCACAATCGGGGTAATCCTCCCCTGCTCACAACCCAATATGCCAAGTGCCCTCCAGGCATGAATTCCTCAATTTAACGACACCATCACAACATTCATATTTGGTTTACATCTTTAATCAGTCAAGTGACTACATGCCACACTTTTATAAACATCCAGTGGGACACACTCCCACAACCTACCGCAATAATATTTGTGGCGTACCACCAAACCACCGGTCGCACTAACGCTGAAGAGCGATCAAGAATCATTAGCCAGAACGCAAAATCATTTTTACAAAACACCGATCTTAGGTGACGCTGAAGACAATACCAACTTCTTTCCTGCTCATCCGAGCTCATGACATCTTTGTCAAAATTTTCCTTCACTTGTGTCATTCTCGGCCCAATTTCCACAACCAGAACTGATTCACCAGTATTCATCAAATCAGAACTAAGATAGTACATAACCGTATAATCTACTAACCAATAGCAAGCTCCCCAACTTGGCTCGAAGCCATAGATCACAACAGTTATACTCTGATGTTGTCGTAATACCATAGTGAGATTAAACGCACTCCTTCAGAAGCTCGTGGAAACACAAATCATCTAGAATTTTAACTTTTCTACAATTCTTGTATTTACTCACACAACAATTAAGACCACTCTTTAGGCGAAATTTTTTTTACTAACTCCCAAATTTTTCAAACTTTTCGGCAAAGTTTTCTTTGTAATTGGGCCTATTCACCTGCCAGATAATCACCAAAACCAATCCTAACAACACGTCCACAACTTGACAAAGTATCACAATGTATATTAGAAACATTAATCGCAATACTACATGTAATATATTATCAAAATTGATACATGCACATGCGTTGTACCTACTCGAATCATAATACAAAAATACATTTCAATCCTCCATTATTTGGCTATTCAATTGAGCAAGAACATATTCTTTCTTTAATGTTTTCAACCTTCAAGGTGGCCTCCTCGACATAGATTTCGTCATAATACATTTAAGCGATCTTAGCTCCTAGACTTATCTAACTAATATGACAAATGGTTTCCCCTCATAAGGCAATTACCTATTAGCTGTATCTTCAGTTCATATTTTTGTATACATTCCAGTGTCATACACATTACACAGTACCAACATACTCATTACATATCTATCAAGCTGCCATTCCCACAATTTGGGAAAATACTGAACATATAAGTTCATGACTCCAGCTCGCAAAATCAGCACCTTGGTGCTCAAGCCATAAGCAAAGATCCGGCCTCAAATCCTCTTGACTGGCCCAACATCAAACTCACGGAGATTACATCTCGTCCCCTCGATCGGGGAATCACAAGCCATCAAGTCATATATACTACTGAGTGCTCACTTGCGCATACTGACGTGTGGAAGGAATTTCAAGAGATATATCTCAAGCTGAATCAAGTACACACGATAAGAATTCTAAGAAAGTGAAGTTTTCCTAAAGGTTCTGCAGCCTCCCGAGTATAAATGCAGACGTCTCCGTACCGATTCACAAGACTCTACTAAACCTGCTCATGACTTGTGAGACCTAGTACCCTGGCTTTGATACCAACTTGTCATGACCCAATTCCCAAACCCAGTCGTAATGGCACCTATCGTGAAGACAAGGCCAGCCAAACCGTTCCAGAACACCACTTAAAGCAGTTAGTCAGTTATATAACAGTTCGAATATGAATCTAATGATATTAATCAATATAAATACAGCCCGACCGGGGTGTCACAAATCACGAGCATCTAGGAGTGCCTTTATTAAAATTTTAAACTCCATAATATTTAGGGTAAAATCTAGCAATCAAGAAAAACAAGAATTTCGGTGCCGCGAAGGCTGACGGTCATCTTGCTTAGCTACGATAGTAATACCTTCAATCTGCTTGTAACCCGCTACTGGATGAACAGTACTTGCAACTGCACGCGAGGTGCGGGGAGTAAAGTGATTACTTTCAACTCAATGGTAATAAGAGCCAATAATATCTGAGCGATAAGAAAACACGTATGAGAACACCAAACTGCTATAAAAGACAGAACAACCCTTTTAGAAAAGAACCAGAATACTGTGAAAAAGTCCTTTTAGAAAATCTCAAGATCAGTTTAAAATCTCTTTTACAAAGTTTCTTTTATTTTCAAATATCTCTTTTATTTTCAACGGCCCAGCATATGAATGCTATATCAGATAGAACAAGTCAGCTCATAAGTCTGCCCTTGCGCACAACACTCCTTAACATATAACACCAGGGTATCTGGTCAACAGTGCAAGTAACAGTATGTATGCAAATGATATATGAGTGCTAAATATCGTGCCACGTAGTACAAACAAGAGTGAATGCATGAATGAAACGCAATGCACATGATCGTTACGGCGCGTAGCCCGATCCATGGGTACCCTGCCCTCACTGGAGGTGTGTACAGACTCCGGAGGGGCTCCTACAGCCAAGGCACAATAACACTTCAGCGTGCAGTACGATCCATATAATATACTACTGCGGCATGCAGTCCGATCCAATGCAATATGCTACTGCGGCGTGCAGTCTGATCCATGCAATATGCTACTGGGGCGTGTAGTCTGATCCATGCAATATTCTATTGCAGCGTGAAGTCCGATCCAAGTAATATGCTACTGCGGCGTGCAATCCGAACCGCGCATGTACATAGCTGAAAGCCTCCTTACATCACTCTTTATGCCCTCACTTATGGCATTCAGCCTCAATCAGTCCAAAATAGTCATAAGCCCCTCGGAAATCCGTAAAAAATAATACTCAGATCAACAATACTTCAAATATCAGTTAAAACTACCAGTTTGGGAAAAATATAGCTGAGTTCATGAAACAGTGCAAATCACATGGACTAAGTTCAAAAAATATTTCAAACAGTGAGGAAAACAGTGATGATAGTTCATAAAGAGTTCAAATAATCGGCAATAATCCCCAAGTATGGAAATGAGCCCAAGTCATAATGATAACAACAAAATATTTACAATTTCGCGGTAAAAAACAACAACCTGGGCGGACCAAGTTACAACCCCCAATGATTCTCTACCCCACGCTCAAGTCCAGCGTGCAAGTCACCACAATACAGCACTAAGATGTGCAAATTCGGGGTTTCAAACCCTCAGGATATCATTCCCATGTATTACTCACCTTGAACCAGTGAAATTCCTCACTCGTGACGCCTTTTCCCCTCAAATTGGCCTCCACGCACTTCAAACCTAACAAAAATCAGTACAAATATATCATAAGACAACACCTAATCGAAAACAATCGAAATACAACAAGAACCTCAAAACTAGCAAAACCTGAGCCCTGGGCCCGCTTCTTGAAAAATTAATAAACTTGAATTTTTGAAATCCTCACCTCGCCACGAGTCCGTACATACCAATTTCACAAAATCGGAGTTCATTTAACCCCTCAAATCACCATTTTACGATTTCAATCTCAAGCCCTAATTTCATGTGATTTGGCTATGTTTTCATAAATTTAAAGTATGATTGTTCAATACAATCATATATTTAACACATAAAACTTACCTCCAATCGATTCCCAGTTGAAACTCCTCAAAACCCTCGACAAAAACTCCCAAACTCGCTAAAAAATAGTCCCTTATGTTTTCTTGCGAAATGAGGTCGTTCTACACTTAA
This sequence comes from Nicotiana benthamiana, assembly GCA_034376525.1. NCBI lineage: Eukaryota > Viridiplantae > Streptophyta > Magnoliopsida > Solanales > Solanaceae > Nicotiana > Nicotiana benthamiana. Next base: position 947,286 of record CM067327.1, on the reverse strand, counting down.
AACCCCAATTTTTTATACTACCGTGCAGCGTGGGGCATGCGGGGCACGAGGAATCAGTGTAATATATTTCAAGAAATGAAATTTTGGACCCTACTGTAATTTACACAGGCGCGGCGCGCCTCGCGCCGCATGGGGCGCCGCGGTAGTGCAAATTTCTGTGTTGCTTTGGTAATTTGGTCATAACTTTGTGTAGGAATGTCCGAATAACAAACGGTTCATTGCGTTGAAAACTAGACTCAGATATCTTTAATTTGATAGGTTTTTCATCACCCAAATAGTTATATAACTGGAGATATAATCTATTAAAGTGAAGTCTTGTGCGCACTCATTTACACCTTTGTCTATTATGAATTTTTTCCACTTCAAAAGTTCCCGTTATCCATCAAAATTACCTCGAGGTCCTGGGACCTCATACAAACGTAAAAATATATTCTAATACCTCATTCAAACTTGCTCGCGTCATAAAAACGCTATCGTTAATATCAAAATCAGCTAATTTTCTCAGATCAAGCCTAAGTTTCTTAAAAACTTCCGAATTGCACAGTCGGTCAAAAACCCGACCAAACGATGTCCGAATGATCTGAAAATTTGTACGTAGCTACTGCAGATCTTGAAATTCCATTCTGAATCCCGGATAAAAATCTCACTTATCAATCGGAAATCGTCAAAATACTAACTAGGAAAATTTCTTCACGAAACCTCCAAAATTAATTCCGATTGCGCTACTAAGACTTAAATCATCCCCCAAAGCTAACGGAATCATCAGAATTCAATTTCGAGCACTCTAACTCACAAGTCAACATCCGGTTGACTTTTTCAACTTATGTCTTCTTAAAAGAGAATAAGTGTCTTATTCCTTAATAAAGTCACTCCAATTAAATTCTAATGCACCCAATACTGACAATGAAACATAAGGAAGCAGAAAATGGGAATAACGGGATAGTAACTCATGGGACGACGGGTCGGGTCGTCACAGTCTTTGATTTCAGGAATCAACATTTTAAACTCTCAAGTAGTGCCCACTCACACATACACTGGCCTTGGTCTTCATGGCGAGAACGATCTTATAGTCGCCCCAAAAAATGGAGTACCTCAATTCAAACCCGATGGACCACAGGCTGTAGATCCAGTCGATTCAGCTCTCGTGTTGCTATTCATGGAATTTAGGCACCGACCCTGAAAATAGTGTCCGTAGAGACACCTGGGCAGCCAATAGAGCGCACAGAGCGGTGAAGAAGGCGAAATTAGCCTTTGAGTGATATTCGAAATGCTGCAGACTCAACAAGTTGTGATAGCATAACTCCAAAATAAGAATCGAGCACCAAGCAAAATTGAGCTCGAAAAATTACAAGAGGTTGTTCATAGAGGTCAGTCTGTACCGGAGAAACTGAATGATGATGAATCAGGGACTGACCCCGCCACTATGAAAATGCTTGAAGAGCTCACTAAATGGATAGAATCTGGTGAATAGAAAATCGAGGCTAATAACAAAAAGGTAGAAACATACAACTCACGAGTGGAACAATACCGGGGGTACCACAGATCCTAAAGGGTTTGGATTTGAAGAAGTTCGTGCAAAAGACTTTTTCTGAAATTATGACTCCGAAGCCTATTCCTAAGAAATTTTGTATTCCATACATCCCCAAATACAATGAAACTAACGATCCTAATAAGCATGTCACTTCGTACACATGCGAAATAAAGGGGAATGACATAGAAGATGATGAGATTGAATCCGTTCTATTGAAGAAATTTGGCGAAAATTTATTGAAAGGTGACATGATGCTATCATAACTTACCACCCAAGTCTATTGATTCATTTGATATGCTCGCAGATTCTTGTGAGAAAGCCCACGCCGGAGCGATTAAAGTTGCAACAAGGAAATTGTTGATATCCAATTTTTTTCTATGTATTTTTTTATATAAAAAACTTTCAAAATAATTCATATGCATATATAAGCATGCCCAAGTATTTTGGTAGATTGTTTTTAATTTTTAAGGGTTTTTTAATTTAATTTATTGTCAATTTTAGCAGTACAAAATTAACAATTACTCCCAAATGCATCTATTTTGGTGAACAATTTATTTCATTCCCCTATTTATACCAAAATATAGTTAAATTAATTTTTATATACTTTTACAAATTTATTTTGTATTTTAAAAGCTAAATTACACATAATTACAATTTTCGCCTATTTTAAAATTAATAGTATTTTATAATTATGAAATTGGTTTCAATATTTTTAAATTAATATTTATATATTATTTATTAATTCAGTACTTTTAATTTAATTTCAAAATTATTTTACTATTTTTTATAAAATAAAAAGAAAAACTGGCTATTTAATATGTAGCCCCAATTTATTTCAATTATAGCCAAATTAACCCCTCTAATTGACCCAATCCTAAACTCCCAATTGAAACTCCCCAATCTCAATTGTAACCCGACCCCCGACTCAACCAATTAACCCACCTGGCCTTTTTTTAATCCAGGTCGTTGACCGTTTTGATCAATTGCCACGATCACCCCTTACCATTTTTAATTCACCTAAACCTACCCTAATCCCCCCAGTTTATTCTGTTAGCCACCTTTGGATACTCTCCCTCACTCAAACTCTCTCGAATGTTCTTCAAACCCCTAGTCATCTTCTACCCTTTTCAACCGCACTTTCACCAGAATCCATGGCTTCTCAGGCTATGGATGGCCTATAATCACCCCCTCCACCGTTAAACCCTAGGTGTTCAAAATTTTGAGGTCTGGACTTGATGTTGTACTTTTAGATCTTCCCAGATCCATCGCTTTGAGACCTCTCTGGCTTTGCTCCGGCACATCCAAAGCATTTCGAGCCTGATTATAACTCATCCGACTCGAGATTGGACTTTCTTCCAAGCCTTTATCATTTCTAGGGTTTCTTTGAAACCCTAAGCTATTCAAGGTTTTTCTCTATTAGTTTTCTTAGATATATGATATATATGTGTTCTACTGGACTTTTAAAATGTTTTCCCCAATCTTTTCTTTCAAATTTGTTTCTCTTCGATTTAGGATTTCTCAAAAAGTTTTAAAATGTTTTATGACTCCTCTTCTACTTTTCTTTGTGTGAATATGCCTATGTTATGTTCTTATGTTCTCTTTTCTACCTCGCATGTTCATCTCATGTGTTCTTATGTTTGCCGTATTATGCATGTTCTTCTATTCTGCTCAATTCTTTCTTCTACTTGTTTCTATATCATGCTTTCACATGTATATCTTGTGTGTTCTTTTACCCCCTGTATTATTAACTGTATTTTTTACTGAGCTTTTATGTTTTCCTTTACTGGACCTTCGTTTGAGTTCTAAACATGTTTCATCTACTGTTTCTTAAGTTTATATCACCTCTTTCTCTTCTGAACTTGCTTAAGTTCCGAGCTTTTCTTAACACAAGTTCTTTATGCTTTAAATCAACTTTTTCACTATGTTGCTTCAAACTTGCTATTGTATCTATATGTTTTCTCATGAGTCTCTGAAAGAGACCTTTGAGCCTGATTCAATTGCCTGGATCCTCGCATCTGTATCTTATTCGAGTTGGAAAAGCTAGTGTTTGGGGTTTATTGGCGAGTTTGATCTTTTGTATGGACTGGGGTTCCATTATGGAACCCTGGATTCTCTCAGACTAATCCTGAGTCTATATATTGAATTTGAGATCTTTTGTTATGGCTCTGGACTTTTCTATACTAGACTCTTTTCTAATTAGCATACAACTCTTTCTTGTTTGACATGTCTATGTGGTTTATATATGAGGAATTATTCCTTCAAAAAGGTTTTGCCAATTCGTGATTGATTCAGAATTCCTTTTAATAAGGTTCGATTGATTGTTACTGATTTTCTTTAATTAAACCTTTCTTCACCTTTTCTAGTTGGATTCATTCATACCAAGACTCAATTTCTGATTTTTGTTGGCTATTGATTTATTGTCTTTCCTTATTTGCACAAATCGTGTTGCTATCAAACTCTTTCCTTCAACAGTTTCTGTGTATTTGCCCTTCTTGTACTACTTTGGAAAGATTATGATCAAATTCTTTCCTTAATTATTCTGACCGTTTCAAATCAGAATCCCTTAATTAAAGGGAGACCTTATGTAATTGATTTCAAAATTGTTTTCTTACCTTTTTCTTACTTGCTTTCTGTACTATAAAGGGCTCAGCACTTTAAGACACCTTGAGTTCAATACTCTAACACACATTACTTACTTTCAATTTCAATACTCTTACACTTCACTCAAGCTCTCTTATGAGATATTCTGGCTATTTGCTTGCAATTTGGCTTTACAAGACTACAGCTTTTACTTTCTTGCTTCCCTGAAACTGATACGTTCTAATTTAAGTTTCAGCCTTATCCCAAAATGTGTTTATTTTACAGCTTCTATCATCCTGTTTACTTTGTTGTCTATGCTTAGTGTTAAATATATATGTTGTTCTCCTTGCATCTGTTTTATGTTGTGAATCCCTATACCCTTATTCCCCCTATGTGTTTGAGTTAAAGTTCAAGGCATGGCAGTATCCAAATTGTTGCTCATGCATGGGCTTGATCCTTCAAGGAATACTAACTCCCAAACAATGTGCCGAATATGCTAGTTGGGGTGTGCCAGCACTTTCAATTGTTGGGTATGGCCACCAGCCTGTCTTGGCTTTCCCCTAAATCCCCTTTTACACCTACACTCACTCTTAGATTCTAAGTTCTCCCCCCCCCCCTCTTCCTATGAGCCTTGCCTTGGGACCTTGAGCTCCATCTGAACTTGGACATTTGAGGACTGGCCCTTCTACACTGCACTATACTTAATTATGTAATGTATTTGGGTGTAGGCTCGCCAAGAGTCTACCTGAGACTCTTAGGGAACTTTGACACATCCCAAATAAGAGAAAGGCTTTGGAAATTAGATCTTTGGATTTATTTCATACATTAGTCCTGGGGTCTGAATTAGGCTCTCGTTGGTTGTACTTTAATTTCTGATGTAATTTTACTCTTCTTGATTCTTTCTGGTCTGTAATAATTTGTAATAACTTATGGTGTTTTATTGAAAAGAGGGTTACTCAAGTATGCATAAGGGTAGACATCATGTTCTTAGGTATTACTTTTGCCATCATATCCTACTTTCATTTATACATTCTAGAAATGTAGTCTATAGGTTTCTGTGCTTCTGCATTATTAGAAATCATGCCCTCATATTTGTTCACTTCTGCATTATGAGAAATTATGTCTATAAGTTTTGATTTTCATACATATATATCATATCAATAGGATTCTACATTTCTGCCTATCATGTAGATATCATGTTTGTAGGGCTTCTTGAATTCTACATTTTTACATCTATCACTAGGCAAATAATTTTTAGGCTTTAAATAACAAATTGCATTCTAGATACCATGCCTATAGGACTCCTGAATTTTTATAAGCATTTTAAAATCAACAACGCTTAGAAAGCATGCGTGTAGGAATAAACAACTGAATCTGAATCGTCTATTTTGCCTATAAGTCTAAAATCAGTAGTAATGTTACTCATTATCTGTATAAATTATGTTTTTTATATAATCAGCAAGCCTTCTTTGAAATCAATATACTTCTGCACTGTTAGATATCATGCCTATAGATTTCACCGAGGCAAGCCATTAGGTAATTAATAAATTGCACTAGTCTTTGATAATTACAACCAGCGGGCAGGCCTAATTTGGACGTCTTATTTAAAAATATGTGGTAAATTAGCCCGCCTTAACGCTTCAAATTTAATCCAGACAATAACCAGTACATGCAAGACATGCTAAACAATTTGTCTTAAGTGAGGAGGCTTGTTTGAGCCTTTTTAACTGTTATGTGTTTCCCATAGATGCTTTATATGTTTTTTGTTTGTCGCCTTAGAATTTTATCCTTTTAAACTCTGAAAAGCCCAAATCTCCCTCCCCTTTAGGACTAGTATCCCCAAATTCCACCGTGACTAATATGATTGGGATAGATAATAGCATGCAATAAGTAATGAAACTATTTCATGCTTTAATACCTTAACAGGGTGGGAAATGGTAGATATAGATATGATGACCGGTGCGCTAATATCACGTGTAGCCCCTCTTTTGATGAGTGATTATCGTGTATTGCATTGATGTGATCCATATTATTTGTAAACCTAGGACCCCTTCTCTTTACTTGTTTATTTTATTACTTTCCAGAATTTTCAAACTATTTCCTCAAATTGCAGCTTTCTTTGTTTCTTCAAAACTTTAATTTATTTGTAGCCATAATGTACAATCCTTCATATTTGAAGCTTTTATTTGTTTACTTATTCTTTGTACTTAAAGTCACAATTGTAGCATGGCCGAGAACCATATTAGTGGATCTTGAGGGGTGCCTAACAGCTTCCCCTCGGGATAATTTCTAGCCCTTACCCAAACTCCGGTTTTCTAAACAAATTATTCCTAGTATCCTAATTCACTTTAATCATTAGGTGTAGACTCTCTAATTCAAACCTAATTCCCAAAAGGGAACGAGTTGTCCTCCCAAAAGTTATCAATCCGATTTCGCGAGAAAAAAGGGGGCGCTACAGGAATCAAACCTCTTCAAAGTAAAACGAGATGCTTAGGAAATTCATATCTCGTTTCCAAACAGAATGAATGGATTTTCCTCCAGTCACCGACGATTGGTCTATTCTAGCTTTTAAACAAGGTCTCAACACTCGGAAACATTACAATAGTTAAAGCAAAATTTAATCGATCCACCCGTCACTTGAGCAGATGTACACAATCAGTATATGTCGAAGATTAGGATCGAAGATGATCAATTGAGAACTCCAGTTGGTTCGATTTATCTCAATAGTTTCATGGACTAAGTTAAAAGGGATTTCAATCGGGAACCACGATAAAATAGAGACAGTTACCAACCATACATTAGAGATTGAAGAAATAACGGGCCCAGACGCAACCCCGTACGGAATGATAGAAAAAATAATCGGGGACAAAGTTCCCGAGGGCTTATGAGCAAAAATGGTTTCGATAGGGATGCTGGATCCAAGGAAGCATTTTGACTGTCAGAATACAACTTCACCATCGATGCATCAGGTATTGTATCAGCCATCAGTCGGATTAAGGAAACTAGATTGCCCAGACCCATACAGATTGATCTAGCTCAAAAGAACCCAAATCAAATGCGCAAATACCATGGAACCCATGGTAACAAAACCGAAGGCTGCAAACAATTAAGGGATGAGGTGGGTCATTTATTCAATACGGGTCATCTTCGAGACTTCTTGAGTGAACGAGCTAAAAATCACTTCAGAGACAAGGATGCAAACAACAAAAATGTAAATGAGGAACCACAACACGTTATTCATATGATCGTTGATGGGGCCGATATTCCTCAGGGCTCGACAATTAGACGCACCAAAGTTGCAATCACAATATAGAAGTACACCTAGGACTACTTATGAGAAGCAACCTTGTCTTTCAATGATAAGGATGTAGGAGGGATCGAACATCCTCACAACGGCGCACTGGTAATATCTACCCTTATGAATAAAACTTAAGTTAAACGTGAGTTGATTGATCCAGGTAGCTTAGAAAATAATATTCGATCTAGTATCGTAGAGCAACTCGGCCTCCAGGATCAAATTGTGCATGCAGCTCGAGTACTCAACAATTGTTGTTGCTCGGAAGACCTTGGATTCCTAATATGAAGGTAGTGCCTTCAACGTTTCATCAGGTCTTAAAATTTCCAACACCTAAAGGTATCAAAATAGTGTATGATGAACAACCGTAGCCAAAGAGATGTTTGCAATTGATGAGGTAATACCAATATCGGTGCTATCATGAATGAAGGGACCGGAGTCGAATGGAAAATAAGAATTCAAATAGAAACCACAGTCACCAGCCTCGACCACATCGGAACAACAAGAAATTTTTGAGGATGAAGATCATATGATACCTCAAACCTTCATAATCCCCTATGATTCTGTTGCCATGAAGTCAACGGTTGACTCATTAAATTCCTTATTAAAAATATGGATTATTTTTCTTGGTCCCACCTTGACATGATAGGGATCTCATTGGAGATTACCAATCATCGATTGAGCTTGGACCTAATATTCAGGCCGGTAAAACAAAAGAGAGGTCCATAGTCTGAGGTTAAGCATGCATTCATCAAGGATGAGGTAACCAAACTTCTCACGGGAAGTAAAATATCCCAAATGGCTAGCAAACATTATCATGGGCCCTAAAAAGGGGAATAAATACAGAATGCTCGTAGACTATAAAGACTTAAGCAAAACATTCCCTAAAGATTATTTTCCTTTGTCGAATATCGATCACATGATCAATGTCACGTCCAGCCATGAGACCCTTAACTTTCTCGATGCTACTCCAAGTAAAATCAAATATAAATGAACTCGAAGGATTATGAAAAAACTTCGTTCATTACTAAGTACGGTACTCATTGCTATAATGTAATGCCGTTTGGGTTAATAATGCTGGTGCTACTTATCAAGCCTAGTAATCGAATGTTCGAAGAACAAATAGGTAAATCAATGGAGGTTTATATTTATGACATGTTAGTTAAGTCCCTGCACATAGAGGACCATTTGACACATTTGCAAGAAACCTTCATCATATTAAAAAAATATAACCTGAAGCTCTATCCCGACAAATGTGCATTTGGGGATAGTTTGGGCAGGTTCCTCGGCTTTATGGTGTCAAATCGGGGAATCCAAAGCAACCCCGATAAAATCAAGGCAATCAAAGACATCACAATCGTGGACAATGTTAAGGCCATACAAAGATTAACAGTGCGGATAGCCGCCTTAGGCTGGTTCATCTCGAGGTCTTCGTATCGAAGTCACAGGTTCTTCTCACTACTCAAAAAGAAGAACAATTTCTCTTGGACCCCAGAATGCCAATAGGAGTTGAAAGAGCTAATGCGGTATCTTTCGAGCCCCTCATTACTTCATGCTCCAAAAGAGGACAAGCAACTCTACTTATATTTGGTAGTCTAAGAAGTTACAGTAAGTGGTGTCCTAGTTCGAGAAGAGCAAGGTACGCAATTTCCTATTTACTAAGTTAGCCAAACTTTAGGTGAAGCGGGGACCTAGTACTCGCACTTAGAAAACTAGCGCTCGCTCTAATAAGCGCTTCTAGGAAATTAAAATCATATTTTCAATATCACCCAATTTGTTTTGTAACCACTTATCCCTTACGCAACATTTTGCACAAGCTCGAGCTCTCGGACCGACTGGCTAAATGGGCTGTCGAGATTAGCGGGTACTATATTGATTATCAACCCCAAACAGCCTTTGAGTCTCAAATCTCAGAAGATTTTGTGGCTGACTTCACGCCAGCCCTCATACCTGAGGTTGAAAAGGAACTATTGCTAAAATTGGGTACATCCTCGGGGGCGTGGACCCTCTTCAAGGATGGCACTTCAAATGTGAAACGGTCCAGACTAGACATCATTTTGAAGCCACCCACAGGAAATACAATTAGACAGTCTATTAAAACTTTGAATTTGATTAACAATAAGGTCGAGTATGTGGCCATGATTGTAGGTCTCGAGCTAGCTAAGAGCTTGGGAGCAGAGGTAATCGAGGCCAAGTGCGACTCCAGACTTGTGGTAAACCAGGTCAACAGGACTTTCGAGGTTCGGGAAGATAGAATGCAGAGGTACTTAGACAAATTACAAGTATCTTCACATCAATTTAGAGAATGCACACTACAGCACGTGCCTCGGGAACAAAATAACAAGGACGATGCCCTTGCAAATTTGGAGTCATTGATTGAAGATGATGAACTTAGCTGGGGGACTATTGTACAACTTTCAAGGTCAGTGATCGAAGATGGGCACGCCGAGATAAACTCCACAAGTTTAACCTGGGATTGGAGGAATAAGTACATCGATTACTTAAAGAACGGGAAGCTTCCATCACATCATAAAGAATCGAGGACTCTATGCACTAAGGCTGCACGATTCGCTTTTGCTGAAGATGGAACGCTATATAGAATAACATTCGTTGGGTCATTAGAAAAGTGATTGGGACCAAGAGACACCGATTACGTTCAACGAGAAATCCATGAGGGCACTTGCGCAAACCATTGCGATGCTGAGTCGTTGGTTTAAAAAGTCATCAGGGCAAGATACTATTAGACAGATATGGAAAAAGACACTAAATAATTTGTTCAAAAATGCGACAAATGTCAAAGGTATTCATCGATGATCCACCAGCCCGGGAAACGACTTCACTCAGTCCTATCACCATGGCTGTTCATAAAATGGGGGTGGATATCTTCAGATCTCTTCCATTGGCCCCAGTTAAAGCTAAACTCATTTTATTAATGAATGATTATTTCTCTAAATACGTTTAAGCATAGGCCTTTGAGAAAATCAGGGAAAAAGAAGTCATAGACTCTATCTGGGATCACATCATATGCCAATCTGGGATACCTGCCGAATTAGCATGCGACAATGGAAAATAATTTATCGGCAACAAAGTAACAAGGTCCTCAAAGATAAAAAATAAAAAGGATCTTGTTGACGCCATATCATCCTAGTGGGAACGGACAGGCCGAATAAACAAACAAGACCATCATTTAGAATCTAAAGAAGAAATTGAACGAAGCTAAGGGTAAATGGAGAGAAATTTTGCTCGAAGTCCTATGGGCGTATCGAACAATGCCAAAATCTAGTACAGGGAAACACCGTTCTTCTTAGTATATAGCATCGAAGCTTTGATTCTGATCGAGGTTAGGAAGTGTCAGGTTTCGATACACAACGGAAGAGTTAAATTATGGGGCTCTGAACATTAACCTCGAATGGATAGATGAAAAATGGGAAGCCGCCCTCGTCAGAGTGGCAGCATAGAACCAGCACATCGAAAGATACTACAATCGAAGAGCCAATCTTGTCACTTTTGAATTGGGGACTTTGTGAGAAAAGTCACCCTCAACACTCGAGACCCGAAAAAAGGGAAACTCGGTCAAAATTGGGAAGGACCATATAAGGTCCTCGGTGTAATTGAAAAAGGATCTTAGAAACTTGGCATGATGAACGACAAATAAGATGCAACATATCACTCCTCAAAAGATATTATTGCTAAGGTATGACTTTCTCCTTTTTCATTTATATTTGATACTAACTAATTGTAGGTGTTCGATCGAAGATGACGAGAAATTATTCAACTTAATGTCCTCAGGTTTTAAAGCACGCGTCGCACTTTTTTTCCTTAGATCGACATTTGTCCCAAATGGGATTTTCTGGTGAGGTTTTGTACGAGGTAAGAATTATTTGTGCTACCTGATGATCATTCAACAGTATGCAAGGCTTGTTTACAATCCACCTCGAATACTTGAGTGAATAACCCTTGAATGTTATGTTCTCAAGGAAAATACTCTATATTAACAAGCCTCGATAGGTAAAATTTTATAAATGGACAAACAGTCAACTAAACTGTGGCCTTGTAGACTACTCAAACCCCGATTGTAAAACATGTACACATGAATGATCTATTGAAAGAAGTAATTTTTTCCTTACTAGATGTTCCATGCCTTAGTAAAATTTCTACTTTACAGTTTCTACTTTACTTATGATCTATTGCGGAAACTGGCCCATGCGCCGATTGCAACTAAAGCTCAAGCTACCAACCCTGTACTCGGGACTTCCATCCAAAAATCGACATGTTTGAATTATCAAACTTCGAGACCATAAGAGTTTGAAAAAGGCAATCCTTAGTTTTATAGGCCACAGCCATGACCACCCCACTCGGGGACTGGTACTTTGAACAAGTTTGAAATATTATTGAGAAACAAGCCCAAAGGGCAAATCTCAAGTTAAAGGCTATGGCCAAACTAACACGACTCATAGATGTCTCAACTCTGTACTAAAACAGACCTTCAAATATTTTCATAAAACTGGTTAAAAAAAGCTACCCTTCACAAAATTACAAAGGGTTTCGATGACGTCAACCCTCAAAAACCTTAAGGGGTACCAAATTGTTTGAACTCATGAACAAGCTTATAAGGCATAACAAAGTAAAGGGTTTCGATAACACTAACCCTCAAAAATCCTAATGGGAACAGATTTATCTCGTGCTAAGGCATAACAAATTTTTATTTGATTTAAACTTTTTAAGATGTAAAGGGAGAAAAGCCATTCTTTCAAAGCCATATCGTCCTAATTCAAGAGCCTAAGGGAAATTTTAGTTTTTGGGTTCGAGAAGTCATCCTTACTCAATTGAAACCTAAGGGTTTTTTCTACCCCATGTTCGAGCAAGTACTCACTCGATTATAGAAACTATACTAATCTCACTTAGACAAAATTTTCGCAAGGCAACGAAGCGAGTCAAAATTCTCACAAGATATAAAATACATCAAAATTATCATAAGGGGAAAAGCAAAAGAGAGTTTGGAGACGAGTAAATGGATCTTTCATATATATGCAAAAATATTTACAAATACCATTTAGGGTCTTACACAAAAAGTTTGAAAAAGAAAAAAATTCTAAGTGCCCACTCTTTCCTGGGAGCCTCATCTTCATCCCCTCTACTCTCGGATTCACTTGATAGATCATCATCATCAGAAGATAGCAACGCTTTAGCTTTGGCCTCGAGTATTTTTGCGTTCTAGATATCGACAATAAGGTCAAAGCCACGAGCATGCATCTCTTCGAGAGTCTCTCTTTGATATTGGTATTTAACATGCTCGACAACCCAGTACGATCGAGTCTAGGCGGTTTCAGCCACCTCCATTTCTCGAACTTGAGCAACTTCAACATCAGCTCGATAGACCGCCATGGTCGCCTCAGCTTCATCCTTTACTCTTTTTGCCTCAGATATGGCCTTTGGAAGCTCAACGGCGAACCGAGCCTCGAGCTCCTCAATTTTCTTAGCTTGGACCAAGCTCTCCTCCTTTATTCTTTGAAGTTGATGTTCGGCCGAAGACATCTGGGCTTGAGTAGTATCTTTCTACGAAGCATGGCGGTCCATGTTATGCTTCCACCCTAAAGTCTCTGCCTCCTTCATTTTGGAATCCTCATGAAGTTGCTCGATGTTTTCAGGCTTCTGCTGAACCTGCATGATCCAAGTGTTAGACGGCATTCTCAAATTAATATGTCAAGATTCCAAAATATTTACATTACCTTCTCAATCAGGTCGGTTTGCCCTTTATGTGCTATTGCATGTTGAACTCAAAAGTCTTTGATCTCTTCTTCTTTTTTCCCTTTGAAAAGTTTTAGGGCATCTCTCTCCTCCATGAGACTCTTTAGATCGGCCTCACATCATTCAACTTTGCCTGGTATTTAGAAAATGCTTCCCAATGAAGCTTTAAAGCTTATGAAGAAAGAAAGAGAACCAGGCAAAAGAAAACAAAATTTGCTCCGCGGAGAATATGGGGAGGGGTGGCGAATAATCAACGCCTATTTCCCCAAGAAAGTCACTTGGGGCATTCCATTCATTTTGAAGGGCCATAGAACCGGCCCCTTCTGGTAAACCCACTAATTTCTCATCACAGCGAGAGGCATCTTCAACCTTCGAGTGACTTAGGGACTTTTCTCGGGCCACACTTCGAGATCCCTTAGGTCCGAGGCTGAACCTCTTTGATCGTCACCAGTTCAACGGCCTTTGGGACCTCGGGCTCCTATTTCGAGCCACCAGCTCGTACTCAGCATCTTTTTTTTCTTCTTCTTCATCTCGTAGTCGCTGAGCTATATCTACAGGTAGGGAGGCGGTATCATTTTTTGACTTATTAGCCTTGCTCTTTTTAGGCTTTGGAGTATCGGAGGGCGAGACCCTTTTTCTTTTCTTCTCCTTCGACAGCTTTGGGGTCGGGACAGAATCTCCTCCTCCCCAGATGGGGGCCTCAAGAAGGCATTGTCTCCGAAGCCGATGTGAATAAAATGAAATCAAGTGAATGAGAAAGGAAATATTTCAAAAAAATACCATCAAATACACGAAAAGAAGCTTACCATGATTTTTGGCCTCCCATCGGCTCCCTTGCCAAATCGCGCCATGAGCACTCAACATATCAAGAGGTAAATGCCAGTTTCTAAACCAAGCCCTCAAGGTTTGAAATTTCACCATGAATCCAAGAAACTGCTGCATCATAGGAAGGAATATCGATGAGAAAAAGCAAAGGAAACAAGACAGTAAATGGAGGCCATGGGTGGAGTTTGTACTTATGCTTCATGTTCCATTTCTCATGGAATGGCCAACTTCTCGGCCGGTATTATGTCGGTAGTCCTCTCTCGGATTAGTTAGCCTATCTATCCTCGATCTTTCTCATTGTCGATGCTCAAGAACAACACCTTGGTTGCCCAATGCTGAAACCTTATTAACCCGCCTCGATTGAGATGGGGTTGTACATTCTGATGAGATGTTCGAGGGTGAAAGGCATACCTTCGACCTTGCTCATGAAGAATCAGAGCAAAAATGATGATCCTCCAAAAGGAGGGGTTGATTTGACCTAGGGTTACTCGGTATTGGCAATAAAAGTCGATGATGATGGGATCAATAGGCCCAATGTAAAAGGGTAAGTGTAAACACATAAAAACTTTTTCACGTAAGTGGTGATGTCCTCTTTAAGAATCAGAATCACCACCTCTTTGTCTCCCTAGTTGCATTCCTTCTTTACCTGCTCGAGGTCGTCCTCATTTATCGAGCATATACATCTCGAAATTGGCTCACATCAGCTACAGACCGACGAAGGTTTCTAGACTTTGAAGTCAAAAGTAAGATCACACCCCCCTCCCCCAGGAAAATGCTCCTCGAGGTGTGGCTCTACCGGAATTTTATTACCGGTCGGAAGCGATGAAGAAGCTTTTCCCTTTTGGGGAATAATTTTAGATGTTTTTGCCATTTTTTAGGGATTCAGAGAAAGAAGAAGATGGGATTTGTCCTTCTGAGAAAAAATTGACAACATGATTTGAAGAACTTGCAGAATTGAAAAACCTTGAAGAAAGTAGAGTGCTTTGAAATTTAGGGGAAGTTTTGAAAGTAAAGTTTGAGAAAATAATGATGAAGGCCTATTTATAATGATAGCAATGACTGCTTCAAATTCTGGTTGCTGGCCATCAACTGATGCTCATTAATAATTTTGGGAATTGTACCGACGCGACGCTTCGATCATTTCTGTCCCTTACATCAAAAGGGTGACATCATAGCTGGTCGAGGTATAAAATCGAAGGCTCAGTTCGTTTCTTCTCAATATATTCCAAGAAACGAGTGGACTATCTGTATACAGTTAAAATATGGCTTACCTGATTATGCCTTTAATCGAGACCAGGGAATCACGTCGAAGGCCAATCTCGTACTGAATAAGGTCAGAGCACGAAGATAAGGTGTCGAGCTCGAGAATCGAGGTGCTCGTCGAGATCAAGTCCAACATCAGTCAAGACCATATATGACATACTTCAAATGAAGCACAATAACGGAAAGGCGAGATATTCGTAACCAGCCGAATATCAGAACGAAAATCCCGAAACAAATCAAATAAAGGGCGATTGTTTAGGCTAATCATGTGATTTAATTCTCTAACTGTAGCATTTCTCTCCAACGCTGATTCACTGTAGCATGCGTGAACAGTGCATTTCACTACTGTTCATCGTGCGGATCATCGGATTTTGCCGTTAGTTTGTCACAAAATTTGCGTCAGTTGATCACCTTCTCGTTGGGATCATTTCCCAATTGAAATTTTCATCTAATCCATAAACAATTATCCTACATCTTAAATATAAGATTTGCGAGTTGCTGTAGCATCAGTTTCTGAATTTGAATTCCATCAAATAATCCACACAATGTTTGTTATGGATTGCGGTTGACTGAGCTCGATTGATGGAAAGTCCAGACTCTCCCCAGCTTCGTGCTGTGGGAGATGATATTCAAAACTCTTCAGAAAATAGGTTAATTATCGGGACCAAACCAAGCTACGCAGCGTTACTAGCTGGAAAACAGTCTGCCGAGGCAAGTTCAAAGTTGGAACTCAATCCAGTTTCTTTTCAAAATGGAATTCCTACTGTTAAATTCACAGTAGACGAAGTCAATTCATTCACTAGAGAGGAAGGTCTTCATAGAGCTGTTGTAATCTAATTTTCGTATGGAAAACCTGCGATCCAGGAGTTGAGACAGATCCTGCCGAAACTTTTCGACGTCAAAGGAAAATGCAACATCGGACAGCTAGAACATCGACATATTCTGGTAAGATTCGACTTATTCGAAGATTTTGCTAATGTCATATCAAGAACATCTGGTTATGTTCAGTCCAAAGGAGACGATTTCTTCTTTAGGACATTCCCTTGGACTATGGGATTCAATCCCCGTGAAGAAACGTCATAAGCAGTAGTTTGGATTTCACTACCAGATCTGCCAGCAAATTTCTTTGCAAGGAAATCACTGTTGTCCATTGCATCTGCTGTTGGGAAACCTCTTGCCGTAGATAAGGCAACTAAAGAACGCACACGACCTAGTACGACACGAGTTAAAGTCTTGATTGATTTGATAGACAAACATCTAAAGAAAATCAAAATTAAGGTTGTTGATATAAAATCTGGAAAATTGGTTGAATATGACCAGCAGATCGTATTTGATAATCTTCCAAAATACTGTACTTTCTGTTATCATCAAGGCCATGAGAAAAAATTGTGTCGTTGGACTACAGAAGATCGTAATGAGAAAGCAGTTACTGCTAATGTTTCTGATGGCAGGGGCAGTATGCCTAAGTCAGTGCGTAATGCCAGGGAAATATTGAATAAGATTAGTGCTGGTCGAAGAGGTGAAGTGTATCAACATTCTAAGAATGTAGATGCTGCCAAAAAGACTGTCACTGTTGCAAATGCTAACGCTGCAGAATCTCTTCCGATTTCTCCTCCTGTCCAACTTAGTACAGAACCATCTTCAATTAATTTGCAGCAGATATCGAATATTTTACCAGAATAGAATATGTCAAATATGCCTTCAGTGACACAACAAAACAGTACACTAGCTGATCACCAATCCAAGGAGTTACAAGACTGTGAAGACAATTCAGGAATTGAAGTAACAAAAGTCGTACAACAAAATGCCATTCTGGATGAAGGAAGCACTACACAGCAGAATGCAGTACTGATCGATAATTTTGGTCATCTGAATACGGTAAATCATGTTACAAAACAGAATGGATATATACAGAATATTCAAACTTCTGTGATTGATACAAATGTTGCTGATCACCATATGCTGGGGAAATCGGCTGTAGCAGCTGATAAGTTGGAGACCTCATATGTTGCATCCTTAGTTAAGCTCATCAATGAAGTGCAACCTAAGTCTACAAATCATGATCGTTCAAAGGCTGTTTCGAATGGGAAATATCAGTCAACTGCAGGTTGTATCAACACTAATGCACTGGCTGATCAGTTAATGGAAAGGGATGGACAGCATTCGAAGGGTAATGTCCAGCAGCAAGACACTTTCATTCCTAGACAAGATTCTGGTTCATTACTGCCAGTTGCTGAATTTCCTAAATCTAAGGCTACTCTGCTTTGTAATTCTCCTGAGAAAGAACCATCGACTTCGAATGGTTTAGCTGTATCAGCTGAACCAAAGGAAAAGCAATCACACATTTGTTCTGCACCTCCAAGATGCCCAGATATGATCCATACAAAAGTGACTGATATGGTACAAACGGAACATACCATTTCTGATGTTGTCTCTGCAGTGCCTAGGCTATGGTCCAGTGAGTCAGTACAATCTCCTAATGATGCATCAGGTATACTAACAGGAGAAAATGAAAGAAGGCCAGTATTGGTATTGACAGACTCCACTGTGCACAATATTCCTACAGAATCCTCAAAGCTAAACTCCCATAGTGCAACTCTTTGTAAAGCTTCAGCTACTTTCCACTGAAATCTTCAAAAAATGAGTTGGCTGAAAAACAGTCAGCTATGCTTGCACCAAATCTGAAACATTCTGATGCATCAACCATTCCAGCAGAGGAAATGACCAAAAGGACAGACCAAGTGCAGATTAGAACCATCGAGCAACAGCATTTGGCACAATGTAAAACAATTGGTGCATCTGTTAAACCACACGAGAAGTTGACATAGGTTACGGATCAAAATGTTTCCAACAGGTCATTGCCAAAGGAGGATTCTACATGTATAATTCATAATCTTGATGATCGAGCTACATCTGGGGCAGAGGATTCAACTCAGACAACAAGCTCAGATGAGTCGATGGAGTAAATAATGAAGGATACTGCAGGTTATGCAACTACAAGTATTCAGACTAGCCAGGTGAAAGGTCTGGAGGCAAAAGATCACCAAAGGCCAAAGGATGAACTTGCTCAACAATGTGCCTCGGCAGTGTCAATTCCAGTGATTATTCCTGCAAATGTTGTGACTGAAAAACAGAATCATAATGTTTCTTCTGATGCAACAGAAGCTGGCAACACAAAAATTCCAGAAGCTAGGCTAACAGAACAACAGCATCCGCTGCATAATTCATGCAACAAGGTCGTAATGCAGGTTACTCAAGCAGATGCTATTAAGGGGGAGGATGCGGACTACAAAAGTCCAGTTGTACAGACATCTTCAAAATTAGTTAATGCACTGGCAAAAACAGACAATAAGGAATCAACTAATTTTGAACAGAATAGGCAGAATGACATTATTCAATGCTCGACAGTAATATCTTCTTCCAATTCATATGTCGATACATCTTTCAAGGATTATGGAAAACCATCAACATCCACTGGAAGTAATAAACAGGGTTTCTTTACCAGGAGGGACTTGGTTATTAATTCAAAACTGTGGAAAGACCAACGAGAGTATGACGACGACGAGAGTTGGGGAGAAGGATTTGCTGCTTTTGCATCGTCAGACGATGACCAAGACTTTGACGAAGATACATATGGAGAGGACAGGGATGATCAGTTATCAACTCAAAGGAAGTTAGCAAAAATTAAGGGTAATGCTTATCCACAAATAGTCCCAAAGTCAAGATCCAAATTGAATTGCAATGCTCCTGTTTTTCTTCCAAGAAATAATTCAAAACCAGGTGCAAGTCTAGCTGCTAATCGAATCGCAACATCAATGCCCATAGATGTCCAAAATCAGATTGTGTCAAATAAACCAAACAATCCTTTGGGGAAAGGATAGCAATAGATTGTGATAAATGCTTTAGAAGTCAAGCTACAGAATACTCAATTCATGAAAGAGGAGATAGGAAGACACATATATGAAGAGGGGGAGGAAGAAGTTATCTTAGCACATTGCAGAGCAGAAGCGACAAGAAATGGAGATTTATCGCCGATGCATAGTGAAACACTTAAGAAATCTCGTGCAATAGATACAAGTCGTGATGACAGGATGGGAGAACTCGATAACATACGGAGACCCCCGATGAGAATCGCAAAGCAAAAGCAAGTCATGCAACCTTCGGTTACAAAGCCTAATCGTTCGAGGAACAAGCGAGAAGTTTAAAGGCAACTGGAGATAATTGTTCACAAAAATGGAGAAAAGGAAGAAATTCATCTTTTTCTCTACCATCACTTTAAGTTATGCTTCTTTGTATTCTATTTCGGGAAGCTTTTTAGGGCCTCGATAGGATTTATAAGGTATGGTTACCGCCGGTATTTGTTATATGGGTGACAATACTAATGCCCCCCTTATCATATAAACCTATCTTTCTGTATTTTTCCTTTGCTTGTTTGTACCATTATCACAATAGGTTGAATACGGTAAGGTTAGACCGGTTGTTATATGATTAACAACTCTGGCGATATGATTCCCTTACTTGTATTCTACCTATTTGTGGTATTTTTATTTTCTCCTATTTATAAAATCTAACCCTAGGCTCTGCCTAGTGGATTGCCAAAAAAAAAAATTAGAGTTATACCATAATTAGGATCCCTCTAATATACAAAAAGGAGTCACTATCATTTGTAGACACCTTACATTAATACAGAAAGATAATATTCCATATAATATTCTCTCTTTAATTTACATTCTTTTTATTAGTTGCTGCTTTTTAACTGTTCATGCTCTACTAGCTTGAGGGTGTACTAGTTCGAGAGCTCTGTCCATGCATTGTTTTGTTTTACATTATTGTCAATTTTCATCATTTATCTTTACGTTTATTAATTAGTATTAGGTGAAATCATGTGTTCTTAAAACTACATTATAAGTTTAAATGTTATCTAGTTTTTAGGGTAAGTAATTTCGTTTCAAAGTCTTTATAAAAATAAAAGAGCGCATTCCTTATCTCATTTTATTATTAAACCACATAGCCAAAATCTTCGATTAGGTTTCATTTTATGGTTTTGTTATCCTTCTTTTCTTACTTTGTGTCGTTGCTGTGAGTCTTAGCTAAAATTATTAATTAACTTGTGATATTATTAACTCTTAGATGTTACTCTCCCACTTGTGTTGGGCAAAGGCGAAAAGAAACAAAATTAAGGATTTTATAATTTTTTATTTTCGAGTATAAAAAAATTCCAGCCATAAAGAACGGGCCGGTCTGGTTTTTTGAAGAATGTTTACAGCAAATTTGTGGATTCCAAGACGAAGACCATACTTCCTTCTCTTTAAAATATAATAATGGAGTACTTAAAGACAAGCTCTATACTTTATGCAAAAAAGAAAAGAAGAGCAAAATGCAAAATAGCTGTGTTTTAAAGATCCAAGATAGTTTGATCAGACTTAAGTGGATTAAATAAATATGTATACGAGGGATAAAGTTGTCCGAAGTTGTGCTTTACACTGTCAGTAACCACCTTTTAAATGCAGATGATTCATTTAATTGACCAATTATTTTTATGAGTTCAGCTTTTATATATTCAAATCGTATAAAATTTAAAAATAAATTATAGGTAATAGCTATCATTGTGGCTTGCTAATCTAATAATACTAATAATAATAAACAAGTGATTTATTGCAACAAACAATTCACTCTACCCGTTTTAATTTGTGGAACATAGTTTGACTTGGTACGGAATATCAAAATAAAAGAAACCTTTTAAAGCTTGCGATCTTACTTGTATAGCTTAAAATTTGCGTTGTTATAAAAATATATTTGAAGGGTAAACCGATAAAAGAAAGAATTTAAAGTTAAATTATTTCCAAATATAAAAATATATCAGTATTTAGTGAACGAAGTAACAAAAAAAAGTGCATTAAGCATTTGATTTGTTAGTGGCCTTGAGAAGCTAATGCAATATTGCAAGCAAGCAACTTGGACAAGGACAACGATATAAACTTGGCAGCACCTTCATTAGGTGTAGTGTGCACGCTCTTTATAATTGTGAAGTTTGGTTTACTCTACTTTAATGTTTCAGATGTTTATTTAGTATTTAATAAAATGCATAGGACTAAATATCTTATATTAAAGGAAGTCAAAATATATAGAAATGTCAAAGAGCATTATATACACATAGAAATTAATTTTATTAGTCTAATTTTTCGGCTGAGGAGTATCAATTGGATTAAAGCATGTGAAAGAGCAAAGAGCATGTACGTTAAGTGATTATAAAGGAGTCTTAATGGTAAATATGGATGGATCGTGGACTTGCCTTTAATTTAAAGGATAAGCCTACTAAAAAGAGAAGTAATTATTAGGTCGATCTCTACGTTGATTTTCGGTTAATCTTTCTCATCAATGGGTTCGACTGTTGTCATTATTTTGTTTTAATTATTTTGATACCTGAGTTCCTTTTTTTTTTTCTGGATATCAGGGTTTAATGGGTTGTTAGATTATGTTCCCGCGCACAACTAGCAAAGAGGAGTAGCAAATATAAATACTCTCTCCGGTACATAATAAGTGACTATTTTACTTTTTGATTTTAGTTCAAAATAAGTATCTAGTTAGGTAATTAAAAAAAAATTCAATTTGTTTTTACTTTTTTACCCTTCTGTGCAGAAGACCAATAAATATCAATATAATCATGTGCCCAATATTTAATAAGGTAGTTTAGTTATACTAGGTAATTTTGTATATGATTTAGTATTTTCTTAATAGATATGCTAAAAGTAAAAGAGACAGTTATTATAAATCGGAGGAAGTAATATACTAGAAGAAATATGATTGCGCATTCAAAATTTGTAGACAGCCTGCATGCAAACAATCATGCAGCTCTTATATTGCTATTGATCACTTTATAGCAATTTCTTTATCAAATGATATACTTGGTATCAAGTATAGTATTGTCTTTTTTCACACTGGTTATCAACTTAGCATTAATCCTCTTTCTCAGGACGGACAATAATTTTTGTGCAACTCAAATGCAGCTATACCAATGACTGAAGAAGATCCAATGGGCTTTCTGGAAGTAAATGGGCCAGATAATTAGAAGTAGTATCAATCTAGAAAAGAATTATAGTATTAACCTAGATATTCGGCCATTCAATCACTTCAATTAAAAATGACCGAATAAATATATAATATATGTATGTTTTCACAGATGATATATATAATCAGTATATAATATTATATACCAACTAAAAAAGTAAATAGTAAAACCAGTCGGCTATTTGTGTAATCCCAAAAGAATTTTGATATTAGCTCTTTGGTATGGAAGGGAGAGAGAAGAGATGGTGGGGGGAGGGGGATTGAACACCCTTTGCCAGTGGGCTATGCAAGGATGTTGAAAATTTATTTTTTAATTAATAACAAATAATATTTTATCATATATATATAATATAATTTCTCGATGAATGATGTTTAGTTGACCACCCTCGAGCCATAGCTTCGGCCTTGGGGCAGGGAGGCATAAAAGATCGAAGATAAAAGGAAGACCAATTGCGAAGAACGACGAAAATACTTTAGCAACCGGGTACTCTTCACTGGAAGGCTCTTTGTGTTTCGTCCATGGGTTGTGTTATTGTAATTAACAAATGGCCGTTTTATGAGAAATAGCCATTGCCATGGAATTTTATGTTTCACTTTCACATGTGAACTCCAGTGCTTTATAATGGAGTTTAACCTATGAAATATGAGATTATTTAAAAATTCATTAAAATGATTATTTTTCAATTACATGGCTGCACAGTGGTTAGTCAAAGCTATTATTACTTGTGTTAATTGATATAAAAGAGAAATAAATTATTCATGATGAAATCTTAATTGATATAAAAGACAAAAAAAATTATCATTTATGTAGTATAACAATATTGCCTAGATTTTGAACTATCCAGATAATTGCTATACAAAAATAAAAGAGCATCGTGTTATAGCACTTTGGCACATATTGTA
The DNA here is from genome assembly GCA_034376525.1 of Nicotiana benthamiana. Classification (NCBI taxonomy): domain Eukaryota; kingdom Viridiplantae; phylum Streptophyta; class Magnoliopsida; order Solanales; family Solanaceae; genus Nicotiana; species Nicotiana benthamiana. The sequence goes on along the minus strand of CM067327.1, from coordinate 924,073 downwards.
AACGGGTACTTCAGTTGAAGAACATTTTACCAATCAACTGGTCTTGATTGAGTACCTTACCCATGTTCAATAATTGATCCAATTTGGAAAACGAATTTCTGCAAAACTGAACAAAATAAATTGGAGGAAATAATAACAAAATAGTAACTCCCATACATTAACCATCAATCTTAATTAGTTTAAAATTCATTATTTGCAAAATTCAAGAGTTATAAAGTAAATTTAGTGATATAAACTTATGATAAGTGTCACATATGACTCATTTACATTTTATTGGAGTTGATAATAAGTAGATCAGGCATAAAAATACAATCCTGTTCCAACAAGTTGTGCATCCGACGATCAGTTTTTCCTTTGCATGGACACTATGTCTTGAACTAATCGGGCTAAATTTAAGTCTGAGGATCCACCTTCAGCAACACTTGCTCTTGCTAATTTTGCCCTCTCATTTGCCCTTTGCAAGAACTCACTTCTCCTTAATTCCATCAAATCCCTCACCATTTTCTCAATGATTACTCTATCACAAGTATCTTTCATGTCCAATCCCAATTTCCACACCTCCTCAACATACCTGCTATTGATTTGCTGGTCAGCTAATTGAGGCCAACATATCATTGGGACTCCCTCAATTATGCTCTCCAAAGTCGAGTTCCAACCACTATGAGTCAAGAATCCCCCGGTAGCAGCGTGTGCTAAGACCTCCTCTTGAGGAGCCCAGCTTACAATATAACCATTTTCAATCACACCCTCTTTCAATTCTACTTCTACTTGAGATTCTTTATCTTTGTCCAGTATAGAATCATGCCTAATGACCCATAAGAACCGCTGTCCACTATTCACAAGGCCGTGCCAGAACTCTGTCAGCATATCTTTCGTGACGGTTACAATACTTCCAAAGCTTACATAAATTACAGATTTAGCTGGTTGCTCGTCAAGCCACTTTAAGCAGCTCTTATCTTCTTCCCATATGCTGTTAGAATGGATGGATTGCCTTATTGATTCTAATGCAATTTTGTTCTTCAAGTGCGCATGGAGTGGTCCAATGCTGTAAAGATTTGGTATGTGATTTCGAATGTGGTCCAACATAGGTCCTTCCAGTTCCTCGAACGTGTTCAATATGAGCCCTTTGGTTCGAATAGTTTTTTGAGTTTCTGTGAGCACCATTTGGAGAACTGGTTCATGAAGGGTATTCGCACGACAAAAACTTGGTAGATCGCGTCTTCTGAGATGGCTCTCCATGCCCTTTACACTAGCAATTGGAACATCTAGGTCGTTTCCTACAATTTGAATCAAGTCCTCATAACCGATACAAATTAGGGAATAAGATGACATATGGATATACACCATGAAATTATGTCAATCAACTATCTCAAGTACATTTGCTCCTCGAGCTAATTTACATGGTTGTTTAGGGCTTCTAATTACTCAAAGCTCTTAAATCAATTGAAAGCCCAAAATTTCAAGTTCAATTTGATTACAAGAATACAAGACTATCAAAGACAAGCCAAGATTTGAACTATATTGGTTCTAAATTCTAGGATAGTGACATGAGATACCAGTACTTGAGTTCTTAATTAAAATTAGGGAACTTACAGAAATGTCTCATATAAGTTTCAACTTACCAACCTCTAGCTAATATTTCAAAAATCGAAATAAACAAAGAATTTTTTTAATTTATATAGTCAAAATTTATTGAAAACATATATATAAGTCAATATACAAAATTTCAAGAAGATTAGAGGTGATTTAGACTGGTTTTGTATCAAAATTTATAATTAAATCGATATCAAAAAATTCTTCCGTCACACATGTATCAAACATGTGTCACGCATGTATCTCCCACACAGATATACATGGATATACATGTGATGCACAATCGATACAAATATGATACATATGTGATACACAGTGTGATACACGTATCATTTTTTTTCATATTCAGTTTTTACTTCGAATTTTCAATTCAAACCACCTCAAAACTTTACCAAATCATCCCAAAACTAAGATTCAAGCTCCTTAAGATATACTCAATCTATTCTAATAGCACCCACTCAAAAGAAAGTAAAAATTTGATATTTTTTTGCTACAAATAGCTAATTGGCCATTTTGGCTAGTATTAGTAATATTTTATCAATTGGCCATTTTTATAATGAGCTACTTCTAAATGGACATAGCTGGTAATTTTCCATTAAAACTAGTATAACAACCCCGCGCGATGCGCAAAAATATGACAATATTAATCTAATAAAATTATGATCTAATAAATTATATTAACTTAATACATATTAAGTATAATTTTTATTTAATATAGTGTTCAGAAATGTACTACAAACAATAAAAAATTAAAGAATACAAATCATATAATAATCAAATAAATTGGTTGTTCCTTTTTAATTTAATGAATGTCCTATCTTGCTTCTCTTGTGCCCTCTCTTTCTATCGCAGCCCCTTTCTTCTTTTTAACTCGAACTGTGGACATTACCTCCTTTTACTGGAAAGACCTCTATTGGACTGGGAAGTAGCGCGGGAAAGTATGAAATGCTCATTTGCTAGTTAAGTAGATCCTTTGTAGAGTGTATTCCTTCCTTGGCAGTACGGAAAGTCTGTATCTATAAGGAAGTCTCGGGGCTCCCAAGTACACGATTGTTTAGGTGTCTGCTAAAAGCGCTTCCTTTAATGCCAGCCTGTATCTGAACCCCTTGAATTAGCAAGTACTTAGTATTAGTGATTTTTTCTTGAGTGTTATTTATTTTTCTTTTATATTTTAATTAATTAAAAATATAAATATCATAACATTATCTCTATCCCCCTCTTTTCATACATTACTTTTTACTATCATTCTTATTTGATTAGTTTTCAAATTTTGTAATTTATTAAAAATTTAAATAAAGCAATTTTTTTTTACTAAATTATAATTTTGAATTCATCAAAAGTACAAAGATATATATATATTAGCTACAATATTTTTAATTTTGTATTTTTTTCATTTGAATTGAAATTTTTTTATTTTATTTTAAACTAATTTTAAAACTCCAACTTGAAACTACTCCCCAATTTGAATGGATATTTTTTATTATATGTTTTCATTTTTTAATTATAGCTATTTTTTGTTTTGTTTTATTCTAAAATATTTGTAAAACTCCAACTATAAACTACTCTCCAATTTGAATGGATAGTTATTTTTTATTTTTTTAATATAGCTAATTATAATATATTTATATTTATTAATTCAAAAAGAGTAACTAATCAATTAAAAATTTAAAAAGTTTTTTAGTTAACAATTTATAGATCTAAGATGTGAACAAAATTCGAAAAAAAAAAGAATTCTACCCATAACATCTATGTTAGCTTTTGGTCTGAATACAGATAAAACGAATAGCTTTGTAGATGATCCTTCTAGAAGAAGGGGATTCTAACAACCTTTCTAGTTATTTCGTTCTCTATTTCTATTTAATAGGATCCTGAGGAAAAGGATTTTGTTTCCACCGAGCTAAAACAATATGTTGATGTCTCTAGTAAACCAAAGTCATCGTTTAATAGCTATGTACAAGAATCAAATGGTGAAAAAAGTAAACATAAGCAATAGAGATTGTTTACCCCAAGATTGGTGAATTGTCATGATAGCTTGAAGCGGGTTCAAAAGATCAACTGTATGGAGTTTTTACTGTCTATTACCATAGATGGATTTCCACAACGGGAGGTTGAAAGCAAAAATGAGTGGATGGTTAGGAAGACCAAGATACACAAAGGATTAGTAATTGAGATTATGTAAGTTATCCAAGAGGATATTTCTGTACATAAAAGGAATTCGAATTGGGGCTTTACGTTCGTAGAAATGATCAAGAAGTACTCCTCATGATTCTGATCCAGAGTATGTTCCTATCCACTGAGTAAGTAAATAACTATCAAGAACGAAGTAATCTTTTACTTTGGTTAAAGGGCATATAGTTTATTTTGTCTTAACAATGCCACTTGGCCTTTTGTGATTATGCCACTTGTCTTGATAATATGCGTTTGCCTCTCCTTTTATTATATATAAATTATTTAAAATAACTTTAAAACACCAACTGTAAACTACTCCCCAATTGGAATGGGTAGTTATTTTTTTATATTTTTATTTTTAATATAGCTAATTATAATACATTTATATTTATTAATTCAAAAAGAGTAACTAATTAATTCAAAATTTTAAAAAGTTTTTTAGTTTAAAAAAGTAGTTTATTTTGTCTTGACAATGCCACTTGGCTTTTTGTGATTAAGTCACTTGTCTTAATAATATGCTTTTGCCTCTCCTTTTAATATATAAGATTTTGTGCATATTTAGTGAATATTTTAATACAAATACATCTTTGCATTAAAGCTACTGGATTCCGCCAAACCCATACTTCAATTTCTAGCTCTACCCCTAATTCCGGTAATTAGTTCTTTGTCATCCCAAGTTAGATTCAATGGATCAGAAAGCAATGAGGTCATTGTTATACTGCTTTCTGATTCATTTGGTGTGAAGCTTATATAAGCTAGACCAATGGATTAGAAAGAGAAGCTTCTCTGTCTCTTTTTTTCTTTTGTAAAAAAGAAGAGCTTGGATACATGAACTCACCAGAGAAGGGGAGCTCTCCGTTTTGAATAAGTTGAGGCGAGCATAAATATATCCAAAATGAGGCAGCGCTTGCAGTCCGAAAATATAAGATTGGAATTCCAACATCTTTAGCTACTTCAAGTGCCACACTTAGAATTCCATCAGCTATAACACAAGTCACTGGCCCTTGCCTTGGACAACCTGCGGCAAGAATTATTTCTTTCAAAATTGGCTTCGTATTGCTTCTCAAGAAATCAAAAATCACCATCAATTTATTAGTCTCTTGATGAGTGTGAGATACATTGCCCGAAACGCCGTCGGTAATGGTCTCAAAGCGAAAGCCAGGAAAGAGGCTGAAACGAGATTGAATGTCTGTATTACGTGAAAGTCGTTTTTGAATAGAAAGTGTGTTGATGAAGGTGACATGAATACCAGATAGGCTCAGCAGCTCGGCGAGCTTGAGCATAGGATTCACATGTCCTTGCACTGGAAAAGGGAAGATGACTACGTGAGGTGGGAACTCTGTTTTCTCCATCATAATCAATATACTAATGCTTTTGGCCTTTTTAGCAATTTATGGTGTAGATACTTGGTGGATTAGTTGTTCTTTCTCTAAGGCATCTATTCAGTGAAACAAATTAGATGCCCGTAACGAAGCAGATGTTTGCTACATGTGCCAACCTCGACAATACGACAGTGGACAACTGCTACTATGTTGCGCCTGCTATATTAGGTACACAATGTTATCACGACAACTTTTTATCCTTGTATATTCATCATGTACTGCATCTCGATCGCGTGATTAATATGGGAAAATGACATTGTCAATATATATATAAAGTCTTCTATACTTTTGCAGATATCAAATGTAAATAATTTAAGCTGCAGGCTAAAAGTGAATTTAATTGCCCCGTTTAATGTTTTCAATATGAAGTAAGAAACATTGATAAATTATTTTACTAAATAATTGATGAATTTTGAAGTGGACACCCTAAAAAAAGACGTTTTGTGTTTTGATTCCCTTGAGGATGTGGATTTTAATTTATATGTAGCGGCAACAATGTTAAGAAGCAGGAAGACAATGGAACACTTAAAATATTGGCTGATAATTATAGAGAATTTTTTTCTTATACAAATGATATAATTTGCCTTATTTCTGAAAAAATTGTACACGCGACAAATATGTATTCATACGCTCGTATCTTCATATTGTATACCATCTTTTGGACTATATTTAACGATCAAATCGGTCATTTTATGTAATTGCGCTCCATTCACCTTGTCATTCTTTATACACGTGTGTTTATGATTCTATTACTTGAGCGGTTGGTTAGTTTCGTTCCAGAAAGCTTTCGGTTGATTTGGGCCCTTGATTCTTGACTTAGAAGTATAAATTTGAAAATATTGACCAAATTTTGACTTTCGTTGGAATCGACTGCGGAACTGTGTTTTAAGGCTCCGATAGCTTCGTCTTGTGATTTCGGACTTAGGCGTATGCCCGAAATTGATTTTGGAAGTTCGTAGGTTGATTTGTGTTGATTTGTCGGAATTTGACAATTTAAAGTTGAAAAGTTTGATCGTAGGTTGATTTTATCTATTGATCCAGAATTAAATTTTGGGATTTGGAATAAGTCCGTTATGATATTCAGAACCTGTATGCAAAGTTTGGTGCAGTTCGGAATTGATTTGATAGGATGAAAACATTTCGTTGTAATTCTAGAAATTCTTGAAAATTTCCTTGAATTCCATGAATTTTAGTGTTCAATTCATAGTTTAAGATGTTATTTTATGTTTTGATCGTGTGAGCAAGTTCGTATGATATTTTTAGACGTGTGTGGATATTTGGTTGGAAGTCTTGAGGGCTCAAATGAGTTTCAGACATGTTCTGGAGTGGTTTGAACTGAAAATGGCAAAAATCTGGTGTCTGGTGCTCTAGTGTCGCAAATACAAACATCAGGCTCTCATTTGTGAAGGTGACATGCAAGGGCAGTTTTCGCAAATGCGACACCCCCTTCGCATTTGCAAACCAGCAGAAGTTGGACATGTTCGCAATTGCAAACAGTTGTTCGCTTTTGCGATATTCAACCAATTCGCAATTGTGATATATGCTGAGTCTGTCAGGTTCGTAAATGCGAGCCCTGATTCACAATTGTGAACCCTATGTCGCAAATGCGACATTTGCAGATGGTTAAAGGATTGAGAGATGAAAGTTTTGAACTCATTCTGACATTTTTTGAAAGGTAGACTTGGTAGGAAGCGATTTGTTAAATTTTTTATTTTAATCTATTTCTAATCATATTCCATCAACATTAGATTTTAACATGAAAATCATGTGAAACTTTATCAAGTTTTTGAAAAATAAGAATTTGAGCTGTGATAGTCGATTTGGACTCGAATTTTGAAACTAATTACATATATGAACTCATTGGGTCATGGGTAGACATAATCTATCATTAGACATGAGTTTTGACCGAGCGGGCCCCAGGTTGACGTTTGTTGACTTTTTGGGCAGACGGGAATGCCTACCCCTCTAAATCAGTCTTCCTCCACCCGAATTGGAATCAAAGTTTCCTTCCCTAAGAGCCAACCATGGCATGACATTCGATGCATCAACAATTTCTAATAAGGGCGTTAGTGCATCCGTTTTCTTGCTGGGACGTAGCAGTAAAGATCTTTACTTTATCTATTGCAATTGAACCTAGTATTGTTTGATGATATTGAATCTATGTTGGTTAGATTTGAGCTGCGTGGAGGCAGATTTTAGGAGAAAAGCTATTTTCGATTATTGAATTCACCTAATTGAGGCAAACGTCTTGTCTATGTTCGAGTGGGGGAACTACCCCTTCGGATTGGTATTTATTGATTCAATTGTGCTAATTGAAATCTGTGTACGCATGTGACCGGTGACGTCACTCTAAAAAAGAGCCGAACGTCAACGGCTTTATATCATCACATGAGCATACATATTCGTCCATTGAAGATGTCCATCAAGCACGCCTCCAACGGACGGAAGGACTAACTTTATGAGGTAAAATCTGGCTCGCCCCACCCTCGCCTAAGCGGACACGTCCCTCGTGAAAAAGCCATCCTCGAATCGTGTCGTCTCAGGCAAAGACGGCCTGAGCAAGGACGTCCTAATCAACTAGGTGGAGGAACGACATCGTTTAAGGCTTCTCTTCGTACAAGTAAGCCACCAACTTTTACACTTTTCTTTTAATTATTTTGAGAAAGGCCTCCTAATATATAAAGGAGACCTTTACCTTTGTAAGGGGACATGCGCATTATTCTGAGTAATACCGTCATTCTACTTTCTCTCTCTACTGCTAGCAAGCAAGCTTCTCTCTATCTCTATTTGAGACTTAAATTCTCCATAACCTTTTATATTTTCAGATCCATTGCGATATTAGCTAAATAATCTCTTCTATGGCTTATTATACTTTATTACGATTTACACATATACTTTTTTGATTGCTTTTGAGCTTACAAGGTGTGTATATCTTTTGAGCCAAACATTATTATTATTATTTGTTAGGCTTACTTAGGTGTCATCACGACATCATGCGGAGGGAATTTGGGGTCGTGACACTATAACTAATTCAAAGAACTCGATACCAACCTAGGATTATAGCTAATTCAGATAACTCGATTTGGGGTTTATAACTTTATCCGAATAGGTCATCAAAAATTTTAAAAAGAAATACAACTTTTGTGAACTTGCGGCGAGAAACATTGACCAAGTATGACTCTTATTTCTCAGCTCACTTGCTAAATGCTAGCTATCCAAAGTCAAGTTAAAACTCATGCTTCGCCACCTCCGTGAAAACTATATATATCTTGGATCAAGCGGTCTAAATTGCGAGTTGATGATCCACCTTCACCAACACTTGCTCTTGCAAACTTTGCCATGTCATTTGCCCTCTGCAAGAACTCATTTCTCCTAGCTTCCATCATATCCCTCACCATTTTCTCGATTATGACTCTATCACAAGTATCTTTCAAGTCCAATCCCAATTTCCATACCTCCCCAACAAACCTGCTATTGACTTGTTGGTCAGCCAATTGAGGCCAACATATCATTGGCACTGCCTCGTACACGCTCTCCAAAGTCGAATTCCAGCCACTATGAGTTAAGAATCCTCCAATTGTCGGGTGTGCTAACACCTCTTCTTGAGGAGCCCAACTTACAATATAACCATTTTTGGTCAGACCCTCTCTCGGTTCAACATCGGTGGGAGCTAATTCATCATCTTTATCCTTGATAACATCATGCCTAATAACCCACAAAAATTGCTGACCACTATTGACAAGGCCGTGCCAGAACTCTGTCAACTCATGTTTTGTCAATGTAATCACACTTCCAAAGCTTACATAAAGTACTTGTTATAAACTGTCCGTGTTCAAAGCAACGAGAAACTGGAAACCAGTAATAAGAAGAAACACAAACAGAACGTATGTAACGTTAAAAAAAAAAATAATCACAGAAATGAAGAAATCCGAGACCACAGAATTCACTGTGTGTCCTTAAGGAATTTAACCCCCTCACTGTACCCGAGGTTGTGGATTATTTCCTCCCAGGATATAACGGATATACCTGTCGTAGGAGTGGCGGTACCTCAAACGCCTACGACTTCGACGAACTCAAATTCGGGAACGAAATCACACTATGACTCGATATGTTTTTAGTTTGAAGAAAAACAATGCAGAATTTTTTTTTTTTTTAATGCTTCCAGTATTCGAAAATGAGGCATTGCCTCAGTTTATATAGCCTTGAATTGAGACTGTTCGGAAAGGCTTGGTGCCTGTTCGGGAAAGGCCATGCCTTTTCCTGAAAAATAAGAACGTTTCTCGCGGGAATTAAAAATAATTTCAGAAAATGAAGATTGAATTTTAAATAAATTTGGTCCAAAAAGATTATCAATCAATCAGATCATTTGACCAAATCCAAATCCAAATCCAAATCCAAATCCAAAGCCAAAGCCAAAGCCGAAGCCGAGCCGAGCGACGACGACGGCGCGAGGGGAGTCCCTCTTCTTAACCCTTTTAAGAGCTAGAAGAAGTGCTTTCTAATATAAGCACATAACTTTCCCTTTCTACCACCGATGTGGTACAAAGCTCCTTTTCAAAGGAACTTTGCTTTGAAACTTCATTTTCCTTCTATTGTCTTCTTCCCTCCATTTCTCATTCACACCAACTTAGCTAGCTTTAATCATTAACTAGCTTTAACAATCCCCCACATGAATGGGGAATGGCTATATGAAAAAAAACATGCATGACAAAAAAAAAAAAACTGTGTGATTCGTAAGCAAGGATTAATTGCATCTGGATAAGTAGATTTCTCTTTGAACTTTCCGTAGTGAGCATATGTCGGATATACTCGGTCAATCGGTAGATTTGATATCTTTGAACCGTCGAGCTTTGGTGTATACCTAGACAACCACATGTCACACAATTAACCCTTTAACCGTTTTTGGTTCTCATTGTTTTGTTCGTTTCAGCCATGAACACTTCCTGGTTCATAAGTGCGTAGAGAGCTGGCCTTACAGAGTTCTCCTTGAAGCGGCTTACACTTCACACTTACATAGGTGATTCCTAAATGTGTCATCCCATAGATACACTATTTGATATACCCCGTATCAAACTTAGAAACCATTAAATAGCCTTAATGCTTTATCCTGGTACTGAACATTGTCTCATCACGAGAATGGACCAAAAAGTTATTGTGACAATGTTGAACCGTCATCAATGACTTTGTTTGATCTCTTTGAACCTAGATCTTGGGATCTCATGTCTTCTAGGTAGAGTTACCGCCACGATGACTTGTCCTCGGCCATAGTCCCATTCCCCTCGATGATCTTTCAACCACTTCTCTAGTTAGGCCTTTAGTTAGTGGATCCGACACATTATCTCTTGACTTAACATAGTCAATTGTGATAATTCCACTAGAGAGTAGTTGTCTTACGGTATTATGTCTTCGTCGTATGTGACGAGACTTTCCGTTGTACATAACGCTCCCGGCTCTTCCTATTGCCGCTTGGCTATCGCAATGTATGCATATAGGAGCCAACGGTTTGGGCCAAAATGGAATATCTTCTAAGAAATTCCGGAGCCATTCAGCTTCTTCACCGGCTTTGTCTAGAGCTATGAACTCAGATTCCATTGTAGAGCGGGCGATGCATGTCTGTTTGGATGACTTCCAAGACACTGCTCCTCCACCTATAGTAAAAACGTATCCACTTGTGGATTTAGTTTCAGTTGAACCGGTGATCCAATTTGCATCACTGTATCCTTCAATAACTGCAGGATACCTGTTATAATGCAAAGCAAAGTTTTGAGTATGTTTCAAATATCCCAAAACTCGTTTCATTGCCAGCCAATGATTTTGGTCGGGATTACTCGTGTAGCGACTTAGTTTACTTATAGCACACGCAATATCAGGTCGCGTACAGTTCATAATATACATCAAACTTCCCAACACTCTGGCATAATCCAATTGAGAATGACTTTCACCTTTATTCTTTGCAAGAGCAAGGTTCATATCAATTGGCGTCTTTGCAACTTTAAAGTCCAAATACTTGAACTTTTCAAGTACTTTTTCAATATAATGAGATTGAGACAATGCTAGACCTTGAGGAGTCTTATGGATTTTAATTCCCAGAATTAAATCGGCAACTCCTAAGTCTTTCATATCAAACTTACTAGCAAGCATGCGCTTAGTAGCATTTATGTTAGCAATGTTGTTACTCATTATTAACATATCATCCACGTATAAACAAACAATGACGACGTGGTTCGGAGTGTTCTTAATGTAGACACATTTATCACATTCATTTATCTTGAATCCATTTGACAGCATCGTATGGTCAAATTTTGCATGCCACTGTTTTGGTGCTTGTTTTAGTCCATAAAGAGACTTAACAAGTCTACATACCTTCTTCTCTTTCCCTGGAACTACAAACCCTTCGGGTTGTTCCATGTAAATTTCTTCCTCCAACTCTCCATTTAAGAAGGCTGTTTTCACATCCATTTGATGGATTTCAAGACCGTACACGGCGGCTAATGCTACTAACACCCGAATAGATGTAATCCTCGTTACCGGCGAGTATGTATCAAAGTAATCAAGACCTTCTTGTTGTCTAAACCCTTTAACAACTAGTCTTGCCTTATATTTTTCAATAGTGCCATCAGCTTTCATTTTCCGCTTGAAAATCCATTTGGAACCTAAAGGTTTATTCCCTGGAGGAAGATCAACCAATTCCCAAGTATGGTTGTTCAATATGGATTCTATCTCACTATTGATTGCCTCTTTCCAAAATTGAGCTTCCGATGAAGACGTAGCTTCGTTGAACGTTCGAGGCTCATTTTCCAACAAAAATGTTAAAAATTCTGGTCCAAAGGAAGTAGTCGTCCTTTGACGTTTGCTACGTCTTGGATTTTCCTCATCAGGAATGTTTTCCTTTATTTCTTCCCGAGGTCGTTTAGATTCTTTGCTAGACGACGCACATTCCTTTTTATACGGATATATGGTTTCAAAGAAGTCAGCATTATCTGATTCAATTACCGTATTCACCTGAATGTCGGGATTTTCTGATTTGTGAACCAGAAATCTATATGCCTTACTATTTGTGGCATATCCTATGAAAACACAATCAACGGTTTTAGGTCCTATTTTTACCCTTTTGGGTTTAGGAACTTGCACCTTGGCCAAACACCCCCACACTTTGAAGTATTCCAAATTGGGCTTCCTTCCTTTCCACTTTTCGTATGGAATAGATTTTGTTTTGCTATGGGGCACTCGATTGAGTATTCGGCTAGCTGTTAGAATGGCTTCCCCCCACAAGTTCTGGGGTAAACCAGAACTTATTAACAGGGCATTCATCATTTCTTTCAGTGTTCTATTTTTTCTTTCCGCAATTCCGTTTGATTGTGGCGAGTAAGGAGCAGTTGTTTGATGAATAATGCCATATTCCAAACATATTTGTTCAAAAGGAGATTCATATTCACCGCCCCTATCACTCCTTATCATTTTAATCTTTTTGTTAAGTTGAGTCTCAACTTCAGTTTTGTATTGCCTGAACGCTTCAATTGCTTCATCTTTACTATTAAGTAAATAAACGTAGCAATACCGCGTACTATCATCAATAAAAGTTATGAAATACTTCTTTCCACCGCGAGATGGAATTGACTTCATGTCACAAATATCTGTATGGATTAAGTCTAAAGGACTTGAATTCCTTTCAACTGACTTATAAGGATGTTTAGCATACTTAGATTCAACACAGATTTGACATTTTGATTGATTGCATTCAAACTTAGGCAATACTTCCAAACTAATCATTTTTCGCAAGGTTCTATAATTGACATGTCCTAAACGTGAATGCCATAAATCATTTGACTCAAGCAAGTAAGACGAAGCAGAAACTTTATTATTATTAGCAACAACCATTACATTCAGTTTGAAAAGGCCCTCTGTGAGGTAGCCTTTTCCTATGTACATTTCGTTCTTACTTATTACAACCTTGTCAGAAACATAAACACATTTAAAACCGTTCTTCACTAGAAGTCCGGTAGATACAAGATTTTTCCTAATTTCAGGAACATGACAGACGTTGTTGAGAGTCACCACCTTGCCAGAGGTCATCTTCAGCAGTATCTTTCCATAACCTTCAATCTTGGCCGTTGCAGAATTTCCCATATATATTGTTTCGTCGGGCCCGGCGGGAGCATATGAAGCAAAGGCTTCTCTAACAGCACAAATGTGGCGAGTGGCGCCAGAGTCAATCCACCACTCTTTCGGACTTCCCACTAGGTTGCACTCGGACAACATAGCGCACAAGTCATCAACCTCCTCGTTTGTTTCAACCATATTAGCCTGACCCTTCTTCTTTTCCTTTTTCGGAGCACGACAGTCTGCAGCTTTGTGTCCGATTTTTCCACAATTATGGCAGTTTCCCTTGAATTTCTTCTTGTTGGGATAGTTCCTTGGTCCCGATGTCTTTTTCCTCTTTTTCATATTAGTTGGGGCAGTTTCAACTATATGTGCTCCCCCTATGGTTGATCTCCCATTTGCCTTTTTCTCCGCTGCCTTGTTATCTTCCTCGATTCTCAACCGAACGATGAGATCTTCCAATGTCATCTCCTTTCGCTTATGTTTCAAGTAATTTTTGAAGTCCTTCCATGAAGGAGGCAACTTCTCTATCACTGCCGCAACTTGAAACGCCCCACTAATCACCAAACCTACAACAAACAACATGTAAGTGACGGGGAACTGAATACTTTTGACAAAGGCATTAATTAAATTTATACCTTCAGCGAGGAGATCATGGATGATAACCTGCAACTCTTGAACTTGAGTGACAACAGACTTGCCATCTACCATTTTGTAGTCCAAAAACTTGGCAGCGATAAACTTCTTTAAGCCAGCATCTTCTGTTTTATATTTCTTTTCCAACGCATCCCATAGTTCTTTTGATGTTCCCACATTACTATAGACGTTGTAAAGATCATCCTCCAGTCCGCTAAGAATGTAATTCTTGCACAAAAAATCTGAGTGCTTCCACGCCTCAATTACAACAAATCGTTCATTTTCAGGTGTTGATTCCGGCGGAACCGGAATATCCTCCTTAATAAACTTTTGAAGGCTTAAAGTAGTTAGATAGAAGAACATCTTTTGTTGCCATCGTTTGAAATCAATCCCGGTGAATTTTCCGGGCTTCTCTGCCGGAGCCGGTGCTGGTGCAGTACGACTGGAGGACGCAGCATTGCTCGTAGAACCAACCACGGGGGCTGGTGTGGCAGTAACAGTAGCAGTAGCATTCAAATTTGGAGTTTGGTCTCCCATTTCTGTCATAGGAAATAACAGAACACTTAAATAATCGGTGAAGTTTTTATTTCTTCAAACCGTATCAAATTTACACAAACAGAATTAAAACAAACTTCAAATAGAATGTAATATACTGTATGTAGTATACTTGATGAAGTTTTTATATCTTCAAATCAAGTACCCAAATGAGTAGAAAGTTCTGAAAACTTTAATCTCAACCGGAGTAGAAAATCCGAAGATTTAGTCTCCAAACAACATACAAGTTCGTTAACAACAGATGAACACGGAAATAATAAAATTAAATTCCTTAAGCTTGTTATAAACTGTCCGTGTTCAAAGCAACGAGAAACTGGAAACCAGTAATAAGAAGAAACACAAACAGAACGTATGTAACGTTAAAAAAAAAAATAATCACAGAAATGAAGAAATCCGAGACCACAGAATTCACTGTGCGTCCTTAAGGAATTTAACCCCCTCACTGTACCCGAGGTTGTGGATTATTTCCTCCCAGGATATAACGGATAATGAAGATTGAATTTTAAATAAATTTGGTCCAAAAAGATTATCAATCAATCAGATCATTTGACCGAAGCCGAAGCCGAAGCCGAAGCCGAAGCCGAAGCCGAAGCCGAGCGACGACGACGGCGCGAGGGGAGTCCCTCTTCTTAACCCTTTTAAGAGCTAGAAGAAGTGCTTTCTAATATAAGCACATAACTTTCCCTTTCTACCACCGATGTGGTACAAAGCTCCTTTTCAAAGGAACTTTGCTTTGAAACTTCATTTTCCTTCTATTGTCTTCTTCCCTCCATTTCTCATTCACACCAACTTAGCTAGCTTTAATCATTAACTAGCTTTAACAGTACTGACCTCGATGGTTGCTCGTCGAGCCATTTTAAGCAACTCCTGTCTTCTTTCCATAATCCGTTGGAAGATATGGATTTACCTTTTGATTCTGATGCTAGTTTGTTCTTCAAGTGTGCATGGAGCGGACCGATGGTGTAAACATTTGGGATATCAACACGAATTTGGTCCAGTATTGGTCCTTCGAGTCCCTCGAACGTGTTGAATATAAGCCCTTTGGTTCGAAGGGTGCTTAGAGTTACGCTCATGACACATTTGAAAGCTCCTTCTCCCAAATTATCCACGCGGCAAAAACTCGGTAAATCACGTCGCCTTAGAAAGCTCTCCATCCCCTTCACATTCGCAATTGGAGTGTCTAGGTCGTTTCCTATCATAAAGTAGTTGGCCAATTAATATAACTCCCAAATAAGAAAATTTAATAAAAGAAAAAAAAACCTTGTATGTGGTCCTACTGGGTAACATGCATGGTCATATGAATTTTTTCACATGTATGTGTTCCTTTGGGTAACATGGTCATTTGGGTTTTTCACAAATCGATGTAATAAAGGCCGAGATTTTATTGGAAACCTCTTTGCCATCACAAGGTAAGATAATGTTTGCGTACACACTACCTGCATAGATTATATTGGATATGTTCTTGATATTGTTGATGTGATAATGTTTGCGTATACACTACCTTCATAGATTATATTGGATATGTTCTTGTTATTGTTGATGTAAGGCCGACATATACAATAATAATGCTCCTAGATAGCAAGTTACGTTCATAAAGTAAAACTTGTTGTCTTCCCTAGCTAGAATTGGGTCAAACGAGTTTAAAGTGAAAAAAGCTCACCAGAGAAGGGAAGCTCGCCGGCATGGATTAATTGAGGGATACAATAATAAGCCCAAAAAGAGGAAGCGCTTGAAGTACGAAAATGAAAGGTAGGAATTCCACAATCTTCAGCCACTTCAAGTGCTATACTTAAAATACCATCAGATATAAGACAAGTCACGGGTGATACCTGCCCTATAACTTCATCACTAGTGCCTAATTTGCAATTATCCAAATGAAACAATTCTTTGAGTAGTGGTTTAGCAGTGGTCCTCGAGGACTTCAAAACAGCCATAATATCATCAGAAGTGTGTGGAAGTCCATCGCCGAGGCCTAAGTTAATGGTTTTGAATCTGAAGCCTGGGAAACGGCCAAAATGGGACTGAATGTCAGTACAACGTAAAAGTCGATTATGAATAGAAAGAGCGTTGATGAAAGTAACATGGATGCCAGACAAGCTAAGAAGCTCGGCCAGATTGAGCATTGGATGGACATGGCCCAGTGCTGGAAATGGGAAGATGACCACATGAGGCGGTTGCCTTGCTCCTTGCTCCATCGTAATTTGTCTAATTCTACTGTTGACTTTTCAGCTCCTATTACACTTGGAAACTATTTGTGGTGAAACTTTGGTTGCAAATGTTTATCTACTACTCCTACTAGACAAGTCCAAATTTGCTCAGCTAAGCAGGGGCGTAATACAAGATGCTTTGTAGTGCTAGGATACAAATACAATGGACCAATAGTACAAATACGTACGTTGTCTATTATTTATGTATACAAACTTTTTAATGGCCTGAAAACTACACGTACTGGAAAAGACTACGGACAACAAAACATGAATATTTATTTATTTGTTTTTTTTTTTTTTGGCACAGAGGCAGCTCTAAGAAAAAACTTGACTGCCTTTCCCCAATTTAATTTGTCTTATGCTTAGCGGGTAGATCAATTTTAAGGGTCACTATAAATATTATTTCAGTTAGGATTTATAATGAAATCTTTTTAAAAACATTTAGTGAAGCATTTACAGTGCATTGGGCAAATTTGGTCCCCACGTCCACATGGTATCCACATGCGGCCTCACTAAAGAAGGCGGCCTTATCATGGTCGACTTAAGTAAGGCCGGTCCCAGTCAATAAACGGACCAAGTGATGAGACTCACTGTAATGTCACATCAAGCTCTGACACTCGTATATCGAGACCACCAACTCTTGTACTTTTTTGTATTATTTCAAGGAATGTCCCTTAGTATATAAAGGGGACTTTCTCCCTTTGTAAAGATTTACGTGTATTTCCTTACTGAAAATATACAACTCTCTTTCTCTCTCTCTCTCTCTTGTGCAAAAAACCTGTTATACATCTTACTACTTTTACATCTCAATCTACATATTATAATCTCCGATTTTTATCATCTAACATTCTCTAGATCACATTACCCTTGATTCCGATTGACCCATATCACTTTTGATTGTTTTAAAGCTAGTTAAGTGTTCGAATAACTTTTTAGCCAAATAATTTGGCGCCACCTGTGGGGATTTCGAGAATCAAAGCAGTAGTTTGTTTCTAGAGATCCTTCGAAAAGCCACCCTCTACAACCTAGAATGGCTGAAAACAATGCTAGAATGAAGGCTATCTTGGAGATTAGAATAGACCTCACGAGCACTCTCAACGCGGCTGCCGAAGGAGATGCGCTACACACAACCCCCAGTACTTTGATAGGCGTGGAAGCCTTGCCTTCCTCATCAGAAGACCTGGTGGTGCCACGAGAAAGAGAAGCTTCAACATCTACCACTAAGGAAGCACCCCCAGAAATAAAGAGATTACTAGAAGAGTGGCTGACAATCACTATGATCAGTCTAGCCAAGAAACCACCTCAAAATGATAGATGCACCCCAGCAGCAGATCATGCCGCAACCGAGGATGAGCTCGAGGTCACAAGAACAAACAACGTTCCCGTCGACGTCCAAGCTAACGACGGAACACTCGCAGCCATCCTCAAAAAGATGGAAGAGATGGAGAACGAGAACAGATCGCTCCGCGACCAGATGAAGGAATACCAAGAAAGGGTGGATAAGATCCCAGGCGCACCTAAGTTGCTGCCGAAGCGAGACATGGGGAGGTTCGTTGAACAACCCTACACGGAAGGAGTTGCGTCATACCCCATCCCAAAAACCTTCAAGATGTCCCCTACTTGAAAGTATATGACGAAACCAGCAACCCCGAGGACCACGTGATACACTATGTTACAGCCGTCAAAGGCAACGACTTATCGAAAGAACAGGTACCATACGTACTTCTGAAGAAGTTTGGTGAGACGCTGACGGGAGGAGCCCTAACGTGGTATTCACAACTACCGGCCAAGAGCATCTCAACCTTTGAGGAGATGGCTGATAAATTCACTACCACACATGCGGGGGCGAGGAAGGCGGAAGCACGGGTCAATGATATTTTTGCTGTGCGTCAAACCCCGGGAGAAGGACTCAGGGAGTTCCTGGCCAGATTCAACAGAGTAAGAATGAGCCTACCGAACATATCCGAAGGCATGGCAGAAGTGGCCTTTCAGAACGAGCTCAGCAGAGATGGTTCGAAGGCGACCAAGAAGCTGCTCAACCGTCTCCTGAAATATCCCCCCACCACCTGGGAAGAAATACACAACGCCTATTGTGCCGAGGTACGTGGAGATGATGACGACCTTAATGACCCAACCCGAAGGTTGACAACGGTACACCCAGAAATCCGAAGGGACCGGCGCAACGAGGGAAGGCGGGAACAAATCCCACGCCTTAACAGGGAAAGACATCAACCACACATCAGGTCCTCACACCCACCACCACCAAGGCATGTAGACGCCTTGCAACGACACGTTGCTCTGCTAAGGAACGACGGGGGTACGCCCCCTCCATTATCTGCACATAACTTTTGTGTCTCCTTCAAAGGTAGTGTACGCACTAGAGAAGCTGGGAAACAAAGTACAATGGCCAGCAAAGATGAAGTCCGACCCCGCCACCAGAAAGTCAAACGCCATGTGCGAGTTCCACCAAGAACGGAGGACTGCATAGGTCTCCGGCAGGAGGTTGTCCGAATGTTGAACCAAGGGTTCTTGAAAGAGCTGCTCAGCGACAAAGGAAAGCTCAACTTCGCACGAGGGCGAGAACAACACCATGGTCCACCAAGGCCGCCCTCACCATTACGCACCATCAGCATGATCATTGGGGACGGCAATGATTCGGTGATCAATCACGTCAAGTTCGCCACCACCCACAAGCTGAAGCGAACTATCGCCCATAAATGGTATGATGACTTCGAAGATAGTATCACCTTCGATAAGTCTGATGCCGACGGATTGTGTTTTCCTCATTATGATGCCTTAGCTATTACTTTACGCATACTAGATACTGATGTTAAAAGGATCATGGTCGACGATGGAAGTGGCGCATGTATCATTCATCCAAGAGTCCTTACACTTATGGGACTCGAGGATAAAATAATCCTGCGCTGCGTAACACTAACAGGTTTTAATAATACAGTGGAAAGAACCTTAGGCGAGGTGACGCTGCCCATCCTTGTAGGTGGAGCCACGATGGAAGCCACCTTCCACGTGATGAACCAACAAACAGCATACAATGCCATTATCGGATGCCCGTGGATACACGCCATGAGAGCCGCCCCATCCAGCTTCTACCAAGTAATCAAATTCCCAACCCCATAGGGAGTGCACTGCATATGGGGAGAGCCCCGCACCCCCCAAGAATGCTATAAGATAGCCCAGGATTACACACATACAAAACAGATCCAAGGAGCAAGTGCAGAAGCATAGCAATCAGCCCTGTCGGGGACTAAGGTCCGTCCTACAGAGAACGCCATTGAAGATCTTGAGGAGGTTGATCCTTAGAAGTAAGAAAGTCGGCCGACAAAGCGAAAAGGGTAAAGATCAGGATATGTTCTTATCAAGAATAGAAGAAATCGAAGAAAGAAAGGAACATACTGTAACAGTGTTGTGCATAGAGTTGTTCAACATGCACTCTCCTGACAGTGCCCGAACCTTTTTCTAATATTTCTCTGAAGCCAAAGGCTTCAGATAGTTAGAGAGATCCACTGGTAGGGAAAGCAGTTTGCACTCAGTAGAGACAGAAAAGGTGACATTTCTCCTCCTTTGTGGATCTTCAGAAGGGGAGGCATAATTTCGCCCCAAATTCCCATGCACTAAGAATGGGGAAGAGGAATACCCTCTTTGTGGTTAGGTGCGGATAGCAGAGATGATATAGCAACTGCCCATGGAAGAATGGATGAAGATGAAAGTGATGTATGAGTTGCTAGTGTTAGTGAAGATGGAGATGAAGCTGGTGGAGCTGAAGGGTCTGAAGCAGCTGCATAGAGTGAAGCGATGGTTGTTGAATGCTCGTAACCAAAGATGGTAGGGATCCCATACTCAGCTTCGCATTACATGGAACAACAATGAGGGCCTCATAGCAGGAGTTGGCATTTTCCACTAAATCAAACTCCCCCCAAATCGCCGAGGCATCGTCCTTAGTTGGTGTAACTAACTCAACAGATTGATCATTCTGTTAAGTTGATGATGAACGTCGCCTTCCGTGTATAGAAGCCCCATCATCACTAGCTTCTTCACCATCGTCAATCTTCACGGTGACCATGATCGGCAGGGGAGGAGGACTAGTGATCGCAACTCTCTGAGATGACTTAGGGACAATAGTTTTTGTCATCTTATTTTTTTCCCCGGTCACAGAAGAACGCCTTCTTTTTGGTTGCTTGTTCTCTGGGCGGGGACTCCGTGGCAAACATCTATGCCCGAGGTAGGCTCGGAAACACCTGTTCAGGTAAGAGTTTCCTAAAGCAGCCTCACCGCATCAGCAGAATCACCCAAGACGTCCTCCTTAGGGAAAACAATAGAGCCTGCAGGTAGACCTAATCTCGTAGTCAGAAGTTTTCAACCAAGTTCTTTAAATTAAAAAATGGAAAAAAGATAAGTTTAAATTACCATGATTCTTGGCCTATACAAATGAGTTTCGGGCATCGTAACATCCAATATCTTCTGAACCCACCGGTCCAAATCGCCTACCACCCATGGGATCCATTGAGTTGCTGAAATATGTGAAGGGTGAAGAGTCAATACGACAATAGAGGAATATTTAGCAAAAGGGAATATTAAATAAAAATATTACGAGTGTAATTCCAAGCAACCGAAAAGGATGAAGCCATTGTCGGAATGATATTATTGGTGGTGACTAAAACAAATCGTTACATCCACTCATAGTCGTTATCATCATCCATGCTAGTTAACAGAGCATGGTGGCCATGTTTGTAGAGGTTTATCGTTCTCCCACAAAAAATCTTGAGAGAGAATAGATTCATCATACGAGCTAAGGTTGGCTCTTCTCCAGTCTCCTGGCACAAACACCGAAGGCAGGTGACCGTTCCACATAGAAGGACTTACTTATGCTAAACACACTTGGTAAGGAGGAAAAACTCCGCAATCACGGAATCCATCTCTCCACTTAAAGGAAATGCACCCAAAGTAAATGGATACGTAAAAATATATGTAAAATCCTCATTGAGGTATGTCACTGGCTTCGATAGATCAGGAGCAATAATAACCAACTTATAGCAGATGTAGTCTTCCTTCACATTAGGAATAGTAAAAGGACGAATGAAAGAAGGGTGCCTACTAATAGTCTATGTACGAGGGTTATCAGTAAGACATTTTTCTTCGAAGTCTTGTATTGTATTAACTACTAGGGATTAGGCAGCATACTCGGTACAATTCCCAAAGTTCGTCGTCTAAATGAAATAGGCAAAACTAATGAAAGAATTATAATAATATACACATAACTTCACACTATAACAAAAAATTGACCATATTTTTAAGTTTTACCACACCTAGCCCACATTGTATATATTTTGAAAGCACTAGCAAACTCAAAATTTGTGTTCTTACAACCATTGATTGTAAAAGTTATGGAGTTAAATCCGTGTTCTCACAACCATTGATTTCACTCTATCTTCTTCTTACATCTTCACATATGCTTCAAGGGACCGTGTATTTTCTGTTTCCCCTCTTGTGTCACCTGCTTGCAATGTAAGAAAATTAAAAAGTAGAAGTCCCTATTGAAGACCATTCACAGCTTTGCTTTTGTTAGTTATTTGGATTGGGTGTTGTTCTAACTGATTGAAAATATCAAAAAAGAGTTCAAAATTAAAATTTGAAGTAATTTGGAGTAGATTTGAGCAAGATTTGAGTTAAATTTCAGAAAAGACGTAAGGAAGAAGACGAAGTTAGTTTTTTGTATAATTATGTATAATCTTGTATAATAGTGTATATGAGTGTAGAAACACACCTTGTACACTATTATACACTTTTATACACCTTTATATAATCATCTGTAGACGAACTTCTGCCACGATTTTCAGTTGCAATTCTTATTCAAGACCAGTTCAAATATCAATTAAATGACTTCAAAATTTATATACAACCTACTTATACTATTTCTAACAAGTTTAAATAATACCCACTCCAAATTTCTATTCAAGACCAGTTCAAATATCAATTAAATGACTTCAAAATTTATATACAAACTACTTATACTATTTCTAACAAGTTTAAATAATACCCACTCCAAATTTCTCACAAATCAAATTCGAAATTTAAACCTACATAGTTAAGCTTGTTAAAAATTTAATTTTCACCACCCAAATGAATTTGATTTGTTGAATTAATATTTGAGTCACAGTTACTGATTTGAAGATTAATTTAAGCTTGAGGAATCTTTTTTAAAAATTAAATAGTAATTTTGAGAACTTATTAGAGTTGGATGTTAAATCTTAGCCTATTATTTTTAGGCTAGCTGGTTGTAAATTGAAACATATGCTATAAAATGAAAAAGTAGGAAGCCCAATTGTTCTAATGTGAAAATTTCCCAAAACTAATAAGCTCCCACGCTATTCCGCTAGATCACTCCGTACCGGTTTGAATATACCTATGTCTGTTTGCTATATACTCAGTTTTCTTTCAATTTATATCATATTTTTTAATTAGTCCATTTAAGAAAACTATTTATATTTATATTTAGAAACAATTAAACTTTAAAGTTTTTATTTTATTATTTTAGCGGTGATAATTATTTTTTTGTATCTGGACAAATATTTTTTTCCTTAATCTCTTGCTGTATCAACATATCCTCTGCTTGTTAGATGTGATCAATGGTGGCTTAACTTCTACATAACGATCAAAACAACTTGTTCAACTCTATTCTTTTTGTTGGACATTGGAATATTTATATCAATTGCATTTGTGTACAAAATACTGATTTTTATCCAATGCAATTAGATTTGATATCCTTCCCTCTTCTGCCTAACTTTTTAATGTCATCGACGAGAGATTGAAGAGCATTGTACGATGAACCTCCCTCTCCAACACTTTCTTTTGCCAAATTAGATAATTTCTCAGTTGAATTCTTAAACTCATCCCTATTTGCTACCATCAAATCTTTGACCATCTTCTCTATAATGTATCTATCACAAATGTCCTTCATGTCCACCCCAATTTTCCACACCTCACCCACAAATCTACTAGTGACTCGTTGGTCCACGTAAACAGCCCAACAGATCATGGGCTTTCCTTGAACAATACTCTCCATAGTCGAGTTCCATCCACTGTGAGTTAAATACCCACCAATAGCAGAGTGGGCCAACACCTCTTCTTGTGGAGCCCAACTCACTATATAGGCTCTTTCTTTGCATCCCTCGGCAAGCTCCTTCACAAATTGGTGGTTCAATAAAAATTCTTCTCCCCTTAACAAGTTGGACCTCATGACCCACAAAAATCTGATTCCACTATTTACTAACCATGCCAAAACTCCAAGATTTCTTCCTTTGACAAAGTTGCCATACTTCCAAAACTTACATAGATTACTGATTCGATGGGGCTGTGCATCGAGCCATTGAATTGAACTGTGGTCTTCTTCCCACAAACTATTTGAAGAGGCTGATATTGGCATCCTTTTAGTGTTGAGATGCAAATGTAGTGGCCCAATAGCATAAGTTTGTGGAGAATGAGGGAGAGTAATGGCCCGTCTAAATCTTCAAATGTGTTTAATATGAGTCCATTGGATTGAGTGCGATTTGGCAATAGGGATCGGTTGCATAATCGATTAGACGATAGAATGGAAAATCACGACGGCGTAGAAGACCTTGCATGCCAGCTACATTTTCCAACAATACCTCCAAATCATTTCCTTAACAACAAACACAATTTTTTGGCTTGTTAGTTGAGTTACATTTTGCCATAATCACAACAGATAAGTAAAAGTGAATTACTTATGTGGAATAATTAGACAATTAAATTGTTAATTACATGTGGAACATGTAATTTTCGTAACTCTTGGACAACTTTTCACATTTTTTAGCATTCAAGGTTCATTTTTCCCACTAAAGTAATTTAACTGGCTAATTATTTCACGTAAGAAGCGCTTGCAGATATGAGCTTGAAATATTCTAAACCAATACAAAATGTGTTTGACTGATATAATTTGGGCCTAGTATAAGTGTTCAATCTAAAAAGGCCGAGTTAAGATATCTAAATTTCAGCCAAAAATTTAAGTACTTTGATCAACATAAAATAACGGAAAAGGTCCAAATATGTCCGTGAACTATTTAAAATAAGATAAATATGCATGTCGTTACTAGTTTGACCCAAATATGCTCGAACTGCCCAATAGTTGCGCAAATTTACCCTTTTTTAACTGAAAAAATATTTTTATTTTCTTTTGTAGTTAATTAAAATCAAAATATTTTTTTTCTAAAAGTTTTTTTTACTAAACGGAAAAGGTTCAAATATGCCCGTGAAATATTTGAAGTAGGACAAATATGCATGTAGTTAATAGTTTGGACCAAATATGCCCAAACTGTCAAATAGTTGTGCAAATTTGCCCTTTTTAACGAAAACAATATTTTTTCTTTTCTGTTTTTTCATTATTTAAAATCAATTTTTTTTTCTAAAGCAATTTTTCTAAAAGGCTTTGTACTTAAAAACTGAAGAAAAAACGGAAATATTTTTTTTCCAATTTTTACAAACAACTAAAAAAATATTTTCTAAAACAATGATTTTGTAAAAGCAGAAGTAAAATATAAAAAGCAATTTTCTAAAGCAATATTTTTGTAAAACTGGAAAAAAAACTGAATTTATTTTTACAAAAAATATTGTTTTAAAAAGACTGAAAAATTATTTTCTAAAGCAATGTTTTTGAAAAAAGAAAAAAAAAGATTGAATTTGTTTTTACTAAAATAAAAAAACGAAAACAATTGCTTTAGAAAGCTGAAAATTATTTTCTAAAACAATGTTTTTGTAAAAATAGAAATAAAATGTAAAAAGCAATTTTGTAACGCAATGTTTTTGTAAAAACTGGAAAAAGAACTGAATGTATTTTTACTAAAAACTGGAAAAAAAATATTGCTTTAAAAATTATTTTCTAAAACAATGATTTTTGTAAAATCTAGACAGTTTGGGCATATTGCACAACTATTGGACAGGGCAAATTTGCATATTTGGACAAATTTGCACAATTATTGGACAGTTTGGGCATATTTAAGCCAAACTATTAACTACAGATATATTTGTCTTATTTCAAATAGTTCACGGGCATATTTATTCCTTTTATAAAAATACTTTTAGAAAAAAAATATTCTGATTTTAATTAATTAAAAAAAGAAAATAAAAAATATTGTTTCCGTTGAAAAATGAGTAAATTTGCACAATTATTGGATGATTTGGATATATTTGAACCAAACTATTAACGACAAGCATATTTATTCTATTTGAGTGCGAAACAGCTTTATGCTAAAATAAAAATGTAATCAACTCAACTTCTATCAGTATTTATGTTTCCTTTATACTCCCTACGTCCAGTGTACCTATTTAACTGGGCACGTATTTTAAAATAAAAGGAAATATTTTAAAATTTATAGTCCTACACAAATTAAAAAAATATTTGTATAGTTATTGAAAGTTTAATCTAAATGGTTCACAGGAAGTATATAATCACACGTAAAGTGTGTTCAACTCAGCATTTATGAGGGGCAAGTGGATAAATAATGGAAGTCACTTGTGGATGTATCATTTACATTAAACAATTGTATATAAAAAGAAGAAGAAGAAGAAAAGAAAGTACCTTGGAAAGGAATCTCTCCGGCTTGAATGAAGAGAGATAAACCCAGAGGCAACAAGGACTAATAGTGTCGAAAGGGATAACTGCAACTCCAATCTCATTACCAATATCCACTGCATAATAAAACAACCCGTCTGGTATAACACACGTCACCGGCGGCTCGGTAACTCCATCACTACTGAGCAATATTTCTCTGAGGAAAGGCTCCGCCACCGCTTGCAAAGAGCTAATAAGCTCTCCAAACTGTACCGATGATCGGGGATTTTCCTCCGGTAGGCCGTCGGAAATGGTCCGAAAACGGAACCGGGGATATTGCCGGAATCTTGATTCGACGTTGGTGTGTCGGAGGAGAAGTTTCTGATTGTGGCTGGTGTTGAGGAAAGTGACCTGCAAACCGGCGAGACAGAAGAGCTCGGCAAGTTGAAGCATAGAGTTGATAGGGCTTTGTATTGGAAGAGGGAAGAGGAGCACGTGAGGAGAGAGATGGTCCATTGATGAACAGTTCTGAGTTGTCTCTCTGCTCCTTGTGGGGAATGGGAGATAAGATTGAGGGATTTATATTGATAGCTACTACTCGTTGCTTATAATAAGCTTTGGCTGGGGTTGAGATTTTAAGAATGACGACACAAAGATTTCTCAAAGATACGGCGCCTACGATTTGCTTTACCTTGTTTGTGGTTCAATTCAATAATGACATTTCTCTTTTTTTTTTCCTTTCTACTCCTCTATATTATTTTTTTCAATGGGTATAAATTAAGCTTGTTTAACGGGTGGGTCGGTTCGGGCCAGGTTAATTTTTCCTGACTCGTTCGGGTTTCGGGCCAGGCTGGTTTGCACAGTAACGATTTTGTATCGGGCGGGGTTAGTTCGGGTAAAAATTGAACCATAAGGGATACGGGTTGAGTGGGCTGGGCCGGATCGGGTTTAATGATTTTTTCACTTTTTTTTTTGGAATTTTGTATAGTATAACTATTGTAAGTTATACTAATACTTTGTAATAATTGAAAGAATACAAGTAAGATGGGAAAAAATTGTACTTATTGCAAGTGCTACTTTATTTCTAAATTTCAACTTGAAAAATTAGAAAATGAATTGTTTACATTTTTTCTAACAAGTAAACTAGTAAAGTAGTAATTTCAAATGTTTTACATCGCCCTAGCAAATTCTAAATAATCAATATGAACCGATTGACCTTCTTCTGGCGTGTTAAATTCGGATGGGTTTCCATGTGTTAATATATCTCAAGTTCCTCGTCTTCTGGGTCATCAACACCTTCCTTTACTTGATTTCTTCGTTCCGATCTAATCCAATCTCTGAAACATACTAAAACTTCCAAAGCATTGCTTCCCAATGGGTTGCGGGTGTCTCCAAGTTGTTGTCTTGCTTAAATGCACTCTCCGATGCAACAGTAGAAATTGGCACATTCAGCACGTCCCGAGCCATAGCGAAAAGAACAGGAGATTGCTTTCCATTTTCATGCCACCATCCCAACAGTGAAAATTCATTTGTGCGAGGCTCCTTTTACTTCTGCAAGTAGAATTAAAGTTCATCAATATTCCTGCTACTGATTTGAGTGTTAGAAAATGTAGAAAAAATATTAAAACTATCAAGGCCTTCTTCATCATTCACAGTAGCAGAAGTGCTACATTGCATAGCGGGATTAAAATTGCAAGAAGCACGAGCAGCATTATCACATTCATTTGCATAATAATTATATGGTTGTTGTAAATATTCATCTAACTTATTTATAGAAACATATAAATTTGGGGTTTTAGTTTCTCCAATCTCCGTATAAGTATATAAAGCATTCATTAATTGGTGACAATTAGAAGGATTTAAAACTGCACCAATTAAGTAAATCGGAGGAATTGAAAAGAAATATTTTTTGAATTTTGCTTGCATTTTTTCAAATACATCCTTATATTTTTCTTTCTTCTTAAATTCAAATAGTAGAAAAGAAATTTCAGCTATATGTACTAAAGCCATAGTAACAGTGGGGTAATATGAGCCAGAAAACTCAACAGCAGCTGTATAAAATTTATGTAAAAATTTAACAACATCATTAATGACCTCCCAAGTATCACTTGCTAACATACGCCTAGGATCAGTACAATGTGCATTAGCAACTTCAGTTATTGGAAATCTATATTTGTAGCAGCATTTTAAAAATATATATGCATCGTTCCATCTAGTAACAATTTCGTCTGCCATGAATCTAGGTTTAAGGTTATACTGGATACACTTAGTCTTAAATTCTTTTATTATAAATTGTATATTATTTCCTTGAATAACACCAACTGCACTTCTAACATGAGTAATCTCAACTGAAAATAAATCAATGCCACTTTTAACAATTAAATTATAAACATGACATGCACACCTAACATGAAAAATATCATCAAGAGGTGGCTGCAAATGCAATTTTAAAATTGAAATTGCGGCATTATTGTTAGAAGCATTATAAAAATACATACACAAAACTTTTTGGTTTAGATTATAAAATTCAACAACTTCAACAATAGTATTACTTATAAATGTAGCAGTATGACTCTGATCTTCATCAAATATAAAAGCGATAATACGTTTTTGCATACAAGTATTATCATCTATCCAATGACATGTAATTGTCAAATAATCATTTCCGCTAACAGCATGGCCAATATCCGAAGTTAGACATACTCTAAAAGGAAGGTGGCTAAGCAAATAATGTATGTATGTTTGATATTATCCATGAAGTCTAAAGATATCTGCTCTACAAGTACTTCTAGGGATACCTTTTAAATAACGGATAGTAAATCCTTTGAATATACATAATAAGATACGATGAAGAAGCAAAAGAAAAAGGTAGACAACCCAAAGCAATCATTTTTGCTAATTCCTCACAATCCCTCATTTTCTCATATCCCTCCCCGCTCTGACTATGATTGACTTGCCCGCACAGCGTCTTTTTTTAGAGAAGAGGTCAAGGGGCTAAGTGACTCTCGAAAGTCGTCTTTTGTATCGCGTCAAGAGAAATGACACAGATAAGATCATTGCTTAAATAGTTTCATTGTCGAATTGATCTCAAAATTGGATCCCAATAGTGGGCAAGTAGCGAGCAGGAGCAGTGTTGGGCTTTGTGGTCGTTAACGGGAACAAATGAAGAGGAGTACAACCCGCATTTTGAAAAGTTTTGTTAGGTTCTTAGTAGCAATCGGCGGCCTTTTCTTCTTTTACTTCACATATCTTTTCGTCTCCTTGATAGCTTGAAGTTCACCAAAAGTATGAAAAGCTAGAGGAATTTGTGCCATCCATTTCGGTGTGGTTGGATTTGGTTCAACAGGGCTTGCGAAACTAAGTAAGGCCTGAGGCCCCATGTAAATCCGTAAATTTGAGGAGCATGTCGCAACAAAAGGATGGTCCGCTATGCATTTCATTTTTCCTTAAGGGAAAAAAAAGTACCCCCATCATAGTGAACCTCTCCTTGTGATCGGGATGAGGTAGATGCCTCCCTGCCGAGGGGCGGATCGAATCGGAGTTTTCTTAGGTAGACACCGACCTACAGTTATCCTTAAACTTTCGTGCTTGGTGGAGAAGAAGCATACAAAAGTACGCTCACGTCATGTCTTATTCTCTGTCGCGAACTGGGATCGCTCGCCAGCAAGGTCAGATTATAGCAAGATTTTATGAGAACATATTCCCCTTTAAAAGAAAGTTTGAGCGGGAGACAAGGGGCGCTCCCGCGGTCAGCTATCGAGATTGAGATGCCTGCCTCAAAACCAGTCATCCGAGTGGGGCCCTGCGACATGTGCCATATTTAGGTTGCTTGCGATTGAGACTTTTAGGGATTTAGATAACATCCGGTCGGGAAAGAGCCACTATTTGGCTTAATTAATTGAAGGAAAATTAGATCCCTCTTTGACATGGTGATCAACTGCTTTTTTTTCTTTTAGGCTAGCCTATCTAAAGAGTGAAACTCGTACCTCCAGTACATCTTAATCTCTTTTTGCCTTTATTCATTCATTACAATGAGAAATTTCCACTGGATTTATTGTTCTAAAAGCGTAAGTCAGATTTTTGAGAAAATACCTTTCTGGGTTGCTTTTGTTTTTCCAGCATTCGCCCCTTCAGTAGCCTTTTGCGCGGGTCCTGCTCCTGCGCTTCCTGACCTCAACGAGATTCTAATAGGCCTTTCACCTTCTAAAATAGCAAAATTGCATCGGGAGAGTGAAGAGAATGCCGCCCAGTGTGACAGGCTCTTGCAAGAAATCTGTGTGCAGGCAAGAGAAGTTGCCCGTGAGCAGGGAGGAGTAGGGGACGAACTCATGCTGGAAAAACTCGTCGACGCCGTCAAGTATCTTGCAGACGTGGACGAGTTGCCCGAGGAGAAACGAATCCCTGATCTCATTGAGGTCAGGGGGAAATCACTAAAAAAGAGCCCTCGACCATTTGGTTTAATATCTATCAAGAAATGAAAAGGTGGGGCGGTCGGGGGCTATGCTGATTCTTTTTCTTAGATAGAATGAATGAAAAAGGAGTGCTTGTGTTGTGGTTTTCGTAGTTGCAAGAATTTGTTTTTCGGGAAAAGGTCCTGCCAAAATAGGTTTAGTTCTCTTTCCTAATTTAGAAATTGATGAAATTAAATAAATAAAGAAAAAGAAGAAGGCCCTCTATATTATTATTAGTTAAGGTTGTGTAAGGGTGTGTCTATTTTCTTTCTCTTAACTCATAAGTCTTTTTTTTAGTAAGATAGTAGTGGATCGAGAAACCAAAGCTTAAAAGGCGAAATTGCTCTACCTACCCTCTCTTGTTTCAGGTATTCCACTCGTTCTCAAAGTATATAGCTCTAGTATTCCTTTCCGCCTATTACGCTCAGTATGGCCGACTTTCGTCTCTGTTCGACCAGTCGGTCTCACAGTCAGGCAGGCTTATACCATTACGCTCACGAGCAGAATCTTAGCCCGGCCAGAACCATACGTGCAAGTTTCCCTGCATGTGGCTTGTCTGTGATAACTTCTTCGGAAGGGAGGAAAGAGCTAGGTCTCGTATAAAAGAAGGGGTTTTTTCGCTTTTCGACAGGAGATGATACATAAGCGCTCTTGGTCTTCTATCTGTATCCGCAAGAAAGAGACGGATTTCGAATTAGAGTAATCTACGTCCGTAC
This sequence comes from Nicotiana benthamiana, assembly GCA_034376525.1. Lineage (NCBI taxonomy): Eukaryota > Viridiplantae > Streptophyta > Magnoliopsida > Solanales > Solanaceae > Nicotiana > Nicotiana benthamiana. The sequence goes on along the minus strand of CM067327.1, from coordinate 892,681 downwards.
TGCTCCTCGTGGAGTAGATCCCCAATCCAACCAAGTCTAACCAATGAGATAAGGCCTGCCATGGATAATGAATAACCTTATTGCTTAGTCTGGTGATTACCCTACGAAGTAGAGGGCTAGGGATTTGACAAAGGTGATAGGACAGGGTTCCAAACCAGCCTTACCCTCAAATAGCGGCTCTCTCTGTTGACAATAAAAGCGATGGTTCGGGCTATCTGAAATAAGTGGTAATTTCACCCTCATCTCCAGCTTATTCGTGGTTTTATGGTGCTTTTGATTATTATAAAAACTTGTTTGGAGAACAAGACGCGGTGATATTCTATCTTTCCTAGAGTACTACCCTGTACGTAGTCTATGTCTGGGGTGCATACTTGACAGGAGATAGACACAGGCGTTGAGGGGTCCCTCACTTCGATTCCCGCCCCGTTAGCATCTACAATCCAAGATAAGGGATTAGTCCGTTAGGTCTTTTCGGTCCGGAGCCGGATGGTAATGGACCTACTTACCTTGCTTGTAGACCTACTGCTGAGCTAACCCTTGTTCTGTTGGTTTGGTGGTTACTGCCAAGACGATTTCTTTATGCCCATCAAAGGACCTCGAGATGCTAATCCACGAAAAAGTTTTACTAGACCTTCAATAGTAGGGTTAATAGTTGTTACCCATTATTGCCACATTCCATGGGATGGTCAACTCTCAAATGTCTATAAGTGTCCCAGTCCCCCCTAATTTTCCTCCGGTCAAATGTTTAAAAGTATCGTTACAAAGTTTGCACTTAACTCTATCAGTACCTTTTATTATTTCAAAAATTTTTCATACCGGACTTCTTTTTCTACGATTAGAAGTCGGAGCCACTGTTGGTCTACTCCTTGTAGCACTAGCAACTCCAACTCCAAAATTACCAACATTTCTACTAGTAGGTGTAGGTGGTATCTCATCTTCTATTCTAATTTTATTATCTTCTATTCCAAAATCTTTTTGTAATTGTTCATAATCTATCTCTACATTATCATTAGGCGATAATTCAGAAACATGTGTTATTGGGTCATTGCTATTACTACCGGAAGCCCCAGGACTGCCTCTTTTTTTATTTCAATCCCTACCAATAACGTTTCTACGAGCTCTTTTAGCAGCACTAAACATATTGTAAAAATTAAAGTATACGCTAAAATTAAATATGCAAGTAAAATATTAAATAAGAGAAAGAGTTGGAGGGAGTGCACCGAATCCGACAATAAATTGAGCACTTGATTACGCTATTCCGGTTTTACAACGAACAAACGTCAGGCAAGTATATCAACTTTGAACTTCAAACTTCGAATTTCAATTTTCTACCATTTCCGATAAATTAAACTCAAGAAAAGAGAGCCAAATAAAAATTATAAAATTAGAATATAAAATCTTGCAAATTGAATGGAAAAGAGATGACAATTTGAGAATTGAGATTGAGATAAGAATTTGAAGTAAGAAATAAAGAAGAGGGGGGGAGGGGTATTTATAGATTTTAAGAAGGGTTAATATTGTAAATTATTAAATACAAGAAAATAAACAAAAAATGGCCAATTTTGCAAAGAAATCTGTTGGCCAACAGACCTGAAAGAATTCTTCCCGTTGCCAACGTTTTTGTGGGCCCCACGAAGTCGGAATTTATAAAAAAAAATTACTATTGGAACCAGGCTGGTTTAACCGGTATAGGCGACTGTTCATCCGGACCGGGCCGATCCGGTCCGATTACACATTCAAAAAAATCAAATGGATCAAACCGCTCCCCCACGAACCCAACCCACCCGGCCCCCTACTAACCGGGTTGGTCCGGTCCCGGTTTAAACCGGTCCGAAACCGATTCAACCCAGCCCCTTAGACAGTTTTAGTATAAATTAGTAATACCTCCTAATTTTGTTTTAAAAAACTAAAATGTCTCCTCATGTTAGAATAATAGACATTCTGCTAATTGCTGTATAATACCTATATTATCCTCAATATTATCAATACTTATATCTCCTTTTTCTTTTTAAACTTTTGTAACGTTATGATTTCTTTTTTTAAAACCTATGGTATGAACTTACCTACTATAATGACTAAATCTCATTTATATTCAAGCATCATTTAATGATATTAAATAATAAAAATAATGGACAGAATAAAAACAGAATACAATAATTTTGATTGTATCAATAAGTTTATTAATAACAATTACTTTTTTATAAAAATATTGACACAATTGGCAATAAAAAGTGTTGAGAAAAATATATATTTAATGTAGGAGATATAAAATTTAAACTATTAAAATAGAGGTAGACTTATAATAAATTCTTAAAAGCTTGAAAATTTTAAAAATATATATATAAAATGCTTCCACACATTTGAAGAGACGTTACTTTTTTTTGAAGAGTTTTTCTTTTAACTTCTTTTTTTTTGGGGGGTGTGGGGGGGGGGGGGGGGAAGAAGGGGGAAATTTCCATTCATTCTTCTCATTTTAGCTTTGTTTTTATTTGTCACTCTTGGTACATTTGGTGAGTGAGGAGATAGTAGACTTAACATAGAAGAATATACACATTCATCTTAGCAACTTAAACTATGAGAAACTGATTATGATTTGCCTTTAATCTCATACCATAACCCCATGTTATTGACACTGACATCATCTTCCTGGCATGGAAAGAAGACTTTCAAATTCTTTAATATTTGGGCTGAGCATAAGGACTTCCAGCAAATTGTGGCAAGAGTGTGGCAGGATGGAAAGTCAGACACAATGAGAGCAATATGGGCCAAACTCAAAAACTTGAAGAGCCCTTTGAAGGTCCTGAATATTAAAGAATTCAAGACTATCTCACAGAGAGTAGAACAGCGTAGACAAGAATTGGGGACAATACAAGCCCAGATGAATCAAGCATACACTGATGGCCTACAACAGAAGGAGAAGGAGCTGGTCCTAAAATTGAAAAAATGGTCAATGATTGAAGAAAGTGTTCTGCAACAGAAGGCAAGAGCAAAATGGATACAACTTGGGGACTCCAACACTAAGTACTTCTCTGCAGTAGTGAAGGAGAGAACTCAACACAACCAGATTACTGAACTTACTAATGATATGGGAATCAAACTTACTACACCTGAAGATATCAAAGAAGAAATCATGGGATTCTACAAGGCACTGATGGGAACTTCTGCAACTAATCTGCCTGCTATAAACCAACTGTATATGTCAAATGGACCAAAACTGACACAACAACAAAGGCAGGAACTATGTGCTGCAGTAACTGATACAGAAATAGTAGAGAGTCTCAAGGCTATTGGATATGACAAAGCACCAGTGATAGATGGATACAATGCTGTATTTTTCAAAAAGAGCTGGGGCATCATTGGTAACCAAGTCAGCACTGCCATTAAGCAGTTTTTCACCTCAACTAGGATGTGCAAACCAATAAATTGTGCAACTATTACCCTCATTCCTAAACTGTCCAAACCATCCACAATCAAAGAGTATATGCCTATTGCTTGCTGTTCTGTTCTCTACAAAATCATCTCAAAGATTCTGGCTAACATGCTGCAGAAGGTGATGTCAAGTATTATCAGTGAAGCTCAGGCAGTATTCATCCCAGGCAGAAAGATCGAGGACAACATCATCCTAGCACATGAGCTAGTCAAAAGCTATACTAGACAACATGTGTCCCCCAGATGCATGATAAAAATTGACCTCCGGAAAGCGTATGATTCAGTTGAATGGGTATTTCTACAGCAGGTTATGGAACAGATTGGCTTCCCCAGCACCTTCACCAAATGGATAATGGAATGTATCTCAACAGTGAGCTTCTCTGTGCTAGTAAATGGAGAGGCAACTGTACCCTTTGCTGCTGCCAGAGGACTGAGGCAAGGGACCCCATTTCCCCCTTCCTATTTGACTTGGTCATAGAGTATTTAAGCAGATCATGCACCTCACTAAAAGATGATCCAGCATACCAATTTCACCCCAGATGCAAAAAATTGGGCATTACACATATGTGCTTTGCTAATGATTTGCTGTTGTTTGCCAAAGGAGACATTAACTCTGTCATGGCCCTATCCAAATGTTTCTCCCAATTCTCTGAAGGTTCAGGACTGCAGGCTAATCTGAACAAGAGCTCAGTCTATTTTGGAGGGGTAGCACTGGCTACACATAAACAGATCCTCAACCACTTTGGCTATGAGCAAGGTCAGTTGCCATTCAAGTATCTAGGAGTTCCACTGTCCACCAAGAAAATCACACTGTTGCAATGGCAACCTCTAGTGGATAGAATCACTGCCAAGATCACTTCTTGGACTGCCAAAACACTGTCTTACTCTGGGAGAATACAACTGGTTCAATCTGTCATCTTTGGGGTCCAAGCTTACTGGACACAACTGTTTATATTGCCTGTGAAAGTACTGAAAATGATAGAAGGCATTTGTAGGAGTTTCATTTGGTCAGGGATGAACACTGTAACTAAGAAAGCATACATCTCTTGGGATAAAATGTGTACCCCAAAATCAGTTGGAGGGATGAATCTCACTAACCTCAAGATCTGGAACAAAGCTGCCATTGCAAAGACCTGCTGGGATCTAGCCCATAAAAAGGACAAGCTGTGGATTAGGTAGATCACTGTATACTACATCAAAGACAGACCTAAAGAACCCCTTCCAATTCCTGCTCAGGCAAGTTGGATGGTTAGGAAGATCATCCAATCAAGAGACATTCTACAGAGGATCCAGCATTGGAAGGAACAGAAGTGCTCGACTAGACAATTGTACCAGTCACAAATGCAAGAAGTGCCGAGAGTCCCATGGAAGAATTTAATCATACAAAACCATGCAAGGCCAAAGAAAATATTCAACCTATACATACTCCAAACAAAGGATAGACTACACAGCTGGGGAATGAGTATTGATCAACAATGCACCTATGCCAAATCCACCCGGAAACAAGAGACCAACTCACTAAGGTCCTGCCCTGTCACTGTGGACTTATGGGAAAGAACAATGAACTGGCTGCAGGAAAGCTATCGACCAATTACGGTTGGAACCAAAAAATGCAGTGGCTGATTAGCAAAGCCAAGGGTCGAACATGTCGAGCAGCCATCTTCAAAATGGCAACTGCTGAATTTGCATATGCTATCTGCTGGAAAGGAATGCAAGAGTCTTCAACAAGATATTTCGATGTAACACTGCCTTACTGAGAGACATAGTGTATAATTGTAATGTTAGAGGTACCCCACGAATTAGACAACAACTACAACACCTTCGAATATAGTAGTGTTACATAGTTAGGATAATAGAAACAGTTTTTATGTTATCTTCCATACAGTCAGCTGAGTTGAAACTAGACTGTGATTTTGTAATGTTACTTCATTGATGATTAATGAAAAGTCTTAATTACAAAAAAAAAATTTAAACGTGAGAAAAGGAAAAATCAATTACACATATTCCACGCTGTCTAGAGTTGACCGTTGGGAAAGGTAAAAAATTGCCTTTTCTTTGCTTTATGTTTTTTTCCCTATAATCTTTTCTTCTTGCATGTTTTTTTTGCACAGAGAATTCATATATGAAACTCCATTTAACATATATTGAGGTGTGGTTGTTTGAAAGTTCAGTTTATTAAACATTACGTTGACATATTTTGCTATAGTTTTGTTTTTTCTTATATCTGAATCTATATACTTTTGTAAATGTGGATGGCAATTGATGTGTGATGTTTTCTCTAATATTATTACACACCATTGGTAATTCACTATCGCGCATTCTCGTTTTAGGTTCTTTCTACAGTTCTACTACGACTAATTTCTTCTTTATTTCAATTAAATTGTTTGTCATTTTCCATCATTGATCATGTGTTTTTTCCCCTCTTTTATATTTCTTTGATATTTGATTTTGCATATATTTGTTTAAATTGAAGGTAAATACACTTGATTTATAGTTATTTTACATTTAATTGTATATTAATGTGGCGTAATTACCTTAAATGGTTAGAAACTGAATGATTAAAGCGGATACATTTCATATACCTTTTGGCAAAACAATACCTCTTGTCACACCTCATTTTTCATTATATCCCGTAAAGGCGTAAATGAGTTTTTCCAATTAAAGGACAATCAGAACGAGATTTTGTTATTAATTATTCAGATTCGCCACTTGGGAGATTTATGGTGTCCCAAGTCACCGATTTGAATCCCGAACCGAGGAAAACTATGACTCTGTTACAGTCTACGAACCAGAAATCCGTAAGAAATTCTTTTAACCCGGGAGAAGGTGTTAGGCATTCTCGGGTTCCGTGGTTCTAGCACGATCGCTTAACTGTTGCATTTGATTTTATCTGATTTTAGTATATGCTAACTTATGTGCCTTTTATCTATAAACCGCTTTCCATCATATTTATTTTAAAAGACTTGTGACGTCGTGGAAACGCGCCTCTGACAACGTCGCCATCAAGGCACCCGTGGTCGTCAATACATTTCGATTTCGTCGAGATTTGGATTTGGTCCGCATCAATGCGCACCCGAGTTTAAGAAAGTAATTTAATTAAATCGCGCTTAAAGGTTCTAGCGTAATATATTTTGGGAAAGACAGTTGAAATTCGCTAAACAGCCCTTCCAAATTCTAATCATTTTTAACAATTAACTATTGAGGGCCCCACATTTATTCTTGTTCGTTGAGGCTCATCTCCATTTTTGAACCAATTTTCGATCGTTATTTATTTTATAAGAATTGCAACGTCATGAAAATGCGTTTCTAACCCCGTCGCCATCAAAGCACCCATGGTTATCAACACATTTCGACTTCGTCGAGATTTGGATTTGGATTGCATCAATGCACACCCGAGTTTAATAAAGTAATATTATTAAAGTACGCGCCTAAAGTAACTAGCGCGTTATTAACTTTGCGAGGACCATGGAAATTTGCTGAATAGCACGCCTCAAGTTCTAAATATTTTAAATAAATAATTAAATGAGAGCCGTGCATTTGAGATTTTATTTGGCATGGCACGCCTCAAATTATTCTAAAAAATATACTCAACTAAAGTAAATTACGAATGTTTAGTTTCCATTATCCTAAAATTTGGGACTCTTGCAAGGTTACTGTATTTTGGAATTAACATAGTGAAAGAAATGCTTGATTTAACTAAAAGTTATGATCAATATCAATTATGTGCTAATCACTATCCAAAGGTAAGATAAAATTACAATTAATTCTTAGAACTAGTCATGCTAATAGTATTGAAAGAACCTATAAACCTTTAATCATATTTTCAATAACGAGAAAGTCCAGCATAGATGAAAATTAAGCTAATAAATTATTCTCAAAAGCTCATTCTTTCTTCCATTATCAAATTTGTTTAAATCCTAGAGATACTGAGTAATACTAGAACGAACAATAGAAGGCTATGGAATTTATTAAATAAAGCATAAGTATAACACATATTCCCTAAAACATTCAGTTAAAATAAGCTCAACAGTACATGGCATTAAGCTAGTTCATAGGAAAACGAGTAAACACAAAGCAAAACAAACAAACAGACAAAAAAAAAAAAATAAAATACTTAAGTTAAAATAAGGCAAAAGGGCTAGTAAGTCAAGGAAACGGCAAAAAAACAATCTTGTTAAAACAAAAAATTTAAACAAAAGTCGGACCTTTGTATTATGAATCTGATGCCAAAATAGATGATATTGAAAACTTAGGTAGGGTTCTATAGTTGGGTATTTTATATGGAGGCGGAAAAGGATGATAGTCATTGGATTAAAACAAAATAGACGGCTAGGATTAAATCTTACACTTAAGTGGGTTAATGAGTTAGAAAGAATAGGCTAAGAGTAATTGGGTTGGACCATATCCTTTTGGGTTTGAACTAAGGCTAAAAAGACCAAATAACACAATGCATCTACAAAAAAAATATAAACATCAGTCAAAATTAAAATAACTAACATAAAGTTAAATACTAAGAGTGAAACTACTTCTTTTTTATATTTTCAAATGTTATAATACTATAAATATAAATATACTAATTGACTTTATCCTAAAGATAAAATATATTTTTTGTAGTTTTTTATTAATTTTGTTTTTTTTTGTGATAAAATAAAGTACAAGAGACAAAATTACTTAAAATAACTACATTAGGCGTAAACTAAATATTTTACGCTAAAAATAGATGAAATCTCGGGGAGGGTCAAAAATCATATGTCTATACTATGATGTGGAGCCGATGGCTATTTTGGGTCGTCAAATTCGAAAGCTGAGATCAATGGACATATCTTCGGTGAAGGTGCAGTGGAGAGATCAGCCCATGGAGGAGGCCACTTGGGAGAACGAGCAGAAGATGCGGAGCTAATATCCTCACTTGTTTGATACTCCAGGTATGTTCTTAGACCTGTTCGAGGACGAGCATTTGTTTAAGTTGGGGAGGATGTAACGACCCGACCCGTCGTCACGTGAGTTACCGCTACGTTTTCCCTGTTTTATGCTTTTATATGCTTCATTATATGTGTTTGGATAATTTGAAGTAATTTGGATAGAGTTCAGTTATAAATCAAACAATTAGTCTCTTTATGAGAAGGTTAGTTTGCAAGAGTCAACCGAATGTTGACTTCTGAGTTTGAGGGCTCCAAATGGATTTCCGATGATTCGACTAGTTTCGGGTGATGATTTGTGACTTAGGAGCGCAATCAGAATTGAATTTGGAGGCCCGATATAGTATTAGGCTTGAATTGGTTAAATTTAAATTTGGGTGAATTCTGGTTGATAGGTGAAATTTTGATCCGATGGTCGGAATGGAATTTCGAGAGTTGCAGTAACTTCGTTAGGTAATTTTTGATATGCATGCAAAGTTTCAGGTCATTCGGAGGCGTTTAGGTCGGGTTTTTGATCAAATGCAAGTTTCAGAAGTTTTAGTTTGACTTATGCTTGAATCCATGGTAATTTGAGGATTTTTTTGTTTATGATAGTGTTTTTATGCTACGAGAAAGTTTGAATGAAGTTATAGAACATATCTGTGCGTTTGGTTGAGGTCTCGAGGGCCTCGGGGTTATTTCGGATGGCTAACGAGGAATTTTGAACATGAAAAGTGCAGCAGAAATTGCTCTCTGCGATCGCAAGCCTGGGGCTACGATCGAATAAAAGGTTATGAAGGGGGTGCTAATTTGGTCTGTGTGATCACGTAGGTCTGCCTGCAATCGCATAGGATTAAGTGTTTGGTCAGTGCGATCGCGTAAGAGCACGTGCGATCGCGTAAGGTCTTTGGTCAGTGTTCTGCAATCGCGTGGTCTTACCTGCGATCGTGTAAGAGGAATTTGAGAGCCTGGATTTTTGGTCTATGCGATTGCAAGGGAACTGATGCGATCGCATAGAGGTCGTAACAGTAGTCGGAAAGAATGTTTAAAAATCCTTTGATCCGCGACCCATATCATTTTTCCACCATTTTTTACTCCGCAAGAGAGCTTTTTGACCGATTTGAAAGGGCTTTCGACGGGTATTGATTGGAGGTAAGTCTCTTGACTTAGAAACACCATTTTAGTGATGAATCAACATTCAAATTCATGAAAGTGGGTTAGAATTGTGAAGAACTAGGGCATGGTTTTTTGAAAATGAATTTTTAGGATTTAAAAGGCAATTTGATCTCCGTTTTCAATAAACTTTATATGTACAGACTCGTGGCGAGACGAGGAATCCGTTGATGTGGCTTTTATAATTTTTCCAGAAGTGCGCCCGGGGATCGGGTTTTACCAACTTCGCAATTTATAATATTTTTTCGAGTTATTTTTATTGGGTTATGTTTCTTTAGCATATAATAATGTATTTTTTGTGATTTTGACTAGATTCGATGCGCGAGGAGGTCGATATAAAAGGAAAAGGCATTGCGGACCAATCTATGGCCGGTTAGAGGTGAGTAATTTGTATAGATGATGTCATGAGGGTTTGAAACCCCGATTTATCACATTGTGACGCTATATTAGGGCGTGACTCACACCTCATGGCATGTGCAGGGTTATTTATGACTGGGGATTGTGACTTGGTCCACCCCAAACAAGAATTATACTATATTGGCGACTGATACGCACCCTGTATTGGATATATCTGGACTTATTGCCATGTTTGAAGCCTTGTGCCAATCGGTAGCATCCTTAGAGGATGAATATCGTTGTGATAGCATGATTTGTATAATCATTGATCTCAAACCTGTGATTAATCGCTGTTATGAACCGCTAAGTCACTTTTTCTGAAGTTAAATAAATAAATTATATTTTCATAATAATTGGAAACTAAGAATTTAATTGAATATGTTATGTGACTCATATGCACACTGTGGACTAAGTATGGATCGGGCTGCATGCCGCAGTGATGATATGATGATATTGTGCTTGGGCTGTAGGAGCCCCTCCGGAGTCTGTATACACCCCCAGTGAGTGCGGGTACCCAATGGATCGGGTTGTACGCCGTAGCGGGTCATGTGCATTGCATTGCATTCTTGCATTATATTTGACTGATATATGTGATATATTTCTTTGCTGTTGGTTTGTTATTAAAGTGTAGGAATGTTAGTTTTATCTTTACTTTGTGGAATTTCGTGGATTCTGATTTTCAGACATTTTATATACTTATTACTCACTGAGTTGGAAGTACTCACCCATCCTCCCTGCACCTTGTGTGCAGATTCAGGTGCACTAGAGGCTTAGTTGAGGAGTCGTTGTCTCCAGAGCTTATCAGCGTAGTTGAGGTAGCTGCTGGACGTTCACAGGACCTTACTACTCCTCCTATTTCAGTTTTATATATATATATATATATATATATATATATATATATATATATATATATATATATACATTTCCAGACTTGAGTATTTTCGTTCAGATAATTGTTATACAGTTTGCTTTAGAGGCTCTTGACTTGTGCCCCAGATCTTATAGGAGTGTTTTTATCAGATTTTGAATCTCTCCGTATCAATTTACTATAAATATTGGATTATTATTTTAAAACTATTATATTCTCCGTTGGTCGGGCTTGCCTAGCTTTAGAGTTAGGCGCCATCACAACCGGATTTGGGTGTTGATATTTATTTAAATGGGTACTGGGTCGGGTAGATTAGGTCATTGGAAAGGGGTAATTTGGCTTTAAATTGGGGCTTTATGGGGATTGAATTGGATGCAAAAAATTGGTTATAATTGAAAGGTATTGAGGCTAAATTGTAAATAGTCAATTGTCCCCTTTTAATTTTATATAATAATAATATAATTTAAAAAAAAATTAAGAGTACTAGGTAAATTAATATTATATAAACATTAATCAAATAATGCTAGGGATAAATTCACAAGTGTAAAATGCTATAAATTAAAAGATATGCTATAATTGAAATTATATGCAATTTAGCTTAAAAAATATCAAATAAATTTATAAAAATATGCAAAAAAATTATATTAATTATATTTTGGTATAAATACAAGGATAACATTAGTTATTCACCAAAATATATGTATTTGGTATAATTTTGGAATTTTGTGGTATTAAAATAGGCAATAAATTAGTTTTAAAATCATTAAAAATACAATAATTATTAAGTGTGCTTATATATGCACATATATGTTATTTTGGAAGTATTCTAGGTAAAAAAATACACAGGAAAAAAATTAGGTATCAATAGTTGCCCCTCTTTACCCGAGGAGGGTGAAAGAGTTGTCAGGTTATGACAAGATGGCCAATTTTTATCGAAAACGACGACTGAAAAAGAACTTTGACCGAGCTTTGGTTTTTGAGCTGCCTACATATCTCTGGTTTTACAGGAATCAGGCCATATGTAGTTCAGGAACTATTGATGAAATAGATACCTATCTGGCTCAATAGTTTCAGAACGCGGATAAACTAAAAAGAACTAGGGTTGTTAACATGCTAAAACAAATAGAAGAACAACATGAGCAAATCATAAACAAATCACAAACATATAAGAGAAATCAAAGATTTTTCGAAAAACTTAAAAGGAAACCCTAATGGAGGGTCATTTTGCAAGAAAAAATGAAAAACATTTGTGAAAACACTTAAACAATCATGGGAAGTACAGATCTAAAGTAGTTCTGGAAGAAAACAAAAAAATCCAAAAGATTAGGTTTCGAAGAACCTAGAAAGGTGAGGAAAGGCTTTGAAAATTAATGATCTAACCAGAAGATCATGGATCTGACTCGAATGGCCACGGATGGCCGGAGAAAGGTCAGGGATGACCGGAGAAAGGCCATGAATTGAAGTCAGGCAAAGACTGGAGCAACTTCCCTCGATATCTGGCCGTGAAACCATTGAAACGAATACCCAAGAGCCACAGGAGGCCATTGAACATCTCCAATGGCTATGGGAGGCCAAGGATCAGGGTGGGATTAAATAGAGGTTGTTATGGTTTGTGAGAGTTTGAGAGAGAGTTGAGAGAGAAGAGGGATTCATGGGCAGTATTTGGTGAGAAATGGGGTAGGGCTTGGGGTTGTTTGGAATTAAAAAGAAAAGGGAAGGTCTGGGCCGTTTATCAAAATGATCAACGACTCAAATTAAAACGCAACGGGCGGGATTTGGTTTAATGGATACTGGGTCGAGTAGATTAGGTAATTGGTCCGGGGTAACTTGGCTTTAAATTGGGGCTGAATGGGGATTGAATTGGATGCAAAAAATTGGTTATAATTGAAAGGTATTGAGGCTAAATCGTAAATAGCCTATTGTCCCATTTTAATTTTTATAAAATAGTAATATAATTTAAAATAAGCAAATTAAGAGTGTTGCGTAAAATTATATTATACAAACATTAATTAAAAAGTGTTGTGGCTAACTTTGCAATTGTAAAATGCTATAAAGTAAAAGATTGGCTATAATTGCAATTATATGCAATTTAGCTTTAAAAATGCCAAATGAATTTTTAAAAATATGAAAAAATTACTTTGATTATATTTTGGTATAAATATAAGGATAAAATAAGTTAATCACCAAAATAATAATTTTTTTGGAATAACTTTTTATTTTTGTGGTATTAAAATACACAATAATTTTTTTAAAATTATTAAAAATACCAAAACTATTGGGTTTGCTTATATAAGCACCTATAAGCTATTTATAAAGTATTTTTGGTACAAAAATACATAGGAAATAATTGGGTACCAACAAACTGGACATATCTTTCGAATGGATTGATCCTGCTTGATGAAGGATTAATTGCCTTAAGCTGGTGCAATAGGATAACTATGTGGAGATTTCATGGAAAAAGTGTTAAATGTTAGTATAAATAACAATTTATCCAATGAAAAAAAAAATTAACTACAAGAATAATGACACCAGAACGCAAACTTTAGTAAATATTGTCATGAAATACATATATACTTAGAACAGAAATACTGTGGAGAGCAGACTCAATAAACATCCTCAGAAATTCATTTATTAGTATTGAGAAAGGAGGACAACAGCAGTCTGTTTAGTTATTGAGAAATGATCGGCAGATATGCTCTCATTCTAATACATCCCACATCTTTTAGCGTCTTTATTTGTTCTCAAGAGCACGTATTTCCTTTTTCTCGCTTTTTCCAGAAATTTCGTTGGATTTTTTTTAGAAAGGTACGTTCGTACATTCCCCTGAATCAGTAATTTCAGGAAATCTTAGTAACAGAGAGCCACAAAATCTAGCAACATTTGGCATTTGTATTTTTTATGTCGTACATTTTACCTCATTGCAGATATACATACTATACCATATACTATCACTCGTGCACATATGATAATCCTTATGATTATAGAGTCACAAATTTCAATTCTAATAAATGAGCAGAATATTATTTAGAAGATATATTGAGATCAAATTCTAAACACTCATCAGACAAGACAAGAAACTAAAGATGAAGAACTCCTACAACAATTACTCCTCAATAAGCAAGAGGACCAGAACAAATATGGCCCTTAATTTTCCATATTTAGGGGGGGGGGGGGGGGAGCAAAATGACAGAGATGAGAAGGGCTAGCAGAAAGAATGCTGGTGCACTCGGTCATAACTACATTATGCGGAATTTCAACACATCAACTGAAGTATACTATATCATCAAAATTGCATTCCATTTATTAACACGCTCAAATTCATCACATCACTTCATCTTTCTTTTGATAGAGATTACAATGTCACAGCTTGCAGTTTCTCTTGGAAATTTAGCTAGATACTATGTTGTGGGAGAAAGGAAAAATGACACTTATCTCCAGTCTAAAGTACTTGACTTTCCTATCAGGATCAGATTTCCATGCTAGACCAATAGATTCAATGACCTCTATATTCTTTCTATGTGTAGCTAATTTGCGACTAACACCCTAAAAAAAAATAAGAAGGCAAAGGTTTATTTATGTCGAAGAGAGGAGGAAATATATGAGGAAGGGGTCAACCAAAAACCAGTAGGGACATCATTTTCCAAATGCATGTCACGATATTCAAATAATAACTGCACATTGTCATCTTAATAAATAAGATGAGTATTAATACAGCGGGATTGATACATAGTTGATTGATTGATGCTAATACACTTCTTGATGATAACTTCAACTCTTTAAAATTTAGATAAAAGACATGAAACAGTTTAATTCTTAATCTCTAACTATAACATTACTGTTATGCTCTAAAGGAGCTCTATTCTCCAAAAGATTCATAGCATCACTATGTGATGAACTTGCTTTCACCATAACGCAATTATTATGCTATAACATGACATGAAACAATAATTATGTTAGAAACAGTCTACTCATTTGCTTGTAATTGAGGTGTTTCTGTGTCTTCCCTTTCATTTGCTTAAAAGTTTACTGCACTATGTTATTAATTACAACTATGAGAGTATGATTGACGAACTACCTATAAGTAGAAAGAGCTATACTTTCGAAAGTTTATTATATGGATTAGATAGCATTATTTTACCATGCAAGAGAATTTAGAAAGGCAAGCAATTTGTCTGAGAAGTATAACCCCAATGTCTAATAGATGTGAAGGCGAATACTTACCCGTTAGACTAAAGCACAGACATGAACATATCACACAATTGTAAGTGACAGCAACACAAGAATAATCATACAGAACTAAAAGAATATTTTTAACAAAAATATTAGCAGAGAAAGAAAAAAGGAGCACCGAGATGATTTTTTCTGAATAACCAAGAAATCAAACAACGAAGATTGAACATCGAAAAAAAATCTCATGGTTTCAAACAGAAAATCAAAACATAACAAATAAATGCCCCAATTTTGCAAACTAGAAATCACAGCGAATATTGAACATTGATAGCAAACATCAAACACAGAGAATATTACCAGAAAATATATTTACCTATGGTAACAGTTATTATAATATTGGAACGGTTATTCTTCATAACTGTCCCAAAAATATTTTCACTCTGTTGAGAAGGTTTCAACCTTTCCAATATATGCTCTATTGTAACAGTTATACAACCGTTGCAAAAGAAAACCGTTCCAATAAAATCATATTATAGTAGTGAATTATACCAGATTCAACAAGACACAACCGTCAAGGAAACCTCGCCTGATAGAGCTCGACTTCAACATTGTGGTTCCAAGCATAGTGGTCACCATAAGCGAAGCCAAGAACTCCAGGTGACTCGGAACTATTCAACCAAAAACTCTCCAAGGAAATCGTGGCATGCCATGAGAATCACGAAATGCTTGAAGTTACCAACCAAAAAGAGCAACAACTATGCCATTTAACAAAGGTCGCCACAAAGTGTCGCCAAGCGAGGAGAACTGGGATCCAGCTCCACGGACGAGGGAGATCGAACAAAATGGAACCGACGAGCTGCAGTGCATCATCATGGAAGTTGAAGGATGTCGACATCCCGTGATAATCCGTAAAATGTAGAACTCAAGTACCTATCACCAGAAGAGGACAATCTCAAAAAATGCTCTCAAAGGACACCCCCTCGTTGGAGGAAAATAACGTTGAGATTCCACCTCGACATTTCATAAACGTATTGGTAATCCCTTATTTGATTTGACATATTTCAAATAAAACATGCATTTATTAATACAGGCGGATTGGCAAAAATTATACCGATGAGGTCGGGATGAAGCCAGGAGAACGATCAGGCCCAACATCGCTCTCGGACTCGACCTTTAGTAGTTTCCCAATGGAAATTGCCACAATGAACAAATCGCTCCCTGTCTCTGTCCCGTCCGAGCTTAGGCAAATACACCAAAGCGGCATAGGGCGCGGACACTTTGTGCAGACAACGTCAAATACATCGCCTGGAATGAGATCTTGACCTTGCTCCTCTAGTGGTGTATGACCCCATGGCAGACGCATGGATGAATCATCTAGCCGCAAGTTGCAAGCGTGGATCCCTCGCCTTATTCCCATGACCAACGTTACCCTCCAATTAAGTCAAAAGGTAAAGACAATCATATCCTCGATCAGGACTGGCCGGATGAGGAAGACAACTGCCGCGGGGCTAGTTCCCCAGAACGCAGCCTCCTTTTATTATTTCCTTCCCCTTTTTGTTGCTAATTTGTACACAGGCAACCAGCTGAGGCATTCAGCAGCTCTGGCTCCCACTCGAGGATACGTGGCCACCACTAGTCCTGCCGAACATTCTTTCCTCAACCGGGTTATAAACAAGAAGAAGGTTTCTCTACAATGATTATTAGCACGGTAGCACATCCCTGAAGAGAGGAACTGGAGAGATCGTGATCCTCTCTCCCCTAAAATTTCCAATATGGAATCATACGAGCACATCGGACAATCAGGCTTACAACAAAAAGGACAACATGTATTTGCAGCTTATATTCTCGTCAAGAAATAAAAAACATCTTCTGAGCATTCAATGCCTCGAAGAAGACTATTTCAGCTTATGCATAGCAAAAACTTCTCTGCCAAATGTATTTCGAGATACTCAGAGACTTATAGAATCCGGTATTCGTATGACTCTAGGGTCGAAACGCCGAGCTCACCATGCCCTCGTGGTACAAATCTGAGGTCACGAGAAGCGGACTTCAGATTTAAACAACTCGATCACTTGGAGACTGCCCCCGATCTCCATGTAGTGGAAAATCTAATATTGTAAGACCCAAATGGGCATCCTCCGCAAAACTAGATCTATTCTCCATACACTGTAAGACCTCAACAGGCTTGACAAACTGTAAGACCTCAACATGCATGAAAAATCCCGCAGTTTGGGATATACATCGTATTTGTAAGAATCCCTAAAGCTTACATAAAATTGCTTCTCGGGATAAAAAATGGCCCTGGCCAAATGCACACGACTCCGATCGAAAATGGCTACTTCAGCCCAAAAAGCTCGACTCGAGGACATCCGACTATTGCTAAAAAGTCCTCCGAATCTACTTCAGAAAGAATTGTTTGAAAATAGGCTTCCCTCAACCCACAAAAAATGAGTCCCGACCAATCACAAAAACATCGATCTGCTCGACCTATGGGCTATGAACCTTCCAAGGTGCTCGAAACATCGCCGACTAAGAATTGAAATCGAGGTTCTTTTAGAACCGACGATGGGTCAGAAAAATAATCAATGTGATCTTAAAGAGAGGAAACAAAGCCTACAAAAAGCCTCTGAGCCTTACATCAAACCGCGTAAGTGCCATTGTTGCTGGCTAAGCAAGCCGCCGGGCCTCACATCAAACAACATATGTGCCATTGTCGCCAGCTAAAAATTGACAACATGAGAATTAAAGTGAGCTTTAGTCGTAACTCGATTCGGAGGCCGGATCCAAAATAGTTAACCTTAGCAAAGCCTTCGAGCCTCATATCAAAAGGTCCCCACAACCGAACAACATAAGTGCCATTGTCGCCATCAAAGCAAAGTCTCTGGTCCTCATATTGAAAGGTTTCAACGACCAAACAACGGAAATGCCACCATCGCTGGCCGAAGATCAAATGATATTTAAGGGTAGACTGAAGCTAGAGTCACAACACGACTCGGAGTTTTGACCCAAAAAATCATAACATTCCCAAAGAGCATAACAATAGTGCCATTTTTTCCAACTGGATCCTCCGGAAAGATCAAAGGGTCAATTACAACCTGATCCGCAATGCGACTCGGAGATTGGACCCAAAACATTTCCAACCACCCAAAAGTTGAAAAAAACACACTATCACCAATTGGAGCCTCCAGAAATATTAAAGGGTCAATTAAAGCTCGAATCGCAACACGACTCAGAGACTAGACTCGAAAAATTTGCCAAACGCCCAAGGGTAGAAAATGAAAACCATTATCGCCAACCCAATTGGGAGGGTAAGTTAAGCTTGAGTTGGATCTCGGCTCAAAGACTGAACCCAATGACAATCAAAAAATGCAAGCCTAAAGGCTACTTTGGGAGCCTAAAGGCTACTATGGCAAGCAAAAGTGCAGAAATTACATGTTGCCGGATCTCCCCCTCCTTATTATTACATGTCAATAAACATGACAAAATCTCGGCCTTCATCGTATGGTGAGATCTATATGTATATGTACAAAGCAATGACGGCAGGGAATGCTTGTTCCCCCTTTATTTCCCTTTTTGGCATCTACGACCCATCGACCTCCTCCTCATAATCAAATATCAAAAACATGGGATCAAACTATGCTCCCTTTGCGTGTTCTATCTCCCCTGAGAGATAGAAACCTCTGGCATGAATCTCGTCCAGGGTCTCCCTTCGGGATCTACATATCTTAACTCCCTACTATTTCCTGCATGACCAAGGGCATTTTTTAGCTTGGCCTAACAGCAGCGGCACTCTTTGAATTGGCCACCATCATTTGCTCTTTCCGGGTGCTATTTATTATGATCTCGGCCCAGACGTTCACCACCTTAGATTTCGCCTTCAATAGCTCAGATAAGAGCCTCGTGATCATCTTCGCATGAGCGAAGTCATTCGCACGAGTAGCGTAAATTCTCCTCTCAAAGTGGATATCACACCTTGAGCTCTCACTTTGGCCTCCAAATGAGCATTGACGTGCGCCTGCATCTTGGAAAATTCACGATTGGTTGCACCAACCTGACTCTAGAGTTGCTCCAGCTCATCCTCCTTGCCCTTCAACTAGAATGGCAGTGCTTCAAAGGCTGGCAAAGGCAGAAAGAGATATGGGAAGGAAATACGAGCGAACACTAAAGACGGAATACATGTTTGTGCATATGGGCCTCCCAAGCATAGCTTCGATTCGCTCCACACATTAAAGAAAGAAGCTCATTTTCGTGTGTCGCGCATAGAAGATGAAGGGTCTTTCCCCTTTCCCGATCTTCCTGCATCTCGGTTTTGCAATGAAGTAGCTCAACTTTAAGCGTGTCGAAAGCCTGAAAGAGAGAAGCCAAGTGTATAAAGAAAAAATAAGAAGGTACCGGGCCAGAACATCCTTACCATGGTCCAAATCTTACCGCAAGGCCAAAATTATGAGCCTCACCGAGGTTCGAAGCTATGTCCAATAAAATTTCAGTCCTGGAAGCTGGCCGACCAATCGACTCATCTCCTCTCAGCCGCTGCGTAGAAGGTGCATTACCGTAATACTTCTCACACCATAGAACATCTTTCCTTTTGCCAACACTCCTTGATTCTTAAACCGGATGTCCCATCTTGAACAAACTACCGACGCCTACAGTAAAGGAACCAAGCCGGTCAACAAACCTTTGAAAAAGAAAGGAGAAGGGTGGGAAGACAACGCCAGGCACCTACTACGGTAATTCACCTCCAACCTCCCTTTGGAAAGATCTCGCTACCGGTGGCTAACATGAGTCTAGCATGATGCCAGCTTACGACTCCATTCAGCTAAGTCCTAAACCTCATCAGGCAACCAACAAGTTGCTATAAGTAAAAGATGGGAAGAAATAATTGTGGGTCTGTCCTCGTATGAAGAAAAAGACAGCTCGAACTGAGTTCTTACGTGTGGAGCCCTATTTCACAGGGAACTGCAAGAATTCTCCTGGGATGATGTCAGTCATCTGAACCTACACAAACTGGCTCATCCATTCATGGTCTTCATGATCTTGACCGCTGATCATAAGAGCTCAAATAGACATACGTTGAAGGGCAACCAGGCCTCAGAAGTGTAATGACTGGTACAACCTTATGAGGTGACTATAGGTGAAATATATCCCAGCCTTGTCAGAAACGTATATCATCGACCACACTATGGTCCAGAAGAAGGGATGAACCTACGCCAGCGTTACTTGATACATTTTACAAGAATCAAGCACAACCCAGTCCAGGAAACCTGGCACGAGAACACCGGTATACACGCTCATGAAACCTTCAACATACGTCATGACGTTCTCCTCGAGGTTAGGGGCTTGCAACACTACGCCTTCCCCCGGTGGCCCAGAATATTGGGAGTTTTTACTGTCGTAACAACGCTCATCGTGGAAGTTTACTCCGAACACTGCTCCCTCGATGCCGGAAGGGAGCCATTGTCGCCGGCCGAAGACGGAATACATGAATAAGTCTCCTTTTTCTGAGATACAGACATCGAAGCGGCAGCCATGGCCACAATAGATTAATGCAAAATAGATGAATATCGAGGCAGAAATCACATGAAGCAGAGAAGTGAAGAAGCTTGTAGAGGGCACCTGGATCTACAGAAGAGATGGACTTATCAAAGAAAAAAATTGCAAAATCATCGCTTGAAGGAGGGATATACGAATATATAAGAGCCAAGCAACAACCAACTGACTTCCTAGACAGACCAATTAATTTTAGCCGCATTAACGTTACCCTTCACTTAGGGAATGTAATGGCGGAATTGCTCCAGAATCCCACGTAATTCATGGAAGTAGGGGGAAAACCTACGGGAATTATTGATGTCATTTTGCAGAAGCTATCAGCTCAACCTCTATTACAAAATACAAAAAGTCTCCAAAGGTCCGATAATCGGTGCCCTGAAGTAAGAAAGACTATTGGAATAAAGACTCCCCTCATATATTAACAAAACAATCATACATCTTTGCAGCATTGTTCTCCCGGGAGAGAGAACATATGACACAAAAATAAATAAGAAGGGGCATACAAAAAGAGAAGGGAAGGCTCGGAAACTATTCCTCGCTGCTATACTCTTCGCCCTCATCAGGAACAACTAAACGCTCCTGTGCCTCCTCTAACACATGGGCCTTGTTCAGGTCAATAGACAACTCGAAGCCCCAGGCCTTAAGTTCCTCCAGGACCTCCCTCCTCCCTTTCGCCTTGGCATGATCAACAACACGGGCCAATTTCTGCTCGGCTGTTAGGGATATGTCACGAGCCATCACATGCACAGTAGCTGCGTCGGCCTTGTAAGCAGCAATGTCTGGTTTCGCATTGATCTTAGCCTCGACCAAAGCAATGATCTCCTTGCAGGAATCTGAAAGAAGGCTCCATGATTTCTCCAACTCTGTGGTCGCCTTCTCATTCCGCTCCCTCAGCTCGAGGACCTCCGTTTCCAACTCGGCAATCCTTGAGTTTCCCTATTTAACCTTTATTAAGAAGCAAGATGGAAAACATGTGAACACAAAGCATATATGTAGATTATCGAGTTGTGGAGCAAATATAAAAGAGAGAGAGAGAAGAATACCTGTGCAGCAATAGCAGTCTTCTCCTGAAGTGCTGCCTCTAAAGAGGTTTGAAGATCCTTCGACTCCTCATCTCCCTGGACACCTCAAGACTTTGAGTCTTGCAGTTTAGAAGCAATGTCATCACACTCCTTCTCATAGAAATTTCCCCATGGAGCCGAGAGATGACATGCTCTCATATCTCTTTGCACTACGACACAATAAGGAAAATAAGAAAAAACAATGACTAACGCCGGGGGTGATAAGAAACACTCAAAGAAAAATTGTAACCTACCGCAGGGACTTCTCCGCTGCATCGACGATGTCAGATACGTCAAGGTCAACATTATAAGGTACACCATCTAGGATGTTGGCAATAAAACCTTCCCCTCCGAAGGAAGCACCAACCACGGCACCAACCATCCTCCCAACGTCTCTCAGCTCACCCGATAAGACTGAATAGTTTCGAATGAAGTCATTCGAGTCATCAACTACATAAAATAGCGGCCCATTATCTGGGAAGGCTCTGAACTCCATCCCATATAAACCCATAGCACTACTGGCAGAAGCTATGTTAAATCTAGCCGAGCGGTTTGAAACCACATCAGCATCCTCATTAACGACCCCCAACTCCTAAGCCTTGATGGCTATGGACTCAGCAGCCTAATCGGGGCACCTGCGAACCCCTCTCACTCGGCCCTGACCTCCTCCTTAGAGGACTTCCATCATCATCTTCCCTTCCTACACAAGGATTCGAGTTAGAGCTCAGGACAACAATCTTGTTAGGTCAGGCAACGGCCACTCTTGGTTTACTTTTCTTTCTCATGTCGATACTAAGGCCTCTTTTTCACCACTAGGGATTGGCCTCGTCAGCAGTTTTCTCCAAGGCCTGCATCAACACGATGATTATAGCCCAAGGGGAATGCAAAATACGAGGCACATGAAGAAAGGAAACTATACCATGGTTAATGGCCACCCAGAGCTTATCACCCATGATGACCCAGGATCGGATATGATACGGGCACCTCCTGTCCAATCCATCGATCCACCTCATCATGTCTGTAAATTTCTCGATATGCCAAAGAGAAGCTGGAGAAAGTCGCCAAGAGGTTATCATGATGATTGAAAGAAAAGTTAAGAACGATTAAAGGGAAGATATACTTACGTTGAAAGTTCGACTATTGGGGAAAGGGCATCCATTTGATAGGGATAACGTCTGAGGTGCGCACCTTAACAAATGTGCTCATCCACCTCGGTCCTTCCCTTTATAGATGCTTGAAAGGAAAGGTTTCTTGGACTATTGCCGAAGCTTGATCAAGCGTCGGTACAGTCGAGTACGGTATAATCTGATCAGATGGTTGAGGGTGAAGACTTCACCTGCGATCTCCTCAGTAAAGTGATTGAGCATCAGTACAATCCTCCAAAAATATGGTGAGATTCAGCCAAGAGTCACTTGATACCGAATGTATAAATCAAGGATCCCGGGATCAATGTCCAAGGGAGGATATTTTACAGATTCGTTGGGACCCCGGGTGAACAGGTAGGTATACACAGAAAGAAAGCCCTCCTTGAAACTGGTAATATCATTTCCGGAGGAATGAATTTCCACTGTCATTGCTTCATTCCATCAGCAGTCACTGTTCATATTTTTTACATTAGTCATGACACTAATTTAACAAGATACATGCTTGCATCGGCCCTGCATGGATGTGGGAACCTCGATGTCAAAATCCTCCGATGTATCGAACTCAAAAGGGGTCCACTGCACTAATGAAGGGACCGGCCTATTATCCCCCTAGCGAACTGGGATGATGATGTAGTATCATTCCGACAGGGTACTTTCCTTGAAGTCCTAGCCATGGATAATGGTGAAGCCTTTCCGAAAAAGAGAGAAAGATGAAAATATGTTGAATAAGTTGAGATTTTGGTTCACGAGCTTGGAAGAAGGGCGAAGAAGAGGAGTATCTCAAGATCAGGGCATTTTATATGAACTGATTGGGGAGAAGAAGAGACGAACCTGTAGCAGTTCGTGAACTCCTCGATTGCCGCATACGACGGCGGTGCCACACGGTTCCCGGAACTATGGCATTTAATGCTCTTATATGGATGACGTTATGTCAATAATGGCTTGAGGCCACGATTCAGCATCATTTCCTATCACTTTGATATAGGAAACATGGAAACTATCCGTGTGTAGTAAAATTGGAGTAGTTTATTTCCCGCCATCGAGGTATGTTTAGAGTACCCTAACAACACGACGAGGACATAAGATCGCGGTCGAGCTCGTTATCTAGAGCATATCCCGCAGCTGTGTAGTGCCTCGAAGGTCAGAGGACTTGTCCGCAACCTAACAAAAGTCACGCAGACGATAAACTCCGAGGGGATAGCCCGATCCAATGGGATCTAGTTTCTTGTACATGCGTCTCATCCTTGTATCTTTACATTTAATGCATTCTGTACTATATGGAGTCCCCTCGCCTATACAAGGGGGACTAGCCCTACCTTGTAAGCGACTGATGTTTCTCCACTTCTTACAAAATAACATCTCTCTCTTTCTTTTCTTCTAAGATATTTGACTTCATTGTCCTCGGGGTCACCTTAACACTTTTTCGATTTCTTCATTTGGTCTTTATAATTTGGATCAAGATTGGTAGTGTAGAGATTTATTTATCTATATATCTATTTGTTATGCCCTTTCCAACTACCCTCGATAAGCCCAAGATAGGTTCGAGGCCCGGATCCGAGGTACCTACCGGTCAGCTTTGCGCCAAGGGAACGTCCCCTTACTGGTTCGGTTACTGATTTGAATAACTCGATCTCTACCGCTTTACTTCGCATTTTAGTACTGACAACCCTTCCAAACTTGATCGGGAATATATCATGTATTTTTATAATCCCATTTACAAATCTAATTATCGTTGCCATTTTCAAGGTAAACAACATTGAAGAAGAATATTTGGTTCCAAGAAATTTGTTCCAGCCTTCATCCAAACGTTCAAGCCGTTCATTCCAATTTGAAGGAAATAAAGTGTAAATTTTGCAGAAGCAGATTCGTTCAAATAATTGCTGGAACATGTATATTAAGGTTAAGCTCTTCTTTCATTTGGCCTTATCTCGTCATTACACAAGTTTGATAACGAAGTATTAAGAAAAATTGTATCCCAAAATTTGGGTATATTTTACTTGGCTCGCAAGTTATGTATATTTTTCTAGTTTTGTAAATTACCTAGTTCTCCTTATGAGGAATTCATATTCAGTTGAGTATTTCCTTCTTCTAATCAAAAGAGTTGAGATTTTACATATATATAGTATTAAAAGTATTTTGATTGCCATCGAGCTACAATCGATGGGCAAGCCCCTATTGGGCATCCTCTGATCAGATGGTAAATTACATACCGAGCCTACTATTGCCGAGCATTTATGACCCAGTTGTTCGAGATATATAGCCTAGTATGGCCGAGCGCTTATGAGTGAGCCTACTATGGCAGGGCTGTTGTCGCGCCCCCTTTTTTCTTGCGAAATCGGGCTTATGACATTTGGGAGGACAACTCCTTCCCCTTTGGTAATTGGGTTTGTATTTAATAGTCTCCACCTAATGATTAAAGTGCATTAGGACTCTAAGAAGAATTTGATTTAGGATACTAGAAATTGGGTAAGGGCTTGAAATTATTCCAAGGGGAAGGTATTAGGCACCCCTCAGGATCCACTAGTATGGTTCCCGACCATACTAGAATTGTGACTATAAGAACAAATAACAAGTAGGAATGTAGGACTTTCAAATATGAGGGAGTTTTCACATAAGGATTGCAAATAGATGGAGTTAAAGAAATGAAAGAAAAGCTAAAATTTGAGAAAATAGTTTGAAATTTGAAAATAAATAATAAAACAAACAAGAAAAGGGAAGGGGGTCCTATATTTATAAATAATATGGATCACCGCACACAACACCCAGTAATCACTCCTCGATGAAGGGCTACACGGGATGTTATCGCGTGGTCGGCATATCCATATCTACCCTTTCCCGCCCTGTTAAGGTTTGAAACGTTGAATGGTCTCATTTACTTATTGCATGTTATTGCCCGCCCCAATCCTATACACCCCAGAGGTATTTAGGATTACAAATCCTAAAGGGAAGGGATGTTGGGCTTTTATGGTTTGAAAGTAATAAAATTCTAAGGCGACAATCAAAACACACATAGCAAATCTAGGGAAAGAACATAAATAAATAAGGGCTCAAACATGCCTCCTTAAAATGAAGAAAAAGTATAGTTTAGCATGTCTTGCATACTGATTAGGGTTTGATTAAACTTTAAGTTAAAGTAGACTAAGTTATCACTTATTTTCAGATAAGAAGTCGGAATTAGACCTGCCCACTGGATGTAATAAAGACTGATGCATTTATAAATTTTACCCTAAGGCTTTCCTAAGTGTTAGACGAAAACCTATAGGCATGATATCTATTGATTTCCGAAACAAAGAGGTAAGCTGATTATAGACAAATTGCCAGTTTTAAAAGAATAGTACAAGTTCTGCAATTGATAATGCATTACTACAGATAGTTTAAACTTACAACTGAGTGAGGCGATTCACATCTAATTACAACCCCTATGGGCATGATTTCTATGTGTTTGTCAACCTTAAACGCTATTATAGACATAGAGAGATGCAGAAATCCTACAACATGTTATATAGATGTTGCATTTTTTATTACAAACATAATATCTGGTTACATGGTTATTATAGCCTATAAACACGTTTGCCTAATGATATATGAGTATGCAAGAAATGGAAAGATCCTATAGGAATATTGTTTACATGCATGTGCATCCTGTAGACATGGTATCTATATATGAGTGCAGAAATTCTAATAGGCATGTTATCTAAATGAGAATGTAGAAATTCCCATAGGCAAGTTGTCTATGTGATATGCAGAAATCAGAAATTCGTATATGTAAGTTATCTATATGATATGCAGAAATCAAAGATTCATATAGGCAAGTTATCTACCCTTCGCATATAGTTATTCCCTCCCATTTTCACGTTCCATCCCCAATAGTTATTACAAGTTATTACAGCCTAAATGAAATAAGAAAAGCAAAATCACATCAAAGATTAAAAGTACAACTAAGGGGAGCGTAATTCAGACTCAATGTCTGAAATATGAGATGAGCCAACTTCAAGAGATCATGATTCAATGTCGTTCTCTCATTTCGATTTGTCAGTGTTCCCTAAGAGCCTCAAATGGACTCAGGGCAATGCTCATACCCAAATGTGTTGCCAGATTAGGATATGGTGAAGTGTGGAAGGGACAACCCTCAAGTATCCAAGTTCAGCGGGAAATCAAGGTCCCAAGGCAAAGCTCACAAGAGGGGAGAAAAACATAGAATCTAGGAAAGAGTGCAAGTGCAAAAGTGAAATTCTGAAAGGGGAATGGGAAAAGGGGAATAACTTAGATTCAGAGCACATAGGGGTATAGGGGGGGGGGGGGGGTTTGCAAGAACACAATATGAGCAGGCAGTTGGGCATACCATGCAATGGAATATGCTGGTACATCCCCCAGCCTGTTTAGAGGTTAAGACCTCATTGGTTTAAAACCCAGTTCATGGACAACAAATCCTATTGCCATGCCCTAAGTCACCACTCACAAACATATAACAGTAATGGGATAGGGAGCAATGATTTACAGTAGAAACATGTATTAGAAGATAGGCATACTAAATTAAAATTGAACTCTACATAGACAGTAAAGTAGACATGGATATAAAGATTTTAAGTGAACACATTGGGGTGATGTTGAAACTAAAATTAGAACATACCAGTGCCTAAGAAACAAGTAAAGAGAAAGTAGTAGATTTTTAAAAACCAAAGTGCAGACAGGAAGATAGAATACTATAAGTGTGAGTTCAGAAGAGAATGTGAAATTTTGAAGTGCGTGTGAGGTGTAAGAGGGTCGTGCCTTTTATAGTGTAGAAAGCAAGCAGAAGTAATGTAAGAAAATAGTTTGAAAATTGACTGTCAATCAATTACACAAGGCTTCCCTTAATAAGGGATGCAAATTCAAATGTGTAAAGCCAATTAAGGAAATAAATAAA
This sequence comes from Nicotiana benthamiana, assembly GCA_034376525.1. Lineage (NCBI taxonomy): Eukaryota > Viridiplantae > Streptophyta > Magnoliopsida > Solanales > Solanaceae > Nicotiana > Nicotiana benthamiana. The sequence goes on along the minus strand of CM067327.1, from coordinate 865,088 downwards.
TCAAACACTTTGTGCAAAATAGCAAATTAGGGGCAAATCCATAAAGGATATTTATGGACAAGGTCTTTGAAATACACGGTTGTACAATTTAAGGAAAGAAATCAATTAACAGCCAAAAAATCATAAGCCAAAGACATGTAATGAATGAACCAAGTTAAAAAGGTGGAAAAGGTTTTAACATAAGGAAAATCAGCAACAATCAATTAGACCTATTAAAAAGGAATACTAAATCAATCACTAGTTTGAAAACCTTTTTGAAGAAAGATTCGTCACATATAAAAGCATATATACACGTTACACATGAAAAAACCTTGTCATGCCTTTGTAAAATTTGTAGAAAGAATCCAATGTAGATGATTTTAGCAAAAGGTTCAACAAAAAATTAAAACAACAATGTCCAAACTCGGTCTAGAGACTTAGAATTAATCTGAAAGAGTTAAGGTTCTAAAACAATAAAACCCTAGTTAACATAATCAATCCTTGATAGTTTCTACAGTCCCTAGCATCCCTGAAATGCTCTCCCTTCTCTCTTCTTTCTCTCTCTAGAACTGCATTCGCTCGAGCATTGACATGGCCAATTCGGCCGGTAGCCAGCCACCTACAATGGCTGGGCTGCCTCCACAACCACCCCCCACCATTACCCAGCCCTCAACGACCCTAGAAAATAATCAAAAACCAATGGATTATGCCAAGGTTTTGAAGCCTACGTCGAACCCTAGTGCCATGCAGAATCATACTGCTGTAGTTGAACCAATTACATTACGGAGAGCCAAGGTGTTTCAAGGACAACCTACAGTGTGTTTTACTCAAGCAGAAGTGAAGAGGATGAATATTATTCAAGGCCTACAACCTGCAATAGTTTGTCAATTCTCATACGGATGGCCTGAACTAAACGAATTACGTCGTATTCTACATATCCAATGTGGAACTAAGGGTTAATTTCTTATTTGATATCTGCGTGATTGGCATGTGTTGATATGATTTACATTATGGTAAGATTTTGTTAATTTTAAGTTGAAAATTGTTTACTATATTAAGGACAAACATGGGGAATAGTTCTACTTGAGAACTTTTATATATGATGTTAAATTTAAGGCTGGTGAGGAGATTTCAAAAGTGATGGCTTGGATTTCCTTCCCAAATTTGTTGCTAACTTATTTCGTAAAGGAATGCTTGTTCTCATTAGCATCTGAAGTAGGTGAACCTTTACATCTACACCAGGCTAGTGTGAACAAGACTAGACCTAGCTGTGCTCGTGTGAAAGTGATAGTCGAATTGCTAGCTAATCTCCCTAAGAAGGTACACATGGAAATTGTTGATGAAGAGGTAAAGGAGGCAAGAACAAAATTGGTAACTATTCAATATGATTAGTTACCTAAATATTGTTGGGAGTGTAAACTACAAGGACATGACATGATGGAGTGTTGGAGATTGCATCCTGAACTGATGGCTACTAATAAAGAAGAGCAGAACGTAGATAATAGTGGAAAAACTGATGGAAACAAAGATAATGGCAGTAAGGCTGCTCCTTTAGTGATCTTATCAAGTGGTAAGGTTGTGGGAATTGTTGGTGCCCAATGGAAGGAGGTGAGGGACAAACTAGTACATGCAAAGATAAACAATCAGGTGAAGTTGGTAAAACTAGGAAAGAAATTGTGCTAGTGGAAAAGCAACCTGTAGTTGTGCCTCAGCAGGTAGATACAAATAATAAGTTTGCTTTGCTGGAGAATGAAAAGAGTGAGGAAAATGAGAACAAGAAATTGGTTGTCGTAGCGGAGGAGAATGAACAAAAAGGAAAGGCAGTAGACAAGGACAATGGTAAATTGAACCTTGCAGCTCCTGCATTTGTTCCTAAAACACGTGGGAGGGACAAAAGGAAGAATGGAGAAAAAAAGAGTAATGGAGCTCCACAACTTTTGGATGTAGAAGTTCCATCTAATCTAGTAGGCATTAACAAACCAAAAGAGAAGGAAGAATTGAATAGCAAGGAAAGAAAACAAGTCAAAGAATCCACTTCACAATGGGTTAAAAGAATTTTCATTGGTAATACAAGTAATGCTCTAGTGGGGATCAACACTTCATGGAATGATATCCCAAGTCAAAATACACCGGTGGAGAGGGAATTGGCTAACAATCCAGAAATTAAAACAAATGACACTTTGTTCCTAAGGCTGCAGACAGAATTTTATGGGGTGGGGGTAAATTATGGTCAGCTCAAAGAGAGATTGATTCAGAAGATGACCAGGTTCCACTTGGGGAAAAACCAAATGAAGAACCAATCTATGAAAAAAGAGAGGAAGAAGAACAATATGTAAATAGGGCAGCCATTGTCACAACCAACAAGGAGGAGATTGTTTCAACAAAAAATAATGAGGAAGTCAATGATACAACAGTCACCGAGGAAGACAAGAGGATATAAATGCACAAGAAAATGAGGAAGAAGGAATAGGGATTGAAGCAGTGGATCTAGGAGGAACAGAAGGATATGTAAGCCAACACCCAACTGCAAATGATCAAATAGTTGTAGTGGATGAGAGAGAATAAAAGAATAATCAGAATGTTGAAACACAAAAAATTATTTCTCATGTGGATCAGATAAAACAGGAAGTAGTACAGAAAGGAGAAAAACAGGTTGTGCAACAGAGCAACAAGCACTAAATAATAGTGAAAAATGATACTGAACATGATGTGCAGGAGGAAGTAGATGAAATGGGACGTAAAGCCAGGACATGGACCAGGAATCAACTACTAAAAATTTCAATATTGCGGCAAGGCAAGGGGATATATCTCCTATACTTCTAAATAATGCAAAATCTACAGCAAAAGGCAAAAGAAAGCAGGAATAATAAAATACCACAGCTTCTCCTACTGGGGGAGTTCTAACTAGGAGGACCTTATGCAAATCAATCATTAATTATCATTTAATACACAACAAGCCTTTGAAAGGCTGATCAAAATATACAGGAAAAATCACAATGAATTTATTGGTCTAATGGAGCCTATTCAGCAAGCTAGAACCTTAAAAAGATACAGAAGTAGAATTGGTCTTGCACAGGCCATCTCTAATGTATCCAATATGATCTAGGCTTTCATTGATGAGGTATATGAGGTGACTGTAATGTACAATATGGTACAACAAATAACTTTAAGGCTCTTTCATACAGAAACACATGTGGAAATTGTACTTACATTTGTGTATGCTAAGTGTGGTGCCATATAGAGGATTAAATTATGGGACTCACTATATTTTATGGCAACTGATATAACAATGTCGTGATTAGTGGGGGTGATTTTAATGTTATATGGGACGAGGAAGAAAAATTTGGTGGACTACCAGTGTCTTTAATAGAAATTGATGATTTCAGACATTGTATTACCAAATGTAATCTGGTGGGGTTCAAGGGCATAATATACACATGGTGGAATGGGAGGGCTGAGGAGGATTATATTTTCAAGAGGCTAGATAGATGTTTAGCTAATTCCGAATTTCAACATACATTTCCTGGAATAGAGGTGCAACACTTACCCAAAATAGGCTTAGATCACAGTCCATTGCAGATCAAGTGTCATATAGAGGCTCCTCCAGTGAAAAAACCTTTTAGATTATTGAATTTGGGTGGATCATGCTTCCTTTAAAGAAATAGTGAGAAAAAATTGAACTTCTGATTTCAGTTCAAGCCCTTACATCCTGTTCAACCACAAATTGAAAATGCATATGCAGGTATTATCAGGGTGGAGTAGGGAGACGTTTGGAGGAAGTGGTCATTGTTCGTGAAGAAAAATTTGAGTCCTGAAGCAAGACTAAATAGACAAAGGTTACAAAGAGTCCAAGCAGAGTTGATTAAATTTCTAGCTTTGGAGGAAAAATACTGCAAGCAAAAGGCTGGGATGGCTTGGTTTAAGGATGGAGATAGAAACAATAAGTTCTTTCATGCACAGGTCATAGGTAGAAGGAAGAAGTTGCAACTTTATAGAATTTACAATAACCAAGGTATCTAGATTGATGAAGAAGAATACATAGCTGCAGAGGTAATCAAATTCTTTGAGGATTAGTTTCTGAAACTGCAGTTCCTACTTCTTTTGAAATCATAGATCATGTTCTTACTTTGGTTGAGGTGGAGCAGAATGCGGAACTGATTAAACAACAAACTTTGGAGGAAGTAAAAGAAGCACGTTTTGGCCTTAATGGAGACAGTGCAGAAGGTCCAGATGGTTTCACTAGCAGAATCTATCAGCATAAGGTATGCTGGGACATCATATGAGGGGATGTATTTTATATGGTGAGGGCTTTTTTCAATGGTCATGATCTGCCTAAATGCATTACTCACACCAATTTAGTTCTGTTGCAAAAAAAAAGAGGTTAACACTTTTTCTGATTTATGACCTATAAGCCTTAGCAATTTTTCTAATAAGGTGATATCGAGGGTAATTTATGGAAGACTAGTGGGGATGCTGCCTAATCTTATATCTGAAGAGCAGTCATGATTTGTAAAAGGAAGAAGCATTGTAGAAAACATACTGCTCACAAGAAATTGTCACAGATTTGAGACTTAGAACTAATGCAGGACCAAATGCGAATATGAAGCTAGATATGAATAAGGCGTATGACAGATTATCTTGGCTTTCTCTGACTAAGGTGCTGAGAAAAATGGGCTTTTCGGAGAGATTCATAGGCATGGTATTTGGCATACTGTCTAATAATTAGTATTCAGTATTCATAAATGCAAATCACATGGTTTTTTCAAATCTTCAAGGGGAGTAAAGCAAGGGAACCCTCTATCTCCTACTTTATTTATCCTAGCTATAAAAGCATTGGCAAGAGGTCTTAATGCACTACATTCCAATCAGTACTTCTGTGGTTTTGGTCTTCCAAAGTGGAGTCCAAAAATCAACCATCTTGCCTATGGAGATGAAACTATCATCTTGTTATCACCAGATACTACATCTCTTAGACTAATTATGAAGGTTTTGGCCGCATATGAAGCTGCATCTGGGCAGCTAGTTAACAAGGAGAAGTCAACTGTTTATATTCATCATCTAGCAGATGAAAAAGTGGCTGATAAAGTGGAGAGAGTTACTGGAATAAAGAGGCAGGAATTGCCAATTATCTATTTGGGATGCCCCATCTTTTATGCAAGAAGTAAATGGAATACTATCAGCCTATGATCACAAAAGTTATGGATAGATTACAAGCATGGAATGCTAAGACGTTGTCCATAGGTGGCAGGGATGTCCTAATTGCCAATGTACTACAGAACATGCCCATACACTTACTATCAGCTGTTAACCCTCCAAGCAATGTGGTCAACAAACTACACAAGATCTTTGCTCAATTGTTTTGGAGTAGCTCAGTGATAGGTAACAGTAGGCACTGGGCTTCATGGACTACACTATGTATGCCATCGGAGGAAGGAGGGATTAGGTTACGGTCTTTTCATGATTTAGCAAAGGCTCTTTTCTGTAAATTGTGGTGGAACTATAGGACTAAGCCTAGCCTGTATGATAATTGGGCAGTTCTACGGAAACTATATTTCTTGATTACACAAGAATTTGGTGTGGATGAATCAGTTCATAATGTATGCGAGGTGGTAGATGGAGGAGAATGGAATGCATGAAGACTTTTTGAAATTCTAACTGAGGAGTATGCTAAACACATTTTAGAGAACATAAATCCACCCACTACATAAGGAGAGCTTGATACACCTTATTGGATGCTATAACCTAGTGGTTTATTCAGCGTTAAAATAGCTTGGGAGTACCTGAGAAGAAGGGCAGAACCTAAATACGCATACAAGATGATATGGGTAAAAGGATTATCGTTCAAGAACTCATTCTTTATGTGGAAACTATTGAGAAAAAAGCTACCACTTGATGACATTTTCAGGAGGTTGAGTTACTTTATGGCATAAAAGTGTTGGTTCTATGTAGAACCATAGGAAGAGACCACTCATCACCTGTTCATTACATCATATGCTGCAAGCAAGGTTGTTTATAAACGTGATTCTAATCCAGATCAAGGAAACAAGTAAGCATATAATTCTTACATGGAAAATTTCCTTAGATTTTTTGTTATTATTAACAGTATAATTTCGAACCACAGTGTGGCATAACACGACTCAAATGAGTCAAGGAAGAAATACAAGCATGCACAAATCATACCGAGGCGATGACCCGATCCAACAAAAATGAATGTGCACTTGCCGAGGGTCGACGGCGCACCTATAGACGCATCTATTAATCTGCTGAGATGTACGGCCCTTTCCAAAATAAACATACGAAGATAGACAATCAGTCAAACAATCAACATGGAGCAAATATCCAAGAAAGGTCTATTCTCTTTAATAATTTGAGGAAAACAGATCTTATGTCTTTCATTATGAAATCCATTTATAAATTTATTATGATATAAGCAATTCAAGCCATCAATGGTCTCACAATCAATCCAAGTATAACATGCGTTTGGGTCCTAGTCTACCCGGACAATACCATAATAGTAGCTACGCACGGACTCTCGTCACCTCGTGCGTATGTAACCCCCAGAAGTAGGAGCACATAATCAGTTTAACTCACATATGGGGTAATTTCCCCCTCACAATATCAGAAAGGAGACTCACCTCACTCCGAAGATCCACAACCGGCATTCAACATTCTTTCGAATACTTGCACCAATGCACAATGCTCCAAAACTAGTGAATGGTCATTCAAATTCATTAATATATGCTCATTTATACTTCACAACCCAATTTATAACAATTCCTAACAAAAAATGATAAGTTGATAAAAATCCCCTCGGGCCCACGTGCACGGAATCCAAAATTTCTCGAAGATAAAGTTTACCCATGACGTTAGGAACCCAAATATATAATTTTCTCCTAATTCCATAATCAAAATCGGGGGCTAAAATTTAAGAATACAATATTTCTAGGTCTTCCTCTAGCCTTCCATTTTCTACCCATTTTCATACAATAATTCATACATAATCAATGTATTTAACTCATAATAGGTAAGGATAACATACCTTAATCCTTGATGACAAACATCCCTTCTTGAAGATCTCAAAAACCCAAGCCAAGAAAATATGAGAGAAATTAGACAAACCACGACTTAAAATAATGCTTCTGCCCCAGTCATTTCTGCTTCTGCGGAACTACTACCTCTTAAGCAGTTCCGCTTTTGCAGCCCACAACCACTTATACAGTCCTGGGATTGGCCCCATTTTCCGCTTCTACGATCCCATCATTCGCAGATGCGGTCCCGCTTCTGTGGAACCTTGATTGCATCAGCGGTCCATGACCCCTTGAACCAAATCCGATTTTATGGCTCCTTCAGCCACTTCTGCGGGGCCGCTTCTGCAGCCCCTTTTCCGCAGAAGCGAAAACACTGGCAACCAAATCCTTCAGCCTTCTCCAAAATTCCATTTTCGTTCCGTTAACTACCCGGAATCCGCCCTAGTACCCCGAGACCCCAACCAATCATACCAACCAGTCCCAAAACACATTATGGACTTGCTCGAGGCCTCAAATCACATCGAAGAACGCTAAAATCATGAATTTCATCTCGATTCAAGCTTTATGAACTTTGAAGTTTCCAACTTCTATTTTCAATGGCGAAACCTATCAAATCACGTCCGATTGACTTCAAATTTTGCACACAAGTCATATTTGGCATTACGGACCTACTCCAACTTTCGAAATCATATTCCGACACTGATATCAGAATGTCCACTCCCGATCTAACTTCTCAAAAACCTTCAAATTTCTATCTTTAGCTAAATGGCTTCAAAATGACCTACGACCTCCGAATTCACTTCCGATCGCGCTCCCAATTCTAGAATCACCATACAGAGCTACTCCAAGTCTTGGAAACCCAAACAGACATCGATAATGCTGAAATGCACTTCAAGTAAAACTTTAGAAATTCCTTTAAAAATGCTAACTTCCACAATAGGCGCCAAAATGCTCCCGGGTTATCCAAAACCTTAACTGGGCATACGCCCAAGCCCGAAATCATCATACGAACCCGTTGGAACCATCATATCCCGATTCCGAGTTCATTTACTCAAAAATCCAATCCTAGTTCATTCTTTCAACTTTAAGCTTTCGAAGTGAGAATTCTCTTCCCAAATTAACTCCGATGTTTTCAAAATTAAATTCCAAACGTGCGTAAAAGTTATAACACCTGAAATAAAGCTTCTCATGGCCTCAAATTACTAAACGGCACACTAGGGCTCAAAATGACCCATGGGGTCGTTACATTCTCTCCTACTTAAATATTGTTGAGCACAATAGCTCAATAAATTCTAAAGATACTTCCCTTTATTCAGGCAAATAAGCCTTAGATCCCAATTCCAACATCCAGAATTCTATGCCAGTCCTGTTTTCATCAAGAGATCACCAAATCATTCACCATACGCTGTACCCAACATGGCTGCATAACTTTTCTGAATTTACACTTTGCATCACTTTACTCATAGGACCACAGTAATATTTTCAGATCAACTTAGCCAAAAATTCAACGAATCAGATGCTCTCATTGCACATCATGACACACATAAGTCTTACTCTCACAATAGCTCCACGACAGATGATATGTGCTAATATTCATAGTCAACTGCCGAGTCAACCAATCATTGAGTCTATACTTATGCCAAGAAGCTTTACCACATTCTGATCCAAATGATCTTTTCCCCTTAATATACTTCATATAATTAGATTGCACTGATCATAAATCCCATAATCTCGTCTCACCCAGTACAAACTGCTCACGCTATAAGACACTTCGAATGCGATCAAAAGTCTCATACGATGCCACAATGAGCCAATAGGCCACTAATCCGAACACAACACAAACATGAAATCAAACTCTGGAAGAAATTACCTAATCTACGCACTAATACGTACTTTCCTTTGAAGATAAGAAGCGAAACACACAAAAATAGCATATAGAAAACCAGACTCGACATCACACTATTGCGGCACACAACCCGATCTAAATAACAAACCCATGGCGGTGTGCCACCCGATCTACACATAAATCTCACATAAGGAGATTGCATTTCAAGCTAAATCTGCTCATTATACTAAAAATATAGAATTTCGATCTCAAGCACGCTAAGTGCATAATGCCATCCCTGAGAAAACACATTGTGCTATAGGCTACAAAACTCAAGAAAAACTGAGGTGAGATACAAGATCTAAATCTCAAAAGTCATTATGCTCATATAACATCATCGCCACGCGGAACCTCTACACATAAGAATTTACCAAGTCATCTCACAACTCATACGACATAATACACCATTACCTGAAATAGCTGATGACAAAATAACATCCCGACTGTTCCTCCATAGGGAACGTTTGCTGAAACGAACACGACTGGCATGATATAAAGCCATGTTCACATGTAAATCAATTCACTAATCTCAAGCCGATTTCTGATTGCACCAACTTGGCTAATAACCTTTCAAAGGTCCATAGAACTCTCTTTTGCCTCATAACACGTAAGAACAACCATCATAACCGGAGCAAACTCCTCAGTTTATATCCCAATAAACAAAGTGCCCTCCAGGCATAAATTCTCAAACTAGTGATATTACCAAAATCCTCATACTTGGTTAATTCTTTAGCCAATCAAGTGAATACATGTCACACTTATACAATCTTCCTGTGGGACACGCTCCCACAATCTTCTGAAATAAATAATGGGTCCGCACATATAAAACACAGGACGCACTAACGCAGAAAAACGATCAAGAATCCTTAGCCAGAATGCAAAGGCTCTTTCACAAAACATCAATCTCAGGTGACGCTGAAGACAACACCAATTTACTTTAATCATTCCACCATTCCCTTGCTCATATGAACCCGTGACATCCTTGTCAACACCGAACTGCAACTTTGATCATCACTCCGAATTTTCATGCTACTCACTGCACCCAACGTGCCAATATACGATAGAACATGATTTTTCATCATATCTCCAAAATCATTAATATTTTAACACATCCTCATATAAGAACAATGCACTTTATTGACTTCAGAAGAATCATAGCAACACACAGGCAAATCTCCATAACCATAGAATATGCAAATCTGCAAGTAGTGGTCCAAGCCAGCGTAGCCCTTCTGGAATCCGCTTCCACTTAACAAGCCATAATAGAAGAATTCTTCTGAATAACATCAATTACGGCAGCCGACAGGCCTTACACGCACCGCCACGAATCATACGCGTAACTCGATCAAGCGGACTGAACTGATCACTGGCCCTAATATGCCAATTCAACTATGGCTAATAATACTACCTCCTTCCAATTTATCCTTGATTGCCTTGGAAATAATACTAACTCCATTCAACACATAACATGCTCCATCTCCACTCGCCCAGAGTGACCTTGAATCACGAGACCATGCTGTCTCATTTCCCATGAACTATTCCATATCACTCAAATGCTATACCAGAAGTCAAAATATCATAGAACATCCTGGGCACCTTCTCATAAGCTGCTACAAAGCTTGATTCTTAACTGTACTCATAGGCTCGAAATCATTGGGAACATACTTAAACTTCTAAATTCACTAGGACCATTATTGAGAGCCACCCGCTCTGACTTGGTACCGATTATAATTCACTCCGTAAATCTTATAACACACGAATTCTCTCTCGAACACCCAACGAAATCACTTCCTCTAAAACCTGTATCTATACAAGGCATAAATCCTGAACCTTTTTCCAAGTCCGAACATGAGCCAATAGGGCCAACCATCGCATGCCTCCAACAATTCATTTGCTTGAATTATCACTTATGGTCTCTTCTCATAGCTAAAATAATCCATCAATATGCTAATTACCAGAAATCACGCAAGTGGTTAATTATACAGCCCAATCATAAGAGGTGGGACTCTCCCACTTAGCTTGAAGCCATCATTTCACAATTCTTGAGTTCGCCTGACCTTTTTACCTCTTATTGACATAACCCCGCGCCATAAATTATCAGAATTTCTCGGAATCTTCCTGTATATCCTCATCTTTCATATTCTGAATCATCATCCATATTAGCACGATCGAACTCTTTGTTGAAAAACCAATATAATCCTTTGCAGAAGCTTCGCCAATCACGCGACTGCAAACCCGCTCACGGAGAATAACCCCCTAGGGAAATCACCTCCTGACATCTTCCCACACCGCTGCACAAGGTACATTCACTATGACACTAATAGCCCATCCTGAGTCCGAGCTTACCTTCCAGCTGCACAAGTCCATTCGCCCCTCGCGGACATCAAATAAATGTGCGACAACATCCTTCCAATTCAGGGTTATGCTGCACCTCCTCCATTCAAGTAACTCCTTTTCGCCATATCAATCTTCTATTGCGTAATAGCCCATACTTCAAATCATACCTGCAGACTTCGATCACCAATAATTAAAATCCCCAGTTTGATCCAAACTCTCCATAAGGCCCGTAGTCATCCTACTACCAAGCCCATATGCAACACCTGCCACTCTCCCACTTTGGCGGAACTCATCTTTTTAATTAATTCCTTGAACTTGCTCCTCATACTTGGCCTCCTAGAAGTTTTAAACACTGCCTGACACTTCTCGCGTGTCTTTCCTCATGCTCTGCTGCTTAATTGTTTCCTTAAATAGAACCTATCTTCGTGTCATTTGAACCCACAATAGCTGCTAATCTTTAAGCCTTTCCGAAGGTCATCTTTATCGATCCGTCAACATTAGAAATTCCAATTCGATCTTGAACCACCGCACCATGCGACAACAGACAGTCGTATCTCCAATACTATTTCACAATATCTTGCCATAAAGGCGAATTGTAGAAGATTATAAAATCAATGAACTTGGTACGTTCCAATATGACCACGACACCCCATCATAGAAAAAAGCTCCAGTGCGCTTGCAATTGCCAAGTATCATTACTTTCACTAGCCCATATCTGACCATTCTTAATCCGACTGCCTTTTTCCTCTGCCGGAAAAATTCCCTTGATTACACAATGAGTAAACTTCCCTTCAATTCACCCACTACCCCAACACATGGGCAAGCATCCTACCATCACAACAACACTGCGAAAAATCGCTCATAAGCATCATGACAACCTCTTCCTAGCCTCAAGGCTCTTAGAAGTCTTGTTATTGAGCTGAACAATAGAATATCATTCCATAAAGAAACAATAATAGTCCAATCAACTATACGGGGAAAATCATTCCGCACCATATTGTAGTGCCATTTCAATTCTTCAAATTCTCGATTTCTAGCAAGCGCTAGCGTCGCGTAAGATTGAGTATGAAGGAATCAAAGGCAAAAGCCTCAAAGGAATTGAACTGCAGATAGGAAATCAAGAAGGGAAGTACTCCTAACAACCATGTAGCCTCCCGAGGATAAGTACAGATGTCTCTCTACCGATCCGCGAGACTCTACTAAATTTGCTCATGACTCGTGAGACCGATGGGAACCTAGTGCTCTGATACCATGTTGTCACGACCCAAAATCCACTAAGGGTCGTGGTGGCGCCAGACACCGCTGTCAGGCCAGCCAACTCAAATGCTAAAGTAAATCTCATTTTATCACTTTTGAAAATACATGATTTTCTTTCGTTATTTAGAAATTTTTAAAAAATAAAGTTTCAAATCAAATTTAAATGTTAAGCAATAATACAAAACTTTAAACCATCCCAGAACTCGGTGTCACAAGTGCATGAGCATCTACTGACAAGAGAAATAAAAATATAGTATCCGCCCGAAATACAATGGACAAGAAGTAAATACAGTTCAAACAAAGGGACTACTCTAGCTGCAGTCGTCTCGAATAATAAAACTCATCTAGTCCCAGAATCATCCGCGCTGCTATGCCTAGCAGACCACTGGAGTCACATATACCTGTGCAACAAAATGCACAACAAGTGTAGTATAAGTACAAAAACAACGTGTACCCAATGAGTGTCCTGCCTAATCACGAAGGGGTAGAGATGGGATCGCAAACTTTGACACTCACTAGTAGTCCAGTGATTGTTTATAAATAATAAATATATTAAATAGTGGATTTGTTTTATAAACATGATTCTAATCCAGATAGAGGAAACAAGTAACCATAAAATTCTTTCATGGAAAATTTCCTTAGGTTTCTTGTTATTATTAACAGTATAATCTTGAACTACTGTGTGGCATAACACGACTCAAATGAGTCCAGACAATAATACAAGAATGCGCAAATCAGACGAGGCGACGACCCGATCAAAAAGAAATAAATGTGCACTTGCTGGGGTCGTGGCGCGCCTATAGATGCATCTATTAATCTGCCAAGGCGTATGGCTCATTCCAAACTAGACATATGCAGACAGACAATCAGTCAAACAGTCAACATGGAGCAAATATCCAACAAAGGTCAATTCTCTTTAATAATTTAACGAAAACGGAGCTTAAGTCTTTCTTTTTGAAATCCATTTATAAATTTATTATGATTTAAGAAATTTAAGCCATCAATGGTTTCACAATTAATCCCAGTATAACATGCTTTTGGGTCCTAATATACCCGGAGAATACCATAATAGTAGCTACGCACGGACTCTCGTCACCTCGTGCATACGTAGCCCCCACAATTAGGAGCACATAATCAGTTTAACTCAACTATGGAGTAATTTCTCCCTCAAAAGATTAGAAAGGAGACTCACCTCGCTCTGAAGATCCACAACCGACTTCAGCATTCTTCCAAGGACTTGCACCAATGCACAATGCTCAAAAACTAGTCAATGGTCATTAAAATTCATTAATATATGCTCATTTATACTTCATAGCCCAATTTACAATAATTCCTAACCCCAAACGATAAGTTGACAAAAATGCACTCAGGCCAGCGTGCCCGGAATTCAAAATTTCTCTAAGAAGTTCGTCCATGACGTTAGGAACCCAAAAATAAAGTTTTCTCCTAATTCCATATTCAAAATCAGAGCTAAAATCCAAGAATACAACCTTTCTAGGTCTTCCTCTAACCCTCCATTTTCTACCTATTTTCAAACTAAAATCCATACATAATTAATGTATTTAACTCATAATAGGTAGGGATAACATACCTTAATCCTTGATTACAAAAATACCTTCTTGAAGCTCCCCAAAATCGGACCAAGGCAACAAAATTATGAGAGAAATGAGCTAAATCATGACTTAAAATAATGCTTCTGCCCCAGTCATTTCCGCTTCTGTAGAACTACTACCGCTTAAGCGGTTCCACTTTTGCGGCCCACAGCAGCTTTTGCGGTCCTGGGCTTGGCCCCATTTTCCGGTTCTCGATCCCATCTTCCGCAGATGTGGTCCCGCTTCTGCGGAACCTTGACCGCCTCTGTGGTCCATGACCCCTTGAACCAAATCCACTTCTGCGGCTCCCTCAACCGCTTCTGCGGTCCCTTTTCCGCAGAAGCAAAAACACCAGCAACCAGATCCTTCAGCCTTCTCCAAAATTCAATTTTCGATCCGTTAACCACCTGGAATCCACCTGAGGCCCCCAACCAATCATACCAACAAGTCCCAAAACACATTAAGGACTTGCTCGAGGCCTCAAATCACATCGAACAACGCTAAAATCATGAATTCACCTTGATTCAAGCTTTACGAACTTTGAAGTTTTCAACTTCTATTTCTGATGCCAAAACCTATCAAATCACGTCTGATGGACTTCAAATTTAAGAAACAAGTAATATTTGATATTACAGACCAACTCAAACTTTCAGAATAGGATTCCAACACAATATCAAAAAATCCACTCCCGGTCAAACTTCTCAAAAACCTTCAAATTTCTATCTTTACCCAAATGGCTTCAAAATGACCTACGGACCTCCGAATTCACTTTCGATCATGCTCCCAATTCCAAAATCACCATACGGAGCTACTCCCAGTCTCAAAATCCCAAACAGACATCGATAATGCTGAAATGCACTTCAAGCCAAAGTTAAGAAATTCCATTTAAAATGCTAACTTCCACAATAGGTGTCAATATGCTCACGGGTTATCCAAAACCCAAACCGTGCATACGCCCAAGTCCGAAATCATCATTCAAACCGTTGGAACCTTCAAAATCCCAATTTCGAGGTCGTTTACTCAAAAATCCAATCCTAGTTCATTGTTTTAACTTTAAGCTTCCAAAGTGAGAATTCGCTTCCCAAATTACCTCTGAACTTTTCGAAATTAAATTCCGACCTCGCGTACAAGTCATAACACCTGAAACGAAGCCACTCATAGCCTCAAACTATGGAATGACGTGCTAGGGATCAAAATGACCTCCCGGGTTGTTACACACCCGCTCCTATTTCTTTCAACACAATACACAATAAAATCTCGGCAAGGGAAAAAGAATATTAAATTAACTATCCTGGGAAGGGAAAATGAATGTTAAATCAACTATCCCAGTAAGGGAGTTCCAGCTATAACCAATCCTATTAAACTACTACTTAACATAGTTAAAATCAATATTCAGTGTCGAGGCTCGTCAAACAAGTATTTTATAGAATCAACTAAGAATACACATATATCAATTTAGGACCCACGGTCATGCTCGACACCGGTGTATAGATACTCGTCACCATTTCTATGCACCTTACTCAACATTTAGAAATTATCAAATAATATTCTAATCCTATTCCCTCAAGCCAAAGTTAGATCAAACACTTACCTTAGACAGATTCAGCGGCAAAAGGGAAAAGATTTTGGAGCCTTCGGTGCCAACAAGATAACGTTTTTGCAGATACAGTGTGAGTAGCACGTCGAGCAGATCGATTAATAGATATCGGTGCCATACCACGATGTTTGTGCTTATACTGATATCATTCCATTAGAACAATGTTTCGATTCGGTATGATAGACATCACGGATTTTCCAAATCGGCATGGATAGGGAAGTTAAAAGTTTGGAGCCTCGCTAATCTTCCACCTCGACCATAAGTTAGGTCATTGAGTATATGAAACCTGCAGTTCCACCAGCCACGCACAAGCAATAAAGAAAACAGCATGAAGCTTTCACTCAGCAACAAGAATCGGTGTCAATGACATGACGCTTTAACGTGGATGGTCAGTATTGTGACGTGCACTTCTCCATCCAATCACGATGGATCGTACCCTTCATGAACCTACAAAAAAAGAGTGGTGATTGTATACTTCTTCTCATGATGCATATGGGAGAACTCCCATGTATATCATCTCCGAGCCTGCAACAAAATAAAAGGAGAAAGAAGTATGTTTCCCGAACAATCGTCGTGATTTCGGCGCTTGATCGATCAAAGATTGATTGCATCTGGATCAAAAAGGTTGGAGCTTTGAATTTTATAGATGTTGTCTATCACTGAGTCTTCTTGCCAACAGTATAAACAACTTGTAGTTTAGATACTCCAATCTTGAGATATTCATTTTTCCAGCAAGAGCATACAAAGCTAAAAGGTCAAGCGCGATAGAACTTAGACAAGGTTTAGAAAGCTTACCTGGGATAATACAATTCGAATTTAAATCCAAATTTTTGGTATATTGCACTACTCTGAGTCTATTTTCTGTTGCTGCAAACCTCTTGTGATTCCGATGATCCTACACCAAGATATGATATTTCTTGTGAAGACACGCAAAGCCAAAAGATCAACGCGGCAGAACCTGAAACAATAATTAAAAACATTACCTAAGATGGTACAGAAGGATTTTTGCTCCGGTTCTTGGATATGTTACATCCCTCTGTGTCTTGTTTCAGCAGAATCAAGTGGCTTCTACTTTCGACGCTCGTACACCATTCAACGATTCCTTTTGCGAGAGTGCGCGATGTTGTCGGCTTTACAGACCAAACGAGTAGATCATGATTTTCGAAATTTAACTCCAGCTGATCCAGAAGGAGTTTCGATCTGATTTTTTTAATATCGTTGCCTCACCCTAAGTCTGCTTTCTATAGAATTAGGCTGCCTTGATTTGGACTCTCCCATGGCGAAATGTGAATATTTCACTCCAAGTGCGCAAAGGTGGCAAATACCTTCTCTCCATAAGTTTTGCACCGTGAATACATACACCAAATGATGGTTGCTTAAATAGGTATGAATTTAATTGGTCGAGATGTTTCTATATTAAGATACAATGCAAGTTATGGAAAAGTTAAGTATGACTCATACACAATACATGCCATGTTTGGAAAAGGATCTAACAAAGTGTGAGTAATACGTGATCAAAACAATAAGTTAGCCTTCTTGAAGAAGAAAAAAAGTTACTTTTTCCTTACAAGGTTTAAAAAATTTATTTTTCCTTGTTTGCTTTGGGTAAAAAAGGAAAAGAGAAAGTAACGTTATTTTCCTTGTTTGCTTTTGGTAAAGAGACAAACATGGAATGTTTTTTTAAAACTAAATTACATTAGCATGTATGGAATTTACACATTTGTTTTCCTTATTTGCTCTTGGTGAAGAAGGATCAGATATATGCCTAGGTTTGACATGGAAAGTTGTCTATAATTTGCAAGAAATTTTCATTACTATAGTTTGTTTTGCCACTTCCAAACCAAATTACATTGCGCACAAGTGTTCGACAACCGAAGTGTTGGAAAGTTAATTTTTTCTTGGAGCTTGTATTTAGCACTTCACATAAATATGCAACTGGATAAAAGTTCGGATTTGACTGATAGAAGTCGCCACAAGTGCTAAAACAAAAATATCAATATTCGCGGTACTTCAAGTCTCGCCTTTCGTTTCAGCAAGCCTACACTTTGACAAATCTTAAAGTAGGGGGCATCTGTAGACGTAAAAAATTTATTGGGTCTAATCCATACAAAATTTGGATTAAATTCAATTGGGTTAGATAATTAATTTGGGCATTACAAGTTAAACTAGTACATTTTATTATTTTCAGGCCCAAAGTCTATTTCTTCTTAAGGCCCAGACTTATGCCATGTGACATGGAATATCCAGTCAACCTCCAGGCCAATAAGGTGACACCACATGTTAAATGATGTGTCAGTCCAAGTAAAAAATCAAGAACCAAGCACAAGCCGCCAAGTGGCTAAAATGACATGTGCCAATCAAAATCAAGCAAGAGAGTTCTTATGTAGCTTGACTGTACATCCTCTACACCAATAAATAGAGGGGTTACATAACTCTCAAGGGACATTTAGAGTTGGAGAAGAGCACTCCGTAATTGGTGAAGGCATCCACAAACAAAGAGATCAATCATCAAGTGCTTAGTTCTTCAACAAAGAAGTGATCAACGGAGTTCTTCCCGGAGATCAACCAGTAACAACAAAGTGTTGCTCGACGTTCTTGGCGATTAAATACATCACAAGGAGGTCTACATTATCCTACATTCGAGAAAGACACTTTTCAAGCCCTCGAATCATGGAGACTTTTAGATAGGAGAATCAAGGGATATATTGAATTTTACTCACAATTATTTATCAATAAAATCTCTTTTCTTACTATTATTTTTGTTGCAGTTTATTTCTCATCTTACAAAAATTTGTTGCAAACATAGACGAAATAGAAATAATAGGAGAAAAAACTTTAAAATATAATTTCAAATTCGGGAACTTATGTTTCTAGGTGGAATAAGAAGATCTACTTTCAAACATAGGTCAGCAGCTTTCATGGTTAGAAATTATAGTAAAATAATAAGAGGAAAAGCAAAAATGGTAATAAACTATAAGAGACTTAATGATAATACTAGAACATACGGATATAAGCTACCTGATAAAACAAAACTGATAAATAGAATACAAGGTAAAAAGAAATTCAATAAGTTTGATTGTAAATTAGGGTATTGGCAAGTAAAAATGCATGAAGAAAGTATTGAATAGATAACATTTACTTATTCAGAGGGGCATTTCGAATGGTTAGTAATATCATGCGGACTAAAAACAGCTCCATCAATATTTCAATGGAAAATGGATAATATATTTGGAGAATATAAGAGATTTGTGTTAGTATATGTGGATGATATATTAGTATTCAGTAAGGATTTTAAAGTACATTTAGAAAATCTAAAAATATTATTTAGATTATTTGTAGATAATCGAATAGTAATTAGTAAAATGAAAATGAAACTATGTAAAATTTATATAAATTTTCTAGGATTAGTTTTAGGGGATGGAAAAATTAAATTGCAACCCATATAGTTAAAAAGCTAAAGAAATTCCAGATAAATTAGATAATACTAAAGAGCTGCAAATTTTGTTAGGAATAATAAATTATATAAGGAATTTTATAAAAGACTTAGGAAAAATAGCAGGACTACTATATGCTAAGAAGGGCTCTACAGGACAAAACTATTTCAATATAGAAGATATTAAATTAGTACAAAAAATTAAAGAAAAAAATATATTCTTGATTTAAATATGCCATAGATACTGACTACTTAATTATAGAAACATATGGGAGTTTTGAAGGATGATGAGCAGTTTTGAAAGTAAAACCAAACAAATATAGTGATAAAAATACATAAAATATATGTGCATACCAAAGTGGCAAATATAAAGAAAAAGGAAATATGAGTAGTATAGATGCAGAACTTTTAGCTGTAATCTACGGATTAAGTAGTTCTAAATTATATATATTAAATAAACAAGAAGTAACAATTAGAACTGACTGCGAAGCATAGTTAAGTTTCTCCAAAAGATAAATGCAAAAAATAGTAGTAGAAGAAGATGGTTAAATTTTATTGATACTATATCAATATATAATTTAGTTTTCGAATATATTAAAGGAAAAGATAATAATTTAGCAGATCAGTTAAGTAGGCTAATAATTATTGTCAATTAATAAGAATATTTTACATGTATAACATGAGACCAACAATTCCCAAAATTGAAGACAAGGGAAAAGGCGTTCAAGCCTCAACCTCAGATAAATACTTGCAGACAATATTAGGTAATCTTCATTTTAAGCCACAATCCTTTACAGAACAAATTAATAAGGATGGGATAACTTTTGGAAAACATAATCTAATATTTTTTCACTGTCAAACATGTCATTTAGAGTTTTACTAGAATGTGTCATAGATAGACCTCAGAGAAGTTTAATTGATAACTTATGGATAACATATAATAAAAAGGATACCAAATATTTTATAGCATATCTTAATGCCTTTGGGCAATATTTTACAGATAAAAACCAAGAAAAAAGATTTAAATGCTATGTAGTTATGCACGGTAAAACAATTGGTATTTTTCAGACGTGGTTAGAAGTACTAGACTCTATTAAGGATATACAAAAACCGCTTTTTAAAAGATTAATGATTTAACTGAAGCATTAGACTATGCAAGAGGAATACTAGGGCGAAACTAGTATATCTCCCCAGCACTCAAATAAAATCTTGAAAAACTCCAATACAACACCCAAAAAGACACCGATAAGATAATATTCTGCGACCATTTCTCGTCAATGACGGAAGCCTTCAAACGACTAAACCAGAAGAACGAAATTCTAGAAAAAGATAAAGTATGACTTATGGAGTAGGTAAAGGTCCTAGAACAACGAGTGCACATATTAAAATTTGAATTAGCACAATCCCAGGCTCAAATAATTTCTCAACAAGACAAGGAGATGAATAGTCTAAAAAGGAGCTTTCCATCTCAAAAAAATGGATGAGAAGGGTGTGCATTCCCCAATGAATGCAGCAAAATTCACTATATCGGATAATGATACAGCTAGTCTGGTTCAAATAGTGACCGATAAAGACACATCAAATTTGTTTATGCTGTCACTTTGCCAAAAAGTGAAGATGAAGGTTAATGAAGAGGAAGACTACCCAGAACATTAACATATGGAGAAGGATTAATGAAAAAGGGTACAATTGCTAAAAAGAAAAAAAATGAGAAAATAGAAGATTTAATTAAACAGACATTACTTTCAAGAAAAAAACAAGACAAACATATAATAAAACATGCTAGTCCTACAAACATATAATCAAACATGCTAGTCCTATTCCAAGTCCAGAAAGGTCTCAAAGCTCAGGGGAAGACGATAACTATGAATACCACCTAATGTAACGATCCGATCGGTTATTTTGAGTCCTAGAACGTCGTCATCACTCTGATGCTATGAGCAGCTTTATTTTGGGTGATATGTCTTGTACGCATGGACGGAATTGAAATTCAGGAAGATCAGAGTTAACTTTAAATGGAAATTTTCATTTCAGAAGCTTTAAGTTGAAAGAATGAAATAGGATTGGATTTTTTAGTAAGCGACCTCAGATTTGGGATCTGAAGGTTCCAGTAGGTTCGTATAATGATTTTGGACTTGGCGTATGCCTGATGCGGGTTTCTGATAACCCGGGAGTATTTTGGCGCCTATTGTGGAAGTTAGTATTTTGCAAGAAATTATTTGAGTTTGGCATAAAGTGTATTTCACCGTTATCGATGTCCGTTTGGGATTTTGAGATTGGGAGTAGTCAGTATGCTTATTTTGGAGTTAAGAGCGTGATCAGAAGTGAATTCAAAGGTCCATAGGTCGTTTTGAAGTCATTTGGCTAAAGATAGAAATTTGAAGGTTTTTGAGAAGTTTGACCGGAAGTGGACTTTTTAATATCGGGGTTGGAATCCTATTCCAGAAGTTGGAGTAGGTGCGTAATGTCAAATATGACTTGTGTGAAAAATTTGAGGTCAGTAGGACCTGTTTTAATATGTTTAAGCATCGGAAGTAGAAGTCGAAAAGTTCAAAGTTCATACACTTGAATAGGGGCATTATTCACGGTTTTAGCATCGTTTGATATGAATTGAGGCCTCGATAAAGTCAGTAATGTATTTTGAGATTGGTTGGTATGTTTGGTTGGGGTCCCGAGGGCCTCGGATGGATTCCGGGTGGCTAACTGGTCAAATTCGAAAATTTGAGAAGGCCCAGAGCTGCTGCTTATGGTATTTTCGCTTTTGCGGAATTGGGACCGCAGAAGAGGCCCCGCAGAGGTGAAATTTTGGACCGCAGATGCGGTCGAACAACCGCAGAAGTGGGACCGTTCCAGCGGTCGGTGTTTTGCAGAAGTGGAAAGGGAAGCCTAGGCATGAGACCGCAGATGCGGTCGAACAACCGCAGAAGTGGGACCGTTCCAGCGGTCGGTGTTTTGCAGAAGTGGAAAGGGAAGCCTAGGCATGAGACCGCAGATGCAGTTTGGGGACCGCACCTACGAAACCGCAGAAGCAGTCTGGCAACCGCAAGTGTGGAAAGTAGCTGGGGCAGAAGGTTTTAAGATCCTATTTTGGGTCATTTCTCACCACATCTTCATGGCATTGGGGCACTTTTGGAGCTTGTTTTCCACCAAGAAACTTGGAGGTATAAGTTAAATACATAGATTATGGGTAGATTTAACATGTGAAATTAAGGAAAATCAAGGGTTTTAGATGAAAAAACATAAAATTTGGTAGAAGCAAGATTTGACCACCAAAATTATTAGGGAATGGAATACAAATCATATATTCTTGATTCTTAGGTTATGGCTAAACTTTATCTTATAGAAATTTTAGATTCCCGGCACGTGGGCCTGAGGAATTTTGGTCATTTCACAAAACGGAGTGGGGAAATGTTATATTTTAATTGTTATCAAGTATTTGAGTATATTCTCATTAGATTGCCATTATTGGCTAGTTTTGGAGCTCTGTGCATTGGTTCGAGCTTTCGGAAGGATTTAGAGGGTCGGTTATTGATCTTCGGGCGAGGTGAGTTTCCTTTATAATCTTGTGAGGGGGAAATTACCCCATATGTAAGTTAAAATATTATATGCTCCTAATTGTGGGGGCTATATACGCACGAGGTGACGAGAGTTTGTGCGTAGCTACTACTATGCTATTATCCGAGTAGTCTAGGACCCAAAAGCATATTATACTTGGATATGTTGTGAACCCATTGACGGCTTGAATTGCTTAAATGATATTAAATTTATAAATGGATTTCAAAAAGAAAGGCTTAAGCATCATTTTCTTAAATTATTAAAAAGAATTGACCCTTTCTTGGATATTTGCTCCATGTTGACTGATTGTATGTCTGCGTATGTTTTCTTGTTATTTGTTGATTGAGCCGATTACCTCGGTATGAATAGATGCATCTATAGGCGTGTCATTGACCCTCGGCAAGTGCATATTTATTTATGTTGGAGCGGACCATCGACCTCGGTATGATTTGCGCATGCTTGTATTGTTGCCTGGACTCAATTGAGTTGTCTTATTCCTCACTAAGGCTCAGGATCATATTGTTTATTATAATAAGAAATCTAGGGAAATTTTCCATGAAAGAATTATATGTTTACTTGTTTCCTCTATCTGGATTAGAATCATGTTTATAAAATAAATTCACTGTTTAATATATTCATTAAGGATAAATAATCGTTGGACTACTAGTGAGTGTCAAATTTTACCATCTCGTCTCTATCCCTTCGGGATTAGGCGGGATACTCACTTGGTACATGTTATTTTTGTACTCATACTACACTTGATGCGCATTTTGTTGCAAAGGTATATGTGACTCTAGTGGTCTACTGGCATAGTAGCTCGGATGATTCTGGGGTTAGATGAGCTGCATCATTCGAAACGGTCGCAGCTAGGTAGTCTCATCCAATGTACTATATGTACTTTCGTCCACTGTATTCCAGATGGGTATTGTATTTTATTGCTTATATCAGTAGATGCTCATGCACTTGTGATACCGGGTTCTGAGATGGTTTGCAGTATTGTATTAATTGCTTTACTTTTATGTTTGATTTGAAACTATATTCTTTATAAGTTTATAAATATGGAAGAAAAATCCTAGATTTGTAAAATGTGAAAAACAAGATTTTGTTTATGTAATTTGGTTGGCTTGCGTGACAGCGGTGCCCGGTGCCACCACAATCCTTAGTGGATTTTGGGTCATGACAACATGGTATTAGAGCACTAAGTTCCTGTCGGTCTTATGAGTCATGAGCAAGTCTAGTAGAGTCTTGCGGATCGATATAGAGATGTCTGTAGTTATCCTCAGGAGGCTGCATGGCTGTTAGGAGTACTTACCTTCTTGATTTACTTAACGTGCGGTTTGATTCCTTTGAGGCATCTTCCTTTGATTCCTTCCTAATCAATCTTAGGTGACGCAGAACGCTTGTGGTAGATCGAGAATTGAAGAATTATAAATGGCATTTCGGATGCAGTGCAAGATATTTTCCTCCAGTGTAGTTGATTGGACTATTATGGTCGCTTTATGGAAGGATATCTTATTGTTTCAGCTCAGTAGCACTACTCTGAGAGCCTTGAGGCCAGGTACAAGTTGCCACAATGGTTATAAATTATTTTTCGCGATAGTGATATGATGACAGGATGTTTGCCAACGTGTAGAGGCAGTGAATGACCTGAAGAGGGGGGGAGGTTTACTCGATTCGTGATCTAAATATTTGGTGTCTTATTCCAGGTAGGGGGAAATGTAATTAGGCTGAGAATGTTCGATGAGATGATGAGACTTGGTGTTTTCGAGGGTGATGGAGTCTCCAACGGCGGCGTGATATCGTCATCCTTGATTGAATGTGTAAATATTGCCAGTGTTATTGTTTTCTTCAATTCGCCTTTATGACAAGATATTGTTAAAAAGTATTGGATATACAACTGTCAGTTGTCACATGGTGCAGTGGTTCAAGATCGAATTGTAATTTCTAATGTTGACGGATCGATAAAGATGACCTTTGGAAAGGCTTAAAGATTAGCAGCTATTGTGGGTTCAAGTGCCACGAAGATAGGTTTATAATTAAGGAAACAATAGAGGAGCAAAGTATGAGGAAAGACATGTGGGAAGTGTCAGGCGGTGTTTAAAATTTCTAGAAGGCCAAGTATAGGAAGCAAGGTCGAGTGACCGATTAAAGAGATAAGTTTCGACAAAGTGGGAGAGTGACGGGGTTGCATATGAGCTTGGTAGTAGGAAGACTACACACCTTAAGGAGAGTTTGGATCAAATTGGGATTTTAATGATTGGTGATTTAAGCCTATGCGAATGATGTGAAATATGGGTTATTATGCGGCAAAATATTGATATGACGAGAAAGAGATGCTTGAGATGGAGGAAGGTGCAGCATAACCCTGAATTGGAAGGATATTGCCGCATATTTAATTAATGTCCGCGAGGGGCGAATGGACTTGTGTAGCTGGAAGGTGAGCTCAGACTCAGGATTGGCTATTGGTGTCATAGCAAATATATTTCGTGCATTGGTGTGGGAAGATGTCGGGAGGTGATTCCCTTAGATGGGATATTCCCCGTGAGAAGGTTAGCGGTCGCGTGGTTGGCAAAGCTTCTACAAGGAATTATATTGGTTCTTCCACAAGGAGATCGGTCGTGCGAATGTGGATGATGATTCAGAATATCGAATATGGGGATTTACAGGAAGATTCCGAGCAATTTTGATCATTTATGGTGCGAGGTTGTGTCAATAAGAGGTAAAGAGGTCGGGAGAACTGTAGAATTGTTAAATGATGGCTTCAAGGTAAGTGGAGAGTCCCACCGCTTATGATTGGGCTGTATGATTAGCTACTTGCGTAATTTTTGGCTATTAGCATATTGATGGATTATTTCAACGATGAGAAAATACTATGAGTGGTAATTCGAGCAAATGAATTGTTAGAGGCATGCTATTGTTGGCCTTATTGGATCATATTCGGACTTGGAAAAAAGTTCAGGATTTATGCCTCCTATAGATGTAGGTTTCAGAGGAAGTGATTTCGCCATGTGCTTCGCAGATAGAGTGCTCGTGTGTTTTAAGATCTATGGAGTGAGTTATATTCGGTACCAAGACAGAGCGGGTGGCTCTCAATAATGATCCTAGTGAATTCAGGAGTTTAAGTGTGGTGCTTAATAATTTTGAGCCCATGGGTACAAATAAGAATGAAGCTTTGTAGTAGCTTATGAGAGGGTTCCCAGAAGGTTCTATGATATTTTCACCCGGGGTGTAGCATTTTAGATATACGAAATGGTTAGTGGAATTGAGACAGTCAGGTCTCGTGCTTCAAGGTCACTCAGGCCGAGTGTAGATGGAGTATATTATGTGTTGAATATAGTTAGTCTTATTTCTAAGGCAAGCAAGGACGAATTGGAAGAAGGTAAATTGATTAGCCATAGTTGAATTGGCATATTGGGGTTAGTGATCAGTTCGGGCCACGTGATCAGGTTATGTGTATGATTTGTGGCAGTACGTGTGAGGCTTGTCAGCCGCCGTAATTGATGTTATTCAGAAGCATTATTCTGTTATGGCTTGTTAAGTAGAGGAGGATTTCGAAAAGAATATGGTGGCTTGAAGCACTACTTAGAGATTTGTATATCCTACGGTTGTGGGAAGTTACCCGTGTGTTGCTATGATTCTCCTGAAGTAAGTTAAGTGAAAAAGTTCTTATGTGATGAAGTGTTAAAATATTAATGATTTTGATGTTACGATAAAAATTGTGTCTTATCATATATTGGCACATTGGGTGCGGTGAGAGGTATAGAAATGTGAAGCGGGGATCAAGGTTGCAGTTCGGTGTTGACAAGGATGCCACGGGCTCAGATGAGCAAGGAAAGGGTTGAATGAGTAGAGTAAATTGGTATTGTCTTCAGAATTACCTATGATCGATGTGTTGAAAGGGGCTTTGCATCCTGGATAAGGATTCTTGATCGCTTTAGTGCATCTGGTGGTTTAGATGTGCGAACCCGTCCTTTATTTCGGAAGATTTTGGGAGCGTGTCCAATAGGAGGGTTGTATAAGTATGGCATGTACTCATTTGATTGACTAAAGATTTGAACCAAATATGAGGATTGTGGTAATATTATTAATTTTAAAATTTAGGCTTGGATGGCACTTTATTTATTGGGTTATGAACGGAGGAGGTTGCTCCAGCTATGATGGTTGTCCTTATGTGTTATGAGGAAGAACGAGTTACCATGGACCTTTGAAAGGTTATTGTCCTAGTTTGGCACGATCAGGATCGACTTGAGGTCGGTGGATGGAATTAAATGTGGAAGTGAGCCTTAAATCATGCCAATGGTGTTCATTTCAGCAATGCGCTCTTTATGGAATAGTAGTCGCGGTGTTATTTCATGATCATCTATTTCATGTAACGATATATTGCGCCATATGAGTTTTGAGACGGCTTGGTAAATTTCTCATGTGTTGAGATTCCGTGTAGCGGTGATGTTATATGAGCAATATGGCTCTTAGGATTTAGATCATGTATCGTACCTCAGTTGTGCTTGAGTTTTGTAGCCTATAGCACTATATGTGTCGTCATGGATGGTATTATACACCTTAGTGTATCTATCATCGATATTCGGTATTTTGTTGTAATTAGCAATCCAGCTCGATGTGCATCTCCTTTATTGAGGGTTATGATTATTCGGATCGAGTTGAGCGCCGCAACAGTGTGACATCGAGTCTGGTGTCCCATATGCTATTTTTGTGTGTTTTATTTCCTATCTTCTAAGAGAAGTCCATAATAGTGCGGGGTTAGGTAATTCCTTCCAGAGTCTGTATTCCTATTTATGATGTGTTCAGATTTGTGGCCAATTGGAACATTGTGGTGTCATATGAGACTTTTGAACGCATTCGGAGTGGCTCATATGCTGAGCAGTTCATACTGGGTGGGACGAAGTCATGGGATTTAGGATCAATGCAATCTGATTATATGAAGTATATTAAAGAGGAGAGATAATTATTTGGTTCAGAATGTGGTAATGCTTCTTGTCAGAAGTGTAGACTCGATAATTGGTTGACTCGGCAGTTGATTATGAATTTCGGCATCTTGTCTATCATGGCGATATTGTAAGAGTTAGAGTAAGACTTGTGTGTGTCATGAGGTGCAATGGAAGCATCTAATTCGTCAAAGTTTGGCTAAGTTGATCAGAAAATATTAATGTGGTCCTGTGGATTCAGTGTTGCAAAGTAAAAATCCAGCAAATTTATGCAGTGATGTTTGAGTATAGCGTGTCGTGATTGATATGATGACCGTATGTGGGAAATAAGCCTCATAGGAAATTTCGGATATTGGAATTGGGCTTTAAGGCCTATTTTCTCAAATGAAAGAGTGTATCTGCAGAATTATCAAGTTAATGTGCTCAACTAAGTTGTGGTAGCACGGAAAGGTGCATGAGGTGCTAGAAAGTGATTTCAGACTACTTAGGTATAGTTCTCAGCACGTTAGAGGATGCACGAATGTTTAAGTGAGAGAGAATGTAATGACCCGACCGGTTATTTGGAGCCATAGCATGTCGTTTCAGCACTCTGAGGCCATGAGCAGCTTCATTTCGGGTATTATGACTTGTATGCATGGGCGGAATTGAAATTCAGGAAGATCGGAGTTAAATTTAAATGAAAATTCTCATTTCAGAAGCTTTAAGTTGAAAGAATGAACTAGGATTAGATTTTTGAGTAAACGACCTCAGAATCGGGATCTGAAGGTTCCAGCAGGTTCGTATGATGATTTTGGACTTGGTTGTATGTCCGGTGCGGGTTTTAGAAAACCCGGGAGAATTTTGGCACCTATTGTGGCAGTTAGAAATTTTTTTTAAGTTTGGCTTGAAGTGCATTTCAGCATTATCGATGTCCATTTGGGATTCCGAGACTGGGAGTAGCTCCGTATGGTAATTTTGGAGTTGGGAGCGTGATCGGAAGTGAATTCGGAGGTTCGTAGGTCGTTTTGAAGTCATTTGGCTAAAGATAGAAATTTGAAGGTTTTTAAGAAGTTTGACCGGAAGAGAACTTTTTGATATCAGGGTCGGAATCCGATTCTGGAAGTTGAAGCAGGCCCGTACTGTCAAATATGAATTGTGTGCAAAATTTGAGGTCAATTGGATGTGTTTTGATAGGTTTAAACTTCAGAAGTAGAAGTCAAAAAATTCAAAGTTCATAAAGCTTAAACCAGGCATAATTCATGTTTTTAGTGTTGTTTGATGTTATTTGAGGCCTCGAGTGTTCCGGTTCACTGATAAGGAAGATAGCGTTGGGGTGGGGGTCTACGCAAAATGAAATGGTACTGGCACTTCGTCAAACCTTCCATGAGCAGCAGATTCAATAGCAATTGCAGCTACTTCTATCATCCTTATTTGATTTAGCTGCGGTTACGTCGACGCGCACGGCAAAAACGCTTTCAGTCAAGTGTCAGTTCCTTGTCTGATTCTTGGCATCTAGATCGATTACCAACAGTGGAAAGCTAGTAGCCTTTGACAGAAGATCTTGATTTCTTTCTCACCCCCGTCCTATGTTCTTGTCGTAATGTATTTTGGGATTGATTGGTATGTTTGGTTGGGGTCCCGGGGGCCTCGGGTGAATTCTGGCTAACGGATCGGATCCGGAACTTGGAGAAGGCCTGGAGGTGTGTTTCTGGTATTTCGGCTTCTGCGGAATTGCGACCGCAGAAGCGGCCCTGCAGAGGCAAAATTTTGCACTGCAGAATCGGTTAGGACCAAGGAGGGAGAGGAACGCAGATGCGGTCAAATAGCCGGAGAAGCGGGACCGCTCCAGCAGTCGGCGTGTCGCAGAAGCGGAAAGACACTGGTGGTTGTTTCTTGTTGTAATTGAATGCAACGAAAATACCCGTAAATAACGAATAATGAAACAATTCATATATTGACATTTCGTGGACAGGCCCTGAAGCGAAGGACGGGAACAAGCGGAATCAATGTGTTCCAATTTCTGGCCTTGCACCGACCATCCAATGGACCATAGACTAAACGGCCACTGACTGAAAGGACTATGTCCAGGGGAACAAAGAGATTGAGTAGTTGGTGGGACCGATGAAATAGGAAAGATGGCTGACACCGAAACGAGGATATCCCTTTGCCATTTCCTTGCGCTAGCTATCCACTTCTCTTTTCAACATGCCGGGAGTCAACTCAAAAATTTCAATTAGGTTGCAATGCACCGGGCCGCTTCTTTGTTCTATCATGATTGGGTGGACTTTCCCTCAGGAATGTTTATCGTATCTTAGAAAAAAGGTACCCTAGTCGCCCCGGTGGAATGCATTGAAGAAAGGAATCCATCTCTTTTAACCAACCCCTGCGGTTTCGGGACCGCACCATGCGGAACCGCAGAAGCGGTGTAGCTAGGGCAGAAGGTTTTAAAATCCGATTTTGGGTCATTTCTCACCACATTTTCATGGCATTGGGGCGATTTTGGACCTTGTTGATGTTAGAATATACGCTTAACGCTAGAGGGGGGGTGAATAGTGTTTAAATGAAATTCTATGTAAATTTGCGGAATTTAATCTTGCAAGAATAAAGTGAATGCGGAAATAAAAATAGCAAGGAGAGAACAAACCAATTTTATCCTGGTTCACCACAACGTGTGGTTAGTCCAGTAACCCGAGAGACTCTCTCGAGTTTTCCACTAACTTTGTTAAACTTACGGGTGCCTAACAAACCGTTACAAGTGCTCGTAGATATACCCTCTACAAGACTTCAATCCGCTCGAGGATACCACACCTCAAGACTTCACAACAAGGAATTGACCTTTCCTTCTTACAACAAGGGATTTCAACTTCCCTTCAAGTGTTTACAAATACTAAGCACTCAAAACAAAACTCTCTTAATAGAGTGGGTATGAGTAAAAATAATAGGCTCAAGATCACAACAACTTATACAAGGATTTTGGCTCTCAAATGTAATGAAATGAATATAAAATGATAAGCAAGACTGTGTAAGCTTTAAGCAATGATAATGATCAGTTGTTATGTAGAAACAAGTGATTTTGAGGTGTATTTATAGTGTTCAAAATCACTATGACCGTTGCTTAATTGCCAATTAGTGATTGCTGAAATTGTGCTCATATAATCGATTATGCGATTCTATATAATCGATTATTTTAGATCAGTCAAAAATGATATGCAGATTTCATGCTAAATAATCGATTATGTTTGACTTAATAATCGATTAGTTGGTAACGTTAAAAAATCAATCACCGATTTTACGCTCATATAATCGATTATAAGAATCTATATAATCGATTGTTTTTCGGTGATTCAAAAATCGTTGGCAACGGTCTTAACATAATCGATTACTTGAAAACACATAATCGATTATTTTCTTGCTTTGAAAAATCTGATGCACACTGCCTCAACATAATCGATTACCTGTAAGGACATAATCGATTATTTTTGTACTTCGAAAAATCTGGTGCATACTGTTTTAAAATAATCGATTACCTGGAAGTGGATAATCGATTGTTTAGCTGTCTTTTAAAATCTGGGACACACTGTCTCAATATAATCGATTGTTAAAAGTATATAATCGATTGTTTCGTTGTTTTTGAAAAATCCAGTTTTGGCGGTCTTAATATAATCGATTGTATGGTTCATCGATTATATAGGTCCAGATTTAAAAGACATGTTTAAAAACCATTTTGACTAAAATGCAAATCATTTTGTTTTAACACAACGATGCATGATTTGTTTAAAAAAGATTTTACGAGAGAAGCCAAGTCTTAAATCAATTGTCGGATCAAGAGCATAAATATAAAATGACTCAACTATAACTTTGTTGATTTTCTTGATCTTGCTCGTTATTTCTCATGTGCTTGATCTTTGGCATATGTCGATATTCCATGCGCGTTGGTTTGTCATTTTTCAAAACCTACAAGGATGAACACACGTAGTTATATCGACTTGAGGATGTGTTTCAACAATTTCCCCCTTTTTGATAATGGCAAACCAATATCGCGATATGCATATTAGATAACGACAATTGAAGACAAGTGAATGAATTCCCCCTCAATTTATGAATTCCCCCTTAATTTATGCCAATATTATTAGTATGCATAGCCCTTATTCTTCCCCCTTTTGACATTTGCAAAAAATAATGAACTTTTCATTAAACGATAATAAGCATACATAAGAAGGCACGAAAAATAGACAATAGATTAATCAAACGGCACATAATAAGAAAAATAATTTATTCTTCATTGACATCCGTCTTGGCATCCGAAACTCCTTCCTGAGGTATAGTTTGGGCATATGGATAGTTGACATGATCAAAGTACCCATGAAGCTCAGTGGTCAAACGAGTGACGTTTTGATCAATACGATACACTGAGGTGGACAAGGAAGGAAGTTGGTCCGAAATGGTTTGAAGAGTGGGAGCTTGAGGACGTCGTAATTGTGTAGGAGGAGGAGGAGGACAGCATTTAAGGTGAAAAAAGCTGTAAAATTGAAGACTCAAACGGTAAAAAGAACGGTAAAAAATTTGAAAGCTGACCGTTGGATAATCGATTGTGGAGATATGAGAATCGATTATTGCGTGACAGAGACATTAGCATTTTTCGGAATCTGGGAGATAATCGATTATGGATTTGGGAATAATCGATTTTTGCTTGACAGTGAGCTCAGAGTTTTGCGGACACAGGAAATAATCGATTGTTGATTTGAAATAATCGATTATATGGTAGGCAGTGAGTTACGAACATCCGAGACGGTAACATACTAATCGATTATCTAGTGTTCCATAATCGATTATTTACTAAACACCTACAAAACATACGAGACGGTAATGTAATAATCGATTAGCCAGTTTTTAATAATCGATTGTTTACTTAACACCTGCAAAACTTAACATTCAATAATCGATTAGCCAGTTTCAAATAATTGATTATTTTGCCTGATGCCCAAATTCCTGCAAAATCGATACGTTAGATAATCGATTATAGTGTATGAATAATCGATTATATTTCACCAGTGACTGAAAATTCCCCCTATCTTTGGGGCGATACCTGCAAAAAAGAATTAGGCGCCTCCGACGCTCAAGTCAGCAATTATTCAAAAAATGCAATGCATGAATTAGATCATCGTGGAGTCAAGAATTCCGAGTTCACTACAAATACGGAAAAAGGACTCTTTCTCTAAGGGCTTTGTGAAGATGTCGGCTAGTTGATATTTGGTTTCAACAAATTCAATTTCGACATCGCCCTTGAGAACGTGATCACTTATAAAATGATGTCTAATTTCTATGTGTTTCGTTCTTGAATGAAGAACAGGGTTCTTCGTCAAGCTAATGGCGCTAGTATTATCACATCGAAGAGGGATATGATTGATACTAAGGCCATAGTCCAAGAGTTGTTGTTTCATCCAAAGGATTTGAGCGCAACAACTCCCCGCGGCTACATATTCAGCCTCGGTTGTGGACAACGCAAAACTTACCTGTTTCTTGCTAAACCAAGAAACTAGAGAGCTACCGAGCAAATGGCAAGTGCTACTAGTGATCTTGCGGTCCAATTTGCAACCTGCAAAATTGGAATCGGAGTAGCCAACAAGTTGGCATGAAGAACCATTAGGATACCATAGTCCCACAATTATGGTTCCAACGAGATATTTCATTATCCGTTTTACCGCAGTTAGGTGCGACTCCTTAGGACATGATTGATATTGAGCGCATAAGCACACGCTAAACATGATGTCCAGTCTACTAGCAGTTAAAAAAAGAAGAGAGCCGATCATACCTCGGTACTTTTTGGTGTCGACTTCCTTACCTTTTTTGTCCTTGTCGAGATGGTCGGATGTACTCATTGGGGTAGCCATCGCTTTGGCGTTGCTCATTTCAAAGAGATTTAGTAATTCCTTGCAATATTTCGATTGACAAACAAAGATTCCTTCCTTCATTTGTTTGACTTGTAACCCCAAGAAGAAATTAAGTTCGCCGATCATAGACATCTCAAATTCGCTAGTCATGAGTTTTGAAAACTCCTTGCATAAAGACTCATTAGTTGCACCAAAAATAATATCATCAACATAAATTTGAACAATTAGAATATCATTGCCTTTCCTTTTGATAAAAAGCGTTG
The DNA here is from genome assembly GCA_034376525.1 of Nicotiana benthamiana. Classification (NCBI taxonomy): domain Eukaryota; kingdom Viridiplantae; phylum Streptophyta; class Magnoliopsida; order Solanales; family Solanaceae; genus Nicotiana; species Nicotiana benthamiana. Next base: position 831,349 of record CM067327.1, on the reverse strand, counting down.
TATCGACTTTTCCTCTATTAAATTCATTTTCCAAAAGGAAATTGCTCAAGCGTTCATACCAAGCTCGTGGAGCTTGTTTTAGACCATAGAGTGCTTTCTTGAGCTTGAAGACATAATCCGGAGATTTAAAGTCTTCGAACCCGGGGGGTTGCTCAACATATACTTCCTCTTGAATAAATCCGTTAAGGAAGGCACTCTTAACATCCATTTGATACAATTTAAAATTCATTGATGAAGAAAAGGCAAGTAATAGACGAATTGCTTCTAAGCGTGCTACGGGTGCATATGTTTCTTCATAATCTATTCCTTCTTCTTGGTTATAACCCTTAGCAACTAGCCTAGCTTTGTTTCTAGTGATTATTCCATTTTCGTCTAATTTATTACGAAAAACCCATTTCGTACCAATTATAGGTATGATTATCGGGTCTTGGCACCAATTCCCAAACATCATTACGTTTGAATTGGTTAAGCTCCTCTTGCATTGCCAAGGTCCAATGTTCATCCCCAATTGCTTCGGAAATGGTAGTAGGTTCAATTTGAGAAACAAATGCCATATGACCTACGGTGTCTTTAAGAAGGTTACGAGTACTTACCCCTTGTTCAATGTCGCCAATTACCTTATCGAGAGGATGATCTCTAGATGTCCTCCAGGCCTTAGGCATTATAGAATCTACCTCTTGTGATGGTGCTTCCTCCGTTGGTTGTTCCAAGGTTTCGTCTTGGGTTTCCTTTGGATTTTCCTTTTGCACTTTGTCTTGAAGATTTAATTTGTTTAAACAATCTGCAAGATCAACACAAGAATCCTTTCTTGCCAAGCAAGTATCATTTTCGCAAAATGCTATATGAGGAGATTCCTCAACAGTTTTGGTTCTATGATTGAAAGCTCTATATGCCTTGCTACGCGATGAATAGCCAAGAAAAATTCCTTCATCCGATTTGGCATCAAATTTTCGTAGGTTGTCTTTTCCATAGTTGTGAATAAAGCATTTACAACCAAAGACTCTAAGATGGGATAGGTTAGGCTTCCTTCCCTTGTAGAGTTCATAGGGGGTTTTCAAGAGTATCGGTCTAATAATAGCTCTATTTAGAATATAGCTTGCGGTACTCACGGCATCCGCCCAAAAAGATTTGGGAATATCGGCCTCATCGAGCATGGTTCTAGCCATCTCTTCAAGACATCGATTTTTACGTTCAACCACTCCATTTTGTTGTGGTGTACGTGGAGCCGAAAAGGTATGTTCAATACCGAGTTCTTCACAAAAATCCGCGAAGAGATTATGATCGAACTCTCCCCCATGATCACTTCTTATGGAAGTGACGGTTGTATTCTTTTCATTTTGCACACGTTTAAGAAAACTTTTAAAAGCTTGAAATGCATTACTTTTTTGAGCGAGGAATAGTGTCCATGTAAATCTAGAATAATCATCAACAATAATGAAAGCACAAAGATTTCCACAAAACTTTTAATTCTAGATGGACCGAAGAGATCCATGTGCAGGAGTTGTAAAGGTCTAGTGGTAGATACAACATTTTTGGATTTAAACGAGGCTTTTGTTTGTTTTCCCTTTTGACATGAATCGCAAGTAGAGTCTTTTTCAAATTTTATCTTCGGAAGACCCATCACTAAATCTTGTGAGACTAATTTGTTTAATAGATTCATGTTTACGTGAGCTACTCTACGATGCCATAACCACATGTCATCTTCTTTACTTAGAAGGCAATTCATATAGCTTGATGACGAATTTTCAAGATCGACCATATAAATGTTATCAGTTCTAATGCCACGGAGAATAATTTTAAAATCACTACGACGGAAAACTAGGCATTCTTCGGAATCAAACACTACAAGATTTTCCTTGTCACATAATTGACTTATGCTCAAGAGGTTATGTTTGAGACCTTTAACTAGCAAGATATGCTTAATGGAAGAAGATTCATCCTTACCGACCGAGCCGATGCCGATAATTTTTCCTTTGTTATTGTCTCCAAAAACAACACTTCCTCCTTCCTTGGGTGTTAGTTGAAGGAATTTGGATGCGTCTCCGGTCATATGTTTTGAGCATCCACTATCAAGGTACCAAAGTACACTTGACCCCTTCAAACACACCTACAAAACAGATTAATGAGTTTTTGGTACCCAAGCCATTTTGGGTCCTTGTGCGTTAGGTGTAAAATAGTGTTGTGATTGACTAGCCGTGAAATGTCTATGTCTAGTGAAGCATGCAGGGGCTATATGTCCTATTCGATTATAATAGTGGCAAATCACATTTGGATTATGCATTCTTCTAGGTTGATAGTAATTAGAGGGTTTAAATTCATTTACTCTATTTGGAGCATTGAAATTTTGAAGGTCTCTTCTAGGTGCTCTAAATTGCTCAAAATTTCTTCTAGTGTTTGTAGTGGTCCTAGGGTAGTTGTTTCTAGGTTGAGTATGTCTAGGTTGCGATCTTTGAAAGCCATTTCGAGATGTTCTAAAATGATCAACATTTCTTTTAGGATGCATATTGGTTCTAGGATTGTTATTTCTAGCATTTATGTTATTTTGCCTAGGTTGAGCCTTAGGTTGTTGGGGGATGGTCTCAACTTTTTCTTTAGGCTCATTTTTAAAACCTATGCCATGTTTTGTAGACTTTAAATTAACAAGAACATTATTTAGGTTTTTGTGAGAGGAATTGAACTTATTTAAGGTACCTTTAAGATTTTCTACCTCATCTTTTAAAGCTTTACAAGAAATACAATCTTTATTTGAACTTTCCGGCTTATCGGAGCTTCTTTTTCCATAAAATTTATTTTTGTGTTTTAGTTTCTCATTTTCAAGAGTCAATTTTTCAAACTTATTTTCTTTCAAAGATAATTGTTTCTTTAGTTCATTTATCTTCTCATTTTCAAGAGTCAATTTCTCAAAATCATTTTCTTTTGAAGATAATTGTTTCTTTAAATCTTTTATGGTTTTAGAAGCTCCTATAAATTCACCATATAGTTCATCAAAAGCATTTTGCATTTCATCAAGAGAAAAGAATTTCTTGGAAGAATTTTCACATACCTCTTCTTTGTTTTCTTCATGTGCCATGAGACATAGGTTGGCGATTTCCTCTTTTTCTCCATCGCTTGATTCATCCCCGGAGTCACCTCCCCAAGAGATGTAGGCTTGTTGTTTCTTTGTGGATTTCTTTTCGCCTTTGCTATTAGGACAATTTGATTTGATGTGTCCGGCTTCTCCACATCCATAGCATTTTAATTGTCCTCCTTGACGCTTTCCTTTGTACTCCTTCCGCATGAATTTTTGAAATCTCTTGATTACTAGTCCAAGCTCGACATCTTCGTCGCTTGACTCCTCATTGTGTTGAGGTTGAGTTGTTGATGCTTTGAGCGCAATCTTCCTTTTCCTTTGATCATCCAAAGGAGAGTTAAGAATAGTGGATTCGTAAGTTTTGAGATTACCTGGCAATCCGTCGATGGTGACGTTTGTGATACCGATTTATTCTTCGATTGCATCGGCTTTGGACCGCCATTTCGGAGTGAGGCTTCGTAGAATTTTCCGGACAAGCTCCTTATCCGTAAACGTCTTTTTGAGGGCGTGGAGATCATTAACGATTTTTGAAAATCGATCGAACATCTCGTCTATCTTCTCGTTTTCCTTCATACGAAATAATTCATATTCGTGGGTTAGGAAATCAATTTTAGCTTCCCTTACCTCTTCCGTACCTTCGTAGGTGATTTCTAGTTTGTCCCACATTTGCTTGGCAGTGGTGCAGCATGATAGTTTTCTATAGACGTCGGGGTTCACTGCACAATACATTATATTGATTGCCTTTGCATTGTTCTCCACTTTTCTAATATCGTTCGCGTCATATTCCTCTTCCGATTTTGGGACGAGTTCTTCACCAACCTTTTTGGTAGGTTGTTGTTCTCCATTTTTGATAATTTTCCACAATTGGAAGTTGTTGGATTGGATGAAAATCCTCATTCTCTCCTTCCAATAAGTGTAGTTGGTGCCATCAAAAAGTGGTGGCCTTGTGGTGCATGAACCTTCACCTATTCCTGCATATGCACTACGAGTAGAAGCCATGGAAAGATTCTCTCAAACGGTGAAGTCTTACAGAGAGTTAGGCTCTGATACCAATTGTTAGAATATACGCTTAACGCTAGAGGGGGGGGGGGGTGAATAGCGTTTAAATGAAATTCTATGTAAATTTGCGGAATTTAATCTTGCAAGAATAAAGTGAATGCGGAAATAAAAATAGCAAGGAGAGAACAAACCAATTTTATCCTGGTTCACCACAACGTGTGGTTAGTCCAGTCCTCGAGTTTTCCACTAACTTTGTTAAGCTTACGGGTGCCTAACAAACCGTTACAAGTGCTCGTAGATATACCCTCTACAAGACTTCAATCCGCTCGAGGATACCACACCTCAAGACTTCACAACAAGGAATTGACCTTTCCTTCTTACAACAAGGGATTTCAACTTCCCTTCAAGTGTTTACAAACACTAAGCACTCAAAACAAAACTCTCTTAATAGAGTGGGTATGAGTAAAAATAATAGGCTCAAGATCACAACAACTTATACAAGGATTTTGGCTCTCAAATGTAATGAAATGAATATAAAATGATAAGCAAGAGTGTGTAAGCTTTAATCAATGATAATGATCAGTTGTTATGCAGAAACAAGTGATTTTGAGGTGTATTTATAGTGTTCAAAATCACTATGACCGTTGCTTAATTGCCAATTAGTGATTGCTGAAATTGTGCTCATATAATCGATTATGCGATTCTATATAATCGATTATTTAAGATCAGTAAAAAATGATATGCAGATTTCACGCAAAATAATCGATTATGTTTGACTTAATAATCGATTAGTTGGTAACGTTAAAAAATCAATCACCGATTTTACGCTCATATAATCGATTATAAGAATCTATATAACCGATTGTTTTTCGGTGATTCAAAAATCGTTGGCAACGGTCTTAACATAATCGATTACTTGAAAACACATAATTGATTATTTTCTTACTTTGAAAAATCTTATGCACACTGCCTCAACATAATCGATTACCTGTAAGGACATAATCGATTATTTTTGTACTTAGAAAAATCTGGTGCATACTGTTTTAAAATAATCGATTACTTGGAAGTGGATAATCGATTGTTTAGCTGTCTTTTAAAATCTGGGACACACTGTCTCAATATAATCGATTGTTTCGTTGTTTTTGAAAAATCCAGTTTTGGCGGTCTTAATATAATCGATTGTATGGTTCATATAATCGATTATATATGTCCAGATTTAAAAGACATGTTTAAAAACCATTTTGACTAAAATGCAAATCATTTTGTTTTAACACAACGATGCATGATTTGTTTAAAAAAGATTTTACGAGAGAAGCCAAGTCTTAAATCAATTGTCGGATCAAGAGCATAAATATAAAACGACTCAACTATAACTTTGTTGATTTTCTTGATCTTGCTCGTTATTTCTCATGTGCTTGATCTTTGGCATATGTCGATATTCCATGCGCGTTGGTTTGTCATTTATCAAAACCTACAAGGATGAACACACGTTTAGTTATATCGACTTGAGGACGTGTTTCAACAGTTGAGAGGGGCTTCAACCTAGCAACTTAGAGGTAGGCTAATCTTACCTATTATATGTTAAGTACATAGATTATGGATAGATTTAACATGTGAAATTAAGGAAAATCAAGGGTTTTAGATGGAAAAAAACCTAGAATTTGGTAGAAGCAAGATTTGACTACGAAAATTGTTAGGGAATGGAGTTGAAATCATATATTCTTAATCGTTAGGTTATGGGTAAACTTTATCTTTGAGAAATTTCAGATTCCGGGCACGTGGGCCCGACGGAATTTTGGTCATTTCACAAAACGGAGTTGGTAAATTTTATAATTTGAATTGTTAGCAAGTATTTGAGTATATTCTCGTTAGCTTGTCGTTATATGGCTACTTTTGGAGCTCTTTGCGTTGGTTCGAGCTTTTGGAAGGATGTAGAGTATTGGTTATGGTTCTTCAGGCGAAGTGAGTTTCCTTTCTAATCTTGTGAGGGGGAAATTACCCCATAGGTGAGTTAAACTAATTATGTGCTCCTAATTGTAGGGGCTACGTACGCACGAGGTGACGAGAGTACGTGCGTAGCTACTACTATGCTATTGTCTGGGTAGTCTAGGACCTAAAAACATGTTATACTTAGATTATTTGTGAACCCATTGAGGGTTTGAATTGCTTAAATTATATTAAATTTATAAATGGATTTCAAAAAGAAAGACTTAAGCATCAGTTTCTCAAATTATTAAGACCTTTTCTTGGATATTTGCCCCATGTAGACTAATTGTTTGTCTGCGTATGTTTGCTTGTTATTTGTGGATCGGGCCGATCGCCTCGGTATGAATAGATGCATCTATAGGCGCGTCGTCGACCATCGGCAAGTGCACATTTATTTCTGTTGAAGTGGATCGTCGACCTCGGTATGATTTGCGCATGCTTGTGTTGCTGCCTGGACTCATTTGAGTTGTTTTATGCCTCACTATGGCTCGAGATCATACTGTTAATAATAACCAGAAATCTAAGGAAATTTTTCATGAAAGAATTGTATGTTTACTTCGTTCCCCTATCTAGATTAGAATCATTATTTATAAAATAAATTCACTGGTTAATATATTTATTAAGGATAAATAATCATTGGACTACTAGGGAGTGTCAAAGTTGATCATCTCGTCTCTACCCCTTTGGAATTAGGCGGGATACTCACGGGGTACACGTTATTTTTGTACTCATACTACACTTGTTGTGCATTTTGTTGCACAGCTATATGTGACTCCAATGGTCAACTGGGCATAATAGCACGGATGATTCTGGGACTAGATGAGCTGCATCATTCGAGATGGTCGCCGCTAGGTAGTCCCTCCCAGTGTACTATATGTACCTTTATCCACTGTATTCTGGACGAATATAGTATTTTATTGCTCAAATCAGTAGATGCTCATGCACTTGTGACATTGGGTTCTGGGATGGTTTGCAGTATTGTATTAATTGCTTAACTTTATGTTTGATTTGAAATTATATTCTTTATATCTTTCTAAATATGGAAGTAAAATCCTATATTTTTAAAATGTTAAAAATAAGATTTTGTTTAAGTAATTTGGTTGGCTTGCCTAATAGCGGTATCCGGCTCCACCACGACCCTTAGTGACTTTTTGATCGTGACACCTAAATTATCAAGATGCTCAAGATCCATATAAAGATGATTCAAGGATGAATTTTGATTCAATAGCTCTACATAACTTAGACACGTGAAAAGAAGTTATTCCTCAAGTTAGAAGCAATTGATTGTAGAAAGACAAAAGAGTGATAATATGAAAGAGAATAAGTGACATAAAGAAAAGAAGATGTGACGAAAGTGCTACAAGACAAGTTGAATTTTTGAGTGGGAAAAATAGTTACAAACACTAAAGAAAATTTTGCCCAAGCCATGTGAAGATGGGACCCAATGAAGCACCCTACAAGGCAAGACTAGAAAGATCTCTGAAAATGTTTGAAACCTATTTTCAAATCCGCTCAAAAAATTTAACTATAGAATAGGGGAAGAAAGGAAGAAGGGAGACACACAACTACAAGAGAAGAAAAACTCTCTGAAGAAAACCTACCCAACCAACCTTTCCATAAATCAAAAAGTTTTTCCAAAGCACTTTATAAAATATTTTCTTATGAATATTTCAATAGCTACTCATCTTCTACGTTTGTAAAGTACATAAAGATTGTATGCTTATGTGTGATCGTTTTTAATTTTCAAAGTTCAGTAGACGTTTTTGGATTTTCCGAAAGGGAAATCTCTCTCATGTAAGCATGTAAGTTACTTATTTTACCTAAATTATGTTCTAGATATTACCCCTATTTTTACATTCTTATGTTATTATGTATAGCTTTATGTTTATCAATTGTTAGTTTGTAAATAACTAGACACCACTCTTACTATGCGGTTATCTTTCCAATCTCTTAACAAGTTTGATGGATTAACCCATAAATTCCTTGCAAAAATAGGTAAGACAAACCAAATAAAAAATGGGTATGCATGTTTAACCGTGACCAGGGCGACGTTAAAGAAAAGGAGTTAAGAATAGATTTATGTCTATAAAGAGTTGGAAAGAAGAGATGAACAAAGTGAAGTAAATAAAAAATATAGAAAGGGTAATTTCAATGCATAATTCTGATAATATTGTAACAATATAGGTTTACAGAAAAAGAGAGAGTACCAAGTAGGATTTTCACAACATAAAACTTTAACTTTTTTACCTTACAAATCTTATTGTACCAGTAAATATTTCAAAATTAAAAACTAAAATATTTTTTACTGTTAATGTCTAGTAATCGTAATAACTATATTTACCAAGAAAGCTTTGCTAAAAGTCTTACTTCAAGTGTAAAAGAATTTAAATTAGACGTAAATACTACATTCTACACATTAATAGACATAGCTATACATTTTATATATCTAGAAGAAAATAGTAGTATCTGTTCACATATATTAATATATATAATAAACAACTACATTTTATAATTCAAATACTACCGTATCATCAGTTCTGCTATTTAAGATTACTATCATAAATATCTCATTTCTATTAAAAGACCATAATTTTTATATATAGTTATATATAATAGATTTATCTCTTATCTCATATCTCATCCCCTCTCTATATATATATATAATAGTTTATAATGAACAAAACAACAATTATGAAACGTTATACAACGACAGAAGATGAAGAAGAGGATATATATCAGTTTGTAGATTAATGTGACGAGATCAGTTTTTTTTTTATAATTATTCGTAGTAAATCACGAAGAGGTGAGAGAAAGAACAAGAAAAGATGCTTTTATTTAAAACTTAAGATTTTATTAATATATAAATTAATCAACGAACAACTGTGAGGTCAAAATAGAAGGGTAAAATGGTCACTTGGTTTTTAAAGAAAATTCTAATAAAATTATTTTACCTAAAAGTCTTCATGCTTTAAATCACACCTAGCTAGACATATTTTAATCGAACCAAATATCCTTTCTTTGTTTTACTACAAACAAATATTGTAGTGCTTTAAGACCTGTTGTGTAACAAATTAGAGAATAAAAAGAAAACAATACTGGTGAAGCATTGTATCAAAAGAGATGAGTGATATAGGAACTTAACTATCACATCATTTTCATTGTACTCGAAGAAACACATTTATTAAAAAGAACTCCCTTGCAACATAAAGGAACTAGACTAGGATTCACATTGAATCCGAACCATATAAAATTTTGGTGTTTTTAATTCCTGAATTTACTTTCTACATTTTATAATCTGTTATTACAACTGTTAGTCTATTGCATCTAATCGACTAATTGAGAAATCAATCAAATTGTAGAGATTCAGTTTAAAAAATATGCAATTCACCCATCCTTTTGTACTTTCAGAATACAGTCGAATACAATAAAATCTATCCAGCTATAATCACATGTTTCATGTCATGAATATAGTCGAATACATTCGAATACAACAACTGATTAGCTTGACTTCTTTGATTTACGCCTATTTTTGCTACTGTATTCATGGAAATAGTAGCTTGAATACATCTAATACATCTTATAACAACATAAAACGTATTCACAATCTATAATATAGCAAATGATATTTATAAATAGCTAGTTACCTCTAAAAGATAGTAGTTTAGGAAAATTTCTCTACTAAAAAGGCCAAATACATTGAAAATTAAAGAAGATCAAAGGTTATTCCCATGCATAGCGCAATTTCAGAATGGAACTAATTGTATGGGCCAAGCCTAATAAGCAAGATAGGATCAGCATTCTTAAAAGCCCAATTAAGAAGGTGCGTGAATTGATTGTCACATCTTTCATTTCTAGAAGATTATGAATAATGTTCCAGAAGGTTACAGAACCAAACATTCTTCCACAATTTGAAATTCAAGAAAAGATAAGAAAAATCTTGAAGTTGCTACACTCTTTTATTTCCTGCTATATATAACCCACTGCACTTGCACTCCGACGACCCAGCAAACATCTCGAAACATATCTCCGACTCTCCAAAAGCCCTCGTAGTCAAGAATGTCTCTTATCCCAAGCATTTTCGGAGGTCGACGAAGCAACATCTTTGATCCATTCTCTCTGGACATGTGGGATCCCTTTGAAGGTTTCCCACTTTCGAGCAATTTGGCCAATGTACCCAGCTCGGCTCGCGAAACCTCTGCCTTCGCTAACGCTAGAATTGACTGGAAAGAAACTCCAGAAGCGCACATTTTCAAAGCTGATCTTCCGGGGCTGAAGAAGGAAGAGGTGAAGTTGGAGGTCGAGGAAGGCGAAGTGCTGCAGATTAGGGGAGAGAGAAGCAAAGAGCAAGAGGAGAAGAATGACCAATGGCATCGTGTAGAAAGGAGCAGCGGCAAATTCCTTAGGCGATTTAGGTTGCCGGAGAATGCCAAGATAGATCAGGTGAAGGCTAGTATGGAAAATGGTGTGCTCACCGTCACAGTTCCCAAAGAGGAAGTGAAGAAACCTGAGGTCAAAGCCATTGAGATATCTGGTTAATTCTTTCTTTCCTTACACATTGCAAGTGTCTCATCTATTATAGATTCATAATGGATAATTTGTGTCTCCGTGAGCTATGCTTCTTATAATGTAATCTGGTTGGTGATTGGGTGTCCAGTTTGTTTGTGAAAGATGGTTGTAATGTAATTTACTATAATAACAGTACTTATTTTTATTGTTGTATTAATTAAGCAGCGTAGCCAAGAATTTCCTCAGGTGTAAAAATTATATATATATACAAGTCAATTTTTTATTTTGTCGATGAATGGTGTTCCAAATATTGTAGATCAAACTTGAATGAGCGAAAACTTTGAAAACATGTAATGTAGCTTTTTATTTGGTATTACTAGTTTTCATTTCCTACATAAGAAACATTTTCTTCTATATTGCCTTTTGTTGAGGGACACCAAAAAGCATCTCCGCAAATGCATTTTCCTATACTAGTACTAGTAGAAGTGGGCATGTTCTGTGGCTCTCAGACGACGACAACAACAACCCAGTGGGGTTACGCAGACCTTATCCCTACACTTAGGGTAGAGTGTCTGTTTTCAAATAGACCCCCGGTATCCTTCCGAACTTCCCACTTTGCTCTTGGGGAGAGTTTCCCTACATATATAGTTGCTTCTTTCATGAAGGCTAATGTAGCAGATAAATCATTCAGATACAAAAATTTAGGACTAGGTGTGATTGTTATATCTCATCTAAGGCCCTGCATGTCAATTCATGACACTCTATTATAAAAACCATTGACAGTTTCCTGAACTTGCCAGAATTAAACGCCTGATAAAAGGGACTGGCCTATTAAACACCTGATGCTAGTGGAAATTGTGACTAAACGTAAAACAATACACGTGATGGTTAAGCCCACTGATATAGCAGAGAATCAAATGAAAACAAGAGACCTGGCTGGCTAATTCTATTTTATAGATTCTATATTATGTTTTTCAATTTTATAGACACTGATGAAAGTTCATGCGTTCAACCTCAATTTCATTCCAGTGTTGTGGGGAACACAGGATTAAGGTTTTCTATAGTTCTCTCTTAAAAGAAACCTAGGTTGACTGCCTAGACAGTTAGATCCTTCTTCAAGGCTTGCACGTGTGTCCATATAGGATTTTGTGAGAATTGATGTAATTTATAATATTTGATTAGTTAAGACTTGAATGGAGCAACATGAACAATGAAAATTCATGGTACTGACCTTGACTTGCTTGGAATGAAGCCCATTTATTGTTATCGTTATCGTTGTTGTCGAAGATGTAGAAAACCTCATCGTGGGAGAAATATTTTCCTTTAGTAATTTAACTGTAAAAACCCAACCTTCAAGTTGAGTAATCAAGATGTTAATATGTATATAAATACTTTATACATAGACATATCCTTGTGGTGCTCAATGTACAAAAATGACCACGGGATATCAATACAACTGATAAATTTTACAAGTCTTCATCTGGTTCATATTCTTCTGAATCTTCTTCATCAATAGCCACGATTTTGGCAACCGTTACACCTTTCCCAGAAGCTATGAATTTAGGAGTGTTGGCATGAATCTTAAATGCCAGCCTTGAATTCTTTTTCATCGCGTCATGATTCATGACTATCCCACATGCTTCATCTTCTTTCTTCAAGTCACTAGGTGGCAAGAAACAGTCCAGAGAGAGTCCCTTTATGTTGAAGTCGACTTCTTCAATGGTCCAGACTTCTTCTATCCTTGTTCTGGTGTGTCCTTCTGAGTTCTCGCCGAACCTGAATAGAGAAACTGATGTCCTGCCGCCATGTGCGATGTTAACACCATTAAGGGTTCGATAATCTTGGATTAATGACTCCATTGTTGTTTCCCAGAAGACATCATTTCCTGGGGCTTTTATTCTTAGAAGATGTGTATCCTCTAGATTTACTAAAAGGCCTGTCCTTTGGCTGAAGTATCCGTAAACGTTATGCCTTATAATCTCTACATTGCAGCTGCTTCTTGCTTTCAGAGTTGAAGGATCTGCGTCAAGCTTTAATATAAAGCAGTCTTCCCCATTTATGGTCTTCTCTCCCACGCAAATGGAATTGGAGAATAAATTAGCAGTTGACCTTGGATCAATACCCTGTTCAATTTATTAGCAAACCAATTAGTCCATATGTAAATAAAGGTGGATTCAAGATCTAAAATCAGTAGAGTGACAATGATCACTGTAATCTTATTATAAATTTTTTTTGTTAAGTATACATGATTTGACCTAAAATCAATCGGTTCAGTTAGTCCCAATATTTAACCCACATAAGCCACCTTAAATGCGCCTCTGAAAAATATAAACTGAAAGCACTATACGTTCCACAACATAATGTCTTTTTTTCCTCTGGGGCTTGTGGTCACATCGAGGTGTCATTTTCAGTAGTGCTGGCTTCTTGTTTGTTATACATTTCTATTGTTCCAATTTTGGCTAAAGGAACAAGTTGATGGGGCCAATATGTTTAAATTTGTGGGATTTGGGTATATCGAGCCATGTGACCCACAACGTGGGATTCGTAAATAGACTATAGTAATAAAAAGGGCGGATTAGACACCAACCTAATGTTAACGCTAACTGCTTGATCCAGATCATAGTGGCTAACTGGCTTATTGGAATACTTATTTGAATAATTAGTTAATTTAAAAACAAGAGGGATTGTTCTGATGGTAACCAACCTTCACTTCCAATAGAAACGTTGTGAGTTCGAGTCTTCTCAAGAGCAAAGTGAAAAATTCTCGGAGGGAAGATGTCGGTTTGTTGTTGAGTTGATTTAAAAACAAAAGAGATAGCTGGACCGTGGAAAAAGCAAAAGGAAAACAGAACTTTAATTTGAAGTAGGCCACCTGGATGATTAAAGTCAAAAGAACACCAAACAAATTTTGAATAGGTTGACGGATCATTTCACACTTAACAACTTCCAGGGGTAGACACCAGATATGAGACCCCGCACAACTGTGAAAGAACATACCGCTTTGTCCTTAATAATCAAAGAATGTCTGTCTATCCACACACTATTGGGCTACGAAAATTCCTTAAGTTGATGGAATAATTTGTCTTTTCACTTAATTTTAATTTATACTCCCTCCATTTTAATTTATGCGAATCTATTTCACTGAAAACGGAGTTTAAGAAAAGAGAAATTTTTTTTGAATTTATGGTGTAAAATGAGGTACATATATTTCGTGTGATTATAAATTATTGCATAAAGATAAATTATTTCTAAATAAGAAAAGACATAATTTTTTTTGCACGGACTATTACATTATGATTAATAAAGGACGACACACTAATTAAAGTGAGAAAAGGGCAATAATTTGTTAATTTGAATAGAAAAAAAAAGTACCTGTAAGGAACGACGAAGAGGCCTAGCAGGGCCACGAGAGGCATGAGAATGGTGCCATGGAGTTTGTCTCCAAGCAACTTTACCATCACTTCCAGCACTGATTTTACACCCTGACACGACTAGCTCTATGCTCCAAAGATCAGGTCTCTTCTGCCACAACACAAATCCTCCCATTTCCCCTGCCCCATTTTTCACGCTCTTCATATTCTTCATCACCTTGCCATTATTGTTCAATCCCATACCATCTCCCGCTATAAATTCTGCCGCTAACATCTTTACCTTTCCCATAGCATACATGCTGTCAATAGAATTCAGAGCATTTTCTCCTCCTGCAGCCGCTATATACTGTTGTACGATATACTTGGCCACTGAAGCCTCCTGTACAAGTATATATACACAGAAAATGAATTTAGCAACATTTTTTTACTATAATTATAAGGTAAGATTTCCAAGTTAATTGTTTGTGAACTTACAATTGGATAATCATTGATCTTTTTGTTGAGAGAGTGGTCACAACGGATGGGATGAGGGATCAAAGGGGCTCCAACAACGCCAAGCAAGAGCTGAATTTCAGCATTGCGGCCGCCGAAAATGGAATCAGCAGACCTGTCATGAGTGTGAGACTTAACCCAAGATTTCATGTTATGCCATGACCTGTTCTTATGGGAAGCAAACATTTCCTCAGGGATGGGGACTTCTAGAACCGTCTCAAGTCCATCTTCTCTATCCAAATTGGGGCACAGAGTCCTCATATTGTTGGAGAGAAATTAGTAGGGTATGGAAGTTATGGTGGAGATTAGCAATGACAGAAGAAAAGAGCAGTGGAGAGTGGTAAAGAAAGAGGAGGAAGAGACTTGGATTGAAAGTGAGACTTTATTTGAAGCTAAAATTGAATAAAACAGAGGACCAACCGACCGTGGGCCGCCACTCCCTAACGTGCTCTTCTTTGTCTCAATGTCGTGACAGCACGCACTTCTCTGTCTCTTTCTTCCTTTTCCTACTGTTATTTGAAATATACTTACTTAGATAGGCAAGAGAAAAACATGAAGCAAAAAGGTAAAAGTGTCCATATATATCCCGAGTGATGTAACAGATGGCCGATTACTTAATTAGATCATCTTATGGTTTTCCCATCTTTTCCTGCATTTGAAACACTAGGGAAAATCGTAGTACCTAGGCACTATTTAGCTGTAATTCCTCAGCGACGATAGTTGCAATTTATCTTAGAAGTTTACTAATAAGGATAACCCGTGCTGTGTCCGGGCCCAATTATAATATGTTGAGGAGTAGATTTGAAGTATTTGGTTACGGGTTTGATCGAATCATATAATTTTGATTTAAGTCATGTATTTGGATATGTATAAATATTAGTTTAGACAGTAAATTAAAAAGAATAGAATTCATAACTGTAAATTTCAAATTCTAACTCTGCCTCAAATATGCTAAATACTCGAGTATAATTTCTTTTTGTTTTGGAAAAAAACTTCTATTAAAGTAGAGGTGGCTAACGGGTCAACCGGTCCGGGCCGGGTCGGATTTTGTTCGACCCGTTGGGGTTCCGGTCCGGGTCGGGGCGGGTTGAACAGTACCGGGTTTTTAAGGGGCCGGGTTGGTTCGGGTTAAAATTGAACCATACGGGTTACGGGTTGAAAGGTGCCGGGCCGGGCCGGGTTTAGTATATTTTCAACTTTTTTTAAGATTAAGTATAACTATTAAGTTATAATTATATTAATACTTTGTAATCATTGAATGAAATCATGAATACAAGTAAGATGGGAAAAATTTGCACTTATTGCAAGTGCTACTTTATTCTCAATTTCAAATTAATAAGTAGAAAATAAAATGTTTACATTTTTTCCAACAAGTAAACTAGTGAAGTAGTAATTTCAAATGTTTTGCATCGCCTTAGCAAGTTCATCATAATCAATATGAACTGATTGACCTTCTTCTGGGGAGTTAAATTTCGATGGGTTTCCATGGGTTAATATATCTCCAATTTCTTCGTCTTCTGGGCTATCAACATCTTCCTTTTCTTGATTTCTTCGTTCCGATCTAATCCAATCTCTTAATATACTAAAACTTCCAAAGCATTGCTTCCCAATGAGTAGTGGGTGTCTCCAAGTTGTTGTCTTGCTTGGCTAAATGCACTCTCCGATGCAACGGTAGAAATTGGCACATTCAGCACGTCACAATCCATAGCGAAAAGAACAGGAAATTGCTTTGCATTTTCATGCCACCATCCCAACGGTGAAAAGTCCTTTGTGCGAGGCTTCTTTTGCTTCTGCAAGTAGAATTGAAGCTCATCATTTTTCCTGCTACTGGTTTGAGTGTTAGAAAATGTAGAAAAAATATTAAAACTATCAAGGCCTTCATCATCCACATTAGAAGAACTGCTACATTGCATAGCAGGATTAACATTTTCAGAAGCACGAGCAGTATTATCACATTCATTTGCATAATAATTATATTGTTGTTGCAAATATTCATTTAGTTTGTTCATAAAATCATATAAATTTGGGGTTTCAGATTCTCCAATCTCCATATAAGTATATAAAGCATTCATTAATTGGTGACAATCAGACATTTTAATAGAAGGATTTAAAACTGCACCAATTAAGTAAACTGGAGGAACTGGAAAGAAATATTTTTTGAATTTCTTGCATACTTACAATAACATCCATATATTTTTCTTTCTTCTTAAATTCATATAGTAGCAAAGAAATTTCAGCTATATGTACTAAAGCCGTAGTAACAGTTGGGTAATATGCGCCAGAAAACACAACAGTAGCAGTATAAAATTTATGTAAAAATTTAACAACATCATTAATGACATCCCAAGTATCACTTGTTAACATACGCCTAGGATCTGTACAATGTGCATTAGCAACTTCAGTTATAGGAAATTTATATTTATAGCAACATTTTAAAAATATATATGTATAATTCCATCTAGTAACAACTTCGTCTGGTATGAATCTAGGTGTAAGGTTATACTGCATACACTTTGTCTTAAATTCTTTTATTCTAGATTGCCTATTATTTTCCTGAATAACACCAACTGCTCTTCTAACATGAGTAATCTCAACTGAAAATAAATCAAGGCCACTTTTAACAATTAAATTATAAACATGACATGCATACCTAACCTGAAAAAAATCGTCAAGAGGTGGTTGCAAATGCAATTTTAAAATTGAAACAGCAGCATTATTGTTTGAAGCATTATCAAAAGACATACACAAAACTTTTTGGTTTAGATTATAAAATTCAACAACGTCAACAATTGTGCTACTTATAAACGTAGCAGTATGACTCTGATCTTCATCATATTTAAAAGCGATAATACGTTTTTGCATACAAGTATTATCATCTATCCAATGGCATGTAATTGTCAAATAACCATTTCCATTAACAGCATGACCAATATCAGAAGTTAGACATACTCTAGAAGGAAGGTGACTAAACAAATAACATATGTATGTTTGATATTGTCCATGGAGTCTAAAGATATCTGCTCTACAAGTACTTCTAGGGATACCTTTAAATAAAGGATTGTAATACCTTTGAATATACGTAATAAGATACGATGAAGAAGCAAAAGAAAAAGGTAAACAACCCAAAGTAATCATTTTTGCTAGTTCCTCCCGATCCCTCATTTTATTATATTTTAATAGACCTCCAGTAGTAGGGTTAATAGTTGTTTGACTTCCATCCCCATTAACTCCCCATTCTATAGGATGGATAGCCGACATATGTTAGTAAGTGTCCTAGTCCCTCTAAATTACCTCCGGTCAAATGTTTAAAAGTTTCATTACAAAGTAATTTAACTCTATCAGTACCTTCTATTATTTCAAAAAATTTCCAAACCGGACTTCTTTTTTTACGAGTAGAAGTTGGAGCAACTGGTGGTCTTCTACCCCTTGTAGCACTAGCAACTCCAACTCCAATACTACCAACATTTCCACTACTAGGTGTAGGTGGTATCTCATCTTCTATTCCAATTTCATTATCTTCTATTCCATAATCTTCTTGTAATTGTTCATAATCAATCTCTACATCTTGCAAATTAGGCGATGATTCAGAAACATGTGTTATTGGGTCATTACTATTACTACCAGAAGCTACGGGACTACCTCTTTTTTTACTTCCACCCCTACCAGTAACTTTTCTACACGCTCTTTTAGCAGCATTAAACATATTGTAAAAATTAAAATATAAGCTAAAATCAAATATGCAATTAAAATATTAAATAAGAGAAAGAGTTGGAGGGAGTGCACCGAATTCGACAATAAATTGAGCACTTGATTACGCAAATCCGATGTTACCACGAACAAACGTCAAGCAAGTATTTCAATTTTGAACTTCAAGCTTCAAATTCTGAATGACAAATTGCGATAAATTAAATTCGGGAAAAGAGTAACAAATAAAATATGTGATCTTGCAAATTGAATGGAAGAGATAGATTGATAATTTGAGAATTGAGATTGAGATAAGAATTTTGAGTAAAGAAATGAAGAAGAGATGAGGGGTATTTATAGATTTTAAGAAGGGTTAATATTGTAATTTAATAAATACAAAAAAAATAAAAAATGGCCATTTTTGCAAGAAATCCGTTGGCCAACGAATCTGTAGCCGTTGCCAACGGAAATGTGGGCCCCATCAATTCAAAATTTTTTTAAAAAAATATTACCGTTGAACCGGGCGGTCTGGTCCGGGCTGTACCGGTTCACGGTACTGTTCACCGTACCGGGTCGGTCCGGTCCGGTTCCGAATAAAAAAAATTTCAACGGACCAATCCCCTACCCCCTTTGAAACCAGCCCAACCCGGCCCCCACCTACCGGTCCGGTCTGATCCCGGGTTGTACCGGTTCGGTCCGGGCCGGTCCCGGGTCAACCCGGCCCGGTTGACGGGTCTATATTAAAGTCTATCTTGAAAGGATCCTAGAGTTAATCTTATATTACTTGAAATCATTTAAAAGGAAAGAGTACCATAATTTTGTTGGTCCCTACTATCACCTAAAAATCAAATTGTAAAAGTAGTTTGCTTCATGATCGAGTTCATTAATTAGCATAAGTAAATTTTTTGCCTAACATATGTTGTTCTTTAAAATGGTCATGCATAGGTTCTCGGGTTATGATCTTTCTTGTTCAAAAGTATCATTTAATATTTCGACATATATAATTAAGAAAATTATTTATAATATAATTTTTTAACTAACTGTCCTTGTATCTTCATTTTGAGATTTATAAAATTCTATTATGTAAAAACAAATGGATATATGTGTTTTGTTGACTTTAACAATTCATCCTCTAATCATAGGAGACCGAAGGAAATGAATAACAGGACAAGAATTCTTTAGTTTTTCATGTTTAAAACATACAGTGAACTTCATAGCTACTTTGTCCTTTGGATATTTTGACAGTACATATTTAAGTATTGAAAAAAATGTTAAAAGTTGTTAGCTCATTAATTAAACTAAAAAAATACAAACAAAGCTTAATTGCTCACATGGCCAAAGAAAGTAATATAATTTCCAATTGATTACAAATATAGCGACTGAACTAAAGAATTCAAGAAGGACGCTCTTGTGTTCCTTATGTTATTTTTGGGATAACCTTATGTTGCGATGTGGTCGAAATTTGAATTTTGATATTGCTAATCACAGGATATGACAACAAAATAATATATTTGTTCTCTCCAATATTTTTTTTAAAGTCTTAAAAAAATAAAATTAAAATTTGAGTTAAGAGTTTATTCAAATTTATCTAGTATAAAAGCAAATCGTATCTGAAATATACGATGATATTTTATTTTTAGTCTAATAATAATGAAATCTACTAATAAAAATATATTTACTAATTAATCTCGTTCATATTTAATTCACATATTGTAATTTATGCAGTATAATTTTCATATAACTATGTGAAACGACTCTAAAGATTACAGTTCTTAAAATTCTATGAGCAGTAGTTGAATAACTTTATATAGTGTTGTATTTATGTATAATTTAATTTTAAATCGTTTTAGTTTTAATTGGTCAAGCCATTTATGTGTTTCCCTTGAATTTTTAACTATAAGTCTAGTTTTCTTAATTTAATATAGATTTTTTTTGTATTTATGATTCAACATTACTAATTAAAATTGTATTGAGCAAATTTGGTTCCCTACGCCCGTATATGATCTACATACGTCCTCGATAAAGTCGACTCAAGTAAGGCCAGCCTCAGTCAATAAACGGACCGAGTGACATAACTCGCTGCGACGTCACATCAAGCTCTGACACCCTTTACCGAGGCCACCAGGCCTTGTACTTTCTTTGTATTATTTCGAGGAAGGTCCCTTAGTATATAAAGGGGACCTTCCCTTTGTAAAGACTTATGTGTATTTCACTATTAAAAATATACAACTCTCTCTCTCTCTTGTGTAAAAAGTCCACTATTCATCTTATTGATCTTATATCTCAATTCATTTACATTATAATCACAGATCTTGATCATTTTACATTCTCTAGATTATATTACCATTGATTCCAATTAACCCATATCATTTTTTATTATTTTAGAGCTATTTAAGTATTCGAATAATTTTTTAGCCAAAAAATTTGGCACCGTCTGTGGGGATTTCGAAAATCAAAGATGTACTTTGTTTCTAGAGATCCTTCGAAAAAATCACTCTCTACAACCTAAAATAGCTGAGAACAACACAAGAATGAAAGCTATCTTGGAGGTTAGAACAAATCTCACGGGCACTCTCAATGCGGTTGCTGAAGGAGATGCCCTACACACAACCCCCAGTACCTTGATAGGCGTGTAAGCCCTACCTTCTTCATCAGAATATCCGGTGGTTCCACGAGAAAGAGAAGCTTCAACATCTACAACTAAGGAAGCACCCCCCGGAGGTAAAATGTGCCCGTCAATGTCCAAACGAACGACAGTACTCTCACGGCCATCCTAAAAAAGATGAAAGAAATGGAAAACGAGAATAGGTCGCTTCGCGACCAGATGAAGAAGCACCAAGAAAGGGTGGATAAAATCCCAGGTGTGCCTAACTGCCAAAGCGAGACATGGGAAGGTTCGTTGAACAACCCTACACGCAAGGAGCCGCACCATACCCCATGGCGGGACCACCGATCCCGAGGACCACCTGATCCACTATGTCACAACCGTCAAAGGCAATGATCTATCAAAAGAAGAGGTACCATCCGTACTTCTGAAAAAGTTCGGCGAAATGCTAACAAGAAGGGCCCTAAATTGTTACTCACAGCTACCGGCCAAAAGCATCTCCAAATTCGAGGAGATGGCGGATAAAGTTTTCACCACCTATGCAGGGGCAAGGAAAGCGGAAGCACGGGTCGACGACATTTTTGTTGTGTGATAGACCCCTGGAGAAGGACTCAGGGAGTTCCTAGCTAGGTTCAATAGGGTCAGGATGAGCCTACCAAACGTGTCCGAAGGCATGGCAGTTGCGGCCTTTTAGAACAGGCTCAGCAGAGACGGCTCAATGGCAACCAAGAAACTACTCAGTCATCTCCTGAAATATCCCCCCACTACCTGGGAAGAGATACACAACACCTATTGCGCCGAGGTACGTGGGAAAGACGAAGACCTTAACGGCCCAACCCAACGGTTGATGACGGTGCACCCAGAAATCTGAAAGGACCGGCGCAGCGAGGGAAGGCGGGAGCAAGTCCCACGCCTCAATAGGGAAAGACACCAACCATACATCAGGTCCTCACATCCGCCACCACCGAGGCATGCAGATGCCTTACAACAACATGTTGCCCCACTAAGGAACGACAGAGGTGTGCCCCCTTCATTATCTACACATAACTTTTGTGTATCTCCTTCAGAAGTAGTGTACGCACTAGAGAAGCTGGGCAACAAAGTACAATGGCCAGCAAAGATGAAGTCCGACCCCGCCACAAGAAAATCAAATGCCATGTGTGAGTTCCACCAAGAACGGGGTCACAGAACGGAGGACTGCATAGGTCTCCGACAGGAGGTGGTCCGAATGCTGAACCAAGGGTTCTTGAAAGAACTGCTCACTGACAAAGGAAAGCTCAACTACGCATGTGGGCGGGAACAACCCCCTGTCCCACCGAGGCCACCCTCACCAACACGCACAATCAACATGATCATTGGATACGACAATGATTCGGCAATCAATCATGTCAAATTCACCACCACCCACAAGCTAAAGTGAACCATTGCTCACAAATGGTATAACGACTTCGAAGATAGTATCACCTTCGATAAGTCTGATGCCAACGGTTTGTGTTTTCCTCATTATGATGCCTTAGTTATTACTTTACACATAATAGATACTGATGTTAAAAGGATCATGGTCGGCGATGGAAGCGGCGCATGTATCATCCATCCAAGGGTCCTTGCACTCATGGGACTCGAGGATAAAATAATTCCACGCTGCATAACACTAATAGGTTTTAACAATGCAGTAGAAATAACCTCAGGCGAGGTGACGCAGCCCGTTCTGGCAGGAGGAGTCACGATGGAAACCTCTTTCCACGTAATGAACCAAGAAACGACATACAACGCCATATCGGACGCCCATAGATACATGCCATGAGGGTCATCCCCTCTAGTTTCTATCAAGTAATCAAATTCCCAACCCCATGGGGAGTGCTCAACGTACGGGGAGGAACTCAAGAACGAGTCCCATTCCTGATCCTAATGCATTGGCGGAACCATCCGTATAAAGGACCCATAGGTTGTTTTCAGAGGACGCACTTTGTGCCTCGAGTTCTGCCTTTGGCAGGTTCCGCGCTAAAGTCGGCGATAAACTCGGCTAGGACTTGCGACTTGATGGCGGTCCTTGGGAGGTACATAATATCATGCCCACTGAGCTCAACGGCCCATCTGGCGAGTCGCCTTGAGAGTTCGGGTTTGTGTAGGACGCTTCTTAGAGGGAAGGTCGTCACTACCCTTATGGGGTGGCATTGGAAATATGGTCGTAGCTTTCGTGAAGCTACTACGAGTGCTAACGCCAACATCTCAAGGTGGGGGTACCGGGTTTTGGCATCCACTAAAGTTTTTCTAATATAATAGACAGGAGATTCTGTACCTTTTTTTTGGGCACCAGGACAGCGCTGACTGCGACTTCTGATACGACCAAATATATCAACAGTGGCTCGCCCGGGTTGGCTTTCACTAGTAGGGGTGGTGATGATAAGTATGCTTTTAATATTTTCAGAGCTTCTACACATTCTGCATTCCAGTGCAGTCCCTGGTCTTTCTTCAATACACCGAAGAATTTGTGGCACCTGTCGGAGGAGCGTGAGATGAACCTGGAGAGGGATGTTATCCAACCTGTCAGCTTCTGCACTTGGTTTTTGCTGCTTAGCGTTTCTGGAGTGGCTTCTATGGCCTTGATCTGGTCGGGGTTGACTTCGATGCCCCTTTGAGATACCAAAAATCCTAGGAACTTTCTGAGGCTACCCCAAAAGCGCATTTCTCGGGATTCAGCTTCATGCCGTACTTCCTTAATATTTCAAAGGCTTCCTTCAGGTGGGTGAGGTGGTATTCCTTTTTTGATGATTTGACCAACATGTCGGCGATGTAGACCTCCATCATTTTGCCGAGTTGTTCTTTGAACATTGCCGTCACCAGCCTTTGGTAAGTGGCTCATGCGTTCTTGAGCCCGAAGGGCATTACTTTATAGCAATACGTCCCCTGATGAGTGATGAAAGTTGTCTTCTCCTGATCTTCTTCGGCCATCATGATCTGATTGTAACCGGAATACGCATCAAGGAAGCTTAGCAGCTCATGTCCTGCCGTTGCGTCTATCAGCTGGTCGATGTGGGGCAGTGGGAACGAGTCTTTTGGACATGCTTTATTCAGATCGGTAAAATCTACACACATCCGCTACTTCCAAACACATTTTCATCTTTAAACCAAACTTCACCCAAATCAAAATTTTCAAAACAAATTTGGAACATATGGCCAAACGCTAGCTAAGAAATTTGTGTATAAAATAAGCTTTAAATATTTGGTGATTATAAATTACTATTTCATTTTAAAAAAATAAGATTTCATCTTATAAAAATAATATTTATAGTAAAAAATAAAAACGAAGACGAGACAAAGGAGTAACTAGCTGTATCTATAGCAAGTAATAACCTGCTTTTAGTGGATTCATTGGACTCTGGGAGAGAAGATACATGATGGAAGATATATAACGCCACTTAAAGTGGCGCTATTTCAGCACTATTGCGCCACTATTTGTGGCATTATATATAATTTGATAATTTTTTTACACTTATTTATGTATTTTGTATAAAAAAACCACATTTTAATTGCGGACTCTAATATAAACTAGAGAGAAGATAGTTCTCTTAGTGTGATGTGTCCACTATAAAAAGTAAATTCAGGATAAGATATGAATGAAAGTTCAGATGGGTCCATATATTTAGGGCTAAAATGTCTGTATAGTAAATAAAAACAAAATAGCTACAGTAACATCCTATATTATAGACTAAACCTGTCAAACGGGCCGGGTCGGTTCCGAACCGGACCGGATCGGTGTAAATCGGTACCGGACTGGCCCGGGTGGGCTGGGTTCGGGGGGAGGGGGTTGGTCCGTTTGGGTTTTTTGTAGTCGGAACCGGACCGGACCTGCCCGGTATTGAAGAACAGTGGAACAAACCGGGTAAACCGGCCCGGTCTGGCCCAGCTCGGTACAACAGTAATTTTTTTAAACATTTTCTAAATTTTTTGGGGCCCACAAGACCGTTGGCAACGGTCAAAATTGGTCCAGATCCGTTGACCAACGGATATTTTTGTAAAATTGGCCATATTTTGGTTATTTTGTTGTATTTATTAATTTACAATATTAACCCTTCTTAAAATCTATAAATACCCTCCCCCTCTTCTTCATTTCTTCACTCAAAATTCTTATCTCAATCTCAATTCTCAATTTCTCAATTTCTCTCTTCCCTTCAATTTGCAAGATTTCATATTCTAATTTTATAATCTTTATTTGGCTCTCTTTTCTTATGTTTAATTTACCAAAAATTATCATTAAGAAATTGAAATTCGAAGTTTGAAGTTCGTGGTAACACCGGAATTGCGTAATCAAGTGCTCAATTTATTGTCAAATTCGATGCACTCCCTCCAACTCTTTCTCTTATTTAATATTTTAATTGCATATTTAATTTTAGCTTATTCTTTAATTTTTACAATATATTTAGTGCTGCTAAAAGTGCGTGTAGAAAAGTTACTGGTAGGGGTGGAAATAAAAAAAGAGGTAGTCCTGTAGCTTTCGGATAGTAATAATAATGACCCAGTAACACATGTTTCTGAATCATCGCCTAATGATAATGTAGAGATAGATTATGAACAATTACAAGAAGATTTTTGGAATAGAAGATGAGATACCACATACACCTACTAGTGGAATGTTGGTAGTATTGGAGTTGGAGTTGCTAGTGATATAAGGGGTAATAGACCACCAATCCGACTTTTAATCGTAAAAGAAGAAGTCCGGTATGGAATTTTTTTGAAATAATAGAAGGTACTAATAGAGTTAAGTGCAAACTTTGTAACGAAACTTTTAAACATTTGATCAGAGGAAATTTAGGGGGGGGAGGGGCTGAGACACTTACAAGACATATGAGATCTGACCATCCCATAGAATGAGGAAATGGGGATGGAAGTCAAACAACTATTAACCCTACTATTGGAGGTCTAGTAAAATATGATAAAATGAGGGATCGTGAGGAATTAGCAAAAATGATTGCTTTGGGTTGTCTACCTTTTTCTTTTGCTTCTTCATCGCATCTTATTACGTATATTCACAATCATTTATTTAAAGGTATCCCTAGAAGTACTTGTAGAGCAGATATCTTTAGACTTCATGGACAATATCAATCATACATACGTTATTTGTTTAGCCACCTTCCTTCTAGAGTATGTCTAACTTCTGATATTGGCTAGCTGTTAATGGAAATGATTATTTGACAATTACATGCCATTGGATAAATGATAATACTTGTATGCAAAAACGTATTATCGCTTTTAAATATGATGAATATCAGAATCATACTGCAAGCAAAATTCAAAAAAATTTCTTTCCAATTCCTCCGATTTACTTAATTGGTGCAGTTTTAAATCCTTCTATTAAAATGTCTAATTGTCACCAATTAATGAATGCTTTATATACTTATATGGAGATTGGAGAAACTGAAACCCCAAATTTATATGATTTTATGAACAAGCTAAATGAATATTTACAAAAACTATATAATTATTATGCAAATGAATGTGGTAATATTGCTCGTGTTTCTGGCAATGTTAATCCTGCTATGCAATGTAGCAGTTCTGCTAATGTGGATGATGAAGGCCTTGATAGTTTTTATATTTTTTATACATTTTCTAACACTCAAACCAGTAGCAGGAATATTCATGAGCTTCAACTCTACTTGCATAAGCAAAAGGAGCCTCGCACAAAGGAATTTTCACCGTTGGGATGGTGACATGAAAATGAAAAGCAATTTCCTGTTCTTTTCGCTATGGTTCGGGACGTGCTGAAGTGAAAATATAACTTAATAGTTATACTATACATAATTTCAAAAAAAAGTGAAAATATACTAAACCCGGCCCGGCCCGGCTCCCTCAACCCGTAACCCGTATGGTTCAATTTTTACCCGAACTAGCCCAGCCTGCTACGAACCCGTTACTGTGTATCCCGGCCCGGCCCGACACGAAATCCGGACGGATAAAAAAATGACCCGAACCGGCCCGATTGGCCCGTTAGACAGGCTTAATATAGACCAGTGAAAATAATATGTTGACTGAGAGGTGCTTGTGTTCCCTCTTCTAAGTAGGAATTTCAGATATATGAATTGGATCATTTTGGATTCGGAGAGAAAAACTTGGAAGTCCGTATTCCCTGCTTCTGACGCTCTAATTGTTGAAGAGACGGGAATAATATTTGCATATCAATCCTACAGCCACATGATTTGCATGAATAACGAGAGCCGCAGAACTTGGTCTTTCATTTTTCTTTTCTTTTCCAACGTAGTAATTTAAATACAAAATTTTCTGCATAAAAATCACAAACTATTTAATGTAGCATTTTTATTATTTATAATAACTTAAATACTTTTCTTTTTGCGTAAATGATGTAACTTAAATACTCTATCTGCTCCAAATTTTTTTATTAAGTATGATTGCTCTATTTAATTCAGGATTTTGAAATCTCTGCATGCGAAAATGAATTTTAAATGTGTAAAAGACAACAATAAAAATATTTATCGTATAAATAGTAATAACAATTAAATTAGATTTAGTGATTTTGGGGGATCCTGAAAATTCCTAATTGAATCTTATCTCAAACATGCGAACTTTAAAAACCAACTTATATTCCCTGGGGTACATGTACGATGATTATGCTACTCATGATTGTTTTAAATTTTAAACTAGGTCCTATTTTTCAGAAGGGTCCTGAGATTTACGATCAAACCTGTTTGGTGCTTGCCTTTCCTTGTGGAGAGTTTCTCCGTAACAACGAAACTTTCTGCCCATGTTTCAAATCAACAAAAAATTCCTCGGTTTTAACAATATGGTAGTTGGTTTGTGGCCTTGACTTTGAGGATCATTGCTCCTTTTGGTCCTTCACTTCTCATGATAACTAATTTTCGCTCAAAGACCTTGCTTGTTCAATGAGTAATCACTTTCTCTATCACCCTTATTACAGAAAATACATTTTTTTGGTTCAAACCCAATACCTTCTATCTCTTGCATTGCTCATGAACCGACATCTACCAAACCTTTGTATTTCATATGATCCCCACACTATATTGATTGTTACCAACTTCAATGCGCACGTTGTTTTTTCCTGATTTAAACCACTGACCTTGGTCTTGAGGTCTATTTCTCCATTGCTTGCTATGATAGCTTTGATTTTTTCTTGTACGATCTTTCTTGCCACTGGTTTACCACCCTTTTTGTCAATCTTATCACGTAAAATACCTTTGATCCGTTCACCTTAACCCTCCATATGTTGCATTGTTCATGCACTGAAGTATTCCAAGCCCATATGTTTCACACGAATCCCAAAGAACGTCAATTGCCACCCACTCAATGTGTATACTATTCCTCCTTGATTTAAACCATTGGACTTGGCTTTGAAGTCTATTGTTCCCTCACTTGTCACGATAACTTTAATTTCTGCTTGGAAGATCTCGTTTGTCACTTGTCAACCACTTTCTTTGTTGATCCTATCACAGAGAATACATTTGACCCGTTCACCCAACATCCTATATCTATTGCATTGTTCACGAATTGATATATACCAAACCTTTGTATTTCTCATGGATCCCGAAGCATGTTGATCGTGACCAACTCAATGCATTTGTATTTTTTCCTGACTTATGACATTTTGATGTGTTAGCCAGACCCTATTTCATGCAATTGAAAAGGTGGTGGAAAAGTGTTAAGCCATTTCTCACTTGTTTTAACTGCACTAACTCAAAGAGAGGACGTAACCTATACTAAAAACACATAGTAAAGGACAAAGGGAAGAGATGATTCCTAACAAGATAACTAAAACTTAGAAACCTATCAAATGTGGATACCAACTCTAATGACTATGACATGCACTTATAGCCTATTATGTCAAGCAAGTCTAATTTCCAACTCTTGTTGTACCTTTAAACCGTAAAACTTGGCATCAATGCTCCGATTACCCGATATGATTCATAATTCTTATTCAATTTGTAGTGCCCGAAGGATTTTCACCATCAAGCCTCTCTCATTTTTATTTCTCTCAGCTCTTGTCGCCTTCCGATGCCCGTGGGGGTTTTCACCGATAACATTCTCTTATTTTTTATTTTTTTCTGTTTGAACCAGAGTTTGCCCATCATATGAATCATCTCTACTTGCTCGAGTTGGCATTTCTCGAAGACTGATCGGAAGGTCTTTCTTTGGACCGTAATGCAGGCTTTTGGGTGGGGTTAGAAAGAAAGAGTATCAAAAGGCTCAAAACTATTCAAATGGGTTCAAAATTACAACTTTCGGAATCAAATCTCTTGCACAACCACAACTTCGGCCACAATTTCTTTCTTGGGGACTTTTGAATTTTTTTTGATGGGACCGAATCGTGAGGTTGCCTATGTATCTTTAAAAGGAATCAGGTTAAACGTTTCATGTCATAGGAATTACTTTGTTGTTGTGATCTTTCTTTTTCTTTTTCTTCCTCTTCCTCTCCATTTTTTTTCTTTCTTCCTTTTCTCTTTTTGTTGTTTAGTTGTTTAGTTCTTTTCCCTTTTCTTCTTTTTTTCTCTTTTTTTCTCTATTTTTTTCTTCTTTTTCTTCTCTTTATTTTTATTCTTTTTCCTTTACTTATCTTTCACGCTTGCGCTTTTTATCTTTGCTATTGATTCCAAATGAGGGGTATGAACGAAAATAAATAAGGCTCAAAGGGGGGTAACAAAGGATAAAGTATTTAGATAGAAGAACAAAATGCATTCATCATTCCAATCTCCAAATATTCCAAATGCAAATTACACAATTAAACAAACCAAGGAAAATATTTGTAACATCTTTTGGTTGTACCAGACTTGATAACCATATCCACACGTTCGCCTTCTACATCTGTTGAATACAAAGCACCATCGGAAAACGCCCTCACTCTCATTACCACGAACGACCCCTATCAATTTGGGCAATCTTGCCTTTAGCTTCAACCCGATGTGGCATGATAAATTTCAACAGTTTTTCTTTATGTTCTATCAGCCCCAGTTTCACATGGTTCGGCTTCAAATGATCTCAAAGTGTCCAAATCTATTCTTATTTCCCTCAAGTGCTCCTATCACATTCAAAATTGTTTCATTTCTTGATGACTTAAACTACTTTTGTTTAAGGATGAGAATTATGCGTGCATGTCATGTCACTAGAACCAAAATGAAAAGAACTATAAAAGGAGAAACTAGACAAAATGACTAAAATTAGCAGAAAACAGAGAATTGCATTAGATAGATGGTGAAAGGGTTTGAATAATGAAACATGCAAAATAAACTAGGGTACAACCCTAAAACAAACCTAGGTAACACTAAATGAGATACTACGACTAAAGGAACTAGCCATAATAGAAGGATAGAAGGGTTTGAATCACAAGACAATATCCAAATTACAACCCTGAAATAACCTGGACAAAAGAAATGACAACCGAATGAACCACCAAAACTCCTCCATGGCTAACCAAGAAAAGAGCGTCTTTCCAATCCTCAAACTCAACATCTTAGCCACTGACTTCTGCATCAACAATACTAGGAACTTCACAAGTCTTCATCATATTGTTCTTAACAAATTACTTTTGGGTTCCTTTTACCGACCCATTCTCAAGATCAACCTCTGATAGCAATGAACGCTTAGAAGCGTGTGGGCCTTTGAGGCTCCCAGAAGAATTCTCACATTCATTTTCAAAATAAACCATACCCACCATGTGCGTCTTATTATGCACAGGCGATGGACTTTGGTTGGTGCCTGCTGCATCTGGATTTGGCACGACAATGTCTCCTGCATCAATAAGCTTCTAAATTGCATTATTTAGATTCCAACACTTCACTTTGTCATGCCCCGGGGCGTCTGATCAATATGCGCTCCTTTGGGAAAAATCAAACATCTTTGGAAGAGGGTTTGGCATTTTTATCTGGATCGACTTAAACATGTTCGAATTCCTTAGCCTCTGGAATATATTGGCATATGACTCTCCTAATGGAGTATAGGCTTTCTTCTTCTGCAACCTCTCATTCTTAAGTACTTGATTGGGCCGGAAACCCAATCCAGGGGGTTTCTGGTAAGCTTGTGGGGTAGAGTGAGACATTTGTGGGCATGGTATGGGCCATTGTGGGCCTTGTAGATGTGGAACATATGCTGCACAGGGATATCCATGGGGCTGATGTTGAGGCTAAAAGTGTTTAGCAAGAACGACCACTGGCCCCTGTTGCCGGTGGAGGGAGTGAACTAGTGGTTGGACATATGTCCAGTCATTGTTCGGAGAATAATGCTGAGGTGGATTATATGGATCTCGGGGATAGGTTTGGGGTTGGATATGAGGCTGAAGACGTTTGGCAGGAACTATTAGTGGGCCCTGTCGTCGGCAGGGCTTAGCGATATCTTTTCTATCATTGAGAAGACTATCCTGAGCAACTTGTTCATTCCATCTGTCCCAAAATTCCCTAAAACTTTCCTTGGGTTTCTTTTTTATCTGAGATAGGAGGAACGGTTTGGGACAATGTCTTTATTGTACTGAAAATATCGCAGAAACTCTTTAGCCATGTCACCCAAGATATGCCACTTCCCGACATCTTGACGCTAATGCCATTCCAAAGATGCCCCAGTTAGGCTCTCACTAAAATACGCCATCAACAACTCATCTTTCTCACCAACATTTTTCTTTTCACTGCAATAACCCCTCAAGTGGACTAATGGATCTCCCCCATCATACAAATTAAACTTCGGCATCTTAAACCTTTTTAGCTTTCTGGATATCTCATCTTGCTCTACTGTCTTAGCAAGCTTCGTAGTCTCACCAGGAGGCTCAAAATGAGGAGTATGAGAGAGCGGACCCAAGACCTTGACAATTGGTCTTAGAGCATAATGTTGGGCATCCGGGACCGATGGTGGAGGACACCCACTAATCCAAGCTTGATACATTTCGACCATCTGTCTTTTCAATCTCAAAACCTCTTCTTTCAAGTCAGATTCTGGTTCAACAATTCCCTTAGATGGATCAATAACACCCGTGTTCAATCATTTGCCAACCATGAGTGCCTTGCTCTTTGACCTTGTGTTGTATGGATGAGTTTCCTTAAGAACCACATACGAGCCACCCTTCTACTATGAATATAGAAAAATGAATTCATCATGTTAACGTTAGGGTATTTAACATATTGGTAACCGCACATTTGGGAATTAATGAACCTGAGCAGTTAACAGTTTCTATTATGCATTTGTTCAGCTACTTGCGTCATCCCAACTTTTTTCTTTTTTCTTTTATTCTTTTTTCTTCGCTCTTGACTTTTCTTTTTCTTTGTTTTTATTCTCTCATTTTTCTCTTATTTTTCCATTGTTTCTTTCTCTTGGTTCTCTTATTTTCTCTCTCT
Organism: Nicotiana benthamiana; assembly: GCA_034376525.1. Taxonomy (NCBI): domain Eukaryota; kingdom Viridiplantae; phylum Streptophyta; class Magnoliopsida; order Solanales; family Solanaceae; genus Nicotiana; species Nicotiana benthamiana. The sequence continues at coordinate 799,294 of CM067327.1, read as the reverse complement.
TTTGTTTCTTTTCCTCTCTTGTTTTTCTTTTCTTTCCTTTCCTCTCCTATTTTTCTCTTTTTCTTTTCTCTAAGGGTTATGGTCGAATCCTATGGAGATTGCCTACGTGTCATGGCCCCGCATGAATCAGACCAAGCGTAGTTTTGGAAGATCGGGAATAAAGTAAACAAACCAACATTCATTTTTTTCTTTTTCTTTAATGACTACTCTGATGAGAAAAAAAGAAATAAAAGAAGCAAATCTCCTTTTTGTGAATTTCTTAGACTTAATGTTCTATGACCTATTCCAAACTCAAGCTTAATGAGCGTATTTTTTTTGAAACAAATACTCTATTGAGGGAATATCCTAGAAGAGAAAATATTTTTGGACTCTTTTTTTTTTCTAGCTAAAAAATGTAAAGAAAAAATTACAGAAAAAATATTTTAAATTTTCATTTAATATCCTGACGAAAATTTTTGAAACAAGCAATAAAAATTATTTTTGGATTTCAATTTTGATTTCCTAAAAGAGAAACTCTGAAAATAAACTAAAGATAAAGTATGTTGTCTTTTTTCTTCTATGTACAATATCCTAAAATTCTAATGAAAATAAAAAGATTTTTTTTATTTATCACTAATTTTCAGAAGAAACACCTCAAATTGAAAATCTTTTTAGATTTGGAATTAACACTTTAAAGAAAGCTTTTAAAGAAGTACTAAAAGAAAATTCTCTTTTATTTTGGTTTGGTCCTAATATACTAAAGGAAATATAAAAATAATTTATTTTAAGTCCTAGATGTTAGTTGCCTAAAGGAAAAACAACCTTAAATTTCTTTTCATTTCTAAAATTAGTACTCTAAAGAAAATTTATAACGAAAATATAAAATGCAACATCGTTTTTTTTAGATTTTTGAGTTACATAATATTATTTCAAATATAAAGCAAAAAATACAATAACAAAGACTTGACATTGCTGTACAAAATCAGAAAGTAAAATATGACATAAAATAAAGAGCATACTCAAAACATAAAAATAAAACAAATCTCCTTAAGCAACTCCTGAATGAGCGATCCTGACTGGATGGTCACGGGGTGTCTGTCATGCCAAAACTCCGGAAAGTAGACCCATACCTGGATGAAAAAATTCAACCAACACTAGATGAGATAATAATACTCCCTATTAGACACATGCAAGACATGGTTGCGACGATTTTTCAACAATTAACCTATGCAGATAAAAGTGGCTAAAAATACAAGATTTTGCTAAGACCTTGCGAAGCCAAGAACCTAAGATTTACTAGGAAGACCAAACCCTACTTGGGTTGCCTAAGTATCACTCTCCGAAAGACAATAATCATGTATGCGTAGTTCGGACAATTTTGACACAATAAAACCAACTATTTTTCTTTTCTATAAACACAAAGAATTTCCCTTTTTTTCTTTTCTTTAAAAACCACAAAACTTCTTCTTTTTTTTCAAGATTCCAGTAGAGTTTCGGTATGTTTTGGGACATTGGTTTCTCAAAACAAGCACCCATTTCTCTCAACCATCTCATTAACCTTTCTAAATTTTCCCTATAAGTCGGTCAACATGAAAATCCGAAGCAAATGAATGCACAAGTATCAAGTAAGATGCATCATAAGGGTCTTTATATTTCGGATGCACCTGTCCTAGACAAACTCAACCCCTGTGTTAAGTCTTCAAAGTCAAGTGCATATGATGCAAATAAACGTTCCTACTAGGGATCCGGCATGAGGCTGAGTTATTCTAGGTTTAAAACCTGGGTATTAGTTCTAGACTATGTACCCAAGCGGACAACTAGAGCCGAGGAGGTGGATACATACCGGGAATCAAAAGGACATTCGGCATAGTAACTTGTCTGAGCCTCTTTCTTATTTCAAAGTATGACACTAACAGAATAGGGAATCTCGATGAGCACATCCTGAAGAAGACAAGAGAATGGTTTCGTAGTACTTTATATACAGTTCAGATAATATCAAAGCGGTAAAAAGTAGCATTTTGCACATTAGGCCAAACATGTAAAAATCAGATGATAAATAAAGCCAATTATAACAAATATTCTAAACTCAAATTCTTGAACCCTGAACAGGAAGTTCTTGGTTCTTGTCCCCAGCAGAATCGCCAGTGCTGTCACACCTCCTTTTTCCTACCCCCGGAAGGATATAAAGGAGTTTTTCTAATTAAAGGACAACCAAAACTGAATATAATACTAAAGATTCAAAGTCTCCACTTGGGATATTTAAGGTGTCTTATGTCACCGGTTTAATAGTCTTGAATAGAGGAAAAGAATGACTCTGTTTAACAGTCCGCGAAACAGAAATCCGAGTAAGGAATTTTGTTAATCTGGGAGAAGGTGTTAGGCATTCTCTAATTTTGTGGTTCTAACACGGTCGTTCAATTGTTATATTCGGCTTAATTATCTGATTTTAAAATATTTTGAACCTATGTGCATTCTTACAACTTTAACCGCTTTTAGTCATTATTATGAATATTGCAACGTTGTTAAAACATGACCTGAACCACGTCACATAAATGCACCTGCGGTCTTTGATATATTTTTAAATCGTTGAGATTTGGATTTGGGTCACATATATGCGCACCCGAGTTTAGGAAAGTTAAATTATTAAAATAACGCGCCTAAAGCAACTACACATTTGCAACTTTGCGAGGGCCACGAAAATTCTTTAAATGGCACGCCTTGATTTCTAAGGATTAAAACAAATCTAATTAAAGCGAGGGCCATGCAATCCTATTCCCGAAACATATACGAACTACGCGGGTCTGATTCTCATACGTAGGCAACCTCCATAGGGTTTGGTCCCATTTTTCAAAAAACAAAATAAAAAAATAATAATTAAAAAAAGGAAAAATGTGTCGAGTGTTTTTTTAATTAAAACAAATTAGTAGACCCAGTTTCGGTCAATCACCAATTTTTTTATTTTTTATTTTTTATTTTCTTTCGGAATAACATTAGAACATCTTCAAAATAGCATCACTTTTATCATCATGCCCATCCCGACCCTAAAGTTATCTCTGGAACTATGAAAGGGCCATAATTGAAAAAATAACCACCATCTCTTTGATTTTTCCTATAATGGAGTTCCACACAAAAGATTGTATTACAAAACGAGTGCATTGATTCCATCTTTTGAGGAAAGTGTCAACCCTAAGCTTAATCACCCACAGGTACAAAATGAGCACTATCCAAAACATACCATTGACAGATGTAGATGGGTTTTTACTTACGCTTCAGATATGGTGGATTCATGTATCCACATGATATGTAGGCAACCCACACCAGGTTTGATCGAATCATTTTTAAAAAATTTAAAAATAAAAAAAGAATAAAGTGGTAAAAAAAAGGAAAAAAACAAAAAAATACGAAGAAAGAAAAAAAAAAGAGGAATCCAATTCAAGATGTAAATAAACTAACTAACTAATAATACGGGATGAAGCATGGAGCCTTCCAAACTCATTCTAGAAATGAAAATGGCGTTAGGTGCATGACATATAATGTGTGATTAATATCCGAAAAATGCCTAACTCTAACATGTTTGTTTTTTGTCATTCAAAAGAGATAAAGTAAACAGAGGTGGTTGGTTTGTGATTTAAGCTTACGACTCACCCTTACAATAAAAGGTCAAAAGGAAAAAGTAGAATGGCAAACAACAATGAGAATGAGTCAGATAATGATGATGTCCATGGACAATTGGTCGAATAAGGTTCAGGACTTGTTGAAGAAGTAAGAGTGTTGAAACAACAACTGGCAGATATGTACCAAGCATGGGTGAATGGACAGGCACCGCCCTCACAACACATAAGGTCTTCGGTTAATCTTCACAGTGTGTCTATAGCAAATCAAGTGCCCATCTCCATACAAGTAACCCATTATACCATCCTGGATTCAGTCCGAGCATTAACCTTCCCACTATCCTAGTACTTCCATTCCACGTCCTTCAACGGGACCCCTCAAAAATGACCCATATGCTGTACCAATCATACTGACTTTCATCGTTCCTTACCCGTCTCTCACTAAAAAGCTCAACAATGATCCAAAATTGAATGATCATGATACCCAACATTACCTTCTAGAAATGACTTTCAAGGTTCGAGATTCATACAAGCATGCTCCTCAGTACATGCTCCCAGTCGACATCGAAAAGCCCAATAAGAATATGGAACAAGAGGAAATGACCAGAAAAATTAAGAGTTTGGAACAAAACATGAGAAACATACAGGGTTTTGGAGGCCACAAGAGTGTTTCATTCAATGATTTATGCATGTTCCCCTATGTTCATTTTCCACCGGGCTTCAAGAACCCCAAGTTTGACAAATATGACGGTCATGGTGATCCCGTTGCCCATTTGAAGAGGTACTATAACCAGTTAAGAGGAACATGAGGTAAAGAAGAATTACTCATGTCTTATTTTGGGGAAAGTTTGACAGGAATTGCTTCAGAGTGGTTCATACATCAAGACATCTTTCACTGGCACGTTTGGAATGACATGGCTCAAGATTTTGTCCAACAATTTCAGTACAATATTGATATAGTGCCAGACCACTCCTCTCTTGCCATCATAAAGAAGGAACCATCAGAAAGCTTAAGAAAATATGCAATCAAGTGGAGAGAGCAGGCTGCTAGGGTCAAACCACCAATGAAAGAGGCAGAAATGATTGACTACTTTCTCTAAGCTCAGGATCATGATTACCTCCATTATATATTGGCCGTTATTGGTAAACCTTTTGCTGAGGCGATTAAGATTGGGGAAATAGTTGAGAATAACATGAAGTCGGGCAAAATTATGAGTCAGACAGCTCTTAGGACAACCACGCAAGCAATTCAAAGCGGGTCAAGCAGTTTCGGAAATCTGAAAAAGAAGGAGGAAGGATCCATGATGGCATTTGAGTTCGGGGGAGTGCAAAGAGGAATAATTCCTTCGTACGTGCAATTCCAAGAAGGACAATGCAATCCTCCTCAATATTATTATCTGCCTCAAGGTCCCCGATACTCTGTTCCCTTGCAACAATATACACTGTTTAATGCTCAGGTTTATGCTAGGCCTCACAATTACCAACAATGGCGAACACCGATTCCAAAAGGTTCCCGTCAAATCCGGCCAAATTTTTAGGTTCCATATAATACTCGTCCCAAACATGAATATATGAAAGAACAGGAGCCAAAGAAAGCGTTCACCCTAATTGGAGAATCGTAAAAGAATTCATCCCAATTGGAGAATCATATACAAGCCTATTTCAAAAGTTAACGCAGCTGAAGTTAATTGAACCCATTAGGCCGCATTATGCGAATCAAAATTCAAAATTTTTTGACTCCAATGCGAGATGTGAGTATCACTCTAATGGCCAAGGCCATAGTATTGAAAATTGTTGGACATTAAAGAAAGCCATTGAAGATTTTATTGAAGCAAAGGCAATTGTGGTGGAACACAATGAAGACACTCCTAATATAACAAACAATCCGCTCCCTGCTCATGATAATATACATTTTATTGGGATGATTTGTGATGATCGGGATTATAAGCCGTCTTGCAAGACAGAGATGATTGTTGGAACCATAGGGCAAAAGCCAAAAGTGATAGTAAGCCCGCCTCAATCGGCACCGTTGTTTGTGAAAGGTACGAGTTCTAGTTCAAACTTGGAAGGTTCTGAAAAAATAGTTCTTTATGTCCCTGGAAGCACAAAAAAGATTGAGGTTCAATTGGGTGGGCCAAAACTTTACATCCCTGGGGGCATAAAAAGATTGTTCCTAATAATGCTATGAGAAATATAATAGAGCCAATTGTGATCCGACATATTGCACAACTTCCAGTGTCAAACAAAAAAGCTATTCCCTGGAACTATAACAAAACTATCATGACATACAAAGGAAAAGCGATAGTGGAAGAAACAGACGAAATGGGAGGCTTGAACCGCTCTAGAAGGTGCTACTCACCAGAGGAATTGAGAGAAGCCAAGCAAGCCAAGGAAAATCACTTTCTAGTGAAAGAACTTGTTTTAGAAAAAGAAGTAGAGGAATTCCTTACAAAGATGAAAATGCAAGACTACTCAATCATCGATCAACTAAGGAAAACCCCCGCTCAAATATCTTTTCTTTTGCATTCTGAAGAACATCGCCATGTGTTGATCAAAACTTTGAACGAGGCATATGTTTCAGAAAAGATAACAGTGAATCAGCTAGAAAAAATGGCTGAAAGATTCTTTGAGGTGAATAAAATTTCTTTCAGCAATGATGATTTACCTGAGGAAGGGGCTGGGAACAATAAAGCTTTGCATCTTATGGTCAAATGTGAAGGGCATTACGTGAAGGAGTCATGATTGACAGAGGCTCAAGTGTAGATGTATGCCCTCTTTCTATTCTACACCAACTGAACATTGACACTAACTGATATTCAGACTAGTAGTGTCAGCATCAGAGCTTTTGATGGTTCAAAAAGAGACACTATTGGGGAAATCGAACTCATCATGGCAATTGGCCCGGTTAATTTTAACATTGTCTTTCAAGTGTTAGATACGAAAGCTTCCTATAATTTTCTTCTGGGAAGGCCGTGGATCCATATGGCCAGAGCCATACCATCCACCCTACATTAAATGGTCAAATTTGAATATGCCAGGCAAGAAATTGTTGTTCATGGGGAGGACGGCCCATCCGCCTATAATGACCTATCCATTCCATGTATCGAGGCCAAGGAAGGATGTGAATCCCTCATATATCAAACATTTGAGTTGATTGAGGTAGACCAAGTGGAAGAAGGAAAACCAATCATGCATCCCTATCTTTCAGCCACATCTATGATAGTAGCTTCACTGATGTTGAGGAACGGCTATGAACCATGGAAAGGATTATGATCATTTCTCCAAGGAATTGTGAACCCCATTGCTCCCTTTTTGAAGAAACATACCTTTGGCTTGGGTTTTAAACCAACATCGGCTGACATAAACAGAGCCAAGTCCCGCAAAAAGAATGGTTAGAAATTGTCAAAATCAATCCCTCGCATTGCCTACTATTTAGTCAAGCCACAATTTGAAGAATTCAAAATCCTTCTACTCAGGATGACATTGATGAAGTTTGCCAAGGTCTCAAGGAGATGTTCTATTGGATGAATATGGTTCAAGTTGGTGAGGGCTCTATCCGTGCAAGTGTTCAGCATATTGGTCTAGATACCTCGCTCAACAACTAGGAAGCAACTTCTCTTCCCATCAGGAAGGAGTCTTGATAGTCTGTTTTCTTGATTTTTCTGTATTTGGATTATTTTCAGGGTTCTAATCCATATATTTCAGTTTAATTGCTTTGCTTTGATGTTAACCCTTCTATCCTTTCAAATTCAATGAAATGAAGTTCCAGTTTCATAGTAGAATTCCGTATTTTCCTTTCCCTAGTTTTGTTTAATTTCTCATCATTTTTTAGTTTTGTTAATGTTGGCTTTAAAAACATGACATGCACGCGGAATTCATGCTCATATCTTAAAAAGTTGTGTAATCTCGAAATAGTGAATCAAGAAGTTGAGTATGATGAAGAGGAGGCTTTTAAGGAAATAAAAAGAGAATTGAATCAATTTGAGAATAAGCCTAAGCCTAACTTAAATGAAACTGAGGCAATTAACCTGGGAAGTCCTGAAGAAATCAGAGAAACAAAAATAAGCATTCATACTGAACAAATGACGAGAGATGCCATAATTCATGTTTTGTTCGTTTACAGAGATATATTTGCTTGGTCGCATGATGACATGCCGGGTTTGAGTGATGATTTAGTGGTCCATAAGCTTCCCATATATCCTAATTTTCCACCAATACAACAAAAACAAAGGAAGTTTAAGACATACATGAGTAATAAAATTAAGGAAGAAGTCACGAAGCAACTAAGTGCAAATGTAATCAGGGTCGTCCGATATACTACATGGTTAGCGAATGTTGTGCCACTGCCAAAGAAGGATGGGAAAATTAGAGTTTGTGTTGACTATTGGGATTTAAATAAAACAAGTCCAAAGGACAACTTTCCTTTACCCAACATTCATATCATTGTGGACAATTATGCTAATGATGAGATCCAATCTTTTGTGGATTGTTATGCCGGGTATCACCAAATTCTAATGGATGAAGAAGATGCAAAAAAGACCGCCTTCACCACTCCATGGGGAACTTACTGTTATAGGGTTATGCCATTTGTCTAGAAGAATGCAGGAACAACTTACATGAGGGTCATGACTACTATATTCCATGACATGATGCACAAAGAGATTGAGGTGTATGTTGATGATGTGATAATTAAGTCTAGAACAAAAGATGATCATGTGCTAGACTGGAAAAAGTTCTTTGAAAGGGTACAAAGGTACTCTCTCATACTCAATCCAGCCAAATATGCATTTGGAGTTCCTTCTGGGAAGCTTTTGGGTTTTATAGTTAGTCGAAGAGGCATTGAGTTAGATCCCTCCAAGATAAAGACCATTCGAGAGTTGCCTCCCCCGAAGAATAAAAAAGAAGTCATGAGTTTGCTCGGGAGGTTGAACTACATCAGCAGGTTCATTGCACAACTTACAACCACATGTGAGCCCATTTTTAAGTTGTTGAAAGAGAACGCTTTGATCAAATGGAAAGATGAGCGCCAAGAGGCTTTTGATAAGATTAAAGAATATTTGTCAAATCCTCCTGGTCCCACCGGGACCGGGTAGGCCTCTATTTTTATATCTCTCAGTAATGGATCACTCTGTTGTGTTTTGGGTCAACATGATGCCACAGGAAAAAAAGGAACAAGCATTCTATTATTTGAGCAAAAAGTTCACTACTTATGAGGCCAAATACACTCTTTTGGAAGGACCTGTTGTGCCTTGACTTGGGTTGCTCAGAAGCTTAGGCATTATCTTTTGGCATATACAACTTACCTCATATCCCGAATGGATTCCCTGAAGTACATCTTTCAGAAGACGATGCCCACTGGCATATTGGCAAAGTGGCAAATCTTGCTCACAGAGTTGGATAATGTTTATGTCAATCGTACAACCATGAAGGCATAATCATTAGCTGATCATTTGGCAGAAAATCCGGTTGATGATGAGTATGAATCTTTGAACACATACTTCCCAAATGAAGGGGTTAATTTAGTTGAAGAAGCAGCCCAAGATGACAGTCAAATTTGGAAACTATACTTTGATGGGGCTGTCAACATTAAAGGTGTAGGGATTGAGGCAATTCTCGTATCACCTATTGGGCAACATTACCCTGCCACAGCATGACTTCGTTTCTTCTGTACAAACAACACGGCAGAATATGAAGCTGGCATCATGGGTTTAAACATGGCAATAAACCTAAATGTGCATGAACAGTTGGTGATGGGAGATTCAGATTTGCTTATTCGGCAAGCTCAAGGCGATTGGGAGACTCGAGACATTAAGCTCATTCCATAAAAAAATGTGTGGAAGATCTTAGCAAGAGATTCAAGTCCATCGAGTTCAGATATATTCTCAGGTGTCATAATGAATTAGGTGATGCCTTGGCCACCCTAGCCTCAATGCTTCCATATCCGGGTAATACTCATATTGACCCATTAGAAATTCAAATTCGGGATCAACATGGTTATTGCAATATAATTGAAGCAGAACTAGATGGTGAACCATGGTACCGTGATATTAAACAGTTTCTGAAAACAAGAGAATATCCGGAACATGCTAATAGGAATAAAAAGAAAACTATTAAGTGACTTTCTAATGGTTTCTTTTTGAGTGGCGAAATCCTATTCAAAAGAACCCCGGATTTGAATTTGTTGAGATGTGTGGATGCCAAAGAAGCTGAAATGATTATGAATGATGTGCATTTGGGAGTTTGTGGTCCGCACATGAATGGATATGTTCTAGCAAAGAAGATCCTTGGGGAAGGAAGGCTAACTATGGAGCGAGATTGCTTTCGTTTTTTTCACAAGTGCCAACAGTGTCAGATTCACAGTGATTTGATTCTCTCGCCTCCTTCAGAGTTGTATCCTATGTCAGCTCCTTGGCCTTTTGTTACTTGGGGAATGGATGTCATTGTCCCAATTGAGCCAAAAGCTTCAAATGGGCACAAATTCATCTTGGTTTCAATTGATTACTTCACCAAATGGGTGGAAGCTATTACATTGAAAGCAGTTACCAAGAAAGCAGTAGTAAACTTCGTTCACTCCAACATCATCTGTCGTTTCGGTATTCCAAAACTCATTATTGCAGATAATGCTGCTAATTTGAATAGTTATCTGATGAAGGAGGTATGTGAACAAATTAAAATTGAGCATCGCCATTCTACTCCTTACCGACCCAAAGCTAATGGAGCTGTTGAAACTGCAAATAAGAACATCAATAAAATTCTTAGGAAGATGGTCCAAGGGTCTAGACAATGGCACGAAAAACTACCTTTTGATCTTTTGGGATACCGGACAACTACCCATACATCAGTTGGCGCAATGCCCTACTTGTTAGTTTATGGAACTGAAGCAGTCATACCGGCTGAAGTTGAGATTCCCTCTCTCCGAATAATTGTTGAAGCTGGGATTGAAGACACTGAATGGGTGAATTCATGACTGGAGCAATTGAGTTCGATTGATGAAAAGCGTTTGGCAGCAGTTTGTTTTGGTCAGTTATACCAACAAAGAATGGCACGCGCTTACAATAAGAAAGTGTGCCCAAGAAAATTTGAGGTAGGAAGGCTTTTTTTAAACGCATCTTCCCACACCAGGAAGAAGCAAAAGGAAAGTTCGCCCCAAATTGGCAAGGTCCTTACCTCATCAAGAAAATATTATCGAAAGGAGCTCTACACTTGGCAGATATAGAAGGAAAGGTGACAGACATATCCGTCAATGCAGATGCGGTCAAAAGATACTACGTATGACATGCGTTTTTTAGGGGCATTTGGTTTATACTTAGCATTCTCAGGTTGGGATGACGAAAGGCTATTATTCTCGCTACCCAAACACTGGTCAACCCTAGTTATCCCTTTGAATCCTTGTTTATATTTCTTTGTTTTACCCTCTTTTGGAACCAATGTACTTAAAACAAGAATCAGATCACAAAAAAATAAATCAAAAATCAAAACAGAGTTCTTGAACTACGTTCGACTTGATTCCGAAAGGATACGTAGGCAGCCTCTCTCAGAGGTTCAGTCACACCAAACAAAAAATCCATATCTCCCCAATATTCAAAGAAACTGGGGCATGTTTTTATTTTTATTTTTTGACGATGTTCCATCAGATGGTTCCAAAAGTTGTAATTCAGCCGAGTAGTTCTCTTTACCTTTCCCTTTTAAGACCTTCTGATCAGCTTTTGAGAATGCTAAGTCAGTACACTGCGAGAGATACTTCAAACATTGCAAAGAGAGAAAAACAAATGAGAGAGTCTTATTTGTGAAAACCCTCACGGGCACTATAAGGCGATGGTGAGTTGAGAAAACAAATGAGAGAGTCTTATTGGTGAAACCCTTACGGGCACTATAAGGCGATGGTGATTTGAGAAACAAATGAGAGAGTCTTATTGGTGAAAACCCTTACGGGCACTATAAGGCGATGGTGAGTTGAGAAAAAGGCAAATGAGAGAGGTCAATTGGTGAAAACCCACATAGGGCATCGTTGATTGTTTTAGATCTTCTTATATCCCGGTACAAGCATGGTTAAAGAACTCAGTTTCAAAGAAAAGTTTACAACAGGTTTTGAGAATTAGATGGTTTAGACGGATCGGGTATCCAGTCCAAAGTACATGTCATGTTCATTGATGTCAGCATATTCCTCCAGATTAGTTTCATATTTTTCCCCTGAAAGAGATGCTTCTTGATTAAGTTGTAATGCTCATTGGTTTACCTACTTGTTTTCTTTCGTACTATTGTTCTCAAGTCCCTTTCAGTTTAAGTTTTTCAAAGCAAAGCAAAGAAAATGCCACAAAACTGGTTACAGTTTCCCCGTTACATGAAGCAAAAGTTTCTGGGCATAAACAGTATGGGAAAAGCTATAAAGTCGACTTTGATATCCCTTGTCAAACAAAGGCTTGAAGGACTTAGCAATGTTTCAAGGGTCAACAAAAGTTACTCATCAAAAGGCGTTTTAGGGAACAAAGTTGTTTGCACCACAGACACAAAGGGTGATAGGCGCAAAATAGTCAGGTATTGATGTTGAGAAAGAAGATCTTCAAAGAATAAAGTCATAATCTCTTGACAATTTGTACGATCATCGACAGGATGGTTCTCCTAACAAGTGTAATGGACGCAAGGTCATGTTGCCCAATAAATCAAAGCCAGAAACTCACCACAATTTTAAAACTAACGAATCTTTCTTTGTTTAGAACAGGAAAAGAATAGTTTAGTGAAACAGTTCATGGAATGACGAACACCACCAAATGGAGTTCACAAATCCATGATTTCCTTCCAATATACATTTAAGCAGGTTATTTTTAGTTTCATTATAGAGAATCAACACCCTATCTTCAACACAGGATACAACATCCCCTGGTTGAATCATTTTGTTGCCAACACAGGGTACAACATCCCCTGGTTGAATTATTTTCTACATAGGGTACAACATTCCCTAGTAGCATTTAACAGTGCCACGAGCCTCATCTTGTTGACAATACAGGGTCCATCATCCCTTGGTTGCATTATTTTTGTAAACACAGGGTACACCATCCCCTGGATGCATTATTGTCTGTCAACAAAGGGTAAACCATCCCCTGGATGCATTATTTTCTGTCAACACAGGGTAGAACATTCCTTGGTTGTCTCATCTTGTTGTCAACAAAGGGTACACCATCCCCTGGTTGCATTATTTTCTGTCAACACAGGGTACAACATCCCTTGGTTGAATTATTTTCTACATAGGGTATAACAATCCCTAGCATTTCAGAGTGCCACGAGCCTCATCTTGTTGTCAACACATGGTACACCATCCTCTGGTTGCATTATTTTCTGACAACACAGTGTATAACATCCCCTGGTTGTCTCATCTTGTTGTCAACACAGGGTACAATATCCCTGGTTGTCTCATTTTCTGTCAATACAGGGTACACCATCCCCTGGTTGCATTATTTTCTATCAACACAGGGTACAACATCCCCTGGTTGTCTCATTTTGTTGTCAACACAGGGTACATCATCCCCTGGTTGTCTCATTTTCTGTCAAGGTTGTCTCATTTTCTATCAACACAGGGTACACCATCCCCTGGTTGCATTATTTTCTTTCAACACAGGGTACAACATCCCCTGGTTGAATTATTTTCTACATAGGGTATAGCATTCCCTAGTAGCATTTCAGAGTGCCACGAGCCTCATCTTGTTGTGAACACATGGCACACCATCCCCTGATTGCATTATTTTCTGTCAACACGGGGTACACCATCCCCTGGTTGCATTATTTTATGTCAACACAGGGTACAACATCCCCTGGTTGTCTCATCTTGTTGTCAACATAGGGTACACCATCCCCGGTTGCATTATTTTCTGTCAAAGATAGGGTACAACATTCCCTGGTTGTCTCATCCTGTTTTCAACACAGGGTACACTATCCCATGGTTGCATTATTTTCTGTCAACACAGGGTACACCATCCTCTGGATGCATTATTTTCTGTCAACACAGGGTATAACATCCCCTGGTTGTCTCATCTTGTTGCCAACACATGGTACACCATCCCTTGCTTGCATTATTTTCTGTCAACACAGGGTACACCATCCCATGGATGCATTATTTTCTGTCAACATAGGGCACACCATCCCCTTGATGCATTATTTTCTGTCAACACAGGGTACACCATCCTCCCGTTGCATTATTTTCTGTCAACACATAGTACACCATCCCTTGGTTGCATTATTTTCTGCATAGGGTATAACATTCCCTAGTAGCATTTTAGAGTGCCACGAGACTCATCTTGTTGTCAACACAGGGTACACCATTCCCTGGTTGCATTTTTTTCTGTCAACACAGGGTACACCATCCCCTGGATGCATTATTTTCTGTCAACACAGGGTACACCATCCCCCGGTTGCATTATTTTCTGTAAACACAGGGTACACCATCCCTTGGTTGCATTATTTTCTGTCAACACAGGGTACACCATCCCATGGTTGCATTATTTTCTGTCAACACAGGGTACAATATCTCCTGGTTGTCTCATCTTGTTGTTAATAGAGGGTACACCATCCCCTAGTTGCATTATTTTTTGTTAACACAGGGTACAACATCCCCTGGTGGAATTATTTTCTATGTAGGGTAAAACATTCCCTAGTAGTATTTCAGAGTGGAACGAGCCTCATCTTGTTGTCAAACAGGGTACACCATTCCCTGGTTGCATTATTTTCTGTCATCACTGGGTACACCTTCCCCTGGATGCATTATTGTCTGTCAACACAGGGTACACCATCCCCTGGTTGTCTCATCTTGTTGTCAACATAGGGTACACCATCCCCTGGTTTCATTATTTTCCATCAACACAGGGTACACCATCCCCTGGTTGCATTATTTTCTGCCAACACAGGGTACAACATCCCCTGGTTGCATTATTTTTTCTTCCTTTTCAATTCTTTTATTTTTGCAATAACAATGATAGTTTAATGTGTTTTCAATAACTCACAAAAATTTCCTAGTGCAAAATGGCGCAGAAAATATTTGTTCGTTTTATTTGTTTTTAATGGCTTGTAGGTTTTCTGCGAAGCACAGAGTAGATATGCAAAAAATAAGATTCCAGCTCTCGCAAGATAAAGTGGAACGTTTTATCTCAATACCAGCCACAACCAGCTTTGACGTAATGCATGCATAGACATATGACCAATATCATTCTTCCTATCATCTGATCGAGAAACAAGCCTGCGAGAATATTTCATAGTCTGTAGCATCAAGATCATCAAGTTTCAGTCTGAAGTCAACGGGAGAAGCAAGTCAAGAATCAAGAAAAGACTCTAGATGATATTTACTCAGACCAACGGGAGAAGCAAGTCAAGAATCAAGAAAAGACTCTAGATGATATTTAGATAGGAATTTTATAACTCTTAGATTTCAAGAGTATATAATTTTCTTTTCATTTTGATGGAATAGTAGGAACCGCGGATCGTAACCTCGACGAAACTTCGCTCGACTCTCTTTTCGAGAATACTCTGTCACACTTCTTTCACTTGAACTACACGTGACCTGATTTCCTTATAACCCTGGATATGTAGGCTGCCTAAAATAAAGGCTCGGTTACATCTTTTTCTTCTCTTCTTTTCCTTTTTAAATAATAGTAAGGTCAAAAATCAGTCACCTCGTTCATTTTCTTTGCTTGAAAACTCTTCATGTTTCCAAGCAAACAGGGGAATGCTGTGAACACCTAATTTTTGACCTCACCCGAATTCTATACTATTTTAGTGTAATCTTGATATATAAAATTGTATATTTCTCTTAATAGGTTTCATTTATGAAAATTAATAAAAAATATACAAAAAAATAATTATTTGCATTCTTAGGGTTTAACTTTTGTTCCTATTTTTAAATAGAAGAAAATTTAAAAAAATATATATTTGGTTTCTTCAAATTTTAAAAGTAAGATATAGTATTTTCATAGTATAATTTAAACTATAATGTAAATATTAGGTTTTCTTTAAATCTAAAGTATGTTTTATATGAGTGTGTGCATTTTTCTTATTCTTTTATTTAATTAAAAAAGGGGCTAGGAAAATTCAAATAAATATATATAAAAATTTAAAAATATATAAAAAAATAAAATAAAATAAACCAACTTCCTCACTTCACGTAACTTCCTTTTCCACTAACTCTCATGTTCCTAACTTCCCAATCCCCACTTTACCACTTCCTTAGAAGTTATAAAACTAATCATACTCATCTATATAAAGAGAAAGAGACTTATGTTATAAAAAAAAAGAAGAAAAAAAGAAAGGGGACAAAAACAGAACGTAAAAAGAGAAAGAAGGAAAGACAATTGAAAAAAGAGAAGAAGAAAGAGCATTGTTCTTTTAGGGTAAACATTCATTTAAAAAATTGTTTAGTTAAGTTAACTAGTGAGAAGCCGTTGTTCGAGATTTCGTTCGCGGTTCCAACTTCGTGGTTCTAGAAAAGTTAGCATTGCTAACTTTGGAAAAAAGTAGATTGTCGCTGTGATTGTCCTGAAGTCTTTACAAAAGGTTCATCTTTGCCACTTTAATATTTGGCTCATACATTGACTTGATAGAAGAAACCATTAAAAGAGATCAATTATTCTGATAAATATAGTTGATATCGTTGTCTTCTTTGTTTATCTGTAGCAAATTTTTTGGAGTATGAATAACTTTATTTGGATCTGTATTTGTTTATCACAGTTGATATTTAGTAATTTTCTTATGCCACACATCTCTTGTTCTTCACCATTGATTCAAACATAAACTGAGACCTAACATATAGTTGGTGTAATATAAAAGAAATACATTTCTTTCAATTTTTTACAAATTATATTTATGGGTTCAAATAAAAAATACATTTCAACTAAAAAAAATTATAAAAAATAAAAATGAATGAATGTCAGTCATACGTCTCTGTCGAATCCTTCATCCCTATTAGTAATTGTTTTTTTAAACAAGATCTATTCTTGTAAGCTTAAATCACTTCTGTAAATTGTTAATTTGGTCATGTATTTAGTCTTAAAAGAAAAGTATTAACAATCTATATATATATATATATATATATATATATATATATATATATATATATATATATATATATATATAGAATAACTTTATTTGGATCTGTATTTGTTTATCACAGTTGATATTTAGTAATTTTCTTATGCCACACATCTCTTGTTCTTCACCATTGATTCAAACATAAACTGAGACCTAACATATAGTTGGTGTAATATAAAAGAAATACATTTCTTTCATTTTTTTACAAATTATATTTATGGGTTCAAATAAAAAATACATTTCAACTAAAAAAAAATTATAAAAAATAAAAATGAATGAATGTCAGTCATAAGTCTCTGTCGAATCCTTCATCCCTATTAGTAATTGTTTTTTTAAACAAGATATATTCTTGTAAGCTTAAATCACTTCTGTAAATTGTTAATTTGGTCATGTATTTAGTCTTAAAAGAAAAGTATATATATATATATATATATATATATATATATACATAAAAGAGAGAAACTAGAATTACGTTACTTTTTTAGTTAAGACTATCTACAGCCTTTGTCATGTAAGCAATTTAAGTTGTTATTTTATTTTTTGAGTAAAATTTTCCCAATTACGTTAAAATTGATTGTTGAATAATATGAAATGGTGGATCTGTATTTCGAAGGATTCCTTTCGATCAAAACATATGTTTGTAAAATTCTTAAAATGATGTATAGACTATAAAAATTCCACCCACTCTAAATCCATTGACCATATATATTTGATTCACTTCTACATATAAATTATGGTGCCCACGAATATATGTACAAGGAAATGTTGCAATTTGTGATGCTATTTTGTTCGAAAACTTGAATAAGTTTTGCACCCAATAAACCAGTTTTTTATCCATAATGCAATAGCTTCACAATAATCTTAAAGTAGTTTTAGGAAAATAATAATGAACACAAGTAGTATCTTTTAGGTGTGCTTTTAATTTATTATTATGATTGTGTACACGTACGCGTGGCATGGTTAAAGCGTCGATTTTCAAATTAAAACTAAGGTATACGTTCGCGTGACTTTGGCCAAGTAATTGTAATATTAATTAAGGGCTATTAATTATGTATATGCACGCATGCTATAATTTATAACGCACTAAATAAAATGAGTACACGTACGCATGACTCGTTCCGAGATAATTTTGTAATCACGAATAATTAAGTAATTAAAAGCTGTGAAAGGTAAAATGCACATGAGTTCTAAATTATGTAATTAAAATAATTTAATTAAGCCAAGTATAATTATTAAAGCAACCGTGCTAAAACCACGGAACCTGGGAATGCCTAACACCTTTTCTCGGGTTAACAGAATTTCTTATCCAGAACTTCTGGTTTGCAGACTTTAAAAAAAACAAAAAAAACATTTCCTCGATTTGGGACTTAAAAATAAATCGGTGACTTGGGACACCAAATATGTTGGAAACACGTTCTCAAGGCTTTATACTAAAACGTGTGTTCTTATGTGTAGGTTTTGATGAATGACAAACAAGCGCAAATTGATATATGACGAAGTTCAAGTACAAGTGCACAATTGGTGGATAACGAGATTCAAGCACAAGACAAAGTTTTATAGTTTAAATGAGTCGCTCTTAATTGTGATCTTGATCCGACAACTTGACTCATCACATGGCTTCTCTCGTAAAATTACTTTTACAAAATCATGCATATTTAATTTAATGCTAAATGATTTTAAATCATGCATATTTACTTCAGTCAAAATGATTTTTAAACATGCCTCTAAAATCTGGACTAAGATAATCGATTATGTACTTATGATAATCGATTATGTTAAGCCAAGACTACATGACAATTGATTGTGAACTAATGATAATCAATTGTGTTAAGGCAGTGAGCATCAGGTTTTTCAAACCTGCATGACAATCGATTGTGAACCTTATGACAATCGATTGTGATGAGGCAGTGTACATCAAAGATTTTCAAAAACTCAGAATAATCGATTGTGAAGCTAATGACAATCGATTGTGAAGAGACAGTGTCCATCAGATTTTTCAAAGTCACAAAATAATCGATTGTGAACATATGACAATCGATTGTGTTGAGGCAGTGTCTTCCAGACTTTTTCAAAATTATTAAGTAATCGATTGTGAGTATATAACAATCGATTGTCAAGAGGCAGTGTCTAAAATGATTTTCAAAGTCTAATAAATAATCGATTGTTAACATTGCACAATCGATTGTGAAGCTGACCATTGTCGTAAAGTTTTCAAATACCGTCAGCTAATCGATTGTTGATTTTGTACAATCGATTGTTGATATTAAAATCTGGAAAAAATTTTTTGAACGTTGCTGAATAATCGATTGTTGATTTTATACAATCGATTGTTGAAATTAAAATCTGGAAAAGATATTTTGAACGTTGCTGAATAATCGATTATTGATTCTGTATAATTGATTGTTTTACGTAAAATCTGGAAATGATTTTTTGAGCGTTGCCAATAATCGATTATTGATTATGTATAATTGATTGTTTTACGTAAAATCTGGAAATGATTTTTTGAACGTTGCCAATAATCGATTGTTGATCTTGGATAATCGATTGTTAAGCGTAAAATCTGGGATTGATTTCTGGAACGATTGGCAAACAATCAATTGTAGCTTCTTGACAATCGATTGTCACTCAGTAAAATCAGCAACTCTTAATTGGCAATTAGGCAACGGTAATGCCAAGTTTTTCAACTATAAATACAGCTTCATTTCAGTGTTTTAAACACAACAACACACAACAACTGATCATTCTATTACTATAAGCTTGCATACTATTGTTTATCATTTTATATTCATTTCATAAAGCTTTTGAGAGCCAAAGTCTTGTCCATAGTTGTTGTGATCTTGAGCTTACTTCTTTTACTCATATCTACTCATTAAGGAGTGTTTTATTTGAGTGTTTAGTGTTTTGTACACTTGTAAGAGAATTGTGATTCTCTTGTTGTAAGGAACTTGTGTTTCCTTGGTCGAAGTCTTGGAGTGTTGTATCTTCGAGCAAGATTGTTGAGGCTTGTGTCCTCAGATTGTAAAGGTTGGTTAGGCACCCGTAAGCTTAACAGTGAAGTCTTGGAGTGTTATATCTCCGAGCAAAGGTGTTAAGGCTTGTGTCCTTAAGTTGTATAGGTTTGTTGAGCACCCGTAAGCTTGACAAGTTAGTGGAAAATCTCGAGAGAGTCTCTCGGGGACTGGACTAGCCACTTGTTGTGGTGAACCAGAATACATCGGTGCGTTCTTTCCTTTTTTTGTTTACTTAACGCACTTATTTATTTACTGCAAATTTCAAATTCCGCAAGTTTACGCTAAATTTTATTATAATGCTATTCACCCCCCCTCTAGCGTTAAGCATATTATCTAACAATTGGTATCAGAGCCCAACTCTCTGAAGACTTAACAGTTTGAGAGAACCATCCATGGCTTCTACTCGTGACTCTTTTGCAGGAATAGGTGAAGGTGATTTTAACATGTTGCCCCCAATATTTGATGGAAATAATTACTTATATTGGAAAGATCGGATGAGAATTTTCATCACAGCCAACAACTTTTATCTATGGCAAATCATCAAGCATGGTGATCAAATGACAACAAAAGTTGGGAAAGCCAAGGTAAGTGAATACAACACTAATGCAATAAATATGTTGTATAGCGCCTTGAATCAGGAAGACTATCAGAAAATTTCCCACTACAAAACCGCCAAAGAGATGTGGGATAAGCTGGAGGAAATGTATGAAAGCATGCCTCAAAAAGCGGACAGCTCATATGATGAATCAACTAGCCAATGTCTCATGGCAAACGAAGAAGAAGAGGTAAGTACGTCCAACTCTCACTTGCTTGAAGAAATGCAAAATGCTTATAATAAATTACATAGTGAGTTTGCTTCCAAGACTATTAAAGATTTGCAGAAAACTCTGTCGTTCCAAGAAAAAGATTTTCAAAAACAACTCTCTCTAAAAGAAAAAGATTTTGAAAAACTGGTTTTAGAAAATGAGAAGTTGAAAGAGGAAAACAAGTTTTTCGAAAAAAGAAGCGCCGATAAGCCCGAAAGCTCTATTAGAAAGTGTACTTCTTGCTTGCATCTCAAAAATGAAGTAGAAAGGCTTAAAGGCACATTAGATAAGTTTAATTCTTCGCACAAAAATTCGAATGATGTTCTTGATAATTTGAAGTCAACCAAACATGGCATAGGGTTTACGAATGAGCCTTAAGAAAAGGTTGAAGCTAAACCCCAACAACCTAAGGCTCAACCTAAGACTAATAATAAAAATGCTTATCCTAGAAATAGCAATCGTAGAACCAATATGCATGCTAGACTAAATGTTGAACATTTTAGAAGACCTAGCAATGACTTACCACCTAGAAATAACTACCCTAGAAATGATGCATATTATAGGCCAAATACTAGAAGGAATTTTGAACCCTTTAGAGCACCTAGAAATGATTTCCAATGTAGAAATAATTATTCTAGAAATGCTGCTCATAGTAGGAGAAATGATGTTCATAAAGCGCGCAATAGTCATAATGCTGAAAATAGAGTAAAGCATTTTCGTCCGTCAAGTTACTATGAACCTAGAAGGATGCATAACCCCAACGTGACTTGTCATTATTGTAGACGTATTGGTCATATTGCTCCTGCATGTTTTACACGACATAGACATATCACTCAATCACATCATTATGATATGCCTAACCTCCAAGGACCCAAAATGGCATGGGTACCAAAAGATCATTAATCTGTTTGCAGGTGTGCTTGAAAGGCTACAGTATTGTAGTAGATGCACCGAGCACGACACCTCATTGCATCAAAAGAAAATTTCGGTTAGTTATCCTTTTTGACAAAAACCGAATTGTTGATATGTGCTAGGAACCAATATTAACTTATTTGTTGTTAATTTGGTTCCCTTATTGTTGATAAGCTTAGTCGTAATAGTTGATGTGCGTTAACAATTGAGATATCCTTGTCAACAATCAATATCAATTAGCTTTGTTGATTCATATGTTGAAAACGTGTTGTTAAATGACAATTGGTGTCAATTAAGTTTACTTGTTAGTTATCTGCTTTTAAAAGATCAAAACTGTTGATATGTATTAACAGTTAGCTTGATAAAATCATTTCATTCATGATTTGATAATTGCTATCTGTGGTTTAAATAACTGTTAGTATACCGTGTGGTGTGTATTATCTATTAGCATATTCTTCAAAAGGTTTTCACTCACGTTTTTGATGACTGCTATCATCAGCTTTGAAAAATAATTGAGATGTCTCATGTTTCTAACAATTGACAAAAATCCTTATGTTAAAAATCGTCTCTTGATGAACACATCCGTTGGTCTGGATAATGGTTGGTATATTCTTCAAAATTCGATGTATGGTTGATCTGTTAACGGTCAACACTCGTTTGTAATATGCTTTACTAAAAATAACATTTTGTATCACTGTTAATAAAATAACTTTTGGTACACTTGTTATATCATCCAACAAATGGGTTTATCATTGTTTTATAACAATTGGTATATCTATGTCTTGTTGGTATGTCTTGAAAAATTTCTGATTAAGGGGAAATAGATTGCATGAAGTTTACTATCTTTTTGATGACAGAATTTCAAAACAACTCTCTATATTGGCAATGTTATTTTCTTTAAACTCTCATGCCACTAATATCTTGCATTCCAAATCTTGTGGAAAATGATATCTTAGAAAATATTTGTATTACTTTGGAGCAACTAATAAGTGTCATGCAAGGAATCTGTAAATCGCATTTGAGATATCATTGATAGACAAGCTTAATTTCTTCTTGGAGCTGCAAATTAAGCAAATGAAAGAGGGAACTTTCATTTGTCCATCTAAATGTCGCAAGGAGTTGCCAAATCAATTCGAAAAGAGCAACACCAAACCAATGGTCACTTCAATGAATTTAGATGACCATCTTGACAGAAATGTGAAAGGTAAGACGAGCAATACCAAGAACTACACAGGTATGGTCGTTCCTCACTTTACCTTATTGCTAGTAGACTTGATAAAATATTTAGCGTTTAATGTTGTGCTAAATATAAATCATGTCCAAATGAAGTATTGAATGCGGGTAAACGTTGATCCAAATGCATACATTTTAGGTTGCATTTATATTTTAATTACTGACTTGAGCGTTGGAGACGTTTAATTCTATTTTGCAGGTATCACCCTAAAGGTAGGGGGAATTATTAAGTTTTGGCACAGAACAATCGATTGTTCCAAGCAAATAATAGATTATCTTACTGTGCAGAAAATCGATTAGCAGTATCACTAATCGATTGTTTATGGTTTATGTTTATTATGCAGTTTTGTTAAATAATTGATTCTTTAACTACAAAATCAATTTCCGTCTCAGCCATTCAGTAATGCTTTTCCAAAACAATCGATTGTTTCAAATATAATCGATTATTCTCAAAATCAAAAAATTTCTGTGCTTACTGTAACATAACAATCGATTACCATATTTTGACAATCGATTATTTCATGTCAGTAATTCAAATTTTTTTACCGTTTGGTTCTGCAATCGATTTGTGTCAGTTCCGAGATTCAGTCAAATCTTAATGACAATCGATTATCTCATTCCAACAATCGATTGTCTAACGGTCAGTAAGATTTATTTTTACCGTTTCTGACTGTTTCAGCTCTCAATTTTCTGCAGATTTCTTCATTAATGAAATGCCTTTCTCCCCTCTATAAATAGGATCCACATATGTTCATTTTTATTCACTCAAGCATCAACTTTAGCTCTTAAACTATCAAAATTCTTTCAAGTCTCTTGCAAATTCCAGCAATACTCAGTGAAAATGTCGGGCCGTCACTCCAAACGTTCCCGTTCTGCTAGGTATGATGCATCCTCCTCTGCTGCTCCAAACTATCCTTACCAAGATGGTTCCGTTCTTTATTTTAATTCTGACATCGAGCTTACTCGATTTTTAACAAAATTTGAAAAGCGCGACATTCTTTCTCCCCGCTTTTCAACCAACAAGTATCTTGAATCTTATGGCCCTGCTGCAAATATGCTCAAAAATTGTCAACTTCTTGACTTCTTACTTCTTACCCATCCTTACATCAATACTACATTGATTCAAGAATTTTACTCCAACCTTCATGAGGATGATGACGGTGAGCTTGTGACAAATATAAATGGTGTTCAAATTCTTCTTTCCGATGAAAACCTTCATACCATTGCCCGTCCTCATAGTGGCGAAGACATTTTTCGGTACATCGGCGAGGCCAGAGCCCTTTTTGATGAAACTGTCCTCCTACATCAAACCGGACTTACTTCTTATGATCCAAATCTTTCTTCCCGTCATCCTACAATTACGGGAATGGATCCAAATTATCGGTTGATTTTCTATTTCATCACCCGAGTCCTCAAGCCTCGCAAGCACAACCATACCACCATTTCCCAAGAGGACACCAAGCTCATGCATGCCATAATAACCGGAGCTAGCATCAATTGGTGTCGGTTCGTCAAGATTCACATGCGTGACGCTATCGGAGATGATAGGCCTCTTCCTTATGCTCTCCTCATCATGAATTTTCTTGAAGCCTCCGGATTCATCACTTCCAACGGTCTTCTCAAAAAGAGTACCAAGAAGTGGGAAATTTCAGAATCCTCCTTTCATCATGACGGTGATCATGCAGCGCCTGCTCCTCCTCCAACCCGTCGAACTCGTCCGCCTCAAGAGCCCACTCTCCAATCCATTTCCGACCAAATTGCTTCCTTGACCACCTCTGTTGGTCAATTGACTCATGAGATCCATGTATATTTTGACCATGTTCATTATCCATATGCGGGTCTTGTTCCCTTCGAAGCAGTGCCGGATGATGAGGCGGGAAATGATGATGAATGATTTTTTTATTCTGATATGTTTTATTGTCCCCTCCTTATGTAATTGTTTTCTCTTTCCAATAAATAAACAAGTTTTATTTACATCTTTGGCATCTTCTTATATTATTGTTGCTAATGGCAAAAGAGGGAAGATAACGGGTATGCACTCTCAATATTTATAAGCTTAAATTGAGGGGGAATTCATATATTGAGGGGGAACTAATCGCATACTTATTGCATATCTTTACTTGTCTTGAATCATAATTATAAATTGTTTAAGTTGCATATCCCGCTTAAAGTTTGCCATTATCAAAAAGGGGGAAATTGTTGGAAACACGTTCTCAAGGCTTTATACTAAAACGTGTGTTCTTATGTGTAGGTTTTGATGAATGACAAACAAGCGCAAATTGATATATGACGAAGTTCAAGTACAAGTGCACAATTGGTGGATAACGAGATTCAAGCACAAGACAAAGTTTTATAGTTTAAATGAGTCGCTCTTAATTGTGATCTTGATCCGACAACTTGACTCATGACATGGCTTCTCTCGTAAAATTACTTTTACAAAATCATGCATATTTAATTTAATGCTAAATGATTTTAAATCATGCATATTTACTTCAGTCAAAATGATTTTTAAACATGTCTCTAAAATCTGGACTAAGATAATCGATTATGTACTTATGATAATCGATTATGTTAAGCCAAGACTGCATGACAATCGATTGTGAACTAATGATAATCGATTGTGTTAAGGCAGTGAGCATCAG
Organism: Nicotiana benthamiana; assembly: GCA_034376525.1. Lineage (NCBI taxonomy): Eukaryota > Viridiplantae > Streptophyta > Magnoliopsida > Solanales > Solanaceae > Nicotiana > Nicotiana benthamiana. The sequence continues at coordinate 774,032 of CM067327.1, read as the reverse complement.
GTTTTTCAAACCTGCATGACAATCAATTGTGAACCTTATGACAATCGATTGTGATGAGGCAGTGTACATCAAAGTTTTTCAAAAACTCAGAATAATCGATTGTGCAGCTAATGACAATCGATTGTGAAGAGACAGTGTCCATCAGATTTTTCAAAGTCACAAAATAATCGATTGTGAACATATGACAATCGATTGTGTTGAGGCAGTGTCTTCCAGACTTTTTCAAAATTATTAAATAATCGATTGTGAGTATATAACAATCGATTGTCAAGAGGCAGTATCTAAAATGATTTTCAAAGTCTGATAAATAATCGATTGTTAACATTGCACAATCGATTGTGAAGCTGACCGTTGTCGTAAAGTTTTCAAATACCGTCAAGTAATCGATTGTTGATTTTGTACAATCGATTGTTGATATTAAAATCTGGAAAAGATTTTTTGAACGTTGCTGAATAATCGATTGTTGATTTTATACAATCGATTGTTGAAATTAAAATCTGGAAAAGATTTTTTGAACGTTGCTGAATAATCGATTATTGATTCTGTATAATCGATTGTTTTACGTAAAATCTGGAAATGATTTTTTGAGCGTTGCCAATAATCAATTATTGATTCTGTATAATCAATTGTTTTACGTAAAATCTGGAAATGATTTTTTGAACGTTGCCAATAATCGGTTGTTGATCTTGGATAATCGATTGTTAAGCGTAAAATCTGGGATTGATTTATGGAACGATTGGCAAACAATCGATTGTAGCTTCTTGACAATCGATTGTCACTCAGTAAAATCAGCAACTCTTAATTGGCAATTAGGCAACGGTAATGCCAAGTTTTTCAACTATAAATACAGCTTCATTTCAGTGTTTTAAACACAACAACACACAACAACTGATCATTCTATTGCTATTAGCTTGCATACTATTGTTTATCATTTTATATTCATTTTATATTCATTTCATAAAGCTTTTGAGAGCCAAAGTCTTGTCCATAGTTGTTGTGATCTTGAGCTTACTTCTTTTACTCATATCTACTCATTAAGGAGTGTTTTGTTTGAGTGTTTAGTGTTTTGTACACTTGTAAGAGAATTGTGATTCTCTTGTTGTAAGGAACTTGTGTTTCCTTGGTCGAAGTCTTGGAGTGTTGTATCTCCGAGCAAGATTGTTGAGGCTTGTGTCCTCAGATTGTAAAGGTTGGTTAGGCACCCGTAAGCTTAACAGTGAAGTCTTGGATTGTTGTATCTCCGAGCAAAGGTGTTAAGGCTTGTGTCCTTAAGTTGTAAAGGTTTGTTGAGCACTCGTAAGCTTGACAAGTTAGTGGAAAATCTCGAGAGAGTCTCTCGGGGACTAGACTAGCCACTTGTTGTGGTGAACCAGAATACGTCGGTGCGTTCTTTCCTTTTTTGTTTACTTAACACACTTATTTATTTCCTGCAAATTTCAAATTCCGCAAGTTTACGCTAAATTTTATTATAACGCTATTCACCCCCCCCCCTCTAGCGTTAAGCGTATTATCTAACAAAATAAACTATTCCAAGTGGCGACTCTAATAAATAAAATAATTCCATTTCGAATAATGTCACTTTAATTGGAAAAACTCCTATCCCCTTGGGGTGTGTAACAAAAGAAGGTGTGACATCGACCCCCTAGCTTGGGGCATGGTGGCCTCAATATTTTCTGGTTCGGGATCTTGGACTAAGACTCCCCATCGACCTCTTCGCATGGGAATGGTCTGATTTTGGAATCAGCTAGTTCAGACGACCCCTATACCACCACACCTACCCGCATACGGGCCACCAACTAGGATTTCTCTTCTTCAGACTCGTCCCTTAATCAACGGATCGAGTCCGAAGATATAATACTGGTGTTTCCCCTTGGCTTGCACAACCTCTTGTTCGGTTTCTTCTTTTTTGGGAGAGAGGAACTCGGGGTCCTTTTCCTCTTCTTTTCATCACCCTACTTCGGAGCAGGGGGATCGAGAGGCACGTCCTCATCACCGGATGGAGACCTCATAGCACCAAAATTAGGGAGACCTGAAAAGAAAATAGAACGGATAAGATTTCAACAATGCAAGGAGGAAATCATACAGTATTGAATCAGAGGAGGAAACTTACCGTGATTACGAGTCTCCCATCGACCATTCGATTACTCCATCCAAGCAGCTCAGAGTAGGGCTGTGCATGGATCGGATGGGATCGGATTTAGCACATTTCATATTCGAATTTCGGATTTGGATTCTATAAAATGCAATCCAAATCCGATCAGAATGATATCAGATTGAATCGAATGTTAAATTTTGGATCGGATCAGATCTCGGATCATATTATTATGCCTCAAAGTTAAACTAATATGTATATTTTCTTTATAAAAGAAGCAATACATTAAGAAAACTTCATGTTTAAGCAATTATGAGAGTAATATGGTGCCAATATAGTTAAATATAGTAATTGTAAAGGTAATAACTTGGAGATATGTAGGGGAAGTATTGAGTATCCGAAATTAAAGTGTAGTATTTATACATGACCTAATAACTTAGGATTTAAGATCGACTCAGATTAAAATATACCAATCCGAATCCGATCCGAAATTTGAAAATTTTGAAAACACAATTCGAAACTCGATCCAATCCAAAATCTAAATCCGATCCGAATGAAAAACCTAGTCAGAGTATGGTCTCTCTGACACCAGGCAGTCGAACCATTGTTTGAGTTCAGGAACTACATCCGGCACTTGGGCCACAACTGAAGCACCAAAAACATCTATAAGGAAAAAGATAAGAGGAAAAACTACAAGATCAAAAATTCAAGGCGAAGTACTACTTACGATTTATGTTCCATTTCCCAGGAAATGACATGTCTTCGGTAGGGATCAGGTTTGAGGTCTTTATCCAAACAATTGACTCATCAAACCTCGATCCTGATCCTCATCTATACTCGAGAACGTGGCATTGTTGGCTCGACGGGCAAGCTTGATCAACCCTCATCGATAGAGTAGGGGACTGTAAAGGCGCATAAGGTGATCGATGGTGAAGGGACATCCTTCCATCTTGCTTAATCAAAGGAGAACTACTATTCTCCAGAAGGAAGGATGGATCTGGCCGAGTGTAACGTCGTACCTTTTGCAAAAAGTGATGATGATAGGATATAAGGGGCCCAACGTGAATGGTTAATAAAACCCTCCACATGTTTATTGACCCAGTTGAAATCCTCCTTAACCTTGGTAAGGAGAACATCAGTAATAGTGCATATATACCTCGAGACCGGTTTTCATCCACCCGGTACGGAGGAGGTATTTTCAATATTAAAATCAGCAACAGTAGGTTACCTTGCCGGAACAAAATCCTCAAGGGGATATTCCGCCGCAGCTCCATCGCCAGCGGCTCGTGAAGAAGAGACAATCTCATTTTGCGGCACAAATTTAGAGGTTTTTGCCATTGTAGAGTAGAAGAAAAGGAATTAGGATGGTATGCAATTTGCTAAAAGTTCAAGAAATTTGGGTGCAAGAATTGCAAAGCAAAGAGATTTTCGAAGAGAAGCAAGAATGAAGAGGCTTTGAACGTAAAGTTTGAATAGAGGAAGGTTTTGTTACTTATAATGTGCCAGATATTACTCCGAACTCATGGCGGCCGACCTGCAACTGACATGCATTAATGCCTGGGTAACTGGACCGACGGGACATTTCTAGTTGTTGCTTACGACATGATCGGGTGTATCAATAACGTTTGTCGCTTATGTCATGGCCTATCTAGACTGAGCATAGGAGTTCATATCGTTTCTCGTCAATCTTCTCTCCGTGAAACGAGTGGACTATCTTTATACGGTCAAAATCGAGATCGTCCTTTGTATGACTAATTGAGACTGGAACATGTTATGTCAAGGTTCAACCTCATATTATATTGAATCATGATGCAAAGTTAGATCGCCGAGCTCGTGACTCAGAGATCGATCAAGATCAAGATCGAACAAAATAGAGATCAAGTAAGATCGAGGGAAGACTACCGAGCCAAATAACAGAAAATCAAAATATCCACAATTAGGTGAGCATCACGGCAGAAATCTCAGCACGTACCAAGAAGAGGCCGATTAATGAGCTAATCATGAGATTTCTTACCTCATATAGAATTGTATCAAGAGTAGAACGTCCCTACTATATAAAGGGGGTCTGATAATTTATAAAACACATCATATTCACGTAATACAAAGCAAAACACTGCCATTTCTAGATTTCATTCTCCTGTTACTCTGTTCATAAATCAGTTGAAATATCTTTTCGTTCAAGGGTGGCTTAAATCGAGGGCCAAAGCTATTTAATTTGTGTGGTTTATAATTATTCTTTTATCATCAATTTTAATATTAATTTATTTTTCTCAATTTATATAAAGTTATATCACGTATCCTTAAAACTGCTTATAAATTCAATTGTTATTCGATTTAGGGTAAACAGAGTGATATACAACAAAAAAAGTTGAAACGATTTCTAGACATTATTCAAAAATTTACTTAAACGGTAATTATAAGTAAATATTTCATATTAAATATTAACAAGTAACTTAATAAAAATAATGATTAATTTTTTATATTTGATTTCATTAGATCAATCAAGTAAAAATATTTATACATCCTCAGTATATACATCATCAAAGCCAGGCTCCAAATGATGAAATTGTATGGGTCAAAACTTGACCTCGCGATAATGAATGGATCAACGCATTTATTAAAGTCTATTTATGGCTAATAAATGGTATGGCTATTTATTCATAAGATTGTCGGGTAGTTATCCAATTTGACAATGAAAGCCACGGTATGGCCGACCTCACGAGAGCGTCCCCTCAATGTGGTCCCAACTCCTCTACACCAGCTGGCAGATCTCCTAGCTATTAATACTATGAGAAAGAACCCTAAAAGAAGGTTGCTTCTTCTTCTTCGTATCTACTCCTAAAAGAAGGGATAATACTTCATTGTAAGGCTCTGAACCTCTCGATAGAGAGACATACCAAACCAATATTATTAATAAAAGATCTTCACCCTCCTCCTTTTGCCTAATATCTACTCTCTCTTGCATTTATTTCTTTGGTCTTTTAATTTATTATGATATGCTATGATTGGCCCTCCATTTATTTCGATTATTTTATGCTTCCAAAGTAAATGAAAACTTTTAGCTAAACAAATTGGCGTCGTCTATGGGGATTTCATAGCAGAACCACGTAATTTATCCTTTGACCGAAAAAGGAAAATGAACAACCCAGCTCGAACGAGCAAAGGGAAGAAGAACAAGAAGAAGAAGAAGAAGAAGAAGAAGAAGAAGAAGAAGAAGATCCCCCATCTCTATGAGGATAATAGGCCTAAGGTACCTCACCCCCAATCCACACGGGATCTTGTCAAAAGGGGGGACAACACGAAAGCATCTGTCTAGCCGAGATCTATAATGGGGTGACCCACGCGAGCCGGTCAAAAAGGCCACAAGCGTAAGATGGGAAAGATCAAAAACCATAAGCAAATCCCAACCCCCAGCACGAAGCGGGTTATGTGGAAAAATAACAAAGGTTCGACTACGGTTGAACAGTAGTACATGCAATGCACCCTCACACAAAAGTTCAACTACGGTTGAACTGGGATTCGTGCTATGTGCCTTCGACTTCAAATATTACAATGGTTCAACTACGGTTGAATGACAGTTCAAGCTATTCGCCTTCAATTCAGGATATGTGCCTTCAGTTCATGCTATGTGCCTTCAATTCAGGCTATGCGCCTTCAGTTCAGGCTATGTGCCTTCAAGTCAGGCTACACGCCTTCACCCAAAAAGTTCAACTACGGTTGAACTGAGACGCAGGCTATGTGCCTTCGAATCTAAATATTACAATGGTTCAACTATGGTTGAATGGCAGTTCAGGCTATGCGCCTTCAATTCAGGCTATGCGCCTTCAGTTCAGGCTATGCACCTTAAATTTAGGCTATGCGCCTTCAGTTCAGGCTATGTGCCTTCAATTCAGGCTACGTGTCTTCACCCAAAAAGGTTCAACTACGGTTGAACTGGGACTCCGTCTATGTGCCTTCTACTTCAAATATTACAATGGTTAAACTATGGTTGAACGGCAGTTCAGGCTATGCACCTTCAATTCAGGCTATGCACCTTCAGTTCAAGCTATACGCCTTCAATTCGGGCCATGCGCCTTCAGTTCAGGCTATGTGCCTTCAAGTCAGGCTACGCGCCTTAACCCAAAAAGTTTAACTACGGTTGAAGCGAGACTCAGGCTATGTGCCTTCAACTCCAAATATTACAATGTCTCAACTACGGTTGCACGGAATTTTGGGCTGTGCGCCTTCAATTCAGGCTATGCGCCTTCAGTTCAGGCTATGCACCTTCAATTCAGGCTATGCGCCTTCAGTTCAGGCTATGTGCCTTCAATTCAGGCTACGCGCCTTCACCCAAAAAGTTCAACTACAGTTGAATTGGGACTCAGGCTATGTGCTTTCGACTTCAAATATTACAATGGTTTAACTACGGTTGAACGGCAGTTCAGGCTATGCGCCTTCAATTCAGGCTATCGCCTTCAAATCAGGCTATGTACCTTGAATTCAGGCTACGCGCCTTCACCCAAAAATTTCAACTACGGTTGAACTGGGATTCAGGCTATGTGCCTTCAACGTCAAATATTACAATGGTTAAACTACGGTTGAACATCAGTTCAGGCTATGTGCCTTCAGTTCAGGCTATAAGCCTTCAATTCAGGCTATGCGCCTTCAGTTCAGGCTATGTGCCTTTAAATTAGGTTACGCGCCTTCATCCAAAAATGTTCAACTACGGTTGAACCGGGACTCAGGATATGCGCCTTCGACATAGGCTACGCGCCTTCAAATATTATAAAAGTTCAACTACGGTTGAACAGCAATACAGGCTACGCGCCTTCACATAAAGATTCAACTATGGTTGAACTGGGACTCAGGATATGCGCCTTTGACTCAGACTGTGAGCCCTCAAATAGAAGTTCAACTACGGTCGAACGGCAGTACATGCTATGTGCCTTCACACAAAAATTTCAACTAAGGTCAAGCTGGGACTTAGACTATGCGCCTTCGAAAGCTACAAAGGTTCAACTATGGTTGAACGACGGCTCAGGCTATGTGCGTTCACCCAAAAGTTCGACTACGAGTTAGACTAGGTGTCCGTCCAAATGCTTCTACCACTGTGAAGTACAAAAGAATTCAACTATGAGGCGAACCAGAACTCAGGCTACACGCTTCCGTCACAAAAGCTGCGAACTCAACCATAGACAAACCCTAGGTCGGGCCAAGTGCCCCGCCGTTCAAGTAAGTACGACTAACTCAAACTAAAGTGTTGACCCGCGCAAAGTTCGGTCCAAGTTGAATTACAAGGCCGTGCTTTACCTTACCACGACCAGTAGTTCAACTAAGCCCTAACTGGGACTAAGGCTATGTGCCGCCACTACCCAAGCACGACTAAAACCCACTCTCCCAAGTGGAGGAAGGTGATGACCAAGAGCATCTATCTATGGCCAAGGCTATCCACATCAATCGCCTCCTAAGACGAAGGGTCGGTTATACAATGGTCGAAATCACTTAACCGGTTGAGACTATTAACATGCCCACCAGAAGAATTCTAAAGAAAAAGCATTACAAACAGGCATAAAAAAAAATATAATGTATTCAAGACAAAACAAACAGAAAAGAAGAAAACCTCATATATTCACAATATTTACACGGTGTTACCCCCCAATTACATTGGCCTAAGGCCGGCAAAGAAAAAAGAGAAAAAAAAAATCAGAATCTAAACAAACATTACAAATTTTTTCACTCGGCACCCTTAGCGCCCCCCTCGGCATTATCAACGCCCTCAGCGCTATCATCTCTCCTGGGGGTAGATGGATCAAAACCACATTCAAGGCGGGTTTCACGAGCCTTTTGGCGAGCCTCCTCGTAAGTGGCTTCAAACACGACGCCAGCCTCCCATAGCCGCCTGTACACGTCGAGCTGAGCCTCGGTATACGTCCATAGCTCACGAGCAAGACCAAAAGCAGCGACCTGATCCCTCAGGCACTGGTTCTCGGCCTCCAAGGCCGCAATCCGTTCCGGTGCACCGTGGGCATCCCCATCGCAGATGGTAATGCGCCCCTCTAACGATAATTTTCGAAAAGTAGCGGCGGCCCTCTCTAATCCACGCTCCCTTTCCTGGGCACGGATGGTCACCTGCAGTGCCTCAATCCTCGCCAGGGCGTCCTCTGCCTGCCTCCTTGAAGTGGCGGCCACAGATTCTAGGGCATCCACCTGCCTGGTATAAGTCTCAGCGGCCTCCGCCGCTGCAGCCAGATTTTGGCGCTCCCTCTCGGCAGCCGCCCTCCTCTCAACATCCACCCCTTCGCTCACCTGACGGAGCTGCTCCTCAAGAGTGAATTCCCTGCTGAGGATCTATTGCAAGCGAAGCTCCCTCCGTGCTAGCACTTCTACAAACTCCAGGTTCCGCGGGTCGTTCCTTATGCGCTCACGCAAGCCACGACTCCGATCACGGTAGCAGCGATACTTCCCCAACAGCCGCGCAAAAAGCACCAAACTAGCATTAGCCCGCCTAATGCTCTCCACCTCCAGGAAACATGTCTATAACGAACAGAATGAGAGTTAGCACGAGAAAATATGCTAAGAAGGAGAACGAACCAAAGTTTTTTCACATACCTTCATACTTAGGGCGGCCACCTCACCCATCAGTTCGACGTCCTAAATGCCCCTTACGGACGTGCTCTCCGCTTCCGAGCACAGGACTCTGAACATCGTCACTAGGTTCTCCTCATCGAGAACCAGGTTCAGGCCGTTAGAAATCTCTAAATAACGATAATCCCCCTCGTCCTGCACGGCCGAGCGGGTATAACCCTCCTGAGCAAGACGGATGTCCTCGGGATCCATATCGGACTCCGAATCATCGCCCTCTCGTGAAATGCCCTTCCGCCTGCCACCCTGGAAATAGAGGCTTCCGCCGCCTGAGACGTCAACGCACCCACATTCATCGTGACTTCGACGCCTTCCATCTCCACCAAAACAGCTGTCGAGGAACCACCTTCCCTCGTAGCAACAAGAACAGAAACTTGAGCCGCCGAAGCGACTATATCACCTTGGCCTAAGCCAACCGGGGCAACCCCCACAGAGCACTTACTTTCTCCGCCGACGACGAAGAATCTAAACTGATCACCACCGGGAGGGCCGGGGTAAACGCCACCCTGCGCCGAGCCAACGACCTCTCATCTTCTTCTTCATCTCCATTCGGTGATTGCTCCGCCCTGGAACGTACGACCCCTTAATACTCCTCAACTCGGGGCACGGGCCATACCAGAGAGTGTGCAGCTAAAGACTCCACCGAAGTGGCCCTCAGAATCGGACGAGGTGCCGGCATTGTGATCATTCAGGCAGTCGCCCCCAGCTTGCGGAAAGCAAGCTGAGGAGCCGTCATGCGCCGTGGTTGTTCTGACCAACCAAAGAAAAAGGGTTAGGTAAGAGGAACTAAGGACTACGAAGAAAAAGTAATAATCAACAAATCAGATTCTTACCAGCAGCCGGCATGCGGCCATGGGCCTCCTAGAAAGACGCCCACGTGAAAATCCCCGTTGTAACAGGGAGCACGGCCTCAACCCACTCGCGGATGCCTGAAATTGGCACCGGTGGCGCACCTCCCGCTATGACACAAAAAGAAAATCGTTAAATACAAACATAAAGCAGAACTCTTAGCCCAAAATGAATCAAGGCCAGCATAAAAGAAACTTACGTGCATGGTTCCACTCCTCCGGGAAGTCAGTGGCGCAAGCCACCAGGTGCTCGGTCCTGATGTAAAAGAAATACTCGAAAGGATGGGTAGCGACCTCGTCATCGAGTGCTGCTGCTAAGCCTTCAGTCCCACGAGGCACCAACCGAATCACAGTACCACGCACCTTCTGAGGGGCGTACAGAGTCAATACGTGCCCCAGTGTAACTTCCCTACGTGCCAAATCCGCATATTTAATCAGCATCGCCAATAATTTGTAGTAAGAGCTGACCAGGGTACAGCCTGTAATACCAGCAAAGGTCCACCACCAAGAGGAAGCCTAAATCCTAGCCTGAAGGGGTAGGCGTAGAAGACGCAGTACCCTCGATGGCCGATATGCACCCTGTCGCTGCTCCTGGCCAGGACGATGTCGGAAAAGCATGGAATCTCACACTGCTCCCTCAGTTGAGCAATGTCGACTTCCCCCATCAATGGGGCCTCATCCACTTGATTTCTCCCTCGGGGTTGGTAAAATCGGTCGCCAGACCGCCAGGCATGGAAAGCATGTCGGTTACCGACAGGAACCGATCAACAGTCGGCGAATTAGTGGCTCCCGCCACAGTAGATGTACCCTCTGCCGCCGCAACCGCCACCGGAACTGCATCGAAACGGGAATTGCTCGCCATTATCAATATAATGGAAAGAAGATAGTAAGATTCACTGGAAAAACAAGAGAATAAGAAGACCCGACGAAAATGACGGAGAATGAATCAACAAGGAATGAAAAGCCAGATAATCTGAAAGCAAGAAATCTTATCTCTCTCAAAATTCCACTTAGACAGATATCGGAAAAGTGAGAACTGAGCAACACAACCCCTTTTTAATGGGCAAATCATGAATGACCCTCACGGATCCCAAAGGTCACCATTAACTACCATACCAACAGCAAAACGATTCAGACCAACGGTAATGAGCACCATTATGACAGATACCATTGAACGGTCATTCAACCGTCAATCAGTACGTCCCCTACGAAACAGTTGGGACAAACTCGAGGTGCCATGGGCACACCCCATGCATCACCATGCATATGGTGCTCCCATTATACGCGGTAAGCGTGATCGTGCTCTCCCCATGCACATAAAAATGGATACGGCCCTCTCTAAAATAAAAATGGCTACGGCCATCTCCAAAAGAAAAATGGCTACGGTCGTCTCTAAAGTAAAAATGGCTACGGCCATCTCCAAAAGTAAAAATGGCTACGGCCATCTCCAAAAGAAAAATGGCTACAGCCGTCTCTAAAGTAAAACTGGCTACGACCATATCCAAAAATGAAAGTGGCTGAGGCCATCTTCAAAAGAAAAATGGCTACGGCCGTCTCTAAAGTAAAAATGGCTACGGCCATCTCCAAAAGAAAAATGGCTACGGCCGTCTCTAAAGTAAAAATGGCTACGACCATCTCCAAAAGAAAAATGGCTACGGCAATCTCTAAAGTAAAAATGGCTACGGCCATCTCCAAAAGAAAAATGGCTACGACCGTCTCTAAAGTAAAAATGGCTACGGCCATCTCAAAAGAAAAATGGCTACGACCATCTCTAAAGTAAAAATGACTATGGCCATCTCCAAAAGAAAAATGGCTACGACCATATCCAAAAGAAAAATGGCTACGACCGTCTCTAGAGTAAAAATGTCTAAGGCCACCGCCAAAAGATGAATGGCTACGACCGTCTCCAAAGTAAAAATGGCTACGACCGTCTCCAAAGTAAAAATGGCTACGACCATCTCTAAAGTAAAAATGGCTACACCCATCTCTAAAGAAAGAATGGCTACGGCCGTCTCCGAAGAACAAAGGACAGCGATTGTCTTCGCGACGCGTAAACGCATAAGGTTATTGGTGGAATCCGCTCATCGAGCTCGACCTGAGCTCGACCTCAATAAGCGGAGGGAGTATTTGTATGTGTCAAAACTTGACCTCGCGATAATGAAGGAGATCAACGCATTTATTAAAGTCTATTTATGGCAAATAAATGATATGGTTATTTATTCACAAGATTGTCGGGTAGTTATCCAATTTGACAGTTAAAGCCACGGTATGACTGACCTCACGATGGCGTCCCCTCAATGTGGTCCCAACTCCTCGAAACCAGCTGGCAGATCTCCTAGTTATAAATACTAAGAATAAAGAACCCTAAAAGGGGGCTGCTGCTTCTTCTTCGTATCTACTCCTAAAAGAAGGGAGGATACTTCATTGTAAGACTCTGAACCTCTCGATAGAGAGGCAAACCAAACTAATATTATTTAGGGAGAAGAGTCTAAAATGCCCTTCAACTATCGACGTAGGTCTAAAAATGCCCTCCATCCACCTATTGGGCCAAATATGCCCTTCCGTTAATGTTTTCGGCTCAACAATAGCCTTTGTTAATTTTTGTGGCTCAAAAATGCCCTTTGAGTTAACGGAGGGACACGTGTCATCCTCTTGTTAGCTCATTCTAAATATTTCTTAATTTATTAAAAAAACTCATTATTCATACATGAAAAATACTTTTCTAAAGCAATTAAAAAGGGATTTTTTCCCAGTATTTACAAAAAAAATAAAAAAAATGTAAAATATTTTTTTCTAAAATACTTACATAAATTAATTAGTTTTTCTTTTGTAAAAACGGAAAAAAATCCCGTTTTTATTTAGTTTTTAGTAAAAAACTGTTTTAAACTTTTTTAAACTAAATTGGAATTTTTTTTTTAGAAAACTGGATTTTTAGAAAACTGTATGTTTTTTGTAAAATCAGTTTTTTAGAAAACTGGATTTTTTAAAATCTGTTTTTTAGAAAATCGAGTTTAGAAAAACAAATTCTAAAAACACATTTTTAGAGAATCCAGTTAAAAAAATACAATTTTCGAAAAAAGTAGATTTTACAAAAAAAAATCCAGTTTTAGAAAAATCTGTTTTTACAAAAAAATCTAGTTTTAAAATAAAGTGTAAAACAGTGTTTTTTTAAAAATCCAGTTTTTTACTAAAAAGTAAAGAAATAAAGAATTTTTTTCCAGTTTTTTAAAATAGTACAGATTTTTTAATAAAATTTTGTAAGTATTTTAGAAAAAAATATTTTTAACTTTATTTTTTTTTTTTTTGTAAATACTGGGGAAAAAGTTCTCTTTTAATTGCTTTAGAAAATTATTTTTTATGTATGAATAATGAGTGTTTTTAATAAATTAAGAAATATTTAGAATGAGCCAACAAGATGATGACACGTGTCCCTCCGTTAACTCAAACGGCATTTTTGAGCCACAAAAATTAACAAAGACTATTGTTGAGCCGAAAACACTAACGAAAGGATATATTTGGCCCAATAGGTAGATGGAGGACATTTTTAAACCTACGCTGATAGTTGAAGGGCATTTTAGACCCTTTTCCTTATTATTAATAATAGATCTTCACCCTCCTCCCTTTGCCTATTATCTATTATCTCTTATATTTATTTTTTTTATCATAATTATTTCGATTTTTTATGCTAAACTTTGAGCTAAACAGAAATAAAGAAATGTTTGATTAACATAGAAATTGTCGGCGGTTGAATATATATCGCCAAATCGGCCGTCGCGTGCGCCCGACCATCTGAAAATCAAAAGAAGATGATTGGCTAGTAATAATGCCGCTTCATCCAAAACGCTTTTTTATTTTCATGTGTAATCTGTTCATGATTTACGGTTCATATCTATCATTAAACATAAGAGTTATGCCTTCTTTCTCATCCATCCCTTATCCTTCACTTCGCTACTGTTATACTCCTTTTTTATTTTAATTCAGAATAAATATTTAGTTATGTAATTAAGAAAAAATTCAATTTATTTATATAAAATAATTTATATATGCATATTCCTAACATACTTTTTTACTCTTCACATTAGATATTCAAGTAAAGATAGTTTAATCATAAAAGTTATTTTTTGTATAAAATTTAGTATTTTCTTAATGGACGTGTTAAAATAAAATAAATATTTATTATAAATAAGAGGAAATAATCTTTTATTATTTAACATTTGGCATTGCTACCTATCCTTGCGACACGTATGCAATTGGGCCGCAGTTAGCTGCATAAAAAAGTCTTCAATTATGCCATGCACGTTCACACAAACTTCCATCCATCTCACCATGTCTGCTTCAACTTGTGCATAATACTATTAAGTAATCTATTCCTCCCTCCTGTCCATAATAAATATCTGTTTTAATTTTTAATTTTAGTCCAAAATAAGTATTCAGTTAAGTAATTAAGAAAAAATTCAATTTATTTTTACTTTTTTACCCTTGTGTGCATATCCCTAAAAAATTTCTCTCTCATCACATTAACTTACTAAATAAGAGTAATTTATCATACTAAGTAATTTTGTATAGGATTTAATATTTTTTTTAATGAATGTGTTAAAAGTAGGACCGAGGGGAGTATTAATTAAACAGGTTTTGATTAAGTACAATGAATAACGGCGAGATCTTTGGTTGATGAGTTGAATCATTCTTGGAAGGGACAATTGCACTTTGATCTCTTCATTATTTGTAAATTCTAACTTTGATCCTGTGATATGTGGCTAAGATGTTTAAACTTTAATTTCTTAAAATATGTTTTTTAGTCCCGTATTTTGTAAAAAAATGTTATATTTAAATAATATTCAGAAGTATTATCATCCTCAAATATGGAACCAGTATCAATTTAACACACACATATATACACCCTCATTTGTATGTACATTTGCAGTCTCAGTGCGACAATCACGTCAACGTCCACTTTGTGCGTTTTCATATGAAGTATTAACTTACTTAAACCAAGAACATCACGTACATAAATATTTTTGACAATTAAATGGGAATCCTGTATGGAGAGAGAAATTGAAGATGAGCAGCATAGGAGAATCTTAAGAGTCCACCTAATTGGTTTTTTGACCTTTCACCTTACCCATTTTCAGAAAACTAAATAGATATACATATAAAAAAGAGAATGGCAAATATTTTGTTCTAACTACCTTCCGTCACAATGGCCTCTACCAACGTTGTTCCCCAGTAAAACTAAAATAATACTAAATTTATTAATATTGTTATGAAATAATATAAAAGACAAGAACAATAACTCAAGAACAAGAGCAAATAGAGAGAAGAGTAGAGAGAGTTCTTCTTATTGATACTTAGAGAATGTTAGGAGTGATTTACAATGGTAGAGGGCACCTCTATTTATAGGGAGAGGGATGATTTATCTACCAAGAATAGAACTCTAGGATCTCTCTAATTAAAGACATTCACCTTAAATAGAAGTGTGTTTATAACACTCCCCCTTGAATGTCTATTCAATGATGTGCCTCGTTAAAACCTTAAAACAAAACCCAATGGGAAAAATTAAAGTAAGGAAAAAGAGTACACATGTTTGAATATGCGCCTATTGGTTGCCTCGTTAAAAACCTTGCAAGGAAAACCCGGTGGGACAAAACCTTGTAAGGGAAAAAGAGTGCAACGCGCATTAAACTCCCCCTGATAAGAACATCAATTTATGTCCTTAAGTCTTCGCATCCCGATCTTGTGAACTAGCTTCTTGAAGGTTGACTTTGGTAGAGATTTTGTGAACAAATCAGCCATATTGTCGCTTGAACGAATCTGTTGAACATTGATATCACCATTCTTTTGAAGATCATGTGTGAAGAATAACTTTGGTGAAATATGCTTCGTTCTATCTCCTTTTATGAATCCTCCCTTCAATTGAGCTATACATGCTGCATTGTCTTCATACAAAGTTGTGGGTAGTTTATCACACTTCAAACCACATTTGTCTTGGATATGATGTATTATCGACCTTAACCACACACACTCCCGACTTGCTTCATGAATAGCAATTATCTCGGCATGATTAGATGAAGTAGCCACAATTGATTGCTTAGTCGATCGCCAAGATATGGCGGTTTCTCCACAGGTAAACACATAACCCGTTTGAGATCGAGCCTTGTGTGGGTCGGACAAATATCCAGCATCAGCATAACCAACAAGATCCGGGCTGCAATTCTTGCCATAAAATAAGCCCATATCGGTAGTTCCCTTTAGGTACCGCAATATGTGTTTGATCCCATTCCAGTGTCTCCTCGTGGGAGCCGAGCTAAATCTTGCTAAGACATTAACTGAAAAGGATATGTCAGGTCTTGTAGTATTTGCAAGATACATTAATGCGCCAATTGCGCTAAGATATGGTACTTCAGGACCAAGTAGCTCTTCATTCCTTTCTTGTGGTCGGAATGGATCTTTGTTCACATCAAGTGATCGAACAACCATCGGTGTACTTAAAGGATGTGCTTCATCCATGTAAAACCGTTTCAGTACCTTTTCTGTATAGGTAGATTGATGAACAAAAATTCCGTTTGCCAAATATTCAATTTGCAAACCAAGACATAGTTTAGTCTTTCCGAGATCTTTCATCTCGAATTCATCCTTTAGATAATCAATTGCCTTTTGGAGTTCTATAGGGGTTCCAATAAGGTTTATGTCATCAACATATACGGCAAGTACAACAAATTCCGATGTTGTTTTCTTTATAAAAACACACGGGCAAATGGCGTCATTTATATAGCCTTCTTTTAACAAGTACTCACTAAGACGATTATACCACATTCGTCCAGATTGCTTTAGACCATACAAGGATCTTTGCAATTTAATTGAGAACATTTCCCGAGATTTTGATTTGTGCGCGTTTCGCACCTTGAGTCCATCGGGAATTTTCATGTATATCTCATTATCAAGTGAGCCATAAAGATAGGCAGTAACTACATCCATTAAGTGCATGTCAAGCTTTTCATGGACAGCAAAACTTATGAGATAACGAAAGGTTATCGCATCCATTACAGGCGAATATGTCTCTTCATAATCGACACCAGGCCTTTGAGAAAAACCTTGTGCAACAAGGCGTGCCTTATATCTTTGTACCTCGTTTTTCTCATTTATTTTGCGTACAAAGACCCATTTATAGCCAACAGGCTTAACACCATTAGGTGTTTCAACTATAGGGCCAAAAACTTCACGTTTTGCCAGCGAATTCAATTCTGATTGAATTGCTTCTTGCCACTTTAGCCAATCATGTCTTTTTCGACATTCTTCAACAGATTGTGGTTTGAGATCCTCACATTCTTGCATAATGCTAGATGTTACATTATAAGCAAAGGCATTATCCACCACAATATCCATTCGATTAATATTTGCCTCAATATTAATTGGATTTAGGGATAGTTCCGTATTTTCCAGAGTCTCGGGCTCAATGGATTCTTCATGAATCTCAGAATTTGTTAAATCATGAGATTCTTTCGTGGTGTCATTTTGATCGTTCTTTTTCCTTTTTCTAGGATTTCGATCTTTGGAGCCTAATGGTCTGCCACGCTTCAGGCGTGCATTCGACTCATTGGTTATGACACTAGATGATTGTCCAACAGGGACATCAATACGGATTGGAACATTTTCCGCGGGAATGTGGGATTTCGTTATCCTTTTCAAGTCCGTAAGTGCGTCAGGCATTTGATTTGGTATTCTTTGCAAATGGATAATCTTTTGTACCTCTCTTTCACAAATAGAGGTATGTGGATCAAGATGAGATAATGATGCATTTTTCCACAAAATTTCCCGTTTGGTTTCACCAACTTCTCCCCCTAATTTTGGGAAAAGTGTCTCATCAAATCGACAGTCTGCAAATCGTGCAGTAAACAAGTCGCCTGTCAATGTTTCGAGGTAGCGAATGATGGAGGGCGATTCAAACCCAACATATATTCCTAACCTTCTTTGCGGACCCATTTTGGTGCGGGATGGCGGTGCTATAGGCACATATACTGCGCACCCAAAAATTCTTAAATGGGATATATTGGGTTCATGACCCAAAACCAATTGCAACGGGGAATACTTGTGGTAATTCGTCGGTCTGAGACGAATTAGCATTGCTGCGTGTAAGATGGCGTAACCCCATACCGAAGTGGGCAGCCTCGTTCTCATAAGTAATGGCCTTGCAATCAACTGCAGGCGTTTAATTAACGATTCTGCAAGACCGTTTTGAGTGTGAACATGAGCTACAGAATGTTCAACTTTTATCCCGATTGATAAGCAATAATCATTAAATGCTTGGGATGTAAACTCAGCAGCATTATCCAGTCTAATGGACTTGATTGGATTATCTGGAAATTGTGCTCGTAGTCGAGTTATTTGTGCCATTAATTTCGCAAACGCAAGGTTGCGTGATGACAACAGGCACATATGAGACCATCTACAGGATGCGTCTATCAAGACCATGAAATACCTAAACGACCCACTAGGTGGGTGAATAGGTCCACAAATGTCCCCTTGTATACGTTCCAAAAACGTGGGTGACTCAGTCCCAACCTTTGTTGGTGATGGCCTGATAATCAACTTGCCTTGATAACACGAAGTGCAAGGATATTCATTATTCGAAAGAATTTTGAAATTCTTTAACGGATGCCCATATGAGCTTTCTATAATCCGTCTCATCATGACCGATCCTGGGTGTCCCAATCGATCATGCCAAAGTACAAAGGTATTGGAATCAGTAACCCTTTGGTTTACTGTTGAATGTGCCTCAATTGCACTAATTCTTGTCCAATACAGGCCACAAGATAAAGACGGGAATTTCTCAATAACCCTCTTTTGGCCGGAGACATTCTTTGTGATGACGAGATATTCAAGATTATCTTCATCCATTGTCTCAATATGATAGCCATTCCGGCGTACATCTTTAAAACTCAACAAGTTTCTCTTAGACTTGGAGGAGAACATTGCATTCTCTATGATTAACGTCGTGCCTTTGGGCAGAGTTACAATTGCTCTTCCGGAGCCTTTAATCAATTTACTACTTCCAGATATTGTAGTAACGTTTGCCTTACACATATTTAGTTGAGAGAAATACTTCCTTTCTTTGAGTATTGTATGTGTAGTACATGAATCAACTAGGCAAATACTTTTACAGTTGGACGTTGATCCAAGTTCGCTTTGTGAGATATCCATATTTGCTATCCCATAGTTTGACATACAAAAGAGATACACGAACATAAGAATAAACAAGTTCAATTCGTTTGTGTCACATAATATTTTCAAAATCTGCTGCTAACAGTTGACTAACAAAATCAGATATGTTATCCATTACTTTGCAGTTTGAAAATTTCAGTTTAAACGTTTTCTTCAAACAATCGATTGTTAAACACAAACAATCGATTGTTGAACATTGACAATCGATTGTTAAACACACACAAACGATTATTTGCTATTTTGAAAAACTTCAGATCATACTGTCTTAAGACAATCGATTGTTATGCATAGACAATCGATTGTTGGCTATTTTGAAAAATTCCAGAGCACACTGTTTTAAGACAATCGATTGTTAAGTACAGACAATCGATTGTTGGCTATTTTGAAAAATTCCAGAGCACACTGTTTTAAGACAATCGATTGTTATGCATAGACAATCGATTGTTGGCTATTTTGAAAAATTCCAGATTACATTGTCTTAACAACAATCGATTATTAGACAAAGACAATCGATTATGGATGATTTTTGAAAAATTCCAGATTACACTGTCTCAACGACAATCGATTGTTAGACAAAGACAATCGATTGTGGATGATTTTTGAAAAATTCCAGATTACACTGTCTCAACGACAATCGATTGTTAGACAAAGACAATCGCTTGTTGATCAATTATTTTTCAGCTTTAATGCGAAAATGGTAGATAATCGACTAGTTTTTCAGGCTAGTCGATTACCCCTACTGGAAAATAAAAATTTTATTGATATTTGAGCATATTGAAGATATTCTAAAGAACTACTGCTAACATTGCATCATGAACTAACTAATACGAGCTAATACTAATGACTATTAGTTTATTCACTAACTAATACAAATAAGTAGAATAAAATCAAATAACTCCATCTTCTTTCATCACGGACCCATCGCCGATTAGGTGGTCTATTTTCCCCTCGGGTTGCTCAAAGAAGTCTGCCACATCCAGGTGGGTGATGTCCTCATCGTCGTCATAGACAAAATTTGTTTCAGGGCCTTTTCTCTTTCGAGATGCTTGATAAAGGTCAACCAAGTGTCTTGGTATACGGCAAGTCTTTGACCAGTGCCCTTTCCCACCGCAACGATAACATATAATTTCTGAACCATTTGCCTTAGGATCTTCATGACCCCGTTTCTGCTTTCGGCGGTTATCTCTCCTTGGGGGTTGACGGACTTCATTGGAATTTCTTCCTTGTCTACGTCCCTGGCTATGACCCCGTTTACGACCATGACCATGGTCCTTTTCATGTTTGGCATAATGAGAGTGCACCTTATCTGCTTCAGGCAGTGGTGTAGACCCAGTGGGTCGATTTTCATAATTTCTCATGAGCAGCTCATTATTTCGCTCAGCCACTAGTAGAAGAGAAATCAGTTCAGAGTACTTTGTAAAGCCTTTCTCTCTGTACTGTTGTTGCAGTACTATATTGGAGGCATGAAACGTTGTAAACGTTTTCTCAAGCATATCATAATCGGAGATATTATCCCCGCATAGCTTCAATTTAGAAGTAATTCTGAACATTGCAGAATTATATTCAGAAACGGACTTAAAGTCCTGGAGCCTCAGATGAGCCCAATCATATCGTGCTTGTGGCAGAGTGACCAAC
Organism: Nicotiana benthamiana; assembly: GCA_034376525.1. Lineage (NCBI taxonomy): Eukaryota > Viridiplantae > Streptophyta > Magnoliopsida > Solanales > Solanaceae > Nicotiana > Nicotiana benthamiana. Next base: position 753,617 of record CM067327.1, on the reverse strand, counting down.
TTCAGGTTGTCATATCTCTCCTTTAAGCCGTTCCACAAGATGAGTGGATCCTTGACGGTGAGATATTCAATCTTCAAACCTTCATCAAGGTGATGGCGCAAGAAAATCAAGGCCTTCGCACATTCTTGGGTAGATGCTTTTTCTCTATCTTTGATGGTGTCTCCGAGACCCATAGCATCTAAGTGGATTTCAGCATCCAACACCCATGTCATATAGTTCTTGCCCGAAATTTCAAGGGCAACGAACTTTCTTTTCGTAATGTCAGACATAATCGAAAATTAAATTAGGAAGAGGGAAATACCTTAGATTTTTCGAGAATGGTTCTTGAGACGGTAGAGTCTCGTGCTGATAACGTGTTATGAAATAATATAAAAGACAAGAACAATAACTCAAGAACAAGAGCAAATAGAGAGAAGAGTAGAGAGAGTTCTTCTTATTGATACTTAGAGAATGTTAGGAGTGATTTACAATGGTAGAGGGCACCTCTATTTATAGGGAGTGGGATGATTTATCTACCAAGAATAGAACTCTAGGATCTCTCTAATTAAAGAAATTCACCTTAAATAGAAGTGTATTTATAACAAATATATTTTTGTTATGTGTATCTCTATCTATTTTTTTTAGTCCCTCTCTCTTTTCCATATATAGTTAATTTTTGTTCATTAGTGGCTGACGTATAACCTTATTGTATTCCTTAACCATATCCTAATAATACCCAAAAAATCTTGGAATTGTGTTTCAATAATCTAAGAACCATACAGCTTCAATAAACAGACATCATATATCCCCGTCATGAGTGAAGATCTTTTTATCTGGTAGAATTGGATGGGGTACCTCTATGTTCTTGTCGGCCCGACCGTCCTTAATAATCTACATAAATTCTTAGACAACTTAAGATGAGCTAAAGCTCCTTGTTTCACCACTTTCTTTTAGAAATATAACTGCTCAAGTTCGGTACAACTAGTGACGAGCTAGATCGAGTGAATTAAAAGTTTGATTAGAATATAACATGAAGTGACACCTATCTCTTTTGGCCCACTGCCTGGTGTTGTTTCATTTTCCTGCCTAAAATATTTTTGACAAAATTGAATTTTTTTTACTACAAATATATTTTCCTGTCTACAAATATATTGATAGCTCCGAAGATTAAAAATTAAGGTGGTTCAATTGCAAAAGATTAACTTATATGTTGAATGTCAATATCAGAAAAAGAAAGAGAGGTGAATTTGATTGCTTAGAAGCAATGATTCTGCAAGTGTGATTAAGAAAATTTATACTTGAAGCTATGGTTCAGATTTTGAAGGAAATTAGCCTAAACAATTTAAGTTATGGTATGATAACATCCAAAGCCGAAAGCTTCAGCAGCGAGGATGTTTGAGGAAGAAGGCGAGAGGAGTTTTAGAGAGAGATTTCGAGAGAGAAAATGAAGATCTCCATTATCTTCTTCTCAAAATGAACTATATATTTACAAAGACTATGTATAGACAAACAAACCTAAAGAACTAGCCGACTATCTACAGTACTGTCTAACTAGCTCCACTAACTGTACAAATAATACAACTTAATGTACACTCTTTTACAGCCATAGCTTGTATTGGCTTACTGCTCTTGTACACTCCTCCTCAAGCTGATGGCTTGAACATGTTCTTCAGCCCAAGTTTCTTCAGTAGATAGTCATATTTAACTTTAACCAAGCTTTTGGTTAACAAATCAGCTAGTTGCTCTTTGGGAGAGACATGTTCAGTTCTCATTACCCCTTGCATGATTTGTTTCCTTACAAAATGGTAGTCTACGTCTATATGTTTAGTCTTCTCATAAAAAATTGAGTTTGCCTTAATTTGAATGGCTGCCTTGCTGTCACACATAAGATTAACATATAACATTAGCTTCACACTAAGCTCTCCAAACACCCTTATTAACCAAGTCACTTTAGGTGCACATGTGGCCATACTTCTGAATCCAGCTTCAGCAGAGCTCCTTGACACAATGTCTTATTTCTTACACTTCCAAGATACACGTTCATTCCCCTTAGTTAGATCATTCATATGAGTGGACTGATTATTGAGAGTTTGAGACATCTCTTCAGTAGGATCAACAGATGATGCCACAAGCAAAACAGGAAATATAGGACTACCTGCAGATTTCAGACATTTGAAAGGGAAAAACTTCCTCTTTGAACACCACATTTCTCCTTATTAAGAGAGTCTTGTTCTGAAGATCATATAGTTTGTATCCCTTTTAGATGGAAAAGTAGCCCACAAGTACTGCTGGAATATATCTGGAGGTAAACTTACCTATGTATTTAGTGACAACTGCATAGCATAAGTATCCAAATACTCTCAGATGACATAAAGAAGGAGCATGCAAATAAATAATCTCAAATGGAGATTTGAAGTTGATAACCTGTGATGGTAGGCTGTTCAGAAGATAGAAAACAACATTGACACATTAACCTAAAATTTGAGAGGGATACCTGTTGGAACCATAATGCTCTGCTATTTCAAAGATAGTGTTGTGTTACATTTCTGCTACTCCATAATGATGTGGAGTATAAACATATGTACTTTGATGTTCAACTCCAAGAATAGATAGGAATTCCTTGAAGTCGGTGCTAAATAACTCACTACTAAAGAACTCACTGCCATTATATGTTCTAAGTATCTTAATAGAAGCACTTGACATTATTTTGACTTTAGCAAAGAATTTCTAAAGTACTACTATAATATCAGACTTTGCATGTAAGAGAAAAATATAGGTAAATCTAGTGTGGTCATCAACAATTGTGACAAAAAAAATTTTCCATCATATGTTGGAAATTTGTAGGGACCCCAAATATAACAATGTAGTGAACCAAAAGCAGATCTAGACACAGTATTACTCAGCTAAAAGGGAAATTTTATTTATTTTGCAAAAGGACATACAATACAATGTTGATGAGAATCAGATTTCAAGCGTCTAACCAACTTATGTTTTTTTTACTACTTCTAATGGAGCATGTCCTAATATTTTACGCACAAGGTACTAGAATATGATATAACTAACATGTAAGAGTAGCTAGTCTTATTAATAGAACATATGTTATTCACTTGTTGTTTGGAGTCCTGACATGATGTTTTCACTTGCTTCTCCTGTAACACATATAGTCCACGTTTCTCCCTACCAACCACTTTCACGTGTCTATTGAAGAGGTCCTGGAAGACGCATAAGTCAAGAAAGAACAATACCAAGCATTTCAGTTCTTTTGTGAGTTTGATACTGAGAGAAAATTGAACTTAAACACAGGTATATGTAACACATTAGATATATCTTGGTTCTTAAACACAGAAGCCAATCATCTGTGTTTAACTGATGCTACCCCTCCCGTAGGTAAAAGCACATTATCCCTGTCTGATCTTGGTACTAATTTGTATGCCCTCAACATTTGTAAGCTAGAGGTCATGTGATTAGAAGTAACTGTATCCACAATCCATTCTCTATTACAATAGACAAACATGAGATCTGTTTCTGTACCTGCAGCTGCTAACTTGGTTGAGGGTCCTTCATCTAATCCCTTGCTGAGCACTTGAATGTTCTGCTTATACTGTTCTTGTGTGAAGAAGGTTGAAGGAGCTTGTTGCTGACCTGCTGGTAATGCCATAGAAGTGAAGCATCCCCTGACAAGTAGGTGTTGCCCAAGTTTGCTAGTATTGTTGACAAGACCATTTGCTCTACATGTTACATCTCCTGTAAAAGGTGTTGTCCAGACAGTTTGATTTGCATAGGAGTTAACAATTCTAGTAGCTCCTCCTCTCCTTTTAGACTTGAAGTCTAATGGATATCCAACTAGTTTATAACAGTTTTTCTTAGTATGAATTTTCAAATAACAATACTCACACACAAGTATATTTCTTTTTGGTCCAGGTTTGAAGTTAGAACCAGCATAGTTTCCCCCATTATTACTGAACATGGCAGTGCTTTCTATTGCCTCAGTGACTTGTGAGGTTTGTGCGAAACTAGCCATGTTCCTTTGGCTCTCTTGATCTATGATCATGGAGTATGTCTTATTTACAGATGGAGTAGGATACATTATTGTGATCTGACTCTTTTCTTGGATGTAGGACTCATTCAAGCCATTTAAAAACTGCATTAACATTTGATACTCATAATGCTCAAGATATTTCCTTGACTCAGGACATGAGCAACTAGGACAGGGCATTAGCGCATCAAACTCATCCTAAAGGTCACTGATTTTAGAAATATAGTCTTTAATAGTTAGTGTGCCTTGAGTAAGTGAATGAATTTCTTTATGCAGGTACTTCACCCTAGCACCATTCACTTAATCAAACCTTTTTTTCACATCATCCCATACCTTGGGAGAATTTGAGGCATATACTACACTGCTTAATAGTCCTGGTCTTACAACATTCATGATCCAAGACAACACTATGGCATTTACCCTTTCTCTTTGATCATGTAACTCTGGTTCAAACCTAGACTTAGGGGATCTACCATTAACAAAACCGAGTTTGCTTTTACCTAACAGTTCGTTTCTAACAGATCTGCTCCAAATAGCATAGTTTTTAGATCCAGTTAACTGAAGGGAGATTAAGGTGCTACTTGTAGTGTCAGTTCGTTGTAGGTATAAAGGATGGTTGTGATCAATTGTAGGAAAAACATTGCCTCGAATGGGAACAATTGTCTCGTCAGAAGATCCTGTGGTTAGTCCAACTGGTATAGCACTGGTTTCCTCGCCAATTGTCATGGAGATTGTAGATAAGCTCAAAAATTGTTGCACAAATGCTCTGATTTGCAACAAATTAGCTCAAATCTCAGAACCCTAGTTTTAAACTCAGTTATAGAGAGATGATTCAATGCTAAAATTGCAGAGAATTGAAGATATTCAGTGACAGGACATTTACTACGCCGACTCTGATACCATGATAACATCCATAGGCGGAAGCTTCAACAGCGATGATGTTTGAGGAAGAAGATGAGAGGAGTTTCAGAGAGAGAATTCGAGAGAGAAAATGAAGATCTCCATTATCTTCTTCTCAGAAGGAATTGTGTCTTTACAAATTAAGACTGTATATAGACAAACAAACCTAAAGAACTAACCGACTACCTACAGTAATAATCTCTAACTAACTTCACTAACTGTACAAATAATACAACTTATTGTACAATCTTCTAAAGTTACAACTTGTATTGGCTCACTGCTCTTCTACCTAGTATCCTACTCTTACCTGGTTTAATTTACTAAGATTTTAGAAAGCTCAATATTTCTCCTAGTGAACTTTTTTGTTTAAAATTTTAATCGCATTGTTACCAACTTGGTAGATAATGCTAAAAGACTACACACATACTTAATTTGCTAAAAACAAATAAGAACAGGTAGTGTTATTAAACAATGCGACGTATACACAAATTGATGGAAAGATACAGCCATGATTTATATGTATCCACTTTAATTCTTCAACGAATATATTAAACGAGATAAAATGATGAGTGAAAACATACACCCCTATAGATGGGTAAGCTCCACTAGTCTCGGAGGATTGATTAAAAATATTCGTAAATAAGTATATGAGCTGGTATTTGACCTTTTAGCAGAAAGTTATTTGACACAAGTGATGCTTAAATGGGAAACAAGAATACTAAATTAAAAATTTTAATATATGTTTTGTAAGTGCATTCCAACCTATTTACCCAGCTCTCCGTGATACATGGCGTCTTCGTCGGATGTAAGTACCTTTTTTTTTTCTTTTCTCTTTCAGCATGGCTAAGGGACTGAGGTTGGTAGTCAAAATACAATTAAAGCCAATGTGACAGATAGAGAGCTTGGATTAATCTACAGACAAAGATTAGACAATAAGGTCACAAGCCAACGTGGAAAGGTCAAAGTACTTTGAATTTCATTTTACACAAGGCTAAGAGGAAGAACCTAAACTTTTATCCTCTTAGGTTTGAGTACTTAGTGTACAGACGAAAGATCATCTTTTTGCGTCAAGTACATCTATTCCTAACTGGCTTTTTCAGCTTTTCCTATATTTGTTTTTAGAACAATCAGAAAAGGTGGGTATTATTCTGTCAGCCTACAAAATCTACAAGGATTTTCTTTAATAAAATAAATAGAATGGGAAGATTTTATTCGGCGAGGAATTATAAAGAAAGAAGTATATGGATCTTCGGATGTACTTAAAATCTTCTCTGTCAGAAAATATAATTCCTGTGTTTTCTATTTGCAGTCAGAATTACAATGTTATTATATATATATCTATATTATTATAAATAAAAGCACGAATAATTTATATCAAATAATGAAAAATTAAAATATTTTTAAAATATTAATTTACTTTTATAATCGTAAATATTTGTATAATTTAAGAATGTAATTGTAAATTACTTATGTCTGTTCGCTTTAAATTGCATATATATCGAACCTACAAAATTGATTTCGGGTCAAATCGTTAACCACTTCTTCTTGGACAATTTGGGATTTTATCGTTAGCCTACTTCCTGGACAACATATGCTTCATACGGCAGCCTTCTTCTTTTTGGACAACAATATACTTCGTTAAGTTATTCTTCGTTAGTTTGTATGGGATTTAAATTTACTTCATAAATCCATGTAGAAAAAAATAGTTCATTTATGAATATTTCATAGTAAATATTGAACGATAAAAATATTCCCAAAATATTAATAGATTTATATATCCTCCAAAAGAGAGTTATTTCTTTAAAAAAAATAGAATATCAAATAAAATTAGTAACATAGAATGTTGAACAAAAATGTAACAGTAGGTTTTTTTGGGTACAAAAGATACGTTATATTATATAAAAAATAACTAATTGCAACACACTTTTTTAGTAGATGCCGTAGATGCATCCATTGCACACGGTCAATAGAGATAGAAATAATACTAGAACCAACATTAGAGGTTTTGTTCATAGATGGACTATTTATATTATAACTAGCAAGAGAGTCAAATGATGATGTTGATGTGCTACTCTTGGTAAGTCTTCTATGTAACGTGCCCTGTTGATCCTGCTGATAGGAGGACATAGTAAAAACTGATGGTTTCCCAAAAATTGAGCATTGCTCCCTGAGATGCAGTGCTCCATAAGTAGCTAGGCTGTCAGCAACACCATTTTGCTCTCTCTAAATGTGACGCACAAGTGGACTATCCAGCTGAAGGAGCAAGGACCTGCAATCATTGAAAATATTAGTATAATGATAACAAGGGGAGTATAACATGTTGAGTATCGACTTTGCATCTGTCTCAATAGTGAGTGGCTTGAGCTGCTGGTGTAGTGCTAGTTTGAGTCCTGTAAAAAGATGTGACGACCGAAAGGGTCATCACCGTAATTCTCCCTTTCTTTGTGCTTCTAAGGCCTTGAAAATCTCTTATTTGGTTGCCTCGATTTACGTACACAGTACGGACACGAAGCTAGAAAATTTCATGTGGAAATATTTGAATTATGTGTTAAAAACTATAAATATTGATAATAATATTGCTATAGTTGACTTTGGTCAATATTTTGGGGAAATGGACCCGGACCCGGACCCGTGATGACGGTCCCGAAGGGTTCGTAGGAAAATTTGGGACCCGGACATATTTTCGAAATTGAAATCCGAGGTCCCAGGCCTGAGTGGGGAATTTGTCTATGAAATTATTTTTTGAAAATGCTTAAGGAAAAATGAAAATGAGATTTGATCAAAAGTAATGGTATTGGGCTCGTATGTTTGTTTCGATGCCCAGTACAAGTCTTAAATGAGCGTTAAGCCCTATGTGCAAAATTTGGTTGAAAACGGACGCTGGTTGACATGTTTTGGACTAAAAATGAAATTTTGAACGTTTTGAACTTTGAAATGAAAATCATGAGTTTTGGAAGTTGATTCTTTGATTTTGATGTTATTTTGGCAATTTGATCGCAAGAGTAAGTCCGTAGGATGTTTTTGAGGTTGGGTGCATTTTTGGGTTGGAGCCCCGAGGGCTCGGGTGAGATTCGGATAGGTGTTAGGTCCATTTTGTAGCATTGTAGCAGTTGGTATATGCAGTCTTCGCATTTGCGAAGCCAGCCTCGCAAATGCGAGACCTCCCCATTGGCCTGCTGTATCGCGAATGCGAGACCTCCCCATTGGCCTGCTGTATCGCAAATGCGAGGAATGACTCGTAAATGCGATCCCCCCTTTTTATAGCCAATCTTCGAAAATGCGATACCCTCTTTATAGCCCAGTCTTCGCAAATGCGAGTCCCGTTCAAAATATTCCCTCTTCGCAATTGCGAACAATTTATCGCAATTGCGACATCCGCTATTCGTTCTGCATTCTTCGCAATTGCAAACAGAACTTCACAATTGCGACATCTGCGACTGTGCATCCTATACTTGAATGATTTCAAACCTCATTTTTCATATTTTCAAAACCCATACTTCCATAGGCGATTTTCTCTCGACTCATTCTCTCCAAAATCAATTGTAAGTCAACTTTTACTCAATTTCTTCAATCTTTAACATCTTTTCTCATGATTTCATCTTAAAATCCAAGCTTTCAATGGGTAAAAATGGGGATTTGGGGTGGATCCTAGGTTTTCTTAGAATTAGGGATTCAGACCTCAATTTGGGGTCTGATTTCAAAAAAAGATTACATATATGGACTCGTGGGAGAATGGGTAATCCAGTTTTTGTTCGAACCTCGAGTTTTAACCACGTGGATCCGGGGGCATTTTGGGAAGTTTTGTGCAAAACTTTGGGAATTTCATTCTTATGCATTCGAATAGATTTAACTAGCATTTGTTGATGCATTTGAGTAAATTGTGACTAGATTCGACCGGTTTTGAGGCGAATTCGAGGGGTAAAGCTATTCTAGAGGCGTGAGTTGAGTTTAGAAGCTTTCGAGGCAAGTGTTTGATCTAAATTTGGCTTGAGAGAATAAGATTAGGATAATATTTGCTATGTGCTAAGTGGAGTCGGTGTATAGGTATGGTGAGGGTTACCTATGCGCCCGAGTCTAGCATTACCGTGAGTCATAATTGCTATTAAAATTTCGAAAGAGGTGAAAAATTGTGATAATTACTTGTCAAATGAAGTATGAAGTGATAGTTGAGGAGCAAATGAGCTAAAGACAGGAATCTGATATTTTTCCCTTGCCGGGACTTGTTGTTGAATCATTTTCCCTTGCCGGGACATATTGTTGAGTTATTTTTCCTTGTCGGGACTTATTGCTGAGTTGTTCTTCTCTTGCAGGGGCTAGTAAGCTGTTGCTAGTAATTTCTCCCTTGCCGGGATATTTTGGGCTGTTAGCTGTACCCTTGCGTGTTAAACTGTTATATTGATGAGCTTCCCTAACGGGACCTCCTTTAGAGAGATTGCTAGAGTTATTCAATCATATTACGAGATCGTGTGGCATGCTGTTCACTCATATATTACATTACAGGATCGTATGGCACGCCACCCACTTGTTGTTATTGGCCTGAGATGCCGGTGACATTGTGAACAGAGGATATGAGAGCGTGTTGCGCGCCGTCCACTTATACACTATATTGTGGGAGCGTGTGGCGTGCCGTCCACTTACATACTGCATTTCGGGATCGTGTGGCGCGCCGTCCACTTATATGCTACACTTTAGGATTGTGTGACATGCCGTCCACTTAGATTATACATTATGTGATCGTGTGGCACGCGGTCCAATGTAGATGTGTGTATTACAAAACCTGGAATATATCTATTGTTGTTTCTGATTTTCCATTTATATCTAGTACTCCCCGATAGCATGTCCCCTCCCAGCTTTATTTGTATTATATTGTTATTGTTTCTTTCCCGTACTTGTATATCATATTTGCACAGGTTAATTATAGTAGGTCCTGTGTATCCTCGTCACTACTTCGCCGGGGTTTGGCCAGGCACTCACCATCACATGGGGTCGGTTGTGCTGATGCTACACTTTTGTGTCCTTTTTTACACAGGCCAGGAGACAGCTTACGGACCGCAGTAGTAGCTTGGGAACGTTCCTTCAATCCAGAGATTTCTTGGTAGTCCGCTGGCATCCGCGAGCCCAGAGTCTCTTCTATTTCAATTCTGTTTACTTTTTATTGTATCGAAGACAGACTCCTCCTGTACTTCCTTTCAAACTCTTATGCGTAATAATTCATAGTAGTCCGTGAGTAATGTGACACTAAATCTTGGGTAGAGGATAATATTAATTTTTTCGCATTTTTCTTCCAAATAATATTAAATTCAGACTTCCGCTCAAAATTATTGTTTTATTAATATTAGCTATTGAAAATTTGTTGAAAAGGTATGTTTAAGTTTGCTTTCCTAGCTCCGATAGTAGGCGCCATCATGACCCCGATGGTGGAAAATTTGGGTCGTGACAAGTTGGTATCAGAGCACTAGGTTACTTGGGTCTCACAACTCACGGACAAGCTCGGTAGAGTTTGAGGGATCGGTACGGAGTCGTCTGTATTTATCCCCCAGAGGCTACAGAGTTAGGAAAATTTTTTCTTTATTCATTCTTGTCGTGCTATTTTGTTTCTCAAATATTGATTGTCAATCTACTCTGTTCATCCGCAGATGGCGAGAACACGTGCATCTTTTTCTACCGCACAGCAGATCGAGCCCCCAGCAGCAGCTCCTGCGAGGGGCAGAGCTCACCCGCAGGCAGCAGTTCCAGAGGTGGAGCCTCATATTAACTTTGACGAGGAGTTTCCAGCCCCACCATCTCCAGTGGTCCTAGCTCAGGTCCCAGGAGGGGTTATATTTTCCTCGGATCTCCAGGATGCTCTTGTCCGTATAACAGGTTTTATGGACAGTGTCGCTAGAGCAGGATTGCTGCTAGTAGAATTAGCCACTTCTCAGGCTGGAGGAGGGGTTCAGATTCCATTTACGTCCACTATGGAGCAGGTAGCTCACTGGACTCAGGTTCTAGTTGTTCAGCCCACAATGGCAGCTCAGACAGGTATTACAGCTCAGGCCGGTGATGGAGCGGCCATGTGTTCGGATGCTTTATGGAGACTTGATCGGTTCTCCAATCTTTTCACCAACACTTTCAGTGGTACTTCTACAGAGGACCCCTAGGACTTCATATGCAGCTGTCACGAGGTCCTTCGGACCATGGGTATTTTAGAGAAGCAGGATCCACCAAGACTTGGTGGAGAGATTTCTGTTTAGCTAGGCCAGTAGGGTCGCTATGATTAACCTGGGATCCGTTTTCCGAGCTATTTCTGGGGCAGTTTCTCCCAGTTACTCAGAGGGATATCCTTTGCAGGTAGTTTGAGAGCCTCCAACAGAGCTCTATGTCAGTTACGTAGAATGAGACGCGGTTTATTGATCTCTACGTCATGCTATTGTGATACTCCCCACCGAGAGAGGGAGAGGGTGCGAGGTTTGTGGACGGGTTGGTTCAGCCGATTCATGTTCAGATGGCCATGAGCGCCGCGAGTGAGATTACCTTTCCGGAGGCGGCGGATGGCGCCCGCCAGATAGAGATGGCACTTTCTCAAGGAGGTGGTCAGGGGTCTGATAAGAGGCCTCGACATTCTGGTAGATTCAGTGGTACCTCATTGAGAGGTAGAGATTTACATGACAGAGGCCATCCCCCGAGGCTTTTCTAGTCAGCCCTCCAGGCTTCTCTTGGTACTCCAGGCGGTCGCAGTTTTTCAGTCACGGTATTCCGTCGAGCAGCCGTCGATATTCTCAGCGGCCGAAGGCTTGCTTCTTTTGTGGTGACCTGAGGCACATTTCCAAGTATTGCCCTAGAGCTTCCAGCAATTCATTGCAGCAGGGTCCTCACCCCATGATTCAGGCAGCAGATGATCCACAGGCCACCCAGCCAGCTAGAGGCGAGGGTAGAGGCCATAGAGGTGGAGGTAGGGAGCGTAGAGGTGGAGCTCATACCTCTAGAGGCAGGGGTCAGCTCGCAGTAGATCATCCTAGAGATACAGTTCAGGTACGAGCAGGTCAGCCCCGTTGCTATGCTTTGCCGGCCAGGCCGGAGGACGAGTCATCGGATGCTGTGATCACAGGTACAATATGATTTGTATTAGAGTGCTCAGATGTTAGCAGCTCAAAGAGTCGAGTCTACCTGCGTGGATCAGATTCTTTTTATTGTTTTGTACTTAAAAATGTGAAATCAAGATTTTTCCAGAAAAGTGTCAAAATGCGGTCGCAGATAAGCTATGCGGACAACACTCCTACCACAGAGTAAATCAAAGAGCAACCAATTTTTGATGTCAATAATGCGGTCGGATCTTTGGTCACATATTCAGTATGCGGACCGCAGATTGATCGCATACGGTCCTTGAAGAAATTTGAAGGTCAGTTCTACGGTACATTCTGCGACCGCAGAATAGGAATGCAGACCGCATACCTACCGCATTCCCAATCAGAGAAGTTTTAAACTTGAGCCATTTTTGCGGTCCATTCTGCGGACCGCATGTCAGTTCTGCGACCGTAGATTTGCATCGCAGATCGTGCTCGCCTGGTGTTTTACTTAAAATTTAGACCCGACGGACCTCTTATTTAAACACCTTCTCCCTCATTTTTAACACATTTCTAATCAAAATAAGAGAGTGGGAGAGAGCTTTCTTGAGAAAAAAAGTAAGTTCATCATCTTGTCTTTCAAAACCATTGGATCTCGGAAAATAGTTGGTGCATTGTCTTCTCTACTGATTTCTCAGGTAAATCCCTAACCCATTTCCCCAAATTTCAAAATTTAAGTTTGGGAGGGGAACCCCATACACTTGTTTTGAAATTCTTCATAAAACTCTCATGCATGCTCCTAAAACCCTATAATCTAGCTAAACAAGGAATTGGGTAATAACTACGAGTTTAATTTCTAAAACCTAATTGTTGCTCATGGACTAGATTGACTTCTTGATTGCTTGGTGAATTGGAGTGGAAGTTAGAAAGAGATATTCAATTCCAGGTATGTATGGCTAACTGTGATCCTTGGGAAATCGCCACGTGTTAGTTTGTGAAATTGTTTGATAATTGACATTCAGTTGGGGATCATTGTTAAACTCTTGTGGCGTATACTTGTGTGGTAACACTTTGTGGTGGAAGTTGAGGAACTTGTATTGAAAGAGTTTGGAAATGATAGAAAGGGAAATATTGTGGAACAAAGTGTATGATTGGTTGTGAACAACTGTTGTGGTAACCCAAATTGTGTACAAAGTTGATGAACATGTGAAAATTGTTGTTGCTAGTTGTGGAAGTACATTACCCTTGTTGTGGTTCTATCTTAAAAATGTGCTATAGTTTATTTCTTGTAATTGTTGTTGTGTTGTATGTTGTTGTGAACTGAAACTGTTAGGCGGGGTCGGGTTGCGCGCCGCAACACGGTGACATAAGGTGTGGTTGGGGTGATAAGGGTGGCCGAGGTAATAAGGGTGGACGAGGTAATAAGGGTGGAAAATATGATCCAATATCACTATTGGAATGAATACAAAATCATGAAATGATCAATGTGGAAATGTGAAAGGAGTCAGCAGGAGAGTTTGTGACCTGTGGGTCAATGATCTCCCATTTGTTTGACTAATTGTATCATTTGCTGTGAAATGTTTGGTTGTTGCTCCATGGTTGTACTATTGTTGTTCAGTTTTATACTTGTATATGAATTTTGGCTTGAGTTTACTTGGGACAGAGTTTGTTCATACATGCCAGTACAATTCAAATGTACTGACGTCCCTTTTGTCGGGGGCGCTACACTCGTGTTATGATTGTAGGTGGATCCGTGGCAGGCACTCTAGTCCACGATCCGTAGCTCTTCCTCCTTTCTATCAACTGTGTTCATATTTGTGAGCCCCTCTCCTTCTAGGGCCCTGTGTTGTTCAGGCCACCTCTGTTATTGTAATAGTAGTTTTGTGATGTCATTACAAAGGTATAGCCAGGGCCTTGTCGCCGGCAATTGTTGTATTATCTTTCTCATAGACGCTCCGTAGATAGTGTTATGCGGGATAGAACTTATATATATAGGTGTATGTTTTGGGCACTGTAAGTTTTTACGCCACGTTTCCTATTAATCATAATGTGTATTTTGTAAAAAACTTTTCCTATTAATCATAATGTGTGCTTATAAAAGAGAATTCCTATTTACTCCCAATTGCAATTTGGTATCCTTTGGATAATTAACAATGAATAATGTGGGGTAACGCGTGGGGAACAGGAAAGGCACCCAGGTCCGCTCGACTGGGGATACCCGATTGAGTGCCGGTCATGTCCCTCGGGTTTGGGACGTGACAAACTTGGTATCAGAGCCTAAGGTTCTAAAGGAGTCATAGGATTTCTCGGTGCCGTGTCTAGTAGAGCCCTTCTTATTTGTGTGTTTCCGACCACATCTATAAGTTGGGGGCTACAAGGGCATTTAGGAAAAACTACCCTCTTCTTTGTTATTCCAAGTACGTGCGGTGAAGTGAGGTTGTGTCTAATTCGGGATTTATTTCAAATTTTCAGTAATGGCACGCAAGAAGAAAGCTAGACTTTGGCCTAGGGGCCACCGCCACTCCCAGTGTGGCTGTGGATCATGTGCCGACTGCCGTGGGTGAGAGTGATTCCCCAGTTCAGAATTTGCCTGCTCCATCCGTTCCTGATCCAAGCAATCATGTTCCAGTAGCGGTCGAGGGTGCCACTATCCCTCCTGCCGATGCTCCTAGTCCTGACGTTGCTCCAGATTTCGATCATGAGATTTTTGATGGAGACCTTAGGGGAGCTATCTGCATGTTGACCCAGTTAGTGGCTGTCCAGGCGTAGAGATCTCGTGGTGCCCCTGTGTCCTCCAGCGGATAGAGAGATTCCTCCAGCTCCAAAGTTCACCAGCTTCTGCGATTGTCCCCTCCAGAGTTCTCAGGCAAAGACCCAGAGGCCGATCCGCAAGAATTCCTTGATGATATGTACAAGACCCTTCGAGTGATGAAGGCTACAGAGATAAAAGGGGTAGGATTGGCCTCATACAGGTTGAAGGGAGCGACATGTTCGTGGTTTGAGATGTGGGAGGACTCCCGTGAGGAGGGGAGACCTCCAGCTAGATGGGATGAGTTCGTAGATGCCTTCATGGACCACTTCTTGCTTGCCGAGACCATGGCAGCCCGCGCCACCGAGTTTAAGTTTTTTAAGCAGGGTAGCATGAGTGTTTGGGAGTATCATATGGAGTTCGTGAGGATGTCCAAGTATGCTCCTCAGTTGTTGTCAACTATGGAGGCCAGAGTTCGGTAATTTTTTCTGGGTCTCATCCCTTTGGTGGTAAATGAGGCTGCTACATCGCCTCTTCATTTAGATATGAAATATGGGAAGATCGTGGGTTTTGCTCAGATCACAGAGGCCAGGAAGTTGAAGATTCGGATAGACAGGGAGAGTAGAAGCAGGGCCCGGTCTGTGGGTCACTTAGGGAGGTCAGCTCCAGGAAGAGGGTCATCAGGACAATCTCAGTCTTATGCTCGGTCCTCAGCTAGTGCACCATTACCAGTAGAGTAGTCCTTCGGGGCCTGGTTCATACAGCAGGAGGTCCCACCAGTTCAGTCATTTAGGGATGAGACCTCGACAGCAGGGAGGTATATATCCCAAGTGTGGGAGATTTCATACAGAGGCTTGTTACTTGGATGCTCCAGTGTGTTAGAATTGTGGGGTGAGAGGTCACATACAGCGGGACTACCATGCGCCTAGACAGGGCACGGGTAAGGGACTTGCTCAGCCATCTAGTTCATCAGTTGCTACGTCATTAGTGTGCCCTCCAGCCCCGGCAGGGCATGGTGCAGCCAGAGGTGGATCTCGTGGTAGGGGCGGACCCAGCAGGTTTTATGCATTGAGTGGCCGTCAGAGTGCTGAGGCTTCCCCAGATGTTTTCACAGGTATCCTATCTGTCCAAACCATTGATTGCTATGTTCTTATTGATCTAGGGTCTTCTTTGTCCTATGTCACTCCATTTGTTGCTTCAAGTTTTATGATTGAACCTGAGCAGCTTCTTGAGCCGTTCTCTATATCGACTCAGGTTGGTGATTCTATTACAGTTGCGCGGGTCTATAGGAATTGTGTTATTATGGCAGGTGGTCGTGTTACCACGGCTGACCTTATCGAGCTTGGGATGGTGGATTTTGATGTAATCATGGGGATGGATTGGCTCTATTTGTGCTTTGCTAAACTTGATTGCTGGACAAGAGTCATGAGACTCGAGTTCCTTAATGAGCCAGTTATTGAATGGAAGGGAAATGGCGTTGTGCCGAGGGGTAGGGTTATTTCCTACCTCAAGGCTTCGAAGATGATCAGGAAGGGGTGTATGTATCATTTAGTCCGGGTGGCGGACACTACTCCAAAGGTACCTTCCCCCGAGTCCGTGCCAGTTGTGAATGAGTTTCTTGAGGTATTTCCAGATGAGCTTCTAGGAATTCCGCCAGATAGGGAGATCGATTTTGGGATTGATATATTGCCAGATACTCAGCCAATATCTATTCCACCGTACAGGATTGTGCCAACAGAGTTGCGGGAGTTAAAAGAGCAATTGAAGGATCTATTGGAGAAGGGGTTTATCCGGCCAAGTGTGTCGCCATGGGGTGCTCCGGTTCTTTTTGTCAAAAAGAAGGATGGGTTGCTTCGGATGTGTATCGATTATCGGTAGCTTAATAAATTCACCCTCAAGAATAAGTACCCGTTGTTTGGGATAGATGATTTATTTGACCAATTGCAAGGTGCAAGGTTCTTCTCCAAAATTGATTTGCGGTCCGTGTATCACCAATTGAAGATCAGGGAGCAGGATATTCCTAAGACCGCTTTCAGAACGCGTTATGGCCACTTTGAATTCTTGGTCATGTCCTTTGGGCTAACCAACGTCCCGACAGTTTTTATGGATCTTATGAATCGAGTCTTCAAGTCATTTTTAGACTCCTTCATGATTGTTTTCATTGACGACATCCTCGTATATTCGCGGAGCATGGAGGATCATGCCATCCACCTTAGAGCAGTTTTGCAGACTCCACATCAGCACCAATTGTATGCCAAGTTTTCCAAATGTGAATTTTGGTTGGAGTCCGCCGCTTTTCTGGGTCATGTTTTTTCTATTTAGGGGATTCAGGTGGACCCCCAAAAGATTGCAACGGTGAAATATTGGCCTAGACCTACGGCCCCGATGGAAATCCGTAGCTTTTTGGTGTTGGCAGGGAATTTTTGCAGCTTTGTAGAGGGATTCTCCACCCTCGCCTCCCCGTTGACCAAATTGATGCAGAAATCAACAAATTTCCAGTTGTTAGATGCTTGTGAGAAAAGCTTCCAGGAATTGAAGACAAGGTTGACTTCGGCACCAGTGTTGGCTTTGCCAGAAGGCACAGTGGGGTATATGGTTTATTGTGATGCCTACAGGGTCGGTTTAGGGTGTGTTATGATGCAGCATGGGATCGTCATAGCATATTCTTCGAGGCAACTCAAGAATCATGAGAAGAATTATCTGAAGTATGATTTGGAGCTTTCAGCAGTTGTGTTTGCCTTGAAAATATGGCGCCATTATCTTTATGGGGTTCATGTAGATATGTGTTCAGATCACAAGAGTCTTCAATATTTGTTCAAGCAGAAGGAGCTGAATTTGAGGCATCGACGGTGGTTAGAATAGCTTAAGGATTATGATATGGACATCTTGTACCATCCGGGGAAGGCGAACGTGGTGGCCGATGCCCTCAATCGGAAATCCATGGGTAGCTTGGCTCACTTGAGAGCGGATCAGAGGCTCCTAGCTCGGGAGGTACATCAGTTGGCCTGCCTTGGGGTTTGCATCTCGACCCCGAATGAGGAGGAACTCATGGTGCATAATACAGCAGAATTGTCGCTCATGGTAGAGGTTAAAGAAAAGCAGTTTATTGATCCAGCATTGGCACAATTGAAGGAGGCAGCTCTAAATAGCAAAGTTTCAGCATTTTCACTCGGCAGCAGTGATAGTGTACTACGCTGCCATGACAGGTTATGTGTCCCGGATGTGGATAATATTCAGGAAAGGGTAATGGTAGAGGCTTATCATTCCAGGTATTCAGTGCACCCAGGCTCTACAAAGTTGTATCACGATCTCAAGGATATTTATTGGTGGAGTGGTATGAAGAAGAGTGTGGTGGACTTCGTCTCTAATTGTCCAAATTGCCAGCAAGAAAAGGTCGAGCATCAGTGGCCGGGAGGGCTGACTCAGCTTATAGAAATACCGATGTGGAAGTGGGAAATGATCAACATGGACTTCGTGACAGGACTACCTCGTACTCAATACAAGTTCGACTCAGTTTGGGTAATTGTGGATAGGCTTGCCAAATCAGCTCACTTTTTGCCAGTCAAGTCCACCGATACTGCGAAACAATATGCTTGGCTGTATATCAAGGAGATAGTGAGGCTTCATGGTACGCCACTTTCTATCATTTCGTATCGAGGAGCTTAGTTTACAGCTAACTTCTGGAGGAAATTTCAGCAAGGATTGGGTACTCAAGTGAATTTCAGCACGACTTTTCATCTGCATACCGATGGCCAAGCAGAGCGGACTATTCAGACACTCGAGGATATGTTGTGGGCATGTGTCTTTGATTTCAAACGTAATTGGGATGATCACCTGCCCCTTACAGAGTTTTCTTATAACAACAACTTCCATGCTAGCATCCAGATGGCCCCATTCGAAGCATTGTAGGAAAGAAGGTGTAGTTCCCTGATCGGGTGGTTCGAGGTTGGTGAATCGGAATTAATAGGGCCAGATCTCGTGCATCAAGCCATGAAGAAGGTAAGAGTCATTCAGGAGAGAATGAAGACTGCTCAAAGTCGCCAGAAATCCTATGCGGACGTCCGTCGGAGAGAATTGAAGTTTCAAGAAAGAGATTGGGTATTCTTGAGGGTGTCCCCTATGAAGGGAGTCATGCGCTTAGGAAGAAGGGAAAACTAAGTCCTAGGTACGTGGGGCCTTATCAAGTCACTCAAAGGATTGGTCAAGTTGCGTATAGGTTGGAATTGCCCCTAAAATGTCCTTGGTGCACCCGGTGTTTCATGATCCATGTTGATGAAAGTTGTGGGTGATCCGTCAAAAATTGTGCCCGTGGAAGACCTCAAGGTTACAGAAGAGTTATCATATGAAGAGTTTCCGGTTTCTGTTGTAGATAGGCAGGTCTGAAAGTTGTGGAACAAGGAGATTTATTCAGTTAAAGTGTTGTGGCAAAACCAGCAAGTCGAGGAAGCGGAGGATGAGATGCAGATAAAATATCCCCATCTATTTTAGTAAGTCTAGGAATGATCGTGCGAATGTTGTCGCTAGGAGAACTAGCGTTGTTTCCCATTAGGTGTAGTAACCATCCCTTCTTTTTCCAAGTGCCTTATTGTTGTAGTTTCTCTAAGTTGTGCCAATCCAATATATGTGTTGTGATTATTTGAACAATATGCACCCATTTTTGTAATGGAAGTTTTATGCTCTTATGGTAAGGTGATGTAAAGAAGTAATGATTAATTTTGCATGGATAGGAAGTATCGAAGTGTTCTAATTGTGTAATGATTAGCTTTTGTATGGAGGATTTGTATTGTAATGAATAACTGTGTCGTACCCACGTGAAAGGTAAATGGTTTTAATAAGTAAAGATAATTAATGCTTAATTTGATTACATGTGGTATGACAAAGTGGTTAAAAGTATATCGAGAGGTTGAATATGTGCAAGTATGAAGATCGTGCATTTTTATAACTATTGTAAAGGTACCAAGTTTGTGTAATAATGCTTGGGAATATGTTTTGGGGTTCTTTGACAGGTGGTTATGTCAATATTACAAAGAAGACTCCGGCAAAAGTTTTCTAAAACAAACTTGAAAGTTAATAAAAGTGTAGGAACTTGCATATCATGTTTTCAAACTCATTTGGTTCCCAAGTCCTCATTCGAGGATGAATGATCTTAAGCGGGGGAGGATGTACGGCCCCGTTTAAATGAGTGCTCAGATGTTAGCAGCTCATAGAGTCGAGTCTACCTGCATGGATCAGATACTTTTTACCGTTTTCCACTTAAAAATGTGAAATCAAGATTTTTCCAGAAAATTGTCAAAATGCGGTCCACAATGCAGTCCTAGATCAGCTATGCGGACCACATTCCTACAGGAGAGTGAATCAGAGAGCAACAAATTTTTGATATAAAAAATGCGGTAAGATTTGCGGTCGCATAATTAATATGTGGACCACAGATTGATCGCATATGGTCCCTGAAGAAATTCGAAGGTCAGTTCTGCGGTGCATTCTGTGACCGCAAAAAAGGAATGCGGACGACATACCTACCGCATTCCCAATAAGAGAGGTTTGAAACTTGAGCCACTTCTGCGGTCCATTTTGCGGACCACATGTCAGTTCTGCGACCGCATATTAGCATTGCAGATCGTGCTTGCTTGATGTTTTTCTAAAATTTTAGACCCGACCCATCTTTTATTAAAACACCTTCTCCCTCATTTTAACACATTTCTGATCAAAATAAGAGAGAGGGAGAGGGTTCTTGAGAGAGAAAGTAAGTTCTTCATCATCAAGTCTTTCAAAACCATTGGAGCTCCGAAAATTATAGGTGCATTGTCTTCTCTACTGATTTCTCAGGTAAAATCCTTAACCCATTTCCCCCAAATTTCGAAATTTAATCTTAGGATGGGAACCCCATACACTTGTTTTGAAATTCTTCATAAAACTCTCATGCATGCTCCTAAAACCCTATAATCTGGCTAAATAAGGAATTGAGTAATAACTACGAGTTTAATTTCTAAAATCTAAATTTTGCTCATGGACTAGATTGACTTCTTGATTGCTTGGTGAATTGGAGTGGAAATTAGAAAGAGATATTCAATTCCAGGTATTTATGGCTAACTGTGATCCTGGTGAAATCGCCCTGTGTTAGTTTGTGAAATTGTTTGATAATTGACATTCATGTGGTCATCATTGTGAAACTCTTGTGACGTATACTTGTGTGGTAACACTTTGTGGTGGAAGTTGAGGAAATTGTATTGAAAGAGTTTGGAAATGAAATTGTTGTGGAACAACGTGTATGATTTGTTGTGAACAACTATTGTGGTAACTCTAATTGTGTATAAAGTTGATGAACATGAGAAAATTGTTGTTGCTAGTTGTGGAAGTACATTACCCTTGTTGTGGTTCTATCTTAACAATGTGCTATTGTTGATTTCTTGTAATTTTTATTGTGTTGTATGTTGTTGTGAACTGAAATTGTCAGGCAGGGTGGGGTAACGCGCCGCAACATGGTGAAATAACGTGTGGGTTGGGGTGATAAGGGTGGCCGAGGTAATAAGGGTGGACAAGGTAATAAGGTTGGAAAATGTGATCCAATATCACTATTGAAATGAATACAAAATCATGAAAGGATCAATGTGGAATTGTGAAAGGAGACAGCAGGAGAGTTTGTAACCTTTGGGGCACTGATTGCCCTTTGTTTGACTAATTGTATCATTTGCTGTGAAATGTTTGGTTGTTGATCTTTGGTTGAACTATTGTTGTTCAGTTTTATACTTGTATATGCATTTTGGCTTGAGTTTACTTGGGACATAGTTTGATCATGCATGCCAGTACAATTCAAATGTACCGACGTCCTTTTTGCCAGGGGCGCTACACTCGTGTTATGATTGTAGGTGGATCCGGCAGACACTCCAGTCCACCGTCCATAGCTCCTCCTACTTTCTATCAGCTGTGTACATATTGGTGAGCCCCTCTCCTTCTGGGGCCTTGCGTGGTTCTGGCCACCTCTGTTGTTGTAATAGTAGTTTTGTGATGTTATTGCAACGGTATAGCCGAGGTCTTTGCCGCCGAAAAGTGTTGTATTATATTTATCCTAGAGGATCCTTTTACAGTGTTATGTGGGATAGAACTTATGTATATAGGTGTATGTTTTGGGCACTGTAAGCTTGTACACCACGTTTCCTATTAATCATAATGTGTAAAGACGTTTCCTGTTAATAATAATGTGTGTTTATAAAAGAGAATTCCTATTACTCCCAATTGCTTTGGTATCCTTTGTCTAATTAGCAATGAATAATGTGGGGTAACACGTGAGGAATAGGAAAGGCACCCAGGTCCGCTCGACCGGGGACACCCGGTTGAGTGCCGGTCATATCCCTCGGGTTTGAGGCGTGGCAAGAGATGTTCCATTGCTATTTGACCATAGATCTATGTATTCATATACGTCGTCTTATTTTGAACCCTACTTGGTTATGCCTAGTGAGGCCTGGGGTATTCCTGTATATGTGTCTACATCGATGAGTGATTCTGCAGTGGTTGACCGAGTGCATTGTTAGTGAGTGGTGGTATTTGAGGGTCTTGAGACCCATGTCGACTTATTGTTCTTAGGTATGGTGGACTTGATGTCATATTTGGGGAGGGATTGGTTGTCTCCTTGCCATTCCATTTTGGATTTTCCCACCAAAACCGTGACCTTGGCTTTACCAGACTTGCCCCATTCAGAATGAAAAGGGATTTTAGATCTTTCGACCCGCATCTTGAAATCCTATGCGAAGGCTCGACGCATGGTTAACAAAAAGGGGGGGGGTGTTTAGCTCAATTGGCGTATGATCGCGACTCCAACACAGAGGTTCCTTCCATTGGTTCTATTCCTAATGTTCGGAAGCTTCCCCCGATGTTTTTCCATCAGATCTGCCGGGCATGCCGCATGACAGGGATATCGATCATTGTATTGATCTGGCACCGCGCACTCAGCCTATTTCCATTTCATTGTATCGCCTAGCCCTACTAGAGTCGAGAGAGTAAAGAAAGAGCTTCAGGATTTGCTTGGTAAGGGTTTCATTAGGACCAGAGTTTCACCTTGGGGCGCACCAACATTATTGCAAAGAAGAAGAACGGTTCGATGAGGATATGTTTCGATCAGCTTCAGAGCAGCATGGTGTTTTTGAAGAATAGATTTGGGATATGGTTATCACCAGTTGAAGATTGGGGCATTCGGTGTCCTTAAGATAGTTTTTCGCACCGGAATTGATTTTGCCCACGGGATCAGGACCTCATTTTTGTTTATTGTGATGCTTTTCGGATTGGTCTTGGCGCAGTGTTGATATAGAGTGGTAGGGTCATAGTATATGTTTCGAGGCAGTTGAAGATCCACGAGAAGAATTATCCAATTCATGACTTAGAGTTGGCATCCATTGTTCATGCCTTGAAGATCTAGAGGCATTATTTGTAGTGTGTGACCTGTGAGATGTACACGAATCACAAGAGCCTTCAATAATTATTCAAGCAGAAATAGTTGAATTTGAGATAGCAGAAATAGTTGGAGTTGTTGAAAGACTATGATGTTTCTATTTTATACCACCCGGGAAAGGCCAATGTGGTGGCCGATGCATTGAGTAGAAAGTCTGCCATCATGGGTAGTCTTGCCTATATTCCGGTCATCCAGAGACCGCTTTCCTTGGATGTTCAGGCCTTGGCCAATAGATTTGTAAGATCGGATATTTCTGAGCCCAGCAGGGTGTTTGATTTCACGGTTGCTCGTTCGTCGTTGATGAAGCGTATCCAGGAGCGGCAGTTTGATGATCCCCATTTGTGTGTCCTGAGAGACACGGTGCAGTGGGGAGGTGCCAGGGAGATGACTTTGGGAGATGATGGTGTATTGAGGTTGGAAGAGCGAGTCTCTGTGCCCAATGTTGATGGTATTTGAGAGTCGATCTTAGCGGAAGCCCACAGTTCTCGCATTTTATTCACCCAGGCGCCGCGAAGATGTATCAGGATTTGAGACAACATTATTGGTGACGCAGAATGAAAAAATACATTGTTGCATAGGTGGCTCATTGTCTAAATGTTCAGTAGGTATAAGTACGAGAATCAGAGTCTCGGTGGGTTATTTCAGAGGATTGAGCTTCCCGAGTGGAAGAGGGATAGAATCACCATGGATTATGTTACTGAAATTCCGATGACTTGGAAGAAGTTTTATGCTATATGGGTTATTGTTGATAGGCTGACCAAGTCAGCGCATTTTTTCCCAGTTGCCACCTCCTATTCATCCGAGAGGTATGATGAGATTTGTATCAAAGAGATCGTTTACCTTCATGGAGTGCCCATATCTATTATTTCGGACCGGGGTCCGCAGTTTTCTTCGCATTTCTGGAGAACAGTACATCATGAGTTGGGCACCCAGGTCCAGTTAAGTACAGCATTTCACCCCAAACGAACGGTCAGTCCGAGAGAGCATTCATAATCTTGAGGATATACTCCGAGCCTGCGTTATTGATTTTGGAGGCTCGTGGGACAAGTTTCGCAGAGTTTGCCTACAACAACAGCTACCAGTCCAGTATTCAGATGGATCCTTATGAGGCGTTGTATGGTAGGCGGTGGCGGTCCCAAATCAGATGGTTTGAGCTAGGAGAGGCTCGGTTACTGGGCATAGATTTGGTACAGGAGGCCTTGGATAAGGTCAAGATCATTCAGGACAGACTTCAGCGAGCTCATTCTAGGCACAAAAGTTATGCAGATCGTAAGGTCAGGGATGTTGCTTTCATGGTTGGTGAGCGGGTATTGCTCCGTGTATCGCCTATGAAGGGTGTGATGAGATTCGGGAAGAAGGGCATGCTTAGCCCTAGGTTTATTGGCCCATTTAAGATTCTTGACCATGTGGGGAAGGTGGCTTATAGACTTGCCTTGCCGCCTAGCTTGTCACCCGTGCATCCGATTTTTCATGTATCCATGCTTTGAAAGTATATCGGCGATCCCGCCCACGTGTTAGATTCCAGCACTGTCCAATTGGACAAGGATCTGTCATATAAGGAGGAGCCGGTGGCTATTTTAGATCGGCAGGTTCGACAGTTGAGGTCGCGGAGTTTTCCTTCAGTGCGTGTTCAGTGGAGAGGTCAGCCTCCTGAGGCATCAACCTGGGAGTCCAAGTCTGATATGAGGAGCCGTTATCCCCATCTATTCCCCGACTCAGGTGCTCCTTTATTTTGTCCGTTTGAGGATGAACGGATTTTTAGAGGTGGAGGATGTGATGACCCAAAGTGTCATCACCGTAATTCTCCCTTTCTTTGTACTTCTGAGGCCTTGAAAACCTCTTATTTGGTTGTGTCGATTTGCATGCATTGTCCGGCGCGATGTCGGAAAATGTTTATGTGGAAATATTTGGATTCTGTGTTAAAAACTATGAATTTTGATAACAATATTGCTATAGTTGACTTTGGTCAACATGTTAGGTAAACAGATTCGGTCCTGTGATGTGACGGCCCCGGAGGATCCGTAGGAAAATTTGGGACCCGAGCGTATTTTTGGAATCGAAATCCGAGGTCCCAGAAAAATGAAAATGAGATTTGATCAAAAGTAATGGTATCAGGCTTGTAATTTGGTTTCGCCGCGCAGTACAAGTCTTAAATGAGCGTTAAGCGCTATCTGTAAAGTTTGGTTAAAAACAGACATAATTAGACATGTTTTCAGACTGAAAATGGAAAATTCAAAAGTTTTGAACTTTGAAATGAAAATCATGAGTTTTGGAGGTTGATTCTTTGATTTTGATGTTATTTTAGCGATTTCATCGCACAAGTAAGTCAGTAGGATATTTTTGAGGTTGGGTGCATGTTTGGGTTGAAGCCCTGAGGGCTCGGGTGAGATTCAAATAGGTGTTAGGTCCATTTTTTAGCATTGTAGCAGCTGGTATCTGCAGTCTTCGCATTTGCGAAGCCAACCTCACAAATGCGAGACTTTCCCATTGGCCTGCTACATCGCAAATGCGAGGAATGACTCGCAAATGCGATCCCCTCTTTTTATAACCAATCTTCGCAAATGCGAAGACATCTTCACAAATGCGATCCCCTCTTTATAGCCCAGTCTTCGCAAATGCGAGTCCCGTTCAAAATCTTCCCTCTTCGCAGTTGCGAACAATTTCTCGCAATTGCGACATCCGCTATTCCTTCTGCATTCTTCACAAATGCAAACAAAACTTTGCAATTGCGACATCTGCGATTGTGCATCCTATACTTAGACGATTTCAAACCTCATTTTTCATATTTTCAAAACCCAAACCTCCATTGGCGATTTTCTCTCGACTC
The DNA here is from genome assembly GCA_034376525.1 of Nicotiana benthamiana. Classification (NCBI taxonomy): domain Eukaryota; kingdom Viridiplantae; phylum Streptophyta; class Magnoliopsida; order Solanales; family Solanaceae; genus Nicotiana; species Nicotiana benthamiana. Next base: position 727,640 of record CM067327.1, on the reverse strand, counting down.
AATTTCTTAAATCTTTAACATCTTTTATCATGATTTCATCTTATAATCACAGCTTTCAATGGGTAAAAATGGGGATTTGGGGTGGAACCTTAGTTTTCTTAGAATTGGGAATTCGGACCTCAATTTGGGGTCCGATTTCAAAACAAATTGCATATATGGACTAGTGGGGAATGGTTAACCCTGTTTTGGTTCGAACCTTGAGTTTTGACCACGTGGGTCTTGGGGAATTTTGGGATATTTTAAGTAAAACTTTGGGAATTTAATTCTTATGTATTCAAATTAGTTTAACTAGCATTTGTTGATGCATTTGAGTAAATTGTGACTAGATTCGACCAATTTTCAGGCGAATTCGAGGGGTTAAGCTATTCTAGAGGCGTGAGTTGAGTTTGTAAGCTTTTGAGATAAGTGTTTGATTAAACTTTGGCTTGAGGGAATATGATTAGGATAATATTTGCTATGTGCTAAGTGGAGTCGGTGTTTAGGTATGGTGACGGTTACCTATGCGCCCGAGTCTCGCATGATTGTGAGTCATAATTGCTATTAAAATTTCAAAAGAGGTGAAAAATTGTGATAATTACTTGTTAAATGAACTATGAAGTGATAGTTAAGGAGCAAATGAGCTAAAGAAAGGAATCTGGTATTTTTCCCTTGCCGCGACTTGTTGTTGAATCGTTTTCCCTTGCCGGGACTTATTTTTGAGTTATTTTCCCTTGTCGGGACTTATTGTTGAGTTGTTCTTCCCTTGCCGGGGCAAGTAAGCTATTACTAGTAATTTCTCCCTTGCCGGGATATTTTGGGCTATAAGCTGTACCCTTCCCAGGTTTAACTGTTACATCGATGAGCTTCCCTAACGGGACCTCCTTTGGAGAGATTGTTAGAGTTATTCAATTATATTACGGGATCACGTGGCACATCGTCCACTCATATATTATATTACGGGATCGTATGGCACACCGCCCATTGTTGTTATTGGCCTGAGATGTCGGTGACATTGTGCACAGAGGATATGGGAGCGTGTGGTGCGCCGTCCAATTATACACTATATTATGGGAGCGTGTGGTACGCCGTCAACTTACATACTGCATTTCGGGATTGTGTGGCACACTTTCCACTTATATACTACACTATAGGATTGTGTGGCGTACCATCCACTCAGATTATACATTATGGAATCATGTAGCGCGTCGTCCACTGTCGATGTGTGTATAACAAAACCTGGAATAGATCTGTTGTTATTTCTGATGTTTCATTTATATCTAGTACTCCCCGATAGCATGTCCCCTCCCAGCTTTATTTGTATTATGTTGTTAATGTTTCTTTCCCGTACTTGTATATCATATTTGCACAGGTTAATTATAGTAGGTCCTGTCTAGACTCGTCACTACTTCGCCGGTGTTAGGCCAGGCACTTACCTGCACATGCGGTCGGTTGTGCTGATGCTACACTTCTGTGCCCTTTTGTGCACAGGTCAGGAGACAGCTTACGAACCGCAACAATAGCTTGGGAGCGTGCCTTCAGTCCATAGATTTCTCGGTAGTCCGCTGGCGTCCGCGGGCCCAGAGTCTCTTCTATTTCAATTTTGTTTGCTTTTCATTATATCGAAGACAGACTGTTTTTGTGCTTTCTTTCTAACTCTTATGTGTAGTAATTCATGCTTGCCTAAAGTGAGGTTCCATTTATATCCTAAACGACAGTATGACCTACCATGCATAATTTTCCGCCAAGTATTGGATCCTACATATTTGGATTGAGAGGATGACCTAAGATTAGCATGAAGTAACAATTGTGCCCACATTTGGTGAGAATTGTTAAAAAGCCTCCATGCTAGACTAGCATGCAGAGCTTTGTTCTTGACGTGTAAATTTTGAACACCCAATCCACCTTGGTGGATAGGCTGTGTAACTGCAGCCCATTTAATCAAATGCAATTTATGTTTTTTTCCGTTGTACCCCATAGGAAGTTTCTTTCGATATCTATTAAGCTGGTGTATAAGATTAGCGAGGAGTTTTAGATACTGCATGAGATAATTTGGGATTTGATTTAATGTATATCGTATAAGGGTGAGTCGACTAGCTTTTGTTAAGAAAGGTGTTTTCCATCCCGCTAGCTTATTTTTAAAGTTGTCAATGAGAAATCGGTAATCATTTTTGGATTGTTTCTTTGTAAAAATGGGATAATCCTAATATTTTCCAAATTCTTTTCCTTCAGTCATGTTAAATAGCTGGATAATATTTTGTTTAACTGGGGATGGACAATTTTTGGAAAAATAAATTTTTGACTTGTTAAAGTTGATAGTTTGGCCAGACCTACTTCTAAATTGACGTAAGGTATGCATAATGGAAATTAAAGATTTAGTAGGAATATTGGATGTGTGTATAATATCATACGTAAAAAATAAATTTGAGAGCTTAGGACCAGTTTTTGCTAGGGAAATTGGCAACCATGCTTGATAATTAATCGATGTGTTAATTTTTCTGGAGAACATCTCTAAGCATAATATGAAGATGTGGGGATAAGAGATCACCTTGCCGTATACCCCGTGAAAGTTCAAAATATTCAGTAAGACTCTCATTTATAAGAATTGAAGTAGATATGGTAGTAATGCAAGACAAGACTAATTTAACAAAACTAGGAGGAAAGTTAAGAGTAACAGTAGATGATGTTTAAAACAACCTAATAGTAAAACATTTTAAAGCCATAAAATAATAATGAAATTCCAATGCCACACAAATTCACTTGGACAATAATAACGGTCACTTGATTGACTTTGATTGAATTTTCAATTTCAATTACCTTCGGTTGTTCAAATAATATAACAACCAAATACTTGAAAAAATATTTTTAGAAAAAGAATTAGAATATTTAGACTTTCCCCAATTTCAGGAGTCTGAGTTAATTATTAATGTTACATGCCATATTTTTGCACGTAAAAGTACATCATAAATAAATTAATAAAATATCTTTATTTAGCAAACATGAAATATATATATATATATATATATATATATATATATATATATATATATATATATTAATAACTAAAGAGCGTTCAGTACATGTTTATCATAAAATATGCCACGAAGGGCACATCGGTTCCCTAAGCTTGCCAACAGTTGACAGGCTTCAAAGATAGTATTTTTTCATGAGTTGTAAGTTCAAGTCTTTCCCTATCCACAAAATCCATTACATCACTTGGAGGTCTAAGAAAAGCTTTTTTTACTGCTCCCCTGATCATTACTTCTTCTAGTTACTCAAAAAGTTTGACCATCTATATTCAGGCACTTTTTGCTAGTTGATGAGCTGTCCTATACCCATGCCGGAAGGTGCGCTGGAGGATAATCTTCTGCTGGTACATTAATCACCTGCAGTCATTCACAACCTTATTGAATAAATTGTTACCTTCATGTAAAACCTGGATTACCTCTGTGCATTCCGTCTCTATTTCAAGTGGGAATAGTTTTCACTCTGTTGCTGTTCTGAGATCTTCTCTTAAGGCTTTTAATTCTGCTTCTAGTGAACATTTGCATGAGTTGATTTCGTAAAACAAACCATCCAATTATTGGCATTTCTGAAAATATTACCTAAGCCATAGCTTTGGTTATAGTTATTGAGATTGGCATCAACGTTAAGTTTAAACCAACTTTTTAAAGGTTTATGCCAATTGATTTTAATGAGTAAAGAAGGTGTATAGAGATTTTCCATGAGGAATTTGAATTCTATAGCCCTCTGCATTATGAGAGAATCATTGATCGGGGTGGTAGTGTTGTTATGGTTATTATTGTTTCTATTTATTGAAATGTGCTAGATGATAAAAGAAAGATAAAAGTTCCAGTTTAAGTAAGTGTTATTAAGGGGATAGTTAAGGTCTCTTATTTGAATAAGCTAGTGGTTACCATTTAGGTTATTGTAATTTTTCCATCGAAGGCAAGCCCAGAATATTTTGACGGCTTTACATTATAGGATAATATGTTTATGGATTCTTCACTATAACATTTATAGATGGGACAGAAATGGTCAATGTTTAGCCCAATATATAAAAGGTATTTCCTGTAGGAGATTCAATCATGTCGTCATTTCTATAAATATATTTTATTTTATTGGGGTAGTGTAGTTTCCAAATTCAGCCAAATTCTAAGTCAGTATTTTTTTGATGTTTCTATAAGAGTATAATAAGACCTAGTAGTGAACAAACCCTTATTTGTGAGTGACCAAATAGGCAAATAATTATAGGGGCCCTGAACATAAATTTTTATGTTTGTGATATTTCCTAATAGTCCCTGAAGAAGAGGAAAAGATAGGCAATCTAAATTTCAATTGCAACCATCGAAGATATCTCTAATTTTTGTTATGGTATCCCTAGTGAAGGGTGGGCCTATCACACTTTTTATTAGATTATCAAATTTAGGGATAATTCTCATATATTAAGATTGGAGTGAAGGTGAGGGGACCATATAATACCCTTAGAGCAAATTTTCCATCCTTTGCAGATACTTTTCCGAACGAAAGAAAACTTATTCATTATGGTACTAGTACAATAGTATAAAATAATAAGCTTTGCCGAAGGGATTGTGGCATTTGTAAGAAGTCTCTAACTCAGGCTAGCTAGAGTGCACAGATTTTTATTCAGAGCATTATGGATACCTAAGCTACATTAGATTTTGGTTGGCAAAAGTTAACCAGTTGACTAGGTGAAGTTACCTTTTTTTTTGTTGAGCTACCCTATATAAAGTCTCTTTGGAGTTTGTCAATTTCTTTTAGGGTTTGCTTGGAAAGAAGGGTGTATTGCATGTAGTGGTTGGGAATAGAATTTAGGCATGATGTTGCAAGGGTTCTTTCTCCTACCAAATAGAAGAATTTCATTTTCCTTGAGGCAAGTTTGATTCTCATTTTTTTGATTAGGGATTGATAGTCCCTAGTCTTAGGGCTATGGTTTAAGATTGGAAAACCTAGATAGATGTAAAAATTAGTGCTTTATCTAATTCCTAATATAATGGAAGTATCCTTATTGAGAGTATGATTATAATTTTAGCAGAAAAGTTTTTTTGATTTTGTAAGATTGATACGTTGACTTGATAGGGAACAAAATTTGTCAAGGCCATATTTGATGGCTTTACATGATTTATCATTTGCTCTAGCTGTTATGGTAAGATCTTTTGCAAATAGTAAATGAGAGATTTGGCATCTACATCCTAAGGATATGGGATCCTAATTTTTTGTATCCACTTGGTGCTCTATATATCTAATGAGCATTTCCGAGAAGAGAATAAAGATATAGGGATAAATGGGCACCTCATGTCTTATTCCCCGACATGGCACAATATGAAAACACCTACCACATGTTGATATTTAATTTTTTCCTATATATTATTTACATGCAAAACACTTTCAAAATAGCACATATATGCATATATATGTATGTTCAAGTATTGTAGTATTTTTCTTAATTTTTTACAAAAATTTACACCCATTTATTACCTTATTTTAGCAGTACAAAAATTAATAATTGTTCCTCACTTTATCATTTTTTGTGATTAATTTATTTTATTCTTGTATTTACACACAAATATAGCTAAGGTAAGTTTTACATTTTTATACAAATTTATTTGGTATTTTAAGCTAAATTGTATATAATTGTAGTTTTAGCCTATTTTAAGATGTAATTATATTTTATAACTATAAAATTGGTTCAATATTTTTATTTAGTATTTATATATTACTAACTAACTTAGTATCTTTAATTCATTTTAAAAGTAATCTTATTATTTTTTATAAAATAAAAAGGAAAAAATGGCTATTTAAATACTAGCCTTATTTTATTTAAATTTTAGCCTAAAATCAGCTCCAATTAAACCCCAATTTAAAATTCAAATGGACCAGGCCAATTCCGAAAATAACCCACCCTAACCCGTTTATTTATACCCGCTCGCTTCCCCTTTAATCCAGGTCGTTGGTCATTTTGATCAACAACCAGAACTCTCCATTTTCTTTTTATATTCACAAACACCCTAACCCTATCCCATTTCTCACCAATTGCCGCCTCTAAATCATCTTATATCTGAAACTCCCTCGAACCTTCCCCTAACCTAGCAGCCTCTCATCATCCTCACCTCGAAACCCACCGGAATCCATGGCTTTTCTGGCCATGGGAACACTATACTCACCTACCCTTGCTCCCAAGAACTTGATACTTGAAGAATCCAGGTCAGACTTTGAAGGTTTCACCCAAATCTCTGCTGATTCATGGTTTCACGACCATCTACGGTCTTGCTCCGTCGTACCATCATGTTTTGAGTCTGGTTCTGACTTCTCCGACTCAGATTAGACCCTTTCCAAGCTTTTCTCATTTCTAAGGCTCCTCTAAAACCCTAACTCTTTGAGGTTTTCTTCGATCTTTTTAGATTTGATATGTATCTATGCTCTACTTGATTTTCCTAACTTCTCTTTCAAAAATTATTTTTTAAAGTCCTTCTACGTTCTAGGATTTTCTGAAAATGCTTATGTGCTTATATGATCTTCTTCTCCTTTCCTTTTGTGTGCATTTGACTCCACTGTGCCTTTATGCCTCCCTTCTACCACATATTTTCTTCTGTGCTTTCTATTTTTTTATTTTCCTACTGTTTTTCTATACCATGTTCCCATATCTTTATATCACTATGTTTTCCTATATGTTTTTTTTCTATGGTTTTCTGGTGTTCTTGTGTTCTTCTACTATATCTTTCCTACTATGTTTTTAAGTTTCTTTGTTTGCCTTCTACTGAACCTTGGTTAAGTTTCTTCCGAAAGCATGTTCTTCTACTATATTTGCTAGTGTTCCTTTAAATGTTTTACTATTTTCTCTACCGAACCTTGTTTAAGTCTCTTTTGAAAGGATTTTCTTAAACATGTTTCTTCTATTATCAGTTGTTCTCTCATTATGCTTCGAATTAGTCACCTCACTCTGTTTGGTTTGAACCTTCTACTGTGTTTGCATGTTTTCTCATGAGTTTCTGATAGAAACCGCTGAGTCTGTTTTGACAACTTGCCTCCTCATCTCTGTATTTGATTCAAGGTGGAAAACCTAGAATTTGGGGGTTCTACCAAGGTTTGATCATGTGATTGAACGAGGGTTTTATTTAGAATCCTTAATTCTTCAGACTGACTTTGAATCTCTGAACTGAGTATGGACATTATTGCTTTCATAAGATCCTGAACCTTTTGCTAAACTCTTCTACTGTATTCTTTTTACTAATTTTACAATGGCATGATAAGTTTCTTTCATGTTCAATGTGTCCGTATGATTGTATATGTGATGAATCTTTCTTCAAATGGGTTTTCATTTTGTGATTGATTCAAAATTCTTTTAAATAAGTCTAATTGATTGTTGTTGATTTTCCTTAAGTAAAACCTTTCTTCACCTTTTCTGACTTGGTTCATTCATAACAAAACTTAGACTTTTTGATTTACTAGCTGTTAATTTGCACAAACTGTGTATTTCAAAAAAACATGTCCTGAAACAACCTCTGTGTATTTGCCCTCAATTGCATGATTTGTAAAAGTGTTTATTCAATTCCTTCCTTAATAGGTTTCACCCGTTTGAATATGAATTTCTTAATGAAGGGAATCCTTGTGTAATTGATTCGCTATCAACTTTTCAAACTATTTTCTCAACTTACTTTTGCTTGCTTTTTACACTATTAAAGATACGACCCTTTCTTCACAAACACACACTTCAGACTTCACAATCTCACCTCCTCTTCTGAACTCATACTTAGAGTGCACTTTGACTTTTACAATACTACTACTTTCTTCTTACTTGTATCTTTGAAATTGGTATGTACATGATTTAGTTTCAGCATCTTCACAATATATTTACTTATTGCCTCATGTATCCATGTCTACTTTCTACTACTGCAGAGTTAAATATTTAACTAGCATGTTAATTTCTTTTGCCTGTTTCTTCTGTGAATCTCTGCCCCTGTTTCCATTAATATTTGAGTTATAGTTTAAAACATGTTAATATGCAAGTTATTGTTCATGGCTTGAAATTGATCCCTTAGGGGGTCCAAACATCTAAAACAGTATGTTTTAACAAGCTTGTGGGGTATACCAGAATTTCCCATTGCTAGGTATGCCCACTAGCTTGTCCTTGCCTCTTTGCCACATCCCTTCTTCCCTTTTCAGAATTGCCTTACTGTACTTGCACTCTTTCCTAGTTTCTAAGTTCTGCCCCCTCATGTGAGCCTTGCCTTGGGACATTGAGTTCCCTCTGAACTTGGACACTTGGGGGCTGGCCCTTCCACACTGCACTATGACTTAATCTCGCAATGTATTTGGGTGTGAGCATTGCCAAGAGTTTGTTAGAGGATCCTAGGGAACTCTGAAACATCTAAATAAGAGAAAGGCTTTGGATATTGATCTTTGGAGTTGGTTTACTTCATGCTTCAGACAGGAAGTCCGAATCAGGCTCTCCTTGGTTGTAATTTTCAATTTCTGATGTATTTTCTTTACTTTACTTTTGGACTGTAATAATTTTATAATGAACTTTTGGTGTGACTAGTGAAAAGGGAGGGGTGACCATGCATGCAAGGGGTAGATATCCTGCTCATAGGGTTTTCTGCATTTCTGCATTCGTATATTTTTCTGCATTACTGCATTCATATAGATATCCTGCCTAGAAGTTCTATATTACCACGTATAGATACCATGTCTTTAAGGAATTTTGCATATCTCATACAGATACCACGCTCACAATTAACTAGAAATCCAAATCCTACATATGCATCTGTCACTAGGCAAACCTGCTTATAGAGTTTAAATAACAAATAACATTTAGATACCATGCCCATAGGATTTCTGCACTCTCGCTACGTCTGTGAAAAATGTTTAAAATCAACAACGCCAAGAAAGCATGCCTTGGGAACTATGAACAAAATATGAATTGTTTCACTCGCTTATAAGTCTAAAATCAATAACAATAATGCTTGCATAACTTATTCTCTTTTTAACTGGCACATTCTTTTCCTAAAATCAGCATACTTCTTTTTAAAACCAGTAGATATCATGCCTATTGGTTTCGAGGAGCGATTACCAAACATTGTATAGGATGATCCATATTATTTATAAACCTAGGACCCCCTTCCCTTTATTTGTTTATTTTGCTGTTTACCTTTCAGAATCTCAAACAGTTCTTCTCGAATTTCAGTTTGCCTTTATTCATTTTAATTTTATCAATTTGCAACCATTATGTTAAAAACCACTCATATTTGGAAATCTTACTTGCCTACTTGTTATTTGCACTTAAAGTCACAATTCTAGTATGGCCGAGAATCACACTAGTGGATCTTGAAGGGTGCCTAACACCTTCCCTTCGGGATAATTTCAAGCGCTTACCAAATCTCTGATTTTGTAAATCAAATTATTCTTAGTGTGCTATTGCAATTTAATCATTAGGTGATGAATCTTCTCTTTTAATACCCGTTAAAAGGGTTGTCAATGTCATAAACCAGGTTTCACGAGCAAAAAGGGGGCGCGACAGCTTGGCGACTTTGTTGGGAAATTTATTTAGGCTATTACCATTTCATGCTATTTGTGACTTTATGCTTCTTTATATGTCTTATTTAATGCCTTTAAGTATTTATTCCTTCTTCTACTATGAAACCGACTTGGCTTTTTGTTTCTTTCCTTTATTTCTTTACTACCTTCCTTTATTGCTTTCCTTTATTACCATTGTAAATTGCCCTACCCATGAGTAAATATTTCATTCTAAGGATTTGTTGAATTATTACTTTATGAACGTGCAAATACGTGACAACTGTCACACCTCTTTTTTCTCGCGAAATAGAGTTTATGAAAGTTAAGAGGATAACTCGTTCCCTTTTAGGAATTAGGTTTGAATTGAAGAGTCGCCACCTAATGATTAAAGTGAATTAGGACACTAAGAAGGATTATGATTTAGATAACCAAAGAACGGGTAAGGGCTCGAAATTATCCTGAGGGGAAGGTGTTAGGTACCTCTCAGGATAGTGCGGTTCCCAGCCATACTATAATTGTGACTTTAAATGCGAATAATAAGTAGACAAGTAAGAGTTTCAAATATGAGGGGGTTGTCACATAATTATTTAAAGGAAATAAAAGAAAAAGCTTAAAACTGAGAAAAAAATAGTTATGAAATTCTGAAGGTAATAAGATAAACAAGTAAAGGGAAGGGGGTCCTAGGTTTATAAATCATATGGAACACCCCACACAACATCCGGTTCACTCCTTAGTAAGGGGATGCACGTGATGTTAACATGTGGTCATCATATCCATATCTACCTTTCTTACCCCGTTAAGGTGTTAAAGCACATAATGTCTTCGTTACTTATTGCATGCTATTACCCGCCCCAATCCTATCAGTCCTAGAGGTATTTGGTCTTCTAATCCTACAGGGAAGGGGTGTGAGGCTTTATAGTTTTAAGGGACAAAATTCTAAGGCGACAATCAAAACACATATGTAGCAGATATGGGGAGGAGCACATAACATATAGAAAGGCTCAAACAAACCTCCTTAAAAACCAAAGAGAAGCATATAATTTAGTATGTCTTACACGTACTGATTAGGTTCTGGTTTAACTTATAAGTTTTGGCAGACTGACCTATTACATATTTTAGATAAGAAATCCAAACCAAGCCTGCCTGCTGGTTATAGCTGAAAATCTAATTCAGTTTACATGTTTACCTTATAACTTGCCTAAGTGCTAAATGAAACCAATAGGTATGATATCTATTAGTTTTAGAAAAGAAGTATGCTGATTTAGAAAACAAAGTATCCAGTTAATCAGGAAAGGTGAGTTTTGATAAAAGAGCGTAAGTTCTGCAGACGTTAAGCATTATCGTTATAGATTTTAGACCTATTAGCAAATGAACGATTCAGTTTTGGTTGATTGTTCCTATAGGAATGCTTTCTAGGTTTTATTGAGTTTAAATACTTTTTACAGGTGTAGAAAGAGTGCATAAATCCTATGGGCATGATATATGAATGCTATTAGTTTTTTAGTCCTATAAACAGGTTTGCTTAGTGACCGATGCATATGATGGATCAGGATTTGTGGTTAAATTATAGACATGGTATCTATATGTGATGATGCAGAAACCTTTATACAAGGTATCTACATGTGATAATGCATAATTCCTTATAGACATGGTATCGATATGTGAGATGCAGAATTTCTTATAGACGTGGTATCTATATAGATGCATAAAACTATAGATATGGTATCTATATAGTGCAGAAATGCAGAAAATCCTACGAGCAAGATATCTATACAGATGCATATGTGCAAAGCTGTATGCAGGATATATGAATATAGAAGTACAGTAATTCCCTACGAGCATGATATCTACCCCTTTTGTATGCATTGGTTACCCTTCCCTTTTCATTAATCACCCCAGAATTTTATTACAAAATTATTACAGTCCAAAAATAAAATATAAAACTACATCTGAAAAATTAAAATTACAACCAAGGAGAGCCTGATTCAAACTTTCTGTTTGAATCATGAAGTAAACCAACTCCAAAGATCAAGATCCAAAGTCTTTCTCTCATTTGGGATGTTTCAAAATTTCCTAAGAGCCTCAAATGGACTCCGGGAAGTGCTTACATCCAAATACATTGCAGGATTAAGTCGTAGTACAGTGTGGAAGGCCCAGCCCTCAAGTGTCCCAATTCAGAGGGAACTCAAGGTCCCAAGGCAAGGCTCACAGGTGGGGCCAGAACATAGAACCTGAGAGTGAGTATAAGTCTAGAGAGGGAATTCTGAAAAAGAGAAAGGGAAGTGGCAAAGGGGAAAGGACATGCTAGTGGGCATACCTAGCAATGGGAAGTGCTGGTACACCCTACAAGCCTGACAGAACATATTGTTTTGGGAGTTAGGATCCCCTAAGGGATCATGTCCAAACATGAACAATAACTTGCATATTGCCATGTTTTGTACTACAACTCAAAGCACATAGAGGGAAACAGGGGTGCAAGGATTCACAACAGAAACAGATGAAAGGAAATTAACATACTAGTTAATATTTAATTCCATATAGACAGTAAAGTAGACATGGATGTAAAGTCTGTAAGAAAACATATTGGGATGATGCTGAAACCAAAACTAGAACACACCAGTCTCATAGAAACAAGTAAGAAGAAAACAGTAGTCTTGTAAAGTCAGATTAGAGGCAAGAATACTCTAAGTATAAGTTTTGTGAGATTATAACCATGAAGTCTAAAGTGTGTAGTTGTGAAAAGGAGTCATGCCTTTATAGTGTAGAAAACATGTAAAAATAGGCAGGAACTAGTTTGAAAACTAACTATCAATCAATTACACAAGAATTCACCATAGTTAAGGGATTCAAATTTCAAACAGGTAAAACTAATTAAGCAAATAAATTAATCAAACATTTTGTGTAAGGTAGTATAATAGGGGTAAAAAAATAATGATATATTTAAGGACAAGGTCTTGACAGTACACAGTTATGCAATTTAAGGAAAGGTAATCAATTAACAGCCAAGAAACGATAAGTTGAAGATTTTGTATGAATAAACCAAGTCAGAAAGATGGAAAAGATTTTAACTTAGGGAAAATCAGTAACAATCACTTAGATCTATTAAAAGGAATTATGAATCAATCACCAGTCGGAAAATGTCACGACCCATTTTTCCTAACAGGTCATGATGGAGCCCGACACCGTTGTCAGGCCAGCCAACTATGGAATTTTTGATTTAAGTTCTCATTTTACCTTTGCCAAAGAACAAATATACTAGTTTTTTTTTCAATGTTATAGCCAAGACTAGTAAGGATTTATAATATGGCAAAATAAGTATGTAATCCCAAAATAAACATCCACTACAGTGTGTGGCAAGACTGGTGTCACAACATGCATCTATTAGAGTATACAACAACATCTCTCCTAATGTATGAAATAAGGAAAGATAGAAAAAATACAAAAGTTGACTCCATACGGCTGCTGAGCGGCGTAGGAAGAGGAGCATCTCAGCGTAGAAGTCTCTGCCGCAGCTCACTAGCGCGCACCGGATCGATAACCAGATGAATTAGCCTCAGACCCTGTACATTTAAATACAGAAGTGTAGCATGAGTACATAAACAATATGTACCCAGTAAGTATCCCGTCTCGAAGAAGTAGAGAAGAGAGGTCGACTTGATACCTACTAGGTCAAGATAATATTATAATAATGATGTACAATATAAAGAATTGATAATGCAATTAAATAATAGTTACAATGGGAGTCAAATCATGCTCTTAATCATATTTCTTTTATCATTTCCCCTTCTTCCACATACTAAGCAATTAACCATGAAATTTCTAAGCTCAAATATGCACAATCATGCCAAGGTCGACGGCCCGATCCAACGGAATATAAATTGTTCACTGCCGAGGGTCGAACGGCCTGAACCGTAGATGCATCTATTTTACTGAGGCGATTGGACCGATCCAAAAATATCGAGGAAACATCAAGAATGCACACAAGGCTCATTTATCGACACGAAAATCTTTACAAGGCTCAACAATATTCATATGTTCACTTTCCATTCCTCTCTAGTCTCTAGTATATCATCAAGATCGTATGGATAGTTCAAATAAAAGATATCTCAAATTAGGCATGATGTGGGTCCTAAACTACCCAAATATTTAATATTATAGTAGCTACGCATGGACTTTCATTCCCTAGTACGTACGTGGCCCCCACATTTAATAGAAAATTGTCATTTATTACTCCTAAGGGGACATTTCCCTCTTACGAGGTTAGAAAGGAGAGTCACCTCGCTCCAAAGCGTACTTCAAATATAAAGAACAAGCTCCAAACCCTCAGTGCAAATCCGAACGAGCACACACTAATTAAACAACATAAGAACTAGTCAATAAAGGCTTACAAGGTTGAATTGTAGCTAAGTGATTTCCCAACCTTTTCCATAAGTTTCCTAAATTCTGACCCCGGGCCCACATGCCCGGATTCCGAGATTTTTTGAAGAAAGTAGTTCTCTATTACCTAAGGATCACAAATATATAATTTCTAGTTTATTGGATGGAAAATTACTTGATTAAATCATAATTTTTATTAAACCCTAGGTCTAGCTCTAACCCCTTAATTTTACTTAATGTTTAGTGTTAAATCTATCTAATGTTCATGTATGTAAACTAAGAATGAGTGGGGATTACTTATCTTTAGACGTTATGTTTAAATCCCCTTTTGCCATCACCAAAATCGCCCATGTAAAGAGTGAGAAGTGAAGAAAATGGCCTTGGGTTCGAATTAAATGAACCCTCTCTACCCAGCCCTTTTTGCTTTTGCGGAACGACTCCCGCTTCTACGGTCCTGGCCCAGATTGGCTAGATCGCTTCAGCGATCAATCAGACGCCTAAGCGGGACTGCTTCTGTGTTCTAAAATCACTTTCGCAATTGTGCTTGAGCTACCTCCATCCGATTTCCGCAGAAGCAGTTATGACAGAAGAAGCATACTTGGTTCCTTTATAAATTCCAACTTCACTCGAACCTCGTCCATTTGATGCTCGGTGCGGGGCCCACCCGAACATACCGACAAGTCTGAAATCACGAGGCGGACCTACCCAAAACCTCGAAATACTTAAAACAACGATAAATCAAGGAATCAACCCAAAACCAAATGAATCAAATCATTGAACCTTAAAGTTCTTAATTTCCTTCTAATGGATCAAAACGCCCTTAAACTACTCGGATTGACACCAAATTTTACGGATAAGTCTTAACTGATATTCCAGACCTGTGCCAAGTTTTGAATTAAAATCCAAACCCGATACCTAGGAAATCAATAATTATTTGCATTATTTAGTTCCTTAAAACTTCAAGTTAATAATTTCACAGAAAAATTCACTACTCGGGCTAGGGACCTCAGAATTCGATTCTGGGAATACGCCCAAGTCCCATATTATCCCACAGACCCTCCGGGATATCAAATCTTGAATAACGGGTCTGTTTCCCAGAAAGTTGATTGAAGTCGAACTTGGCATTTGTTGAAAAGCTTAAAGAAGAAAATGGAAATATTCTTACTCAAAACACTTCTAACTTCTGAATCGCCTGCCCCCCAAGTTATAAATTAGTCAAAGCAAGTGCGGGAAGTTTTATTTAAGGGAACGTGTTCTAAAACGCAATATGACCATTCGGGTCATTATATTCTCCACCTCTTAAACAAATATTTGTCCATGAACAGACATATAAGAAGTACATGGACTACTGAATAAATGAGGATATCGGCTCCGCATGTCGTCCTCGGACTCGCAGGCCGCCTCTTCAACCGGTTGGCCCCTACACTGGACCCTTACAACAGAAATCCTCTTGGACCTCAACTGGCGATCCTGTCTATCAACAGTAGCAACTAGCCAATCCTTGTAGACCGAGCTCTCATCTAACTGAATGGTACTGAAATCTAACACATGCGAATAGTCGGTATGATACTTCCGAAGGATCGATACATGGAAAACAGGATGGACTGCTGATAAACTGGGAGGTAAAGCAAGCTCATAGGCAACTTCTCCGACTCGCCTCAACACCTTAAAGGGGCCAATAAAACTTGGTCTCAACTTGCCCATCTTTCCGAACCTCATAATGCCCTTAATTGGCTTGAATTTCAAGAGAACCTTCTCGCCAATCGTGAATGATACATCACGTGCCTTCTGATCTGCGTAACTCTTCTACCTGGACTGAGCTGTGCGGAGCCTCTCCCGAATCAAATTTACCTTATCCAAGGCATCCTGTACCAAGTAACTTAGCCTCACCAGGTTCAAACCACCCGATTGGGGAACGACAATGCCGACCATACAATGCCTCGTTCCCTACCATCTTTATGCTAGACAGATAACTATTATTGTATGCGAACTCTGCCAAGGGCAAGAACTGATCCCACTGCCCTCCAAAGTCAATCACATATGCTCTCAGCATATCCTCTAAAATATGAACTGTCCACTCCGATTGGCCGTTGTTCTGAGGATGGAATGTCATGCTAAGATCTACCCGGGTCCTCAAATCACTCTGAACAGCTCTTCGAAAATGGGAGGTGAGTGAGGGCCTCTGTTTGATATGATGGAGACCGGCACACAGTGCAACCTGACTATCTCTCCAATGTAAATCTGAGCATATCTCTCCGCTGTGTAAGTAGTCTCCACTGGAATGAAATGGGAAGATCTTGTCAACCTATCCGCAATAACCCACACTGAATCAACCTTCCGCAAGGTCAGCGGCAGCCCAAGCACGAAGTCTATAGGGATGTGCTCCCACTTCCATTCCGGAATGGGCATATGCTGAAGTAGGCCACCTGGCCTCTGGTTCTCATACTTGACCTGCTGGCAATTCAAACAATTAGCTTCATACTCTACAATGTCTTTCCTTATCCCCCGCCACCAGTAAAGTTGTCTCAAGTTACGATACATCTTCATGCACCCGGATGAATAGAGTACCTCGAACTGTTGGCCTCATCCAGAATCCTCTCCCTCAAGGCATCAATATTAGGAACACATACATGGGTTTGAAGCTGTAACACACCATCCTTGCCAATAGAAACCTCCTTGGCACCTCCCTGAAATATCGTATCTTTGAGGACCTATAAATGTGGATCATAAAACTGGGCCTTAGTCTGCCCTAATAACAAAAGCTGAGCAACTAAACGTGCTAGAACTCAGCCAAGCTCCGAAATGTCCAAAGCTAGTGGTCTCATCATAGTAGGATTGAATGCCAAGCTACCCATATTCTCCGCTTTTCTGCTCAAGACATCCGCGAAAACATTCGCCCTACCTGGATGATAAAGAATGGTAATGTCATAATCCTTTAGTAACTCAAGCTACCTACATTGCCTCAAATTAAGATCCCTCTGCCTGAACAAGTGCTGCAAGCTATGATGGTCAGTATAAACCTTACAGGACACTCCATACAAATAATGCCTCTGTATCTTAAAGCATGACAATCGCCGCCAATTCTAAATCATGCACAGGGTAATTCTTCTCATGGACCTTCAGCTGACGTGAAGCATATGCAATAAATCACCCCTCGTGCATCAATACACATCCCAAGCCAACGTGAGAAGTGTCGCAATATATAGTATACATCCCTTAACCGAAAGGCAATACAAGAACTGGTGCTGTAGTCAAAGTAGTCTTGAGCTTCTAAAAGCTCTCCTCGCACTCATCGGACCAACAAAATGGGGCACCCTTCTAGGTTAGTCTGGTTAAAGGTGAAGCAATAGATGAAAAGCCCTTCAAAAATTGTCGGTAGTAACCTGCTAACCCCTAGAAACTCCTGATCTCAGTCATTGAAGTAGGGGTTGGCCAACTATGAACCGCCTCAATCTTCTTAGGATCCACCTTAATACCCTCTCCTGGCACTATATGCCCCAAGAATTCCACTGAAAAAATCACACTTGGAGAACTTAGCATATAGCTTCTACTCTCGCAAGGTCTGAAGCACTACTCTCAAATGTTATTTGAGCTCCGCCAAGCTACGCGAGTATATCAAGATGTCGTCAATGAAGACGATAACAAAGGAATCAGTATAAGGCCTGAATATTCTGTTCTTTAAATCCATAAATTCCACTTGGGCATTAGTCAAGCTATGTGACATCACTAGGTATTCATCGTGGCCATATCTAGCCTGAATGCAGCCTTCAGAACTTCTGAATCTCGAATCTTCAGCTGATGATACCCTGACCTCAAGTTAATCTTAGAGAACACCCTGGCACCATGTAACTGGTAAAATAAATCATTAATACGAGGCAATAGATACTTGTTCTGTATGGTGACTTTGTTCAACTAGTGGTAATCAATGCAATCCTCATAGTCCCATCTTTCTTCTTCACGAATAACACCGGTGCACCCCAAGCCGATACACTGGGCCTAACAAACCCCTTTGCTAACAACTCCTCCAAATGCTCTTTCAGCTCCTTAGGAGCCATACGGTACGGTGGGATAGATATAGGCTGAGTGACTGCAGTCAAGTCAATACAAAAAGGAATATCGCGATCCGGAGGTATGCCTAGAAGATTAGAGGGGAAAACATTGGTGAACTCTTGGACAACTGGCACTGAATCTATCGTTGGGGACTCTGTGGTAGTGTCTCGAACATAAGCTAAATAAGCCAAACACCCTTTATCAAGCATGCACTGAGCCCGCAAGAAAGAATTAACTCTGCTAGGCGTATAAGCTTTCGAACCCTTCCTCTCTAATCTCGGCAATCCTAGCATATCTAGAAAAATAGTCTTGGCGTGACAATCAAGGATGGCGTGATATGAGGATAACCAATCCATGCCTAAAATGACCTCAAAATCAAGCATATCAAGCAATAGAAGGTCTGCTCTAGTCTCATAACCACTGAATGTAATCACGCAAGACGGGTAGACCCGATGTCGGTGCCCCCCTTTTCCCTCCCAAAAAGAGGAAAATTGGGTTTACGATGTTATGGACAAAACAACTCTTATTCCCTTTTGAGGAATTGGGTTATGGATTTTGAAGAGTCACCACCTAATGATTATAGTGCATTAGGAAACTTAAAGAAAAAAAAGAAGAGTTTGAAGGAAGACCAAAGTTCAGGTAAGGGCTTGAGATTATCTCGAGGGGAAGGTCTTAGACACCACTCAAGATCCACTAGTGTGGTTCCCGGCCATACTT
Organism: Nicotiana benthamiana; assembly: GCA_034376525.1. Classification (NCBI taxonomy): domain Eukaryota; kingdom Viridiplantae; phylum Streptophyta; class Magnoliopsida; order Solanales; family Solanaceae; genus Nicotiana; species Nicotiana benthamiana. Next base: position 708,986 of record CM067327.1, on the reverse strand, counting down.
AATTGTGACTTTAAGAGGAGTAGGAATAAACAAGCAAAGTTTGCACATAGGAAGTATAAACAAGTTGAAAATTTTTAAAGAAGAAAGACACAAATGATTTTGAAAAAAGACAACTTAGTTGAAAAAAACATTAATTAAAGAAAACATCAATAAAGAAGGAGAAAAGGGTCCTATGTTTAAATATAATATGGATCATTTTGGTGCAATACTCAGCAATCATTCTCACACGAGATATTAACGCACCAGTCATCATATCCATATTCTACCCTTCCAACCCCGTTAAGGTATTTAAACGCAATTAGTCTTGTTTACTTATTGCATGCTAGTACCCATCCCAACCTATCAGTCTCGGGGTATTAAGACTTCTAATCCTAAAGGGAAAGAAAGGGGTGGAGGCATATATGGGATTCAAAAGGACAAAAACACTAGTTTGGACAATCAAAACAAATAACAAATAAGGGGATTTGACAAACAACATGCAAGGCTCACATAAAATCATGTAAGTCTGATAACACTTAGCTTACCATGCGTTACACCTACTAGTTTGGTCTTAAATTAAAACTTAAGCGGCGGACAGACCAGTTTAACACATAGAATTAGATAAAAGATCTACATTTAGCAACTTGGATCCAATTGCTAGGAGTTGGTGTATTTTAACAAATTATTGATTAATGGCCTAATGCAGAAAAGTTTTTTAAAAAAAAGCAAAAGCTTGGAAACTGTAGAAGTTTAGAAAGGTTTCGAAAATCGACAGAACTGTTTAAGGAAATGTACCGTAAAGTTTTCATAAGTAAAGTGCTATAAAAGGGAGAGATAGTTTGAAAACTGTTTTGAAAGTATCTTTATGAATAAAAGTTAAGGCAGAGAGTTGGAAAAATGATTTTAGAGAGTCAAATGCAAGTTTAGAAAGCTGCAGATAGGTTTGGACGAATTTTGTTGAAAGTGTTAAAAATAATTGCCAGATTACTACTTATGTGAGTTTAGCGAACTTGAGATCCTATAGGTCGGATATCTTTGCTTTTATTGACTCATTACTATTTTTAAACGTTTAAAGAATGTGAGAATTGGATTACCCTACTGTTTGCCTATCTATTAGGCAATTCTATAGGCATGATTTCTATTTTCTTGAATGAAAAGGAATGCAAAGCCTATAGACATGATCTCTAGGTAATTTGAAGTATCAAACTTGTAGGCATGATACCTAAATGGACGAGTTAAAACATTAATACCCTAGAGGCATGATATCTAAGTGATTAAATTGTAACATGAATCCTATGAGCATGGTATCTAAGTAATTGAACAACAATACTGATCCTATAAGCATGATATCTACCCTTTGACATGTGAATTAAAATATAAGCCCTTCCCATACGCATTACTAAATATACCCCTGAGTTATTTTATACAGAATTATTACAGAACCAGAAAAAAGAAAGTGAAAATACATCACAACCTACAGCTATATCCAAACCGCCTAATGCAATGTCAATATCCAATAACATGTGTTTCACCAAATCCGATTCTCGATTGCAAGGCCTTCTCTTATTCAGAGTGCTTCAAAGTTCCAAGGAACTTCAAGAGCCCAAGCAATGGTTACACTCTGAAGAGTGAATATTGTAACAGAATACTGCAAGTGTGGAATTACCAGCCCTCATGCATCCATGTTCAGAGTGAACTCCAGGGTCCCAAAGCATGACTTACTAGGAAGGGGGGGAGGGGGGTAGAAATTAAGAACTATGAGTAAGTGCAAAGTGAGGGAGGAACCACAACAGGAGGTGGTCATACCCAGCCATGGTATAGACTGGCACACCCCTGACCCCTTGCTTAGATTCAAACAAATAAGAGTAGACTCTTAGAGAGTCAAACTTAGGTCTTAATGGTGATTAGGACACCACTAGACCCAAATTAATGTTCATAACATAAAGAGGGAGAGGGAATGGTAAGGAAATTGAGTAAAGACTCAGAGAAGTCAAGTTTTAGATCACAAACAGTAATTCAAAGTGCTGCCGTGGTTTAGGACAATACACACATACAAGGGGAATAGGGGGAGGGATAAAAAACATAACATATTTAAAGCATAAAGAGGCATAGAATGCTTGAATATAATCATATAATGCAGAAAAGCATAAGTAAACACACAGGAAAAGAAGTGTAGAAGATGAGGAGTGAACACATAATAAAGAGGTTGCTATTTATCTAGGACATCAGAACAACAACAGCAAATAAATAGCCAGGCAGTCAACAAGATCAAAGTCAAGGAACTTCAACAAGTACTAGGGAGTTCAGAGGAACTCTAGGAGATTCAGACAGCATGAGAGAAAGGAGCAGAGTGCTAAGCAGTATTAGGGAAAATAGAGAGTAGTAGTAGTAGTAGTAGAGAGTAGATAGTAGAGAGTAGTAGTGTATTGCAATAGTTCAGAAATAATTTTGTGAAAGTTATGTTCAAGTGATTGTGTAAAGCTGTTCTTGTTGTGTCTGTGTGTTAGAACTTGTGAGAGCTATGAGCTTTTATAGTGCAAATTGAGTAGACAAGAAGGAAAGAAAATAAAATCTCAGTCAATCAAAAAAAATCTCCCTTAGTCAAAGGGATTTGGTTTGAAACGGGAGTGGTAATTAAGGAAGGGAAAACCTTTTAGAGTGACAAAGAAAAGGGCATGTGCATACAGAATCTATTTATGGTATGAAACTATAGTACACATTTTTGAAATAATAAGGAAATAAAATAATCAAGAAGTCTGAAATTCAAAAAACCTCGAATGAACTCAGTCAGGATAATAGGGAAAAGGTTGAGTTGTAAAAAATCAGTAGCAAATCATTTAAGCCTTAGTAAAAGGGGATTGAAATCAATCACAAGCTGATAGAATCAATTCAGAAGAAAAACCCTCTTACATAAGCATGCTAACATCAAGCAAAGAAGAAGATATTGGCATAAACAATCATAAGCAAAAGAAAAGCAAGTTCCAATTCAGTGCATGAACTCAGCAATAGTTTCAGAGCCTAGGGTTTCCAGGGTAGAACCCTAGAACCAAATGTTTGCAAGAATCACAGACACATGTAGCAGTAGAGTGAAAGCTTGTAAAGAACAAGTTTTAAGGAAAATAAAACTCAAACTAGTTCAGAGAACATATGCCATAGGAGTTTAAGAAACAATGAAAGAAGTAAGTTCGATAACCCAAATAGATTCAGTAAAGTAAACACTTTCAGTAGGAAAGATAGGCGTGTAAACATACTTGTAGAAAAATCAGTAGAAGTAGTAAAAGAACAAAGGCAGAGAGATGCATATTAAGAATAAAACGAAAACCCCTCAAACATGGAATGAACAAACAGATTCACATAACGAAAGAAGAAGAAAAAGAAGAAGAAGAAGAAGAAGAAGAAGAAGAACAAGAAGAAAAATCGTTTTATGATTTTTGAAATCCCTAATTTGAACAGACTAATTTGAAAAGGGAAAAATTGGGAAAAATATCAAAACATCGAATAGAGCATAGATCTTCTACAGATCTAAGAAAATAAAGAAAGAAAAACCACGAATCAAGCTTTTTAGGGTTTCTCAGAAACCATACAGACTAGAAGACCTGTAATGGTCTGGTCTCTGGCCTTTCAAAGCTCGAACACCCCGGAACGGAGCCGGAGAATCCAGGGGAGCTCAGGTCGGCGAAGGACCTGAACAGGTCGGTTGAAGGTTGAGCCTTGAAAGCTCGAACAATCATGGCTTGGGGTGAAAGGGGAGAGAACATAAGACGTCTATGGCCTGAGAAGCCATGGACGCTGGTGTATATTTTGATCAGATATGAAAGTGGGATGCTACGGTTCAGAGAGTGTTTGAGAGGAGAGAGGATTTTAGGTGGCTGATTTGAGAGAAATGATTAGGGTTAGGGGGTAATTGGGGATTAAAAAAGGAAGGGACAGGATTAAATGACGAAAACGGGTGGGTTGGGAAAACGGGTAGAGTGATTGGGTTACAATGTAGTTGGGTTGCCTAATTAGGGTGAACTAAGGTTTAAAGACGGGATCAAATGTGGCTAAAATTGAAATGGAAATGGGCTAGCTTTTAAATAGCCATTAATTAAAGTAGTTAAAGAATAATTTTGAAATAAATCAAAAATACAGAACTAATTATTAATATGTAAGCATTAATCTAAAAATATATGGCATAATTTTATAATTATAAAACGCAGTTAATTATAAAATTGGCTATAATTGCAATTTGAACTATTTAGCTTAAAAATATCAAAACAATTTATTAAAAATATGCAAAAATAACCTCAAGTATATTTCGTGCAATATAAAGGTGAAAAATAAATGTCTCACAAAAAGGACACTTTGAGAATAATTATTGGGGATTTACACTGTTAAAATAGACAATAACTTGATTCAAAAAAATCTTTAATAATTAGGAAAAATACCAAAACTCGTGGGGATACTTATATATGCATGTACATGCTATTTGGAAAGAATTTTGAGTATAAAAATACATATATAAAAATTAGGTATCGACATCTGCTCCTCTTTACCCGAGGATGATGAAAGAGTTGTCGGGTAAAGATAAGATGACCAATTTTGACCGTAATTTGTGATTGCAAAAGAATTTGACCACGCTCTGGTTTCTGAGCTACCTACATATCCCTAGTTTTACTGGAATCAGAACATATTTAGTTCAGGAATTAATGATGGGTATTAGGAAAATGGACGTGATGGTCTAGTTTGAGAATGGTTACGAAGTAGAACAAGTTGCGGAGAACCAGAGCAGGAACGCTCCCGCCGAGACGACCGTTTGCCAGACGGTGTACCTCTAAATGAGCTACGAAGTGTATATTGTGCATAATTTAAACATGATTCAAGTTCCCGCTTGGACCATGAACGCTGCCTTTGGACGGTTAGGATGACGTCCTCAGACTATGATGTCCTGGGCCATAAAGAGCATAAAGTAAAGATTCGCAGGGCATGAAATGACTTTCTCAGGCTATGAAAGTGTTGCCTCCGACTATGACTCCTTTGAATAAGTTGGCAATCTTTCAGCCCATGAAAACTTTGGAAATATTTCAGTCAAATATATGCAAGGGTGGCGATCTTTTAGCTAGAGCGAGAAATTAAAATGCAGGTGGCGATATTTAAGTCGTTCGAAAAATAAAAGTGGCGATAGTTTAACCATGCAGGATGCAGACACTGCTTAGTCTCGCAAGACAGATAGGTAGCCTTATGCAGGATGGAGGTAGTACTTAACCTCGGAAAAAAGAATATAGCCTTATGCAACGCGGATGGAGAAAAAGCTTAGTCTCGTAAGGCAGATAAGTAGCTTTATGTAGGATGGAGGTAGAGCTTAACCTCAGAAGGCAGAAAAGTAGCCTTATGCAGGATGGAGGTAGTGCTTAACCTTGGAAGGCAGAAAAGTAGCGTTATGCAATACAGATGGAGACAGAGCTTAGTCTTGAAAGGCAGATAAGTAGCCTTATGCAGGATGGAGGTAGAGCTTAACCTCGGAAGGAACAAAAGTAGCCTTATTCAATGCATATCGAGATAGAGCTTTGTATCGAAAAGCAAATAAGTAGCCTTATGCAGGATGGAGGTAGAGCTTAATCTTGGAAGGAAGAAAAGTAGCCTTATGCAATCTAGATGGAGACAAAGCTTAGTGTCGAACGGCAGGTAAGTAGACTTATGCGGGATGGAGGTAGTGCTTAACCTCGGAAGGCAGAAAAGTAGCCTTATGCAATGAAGATGTATAAAAATATTAGTCTCGAAAGGCAGATAAGTAGCCTTATGCTGGATAGAGGTAAAGTTTAACCTCAGAAGGCAGAAAACTAGCACTATGCAATGCAGATGGAGACAAAGCTTAGTCTCGAAAGACAAATAAGTGGCCTTATGCAGGATGAAGGTAGAGCTTAACGTCGGAAGGCCGAAAAGTAGCCTTATGCAATGCATATTGAGACAAAGCTTAGTCTCGAAAGGCAGATAAGTAGCCTTATGCAGGATGGAGATAGTGCTTAACCTCAAAAGGCAGAAAAGTAGCCTTATGCAATGTAGATGGAGACAGAGCTTAGTATCGAAAGGTAGATAAGTAGCCTTATGTAAGATGGAGGTAGAGCTTATCCTTGAAAGGAAGAAAAGTAGCCTTATGCAAAATGAAGGAATGTAAAGGAACGAACAATAGTAAGTTCTCTTAGCTGCTCGATGATTGTGATATCATGGCCGCCGGGGATGTTGGGTGTAGATAATAACTTTGCGAATGAGTGATCGTTCTTCTATCCTAAAGATTACGAGTGTGTGAATGTAGTCAATGATTTGCGACCTGGGGTGCCTACATTCAAAGAAAAATCGTAATTTATGTAGAGGGGAAAGGTTAGTTCGTATTCCCTAGCTCTTGACCTCACGTATCATTGGGCTAGCATTACTAACCAACAGTGATGCAAATGATTTTTATGCATGATTTAGTAAATATGATGCGAGTATATATTTTGAAAAATGATTTTATTTTGGATGAACCAACAACTACATCATGATTCAAAGGAACGATAACCTCGTTTGTCCCGGAATTTTGGGGGTCCTTCTCTAAATTCTGCCCCAATTTACCTGGCTGTGCTGTTGACGACTATGCTGAATGACTGAACACGGATTGATTCCAGAATTTTTAGGACCCCCCTCATAATTTTGCCCCAGTTTACTGGGTTGGTTCTGATGAGAAAACTGACAACTGACTTTGGAATTTTGAGGGCCCTCAAAATTCTGCCCAGTTCCAATAGAGGGAGAAAAATGTAATTTTTATTAAAATGTGACCGAACCCATAGGGCTTCCTATGTATCCCCTCATATACGGGAATCAGGTCAGGCGTAGTTCAAATTACATCATGAAGAAAACATATGATAAAATATAGTATCGTTTCACTGCGTCTGAGTTGATAGGTTTCGGCCAGACCTCTCCGTCCATTTCTACAGGAATAAGGGCTCCTCCAGTTGGAACCCGGTGGACCGCATACTGAACCTACCAATTAGGAGAGGATTTTCCTTTGGCTTCATCTTGATGCAGAAATATTTTCTTCAATACCAGCTGCCCTGGCGTGAACTTCCTTGGCTTAACTTCTTCTTTGATTTCAAGGTCATGGTTGGCTTGAGTTTTGTGAGATTCTGTTTTATTGGCGGGCACGCTGAAACTGTCGGAAACTTGTGAGCTACAATGGATGTGCTGAGGTCAGTCATATCTTCATAAAATCATGCGAAAATGTCCTCATAATCCTTTAGGTACTCTGTGTACTCTTTCTTTTCTGGTGGTGACAGGTGCACACTGATGCGTGTTTCCTTGACATTTTGTGCCTCCCAAGTTAACAACCTCAGTTTTGTCCAAGTTGGATTTAGGCCTATTCTCAAAGTGCTCGACCTCTCGTACAATATCTTATGGTATATCATCTTCTTCTGAATCTATGTCAATTTTTTGCATTCCCTTGGTTCAAGTGACAGTCGTTTGTTCATCATCAAGATATGTAATAGTAATGCAATGTATAAATAAAATAAAATGATAGAGAAAGGTAATAAGAGCGAGATATAAAAAAAACATGAAAAATGCTTTTGATTAAATTCATATGTGTTCGAAACATCGGAGCTCTTTTCAAAAGTAAAGACAATGCAGTAAAGTAAAACCAACTAAAAAGTAAAATGTGATGCATAGTGCGTCATTTAGCCTTGGTACCCCGAAGCTCTTCGGGCACTGGTGGTCCTGACTGACCAATTGGTGAGGCGTACTCCTTGGTTCACAGCTTGAATGGAAGTCCTTCTTCTCCGTCCTCCTCGAAGATAACACTACAATCCATATCATTCTCCAAAAACATGTTCTTCGTTGCCACCAGCGCCTCGTCTTTCTTTGATCTATATATAACGTCAGCCGGCTGACAGGTCTGGTGCAGCTGGGGTATGGGGTGCTCCAATGAATAGTAAGGACCTCGCCATGGTTGCGACTGTTGGTACCAAATTTTTTCCCATGTATCTCTATACTCGAAATGTCCCAAAATAGCATGTAGATACATATATAAGCATCCATAAAGGTCTTGGTATATTTCTACTTTTTTTAGGTTTTTAAAATCAATTTACGACTTATTTTTCAATATAAAATCCAATATTTAGTCCCAAATAATATTAGTTTGACAAGTAATCTATTTTATTCTCTCATTTGCATATAAATATACTTATATATAATTTTTTACAGAATTTTACAAAGCCATTAGGTATGTCTAAATTAAAATTGCATTATATTGCAATTTTAGCCCATTTCTAGATTTAATAAGTATTTTTATTGCAAAATCATTCCTAGTATTTTTTATCTAATACCTAGATACATTTTATTAACTCAGTAGTTTTATTGGATTTTTATAAGGCTGTTTCTATTTTATATAAAATTAAAATGGGAGAAATGGCTATCTAAATGGTAGCCTTTTTTTCTCAATTGTAACCCAAATTAACCCCCCAAATTGACACCCTAATTACCTGACCCAATCTCAAAATTACCCGACCCAAACCCACGTAAAACTAACCCGCCACAGTTCCCTTTAATCGTGGCCGTTGATCACTCAAATCAACGGCCCACATTTCACTTACCAAAATTAAAACCCAAATAACCCCCAAACCCTAATCAGTTTACCAAAACTAGCCGTCTTCGAACCCTAAATTCTAGCCACCCCTGAACCCTAATTGTCTCCAGCTCTATTTCACCGGCGTTCATGGCCGTTCAAGCCTTAAGAAGTCTTTATCTGTTCACTCCTCACCTCTCATGGTTCCTGGGTTCGAAGATCGGAGACTTACCTCAAAGTTGACTGGACCAGAGGTCCTCCGATGTGATTCGTGCAGCCGTGTCCGGCCTTTCTCCGGCAAGCCTTAAGGCCCTGGGTCCTTTGTCGACTTCGACGAGTCCATTCCAGGCTTTTCTCGATACTTCGAGACCTTTCTATGAAAACCCTAATTTCTCGAGGTTCTTCTCTGTGTTCACTTTTACGATCCTCTCTGAGTCCTAGTTATCTTCTAAAGATTTTAAAGTATTTCTCGCCTCTTCTTCGCCAATTTTTGTTTTCAAACTCTTCGTCTTTCTAAACTTAGGGTTTTCCATGGCTTCTCTGATTTGTTTGATTTCGTTGTTTCATTTTCTACTGTGTGTTCTTCTCTATGATTTTTGAGCTTTTTCTACCATGGCTCTGAGGCGCTTTGCTTCATTGATTATTTTCTAGGGTTTTCAGTTCATGTGTTTTATGCTTTTCTTTATGCTGGTCTGATCTTTTTCACATTCATCTATGATATTCCTTATGCTATTATATGCATTGGAAACCCTAGCTTTATGGGGGCTTTTCCATTGTCTCTCTGTGAAACCCAAGCCGCCTCAAATTGCATTCGTATGTATTTTGCTACATGTTTATTCTACTACCTCCAGTTTATGCATGCTCGAATCTATGCATCTTTTATATTACCATTTCCCCTTTCTCTGAGAAACCCTAAATTGGAAACTTGATTTTGTACAGTTGTTTGATTCTCTAATTGAAGTCTGTTTTTTGACTAAGTTCGAATATGCTAATATCTCGATTTCTTGATTTTCTAGGTTATTAGCCTGCCTTATATGTTTACCGTGTGATTTTCAAAACTTCTTACACATATTTGCTCTATATTTTGTGATTAGTACACGATTTTCTTTCCAAAATTAGGCTAAAGTTTATTTACCTCCAGCCGCTTCCTTAGTTAAAGGGAGCCTTCTCCTTAATTGTTTATGATTGGCACTGTTGAATATTTTCTTGCCTTAAGTGTTGCACCTCTTTCAAATTATAAAAGCCTTCCCCTTTTCTCACTTAACAGACACCGATACACGACTACTCTCTAAATCTCTCACTAACACTCTCTTCTCTTATATATTCTTCTCTGTTACTTGCTCTCTTTGGTATGAATTAGCCGGCTGAAAGCCAAGGCTAACTATATGGATCTATACTTGCTTTGTTATTCAAGTTGCAACTAGTAGGCTCCTAATTTTACATCATCAACCTCCAACTAGTTGTTTACTTAACCCTGTTCCTTGTCTGTTTATGCTTTACGTTTAAGTTCAGCATGTTTAACCCTTTTCCCTTCCCCTAGTCCGTTTGTGTATTTCAGTTTAATCTTTAGCATGTTAAATCTCTTTCCCTTTCCCTTGTCTGCTATGTTTATATTCAACACGTTTAATCCCATTCCCCCATTTCCCTTGTCTGTTTGTGTATTTCATTTGCAGCATGTTTAATTCTCCATTTTTCCTTGTCTCTTTGTATTTCAGTTTTCAGTTCAGCATGCTCATCCCCTTCTCTTATCTGTTTATTGTTAATTATTGTGGTTTAAGTTCTTGTACACCCCTTATCCCATAATCCCTTTAATTTAGTCTTGTTCTCTCAAGTATACTTTTGTGATTCCCCCTTTCCTGATCCCTGTTTGAATATGAGTGTGTTCTGGATTAGGGTGGCATCTCATTGCCACTCCTAGTTTAGAACTAAGGTTGTTAACAGCCTACACTCAAAGTAATCCCATTCCCTACCCCCATATTATGTGTTTGAGCCTTGAAAAAAGGCCTGTTAGTGTCCTAATCACCATACATGCCCTAGTTTGACTTGTTTACAAGTCTGCTCTTTCTTGTTAACCTTTGTAAATGGTTAGGGGTGTGCGAGCCTCACTCCATTGGCTAGGTATGACCACCTCCTATATTGGTCTTCCTTTAATTCCTCACTTTTACACTTATTCTTAGTTCTATAAGTTCTACCCCCTCAGGTAATGTATGCTTAGGGACCTTAGAGTCTCCTGTGAACTTGGATTCTTTAGGGCTGGTAATTCCACACTTGCACTATTCTAATTAATTAGAGTGCAGGCATTGCTTGGGTTTTTTGAAAGCCTTTGGAACTTTGATACACTCTAAGGAGAAAGCCTCGGACTTGGAGCCCGAATTTGGTAAAAGGCATATGTTGGACATTAAAGTTGCTTCGAGACTCCTCGGGCCTGTTGTAGTTATTGATATATTATGCTTTTTTATTCCTTTAATGTTTTTTGTTTAGTTTTGTAATAATTTTTAATAAAGGAACTCGGAATATAGTAAAAGGGATACGGGAAGCGTTTACATTCTTGCATCAATTAGATGCCATGTATATAAGGGTTTACTTTCTTGCATTTCATATAGATATCATGTCTATAGGCTTTCATTATTGCACAATCTCATGTAGAAACCATGTTTGTAAGGCTTTTCGTTACTGCATCAATTTCATAATAGAAATTATGTCTATAGGTTTGCATTCTTACAGCCTCATATAGAAACCATGCACATAGGTTTGCTTTCTCATAACCTTACCTAGAAAATATGCTTATAGGAACTACATAAATGCTAGGCAAAATAGTAGGTCGTACAAACTTGTAAAAAAAACAGTAACGAAAATGATCAGGGTGCGCGCTATAAATTTCCAGCTCGCCCAGTGCTTAAGAACGTTTCAGTCCAACTTGTCTTGAATCTGATTACTTTTAAATTGGGCCCAGTTCTGCCCCTTTCATAATACTCTAGACCTGCAAACGTCTTTTAAATGCTGAATATGTGGTTTCAAACATTTTGCCGGCCTAGGTTTAATGTATTAAGGTCTTTAATACTTTTCTCTAGTTCAAACAGTGCGGCTGACTTGTAAGCCTTTTCTAAACTTGTCTGCAACTTTAAATCTCTTTTAACAGACTCTTGTCTGAAACAAACGTTTTCCTCCCGATTTTCTAAATCCTGTCAATTCCTGAAACGGGCCCGGGGAGCTCGAAGCATATGTTCTATCCAACTCTTATGTGTTCAAGTAATCTGCCTGCTCTTTTAACCTCTTTTATAGACCAAATCAGTATTTGAAGTCATGCTAAACTAGTTGCAGTTATGTTACGGGGTTTATTTGAGCCTTTAACTGTCGTTCTATTATTTTTTACCTTTGAAACTCCATATATATCCTATCTCTCTCGCTCCCTTCTTAGGGTTAGAAGTCCTAATACCCCAGGACTAACAAGTTGGGATGGGTATTAGCATGCAATAAGTAAACGATACCAACGCGTTTAAGTACCTTAATGGGTGGGAAGGGCAGAATATGGAGATGATGACTGGTACGCTAATACCATATGCGACCGCTATTTGAGAAGTGTCTGCAGGGTATTGTACCGATGTGATCCTTATTATAATTAAACATGGGACCCTTCTCTCTTTTGTTTGCTTTAATTAAATGTTCGCCTATAGTAATGCTTTTCCAAATCAATCCTCTCTTTTATTTAAAACTTATGTCCTTCCTTCTTCGTTAAAGTTTTCAAGTTGTGTGAATGCTATATATGTGAACCTTATTTGTTTAATTGCTTCATCTATTTATAAGTCACAATTAACACGGCCGGGAACCACATTAGTGGATCTTGAGGGGTGCCTAACACCTTCTCCTCGAGATAATCTCAAGCCCTAACCTGAACTCTGATTTTCTTTCAAAATACTCCTCCCATCTCTAACAGTGTCCTAATGCACTATAATCATTAGGTGGAAACTCTTCAAATTCCATAACCCAATTCTCAAACGGGAATGAGAGTTGATTTGCCCATAATATCGTAAAACCCGATTTTGCTTTTTGAAAAAGGGGGCGTCGACAGCATGGCGAATATGCTGGGGAATGTCTTTAAGGCTTTTACCATTACGTGGTTTGTGAATTTATTGCTTTCTTTACTACCTTTACTTATTTCTTTAATCATTTATTCATAATTACTAACTTGTTTCTTCATGTCTTCTTTTTTGCAACTATTTACTGCTTTACTGCCTTTATTTTATTTTATTCCATTTTAAATTCCGTGCATCTATTGTAATCATCATCTTATGAACGTGGAAATACATGTACTTATTTCATTGTTGTAATTGCATCCTTCAAAATCATTTTCCACTCGTGCAAAACAAATACTATAGCAACGCTTATATTGAGTGGTTACGCTATTCCAATATTTATAAACCCCTTAAATTTGGCAATGACATATTTGCGGTAAAACCAGTCGATCAACGATGTAGTCGATGGTTCCGTACCTTTACCTCTTGAGTTGTCCGCTCAAGGGTACCTTATCTAGCACTTCAAAAGTAGAAACGTTACTCTATTTAACTGTTCATGCATCATGGCCAAACTAGCCAAGTCAGTTATGTTGTCCGCAAATGGCTTATTAGGATAGCCTAAACATAAAGTCCATCGGGTTTCCTCGAAGCCCAAACGGACATTCACGTTATGTTCATTGATTTGGACAGTTAAATAGTTTTTGCTAATTATTGATTTAAATTGCCGCGTCCGGTGGGGTTATGGGCCTAACACTCTATTTTGCAGGAAATGAGGCACGAGGTCCCTAGATTCGGTATGGTATCAAACATTCACCCATAGTTACTAAGCTGGTGGGAGGATCTGCATGGTAGTGATCGGGTCTTTGACCGCAAGCACTTAGGAAATCTTCCTTCACTCCGGGAAGTTAGGCCAGATAACAAGATTGTGGAAGCTGCTACTATGTTTTGGGATAGTGAACGATCTGTCTTCCGCTTTAGGGGTATTGAAATGACGCCGCTGTAGGAAGAAATTGGGGGTCTAGCCGGAATTCCTTGGGATAGTCCGAGGCTTCTTATGCCAGAAAACCGAAAAGGTAGAGGGTTACTGAAAATTATGGTGCTCATGAAGAATCCTAATCTGACCAGTCTGAAGGATTCCTACATATACTTCGACTTCATGTATGAAAGGTTCGGACATAGAAAATCCTACCGCACTCTCATGGACGAGTTCGCCCTCACCTCTTTGGGGCACATACATAGGAGAGCCTTTGTATTCATGTGCTGCTTCTTGGGCATGATAGTCTTTCCAATGAAGAAGGATAGAATCCTCAGGAGACTAGCCATGGTAACCAAAGCCATAGTGGAGGGTATCAACGGATAGACATTCAGCATAGCACCCATGATCCTCGCCGAACTGTACCGAGCCTTAGAGAAATGTCAACTAGGGGAACCACACTTTGAAGGGTGCAATTTGCTACTACAACTCTGGCTCATTGAACATCTTCAGAAGGGAGATTATAGACAAGAGATCATACGACGAGATTGGGATGAACATATCTCTTTCCATCATACAAAGCGAATGCACTTCATGCAAAACATGTTCGCTCGCCCGGAAGATGCCAGTGGATGGATCGAACTATTGGAGAATCTGAAAGAAGAGCAGGTACGATGGATGTACGAATAGTTTCCAACTGGGGAGTTTATCATTCTGCCTAGGGATGCGCCATTCCATGTACTCATCGGCTTAAGATGAACTTACCCTTATGTCCCTCTCCGAGTCATGAGGCAAGCAGAAAGAAAGCAGATTATACCAAGGGTAGAAAAGATGAGTCACTACAAGGCTGACTTCCAAGATGACGATAGCCCATACATGTGCTGGGCAGCATATAGAAAAGATGAGTCACTACAAGGCTGACTTCCAAGATGACGATAGCCCATACAGGTTCTGGGCTCAGCATATGTGGCATTCCAAACTCATTTTGGAAAAGGAATTTATGGAACCAGACAGGTATCAGGCTGGGCATGCGCCACTTTATCTGGAATGGTTGGAAGACGATCATATTGGCTTGGGAAAACAAGTTTCGTCCATGGCCACATGGTTATTAATGAGAAGACTGCAGCAAAGGTCAAGTACCATCAGCTATTCAAACGGATGCGAGAGTGTGAAAGTGAACATCGGAAAATATTAGAGGTCCAAGAGAAGATAATCAATGAATGGAAGGACATGGCTGTCTGCATAAAAAACCGCTTAGGGTACTTGGAACATGGTTTAGTGGAGCTGAAAGGAAAGTATATGAAAATGATCAATGATTGTCAGGAAGCTGAAGGTGATGAAAATGGGCACTTGGCTCGGGCTTACTTGTTGCTGGGACTGCGCGAGTTGATGAAACTGTACGAGGGAGGCAAAGATACCGAATCTGGGAAGGGTCATTCTGGGACCAAGTAGTTAGGATTTTTTTACTGCTTTCTTGATGTAATAAGGCCACTGGCCAGTAGTGACAATTTCTCTTTGTTTTGACTCGTTCTATTTTCTATTGATAAAATGAGGCACTTGGTGTTATAAGTTTTCCAAATTCTATCTATTGCTAGGCCTACCTCGGGCACAACGAGGCACCTAAATAGAAACGACTTATATTCTTGCAACAATGTGTTTAAACACCACATTGTTTTCTTTCTCAGAATCCGCACTAACTTTTTACCTTTTTTTTTGTTTTTCTTTTATTTTTATTCCCCTCCACAAAGGTTAGTTTGTGCATTCTGGCACCATCAGCATACTCAACAAGATCTAAGGGTCCTCCTCCTCCTCCGAGTCCTCCCCTAGAAACAGGAACAAAAGAAAGATGGGAGATAATGAAGAAAGAAAGGAAATTGAAGGAACTTCCCAGAGATACCCCGATAACCAAAGAGACTGTTGCTCATTTGGAACAAACTTTGCTAAGGTTCTGTGAGGAACTAGACCAGGTCAGGTGTTTATCAAGTTTGTCGATATCCTTTGCTGTTGCAGATGTCAACAATCAGGTCCCTGCACCTCCGCAGAAGACCCCAACCTAAACTCGTTACAATGCTCCACTGCTCATCCGTGAGCCCCTATAATGTGTCAGAATCAGACTCACTCATTCAGAACTTGGCTGCTGAACTCAACAAACTCACTAGTAGGGTTCAAGGCGTTGAAGGTGATAAGGGTGTGGGGAGTCTGAATTATGAAGACCTTTGTGTTCATCCCGATGTCAAACTCCCAGAGGCGTACAAACCTCCTATGTTCTAAATGTTTGATGGTACGGGTGATCCCAGGGTTCACCTTAGGATTTATTGTGATAAGTTGGTGGGAGTTGGTAGAGATGAAAACATCCGCATGAAGCTATTCATGAGGAGCCTGAAATGTGATGATTTATCCTGGTATATCAGGCAGGATGCGAAGAAGTGGACAAGCTGGGTCAACATGGAATCTTATTTTATGGATCGTTACATATTCAACACTAAGAATACGCCAGATGTATTCTATATCCAGAATTTGAAGAAAAATCCTAATGAAACCTTTCGCGAGTATGCTACACGTTGGAGGTCCGAAGCAGCCAAGGTCAGACCGGATTTGAAAGAAGAACAAATGAACAGGTTTTTCGTTCGTGCTCAGGATCCGCAATTCTACGAGAGATTGATCCTGATAGATGGGCAGAAGTTCTCTGATATCATCAAACTGGGAGAAAGGATCAAAGAGGGCATCTAAAATGGTATGGTTACTAACCTTGAGGCGCTACAGGCCACTAACAAAGACTTACAATCTGGTGGTACTTCGAAGAAAAAGGACGTAAACTCCATAATGGCTGCGCAAAGAAACCACTCTCCCATGATATACCAACCTTACCCTCCAACTCCACTCACATACCAACCCTCTCTAAATTACCAGGCACCTTCACATACCTATCAAAAGCCACACCCCGTCTACCAAACATCTCCATCACCAACATATCAACCCACCTCTCTAGGATATTCCCAACCCGTACCCGTATACCAAGCTTACAACTCCCAACCTCGTCACTATCCATCACCACCCACCCGCCAAAACCTCCCACGACCAAGACCAAATTTTGACCGCAAATTGCCCAGACAATACACAGCTATTGCCGAACCCATTGACCAACTGTATGAGAAGCTCAAAGCCGGTGGATATGTTACACCCATCCTAGCCATAACCCCAGAAAACTCTCCCCAATGGATCAACCAAAATAAAACATGCGCATACCATTAGGGGATGAAGGGTCATACCATCGACGAGTGCCATTCGTTGAAGGACAAAATTCAGTCCTTAATTGACAACAAGGTCATTGTAGCTATAGAGCCTACTCCCAATGTTTGCCAAAACCCTCTACCAGATCATAAAGGTGGAGGCATCCACGTGATTGAGGTTGAAGACGATTGGGACCCCGAAGGGTCAATCGGTTTGATATCTGAAGGAGATAAGCCTAAGAAGCCGGCGGTCACTCTTAATCCTATTGTTGTGCAAATCCAGCAATCTGAGGGCAACATGGTGAATATATATTTACTATTTGAGTTTGAGGCACCTCCTGCAAAAGTTCCAAAACCAATTGAGGCAGAGTTCAGGACTCCAATGGCGCCCGCACCGACTGAAGTTGCTATGTTGCCTCCAAGGGTGCCCATTTCGGTCACCATGTCATATATAACACCATTTAAGTCAAATGCCATACCCTTGGGCTACACAGCCGAGGCGAGAAGGAAGGGAAAAGCACGCACAGGTGAAGCAATCACAGCGCAAGGTATGACTAGAACAGACAGGGTGTACACACCAGAGCACCTAGCTGAGTCTAGCAAGCAGGCCTCTGGACATCCCATTGAAACTGGACTTGATGATCTCTAGAGGAAGATACATGCCATAAATATTCAGTTGTTGAACAGCTAAACAAAAGTCGGAACATATTTTCATCTTGGCATTGCTGCAGAGTTCCGAGGCGCATAAAAATGCCTTGATAAAGATATTGAGCGAGGCTTATGTCCCGAGAAACATAACAGGAGGAGGTCAGGTATTGGAAAGTCACAAAATCACTTTCCATGAGGATGAATTGCCACCTGAAGGGCTCGGCCATAACAAAGCACTACACATCACTGCGCAATGTGAAGATCATTTCATCACCATGATTTTAGTCGACAGAGGTTCTAGCCTCAACATTTTCCCATTGATCACCCTCAAGAAGTTGGGCAAAGGATTGCATGAGATAAAAGATGGGGCTATTAACGTTAAGACTTTTGATGGTTATCAAAGGTCCAGCCTCGGGGAGATTAGCCTGTGTTTGAAAATGGTACCCACTTGATTTGATGTTGATTTCAAAGTCACCGACGTACCAGCATCTTACAACTTATTGCTGGGAGGACCCTGGATCAACGTCACTGGGGCTGTGGCATCATCAGGAAGTGATCATCCATGGCGACGGTAGCAACCCCATATACAATCGCCAGACCATTCTGATGATCGTAGGCAGAAGAAGAATAGGCGGAGAAACATATCATCATGTTGAGCGAGTCAATGCAGTGGACAAGGACAACTGGTTGAGTAATAAGGTTGAGAGAATTCTATTTTAGTGGGTGTGAACCAGGGAAAGGACTTGGTAAGAATCTTCAGGGCATCACCAAACCTATCCAGTTGAAGAAGCATGGTACTACCTTCGGACTAGGGTACGGGTACACTTGGCAGGAATTTAAAAACCGGTAACCACCACGGCGCGGCTCATATTAACCGTTGGGATACCCCATACCTCAGTTGGAGCAAACATTTCAACCAGCCGACACTCTCTACGGGTCAGAAGAAGATGAGGCTCTTGCGGCAATGAAGAACCTATTTTTGGAGGAGGACATGGACTGTTGTGTGACTTTTGAAGAAGAAAGGGAGGAAGGCACTTCCATTCAGGCTATATACCGAGGGGAGAACCTCACCAATTGGTCAATCAGGACCACCATCGCCTGAAAATCTTTGGGGTAGCAAGGCTGAACAAGCATCATGCATCTTTGTTTTAGCTGTTTCCTTTACTTCCCGCATTGTCTTTACTTTCCAAAAGAGCTCCGATATTTTGAACATTTATGAATTTAATCAAAAGCATTTTCAAGTTTATCAAACATCTCGGTGTTCATTACTTTTCTCTGCTATTTTCTTTATTTCCACACAACATTACTATTACGTATCTTGATGATGAACCAACAACTATAACTTGCAACGAGGCTATGCAACAAACAGAATTAGACTCAGAGAAAGATGTTATACCATAAGAGGTTGTAAGAGAGGTCGAGAATTTTGAGAATAGACCTAAGTCCAACATGGATAAAATCGAGGTCATCAATTTGGGAGATACAGAGAATGTCAAAGAAACGCGCATCGGTGCGCACTTATCACAGACGAAAAAAGAGAAATATACAGAGTTCGTAAAGGAATGTGAGGATATCTTGGCATGGTCGTACAATGATATGACTGGTCTTAGCACATCCATCATCTCTCACAAGTTACCGATAGATCCTGCATGTCCGCCGGTAAGGAAGAAGCTCAAAAAATTCAAGCCAGATATGAGTTTAAAAATCAAAGAAGAGGTCACCAAGCAGGTCAAAGCGAGAGTTCTTTAAGTGGTAGAGTACCAAACCTATTTAGCTAACATCGTGCCAGTACCAAAGAAGGATAGGAAAGTCAGAATCTGTGTCGACTACCGAGATCACAACTGGGCCAGTCCAAAAGACCATTTCCTCTTGCCAAACATACACATTCTGATCGACAACTACTCTAAGCATGAGTTGCAGTTATTCGTCGATTGCTTTGCGGGGTACCATTAGATATGGATGGATAAAAAAGATGCAGAGAAAGCGGCGTTTATCACGCCTTGGTGAATGTATTGCTTCAGAATGTTGCCGTTCAGGTTGAAGAATGCGGGAGCTACTTATATGAGGGCCATGACTACCCTCTTTCATGACATGATACATAAGGAGATTGAGGTATACGTGGATGAAATCATCATTAAGTCCAGGAAGGATGCAGATCACATGGAGGACCTCCGAAAATTTTTCAACAGACTAAGGTGGTATAACTTGAAACTGAATCCCGCTAAGTGTGCATTTGGGGTTCCTGCGGGAAAGTTATTGGGTTTCATTGTGAGCCGCCGAAGAATAGAGCTGGATCCATCAAAAGTCAAATCTATTCAAGAGTTTCCACCTCCGAAGAACAAGAAAGAGGTAATGAGTTTCCTAGGGAGACTTATCTATATCAGCCGGTTCATAGCTCAGTCTAGCGTCATTTGCAAACCTATATTCAAGATGCTGAAGAAGGATGCTGCTACCAAATGGACCGATGAATGTCAAAAGGCTTTTGACATGATCAAGGAATACTTGTCTACACCTACAGTCCTGGTTCCGCCTGAACGTGGAAGGCCTTTATTGCTCTATCTCACAGTTTTGGAGGGAACATTCGGTTGTGCCTTGGAACAACATGATGAGATAGGGAGAGACAAGCAAGCTATTTACTATCTCATCCAGAAATTTACCCCGTACTAGGCTCGGTATTCCTTACTAGAACGCACCTGTTGTGCTTTGACCTGGGTAGCTCAGAAATTGAGTCATTATTTCTATGCTTACATAACATACCTTATATCAAAGATGGATCCACTAAAATATATTTTTCAGAAGCCCATGCCCACTGGCAAGCTCGCCAAGTGGCAAATTTTGTTGAGTGAATTTGACATTTTCTCTGTCACCCAAAGTCAGTTAAAGGATAGGCTTTGGCGGATCACCTCGCAGAAAATCCTATAGGAGGGGAGTATGAACCATTGAGGACGTATTTTCCCGATGAGGAAGTATCTTTCAAAGGAGAGGATATTGCAGAATCTTATGACGGTAGGAGAATGTTTTTCTACGGAGCCGCAAATTTCAAAGGATTTGGTATGAGAGCGGTTTTGGTATCACAAACCGGTCAACATTACTTGGTATCTTCCAAGCTCAGGTTCCAGTGCACCAATATTATGTCTGAGTACGAAGCTAGCATCTTTGGGCTTAAAATGGCCATTGACATGAACATTCCAAAGTTACTAGTGATCAGAGATTCAGAACTACTCATACACCAGGTTCGAGAAGAATGGGAAACCAAGAATTCAAAGATACTCCCTTATCGGCACCAAATACATGAGTTAAGAAAGGGGTTCAGAAAAACGGAATTCCGGCATGTTCCAAAAATACAGAATGAGTTCACAGATGCGCTTGCCACTTTTTCATCCAGATACAAACTTCATCGACCCTATACAGGTCAAGATTCATGATCAACCGGCATATTCGATACATGTTAAGGAAGAAAGCGACGGAAAACCCTGGTTCCACAACATCAAGAGTACCTGACAACAGGAGATTATCCAGAACCTTCTAATGCTACTCAAAAGCACACACTTCGAAGGTTGTCCAACAATTTCTTTCACAATGGAGGAATCATGTATAGGAGGACCCCCGATTTGGGACTAATAAGGTGTGTCGATGTGATATATGCAACCAAGTTATTGGAGGAAGTACACTCACGGACTTGTGGGCCGCACATGACCGATTTTGTTCTAGCAAAGAAGATACTCCGAGCAGGATATTTTAGGATGACTGTGGAGACGGACTGCATTGAGTGTGTCCGAAAGTGTCACCCCCGTCAGATACATGCGGATATGATAAGGGTACCTCTGAACAGGCTCACTGCAACGAGCTCACCATGACCATTCGCCGCCTGGGTAATGGATGTTATTGGACCAATCGAGCTTGCCACATGAAACGGACATTGGTTCATCTTAGTGGTAATCGATTACTTCACTAAATGGGTTGAAGCAGCATCATACAAAGAAGTAACCAATAAAGTCATGGAAGACTTTGTCCGAGACCGTATTGTCTATCAGTTCGGGATTCCAGAGTCGATTATTACTTATAATGGTTCCAATCTCAACAACGACTTGATGAAAGCAATGTGTGAAACTTTCAAGATCAAGCACCAAAATTGTACAGCTTATAGACCTCAGATGAATGGATCTGTGGAAGCAGCCAACAACATCAAGAAAATACTAAGGAAAATGATCGAAAGGCACAAGAAGTGGCATGAGTGCCATTTTCTTTATTGGGTTATCGTACTACAGTTTGCATATCAACCGGGGCAACTCCCTACATGTTTGTTTATGGTACAGAACTAGTCATTCCCGCCGAGGTAGAAATTCTGTCCTTGAGAATCATACAAGAAGCTGAGCTACATGACGCGAAATGGGTCAAGGGTCGCTACGAGCAGTTAACCCTTATAAACGGAAAGAGAATGAAATTTTTCTATCATGGTCAATTATATCAGACATGAATGTCCAAAGCCTTCAACAAGAGAGTTCGACAAAGAAAGTTTTCACTAGGTTCTAACTGGAGGAGCCCTTATTCTTGCAGAAATGGATGGAGAAGTTTGGACAAAACCGATCAACTCAGATGTAGTGAAGAGATACTACATTTAATCAGTATGCTTTTTCTTTACAGTGTAATTTGAACTACGCCTGACCTGATTCCCGTTAAAGAAGGGATACGTAGGCAGCCCTATGGGTTCGGTCACATCTTTAGTAAAAGTCCATTTCCCCCACACTTAGAACTGGGGTAGAATTTTGAGGAGGACCCTAAAAATTCCAAAGTCAGTGTGTCAGTTTCTGTATCACCATCAACCTAGTAAACTGGGGCAGAATTTTGAGGAGGACCCTCAAAATTCCGATGTCGATGCGTTTTCAGCCATCCACCACCGTCAACAACAGTGCTAGCCGAGAAAACTGGGGTAGAATATTGAGGAGGACACTCAAAATTCCGGACATAACAAGGTTGTTGTGTCTTGAACCACGTTGAAGTTGTCGGTTCATCATAAAACCAAAATTATTCTTTTCATTACTCATATATACTTTTGCATCATATTTTCCAAATCTTTTGCATGAAATCATTTGGATCGATATCGTTCAGCAATGCTACCCAAAATGGCACAGGACGTCACGAGCCAAGAGATACGAACTAACCTCCCCTCTACAGAACTCACGATTTTTCTTTAGATATAGGAATTCAGGATACAAATGTGCTAAGCATGTGTTTTATAGGACCAAAACTCCATAAACAACTGCTTATTTTGCAAAAGTTTACTACTTACATCAAACTTTTCCCCAACAGCCATGATATAACAGTTATCTACCAGCTAAAAAAATCATTACTATCTTCTCCTTTATGTTTTTCGCATTGCATAAGGCAATTTTCTGCCTTCCGAGGTTAACCTCTACCTCCATCCTACATTAAGGTTATTCTCTGCCTTTCGAGATTAAGCTCTACCTCCATCTTGCATTTTAGCATTAGGCTATTCTATGCCTTCCGAGGTTAAGCTCTATCTCCATCCCGCATAAGGATATTCTCTGCCTTTCGAGGTTAAGCTTTATCTCCATCTTGCATTTTTGCATAAGGCTATTCTCTGCCTTCCGAGGTTATGCTCTACCTCCATCTTGCATAAGGCTATTCTCTTCCTTTCAAAATCAAGCTCTGTCTCGATCTTGCATTTTGCATAAGGCTATTCTCTGTCTTCTAAGGTTAAGCTCTACCTCCATCCTGCATAAGGCTATTCTTTGCCTTTCGAGACTAAGATCTGTTCCATCTTGCATTTTGCATAAGGCTACTCTCCGCCTTCCTAGGTTAAGCTCTACCTCTGTCCTGCATAAGGCTATCTTTTGCTTTTCGAGACTAAGCTCTATATCTATCTTGCATTTTACATAAGGCTATTCTCTGCCTTCCGACGTTAAGCTCTTCGTCCATCCTGCATTGGGATATTCTCTGCCTTTCGAGACTAAACTCTGTCTCCATCCTACATTGCATAAGGCTATTCTCTGGCTTTCGAGGTTATGCTCTACCTCCTTTATTTTGCATTTGGCTGAAAAATCGCCACCCTGTTTAATTTGGCTGAAATACCACCGCCTTGCATTTTAAATTCTCGCTTAGGCTGAAACATCGCCACCCTCACATTCATTTGGCTGAAATATTGCCACCTTCTCATGGGCTGAAATATCGCCAACTTATTCAATGGCGTCATAGTTTGGAGGCACCATCTTCATAGCCCAAGAACACCATTTCATGGCCTGCGAATCATTACTTTATGCTCTTCATAGCCTAGGACGTCATAGTCTGAGGATGTCCTAATCGGCCGAAGACACCATTCATGGTCGAATGGGAACTTGCATCATGTTTAAATTATGCAAAATATACGCACATCGTTCATTTGTAGTACACCGGCTGGCATGACCACCTCAGCAAGAGCGGTCCCGCTCCAGTTCTCCACAGCCCGTCCGATCTTTGAACCCTTGACAAATCTCAAACCCCGTTGCGTTTGCCTTTTCCAAATTTTCATTGGCATATCTCGCCAATGGTTCCTGACTACATATGGCATGATTCCTGTAAAACCAAGGATATGTAGGAAGCTCAGATGCTAGAGCGCGGTCGAAGTTCTCCTACAGTCGTCATTTCCTGTCAAAACTGCCCATCTTGTCTTTACCCGACAACTCTTTCATCCTCCTATGGAAAAGAGGGGCAGCTGTTGTTACCCAATTTTCCCACTCTGTGTTCTCTAGCTCCACTTCTTGTATGATTCTCAAGGACGAAATTTCTACCTCGGCGGGAATTACCGCTTCTTTACCGTAAACCAGGATGTAGGGAGTTGCCCTGGTTGATGTGCGAACTGTAGTGCGATAACCCAATAAAGCGAATGACAAATTCTCATGCCACTGCTTATGCCCTTTGATCATTTTCGTTAGTATTTTCTTGATGTTCTTATTGGCTGCTTCCACGACTCCATTCATCTGAGGTCAAAAGCCATAGAATTTCTGTGTCTAATCTTGAAAGTTTCACACATTACTTTCATCAAGTCGCTGTTGAGATTGGAACCGTTATTAGTGATGATTTACTCTAGAACACCGAACCGACAGACTACACGATCTCGGACAAAGTCTACCACGACTTTCTTGGTTACTGCTTTGTATGATGCTGCTTCGACCTATTTAGTAGAGTAGTCAATTGCCACTAGAATGAACCTGTGTCTGTTTGATGCGGCAGGCTCGATTGGTCCAATATCATCCATTCCCCAAGCGGCAAACGGCCATGGTGAACTCGTTGCAGTAAGTTCGTTCGGAGGTACCTTTATCATGTCCGTATGTATCTGGAAGAGGTGACACTTCCGGACATACTGAATGCAATCTGTTTCCATAGTCATCCAAAAATATCCTGCCATGAGTATCTTATTTGATAGAACAAAATTGTTCATGTGCGGTCCACAAGTCTCTGAGTGCACTTCTTACAGTAACTTTGTCGCTTCTGTCGCATCGACACACCTTAGTAGTCCCAAATCGAGAGTCCCCCTATACAGATTCCTCCGCTGTGAAAGAAATTGCTGGACAACCTTCGAAGCGTGCGCTTCTGAGTAACATTAGCAAGCTCTGGATATTCCTCTGTTGTCAGGTAGCTTTTGATATCGTGTAACAAGGGGTTTTTGTCATCTTCTTCCTCAACATGTGCACAATAAGCCGGTTTATCCTGAATGTTGACCTGGATAGGGTCGATGAAGTTTGTATCTTGATACTGAATCATGGATGATAAAGTTGCAAGCACATCTGCGAACTCGTTCTGTATTCTTGGAACATGCAGGAATTTCATTTTTCTGAACCTCTTCCTCAACTCCTATATGTGGTGCAAATAAGGAAGTATCTTGGAATTCTTGGTCGCAAATTCTCCTCGAACCTGGTGTATGAGTAGCTCTGAATCCCCAATCACTAGCAGCTCCTGGATGTTCATAACACTGGCTAGTTTAAGACCCAAAATGCAGGCTTCGTACTTGGCCATATTATTGGTGCATGGGATCCTGAGCTTGGCGGATATAGGATAGTATCCTCCAACCGTCATAGGACTCTGCAATGTCTTTTCCTATGAAAGCTACTTCCTATCGGGAAAATACATTTTCAATTGTTTGTATTCCCCTTCCACAGGATTTTCTGCGAGATGATCTGCCAAAGCATGTCCCTTAACTACCTTATGGGCGACATAGACAATGTCTAATTCACTCAACATAATTTGCCACTTGGCGAGCTTGCCGGTGGGCATGGGTTTCTTAAAAATATACTTTAGTGGATCCATTCTTGATATATGGTAGGTAGTGTATGCCTAGAAATAATGCCTCAACTTCTGAGCTATCCAAGTCAAAGCCCAACAGGTGCGTTCTAGCAAAGAATACTGAGCCGCGTACGGTGTAAATTTCTTGCTGAGGTAGTAAATAGCTTGCTCCTTTCTCCTCGTCTCATCATGTTTTCCCAAGACACAACCAAATGCACCATCCAAAACTCTGAGATTGAGTAACAAGGGCCTCCCAGGCTCAGGTAGAACCAGGACTGGAGGCATAGATAATTTTTCCTTGATCCTGTCAAAAGCCTTTTGACATTCATCGGTCCATTTGGTTGCGGCATCCTTTTTCAGAATCATGAAGATAGGTTCGCAGATGACGGTAGACTGAGCTATGAACCGGCTGATATAGTTGAGTCTCCCCAGGAAACTCATTACCTCTTTCTTACTCTTCAGCTGTGGAAACTCCTGAATAGATTTGACCTTTGATGGATCCAGCTCTATCCCTCGGTGACTCACGATGAAACCCAATAAATTTACCACAGGGACCCCGAATGCACACTTGGCGGGATTTAGTTTCAAGTTATACCTCCTTAGTCTGTTGAAAAACTTTTGGAGGTCCTCCATGTGATCTGAGGCCTTCCTGGACTTAATTATGACGTCATCCACATATACCTCAATCCCCTTATGTATCATGTCATGAAAGAGGGTAGTCATGGCCCTCAAGTAAGTAGCTCCCGCATTCTTCAACCCAAACATCATCATTCTGTAGCAATACATTCCCCAGGGCATGATGAACGCCGTTTTCTCTGCATCTTTTTTATCCATCCATATTTGATGGTACCCTGGAAAGCAATCAACGAACGAATGCAACTCATGCTTGGAGCAGTTGTCGATCAGAATGTGTATGTTTGGCAAGGGGAAATCGTCTTTGGGATTGGCCCAGTTGAGATCCCAGTAGTCGACACATAATTTAACTTTCCCATCCTTCTTCGGTACTGGAACGATGTTAGAAAACCAAGTTGGATACTTTATCACTTGAAGAACTTTGGCTTTGACCTGCTTGGTGACCCTCTCCTTAATTTTTAAACTCATATCTAGCTTCAATTTTCTGAGCTTCTGTTTTACCGACGGACATGCAGGATCTCTCGGCATCTTGTGAGCGACAATGGATGTGTTGAGGCCAGCCATAACGTCGTAAGACCATGCGAATATATCCTCATATTCCCCAAGAACTCTATATATTTCTCATTTTCTGTCTGCGATAAGTGCACGCTGATGCGCACCTCTTTGACATTCTCTTTATCTCCTAAATTCACGACTTCGGTTTCATCCAAGTTGGACTTAGGTGTATTTTCAAAATTCTTGGCTTATCTGGCAACTTCTTCTGGCATATCATCCTCCTATGTGTCTATGTCTATTTGTTGCATAGCCTCATTGCAAGTTACAGTTGTCGGTTCATCATTAAGATACGTAATAGTAATGTTGTGTGAAAATAAAGTAAATAGCAGAGAAAAGTAATGAATAGAAAGATATTTGATAAAACTAAAAATGCTTTTGGTTCAATTCATAAATGTTCAAAACGTCGGAGCTCTTTTGGGAAAGTAAATACAAATGCTGAAAATAAAGAAAACAACTAAAACAAAGGTGCATGATGCTTGTTCAGCCTAGCTACCAGGAAGGTTTCCGGGCGATGGTGGTCCTGATTGACCAGTTGGTGAGGCGCTCCCCTCGATTCACAGCCTAAATGGAAGGGCGTTCCTCCCCTTCCTATTCAAAAATCACACAACAGTCCATGTCCTCAAAAAATATGTTTTTCATTGCCGCAAGAGCCTCGTCTTCTTCTGACCCATGGAGAGCGTCAGCTTGTTGAAATATCTGCTCCAACAGAGGTATGGGGCATTCCAACGCTCCATTGTGGAGACAAGTTTCTGAATTCTTGCCAAGTGTACTTGTACCCTAGTCCGAAGGTAGTACCATGTTTCTTCCACTGAATAGGTTTGATAATACCTTGAAGATTTTTACCAACTCCTTTCCCTAGTTCATACCCACTCCAATTAAGAATGCTCTCAACCTTGTTGCTCCACAATTTGTCCTTGTCCACTGCGTTCACCCGTTCAATATAAATGATATATTTCTCCGCCTATTCTCATTTTGCCTCCGATCATTGGAATGGTCTGGCGACTGTATATAGGGTTGCTGTCATTTCCATGGATGATTACTTCCTGATGGTTCCATTTGAACTTCACAACCTAATGTAAGGTTGATGCTACAGCACCAGCGGCGTGGATACAGGGTCGTCCCAGTAGTAAGTTGTAAGATGCTGGTATGTCGATGACCTTGAAATGAACATCAAACCAAGTGGGCCCTATTTGCAAACACAGGCTAATCTCCCCGAGAGTGGACCTCTAAGAACCGTCAAAAGCCTTAAAATTAATAGCTCCATGATTTATGTCATGCAATCCTTTTCCTAACTTCTTGAGGGTAATCAGTGGACAAATATTGAGACTGGAACCTCCATCGACTAAGATTCTGTTGATGAAATGATCCTCGCATTGCACAGTGATGTGTAGTGCTTTGTTATGACTGAGCCCTTCAGGTGGCAATTCATCCTCGTGGAAAGTGATTTTGTGACTTCCAATACCTGCCCTATCATGTTCGCCATTTCTCCTCCTGTTATGTTGCTCGAGACATAAGACTCGCTCAATATCTTCATCAAGGCGTTCTTATGCGCCTCGGCATTCTGCAGCAATGCTAAAACGAAAATTTGCGCCGGAGTCTTTTTTAGCTGTTCAACAACTGAATATTCCTTATCCTATAACTTTCTCCAGAGATAATCAGGTCTAATTTAAATGGGACGCCCAGAGGCCTGCTTGCTGCACTCAGCTAGGTGCTCTGTTGTGTATACCCTGCCTGTTCTAGTCATACGTTGCGCGATAACTGCTTCACCTGTGCGTGCTTTTCATTTCCTTCTCGCTTCGACTGTGTAGTCCCAGGGTATGGCATTTGATTGAAATGGGGTTAGGTCCGACATGGTGACTGGAATGGGCACCCTTGGAGGCCACATAGCAACTTCAATTGGTTTGGGCGTCTTTGGAGTCCCGAACGCCACCTCAATTGGTTTTGGTACTTTTGCAGGAGGTGCCTCAAACTCAAATGTTATAGATATATTAACCACATTTTCCTTAGATGGCTGGATATCCACAACTAGGATTAAGAGTGACCTCCAGTTTCTTGGGCTTATCTCTCTCATATATCAAACCAATCGACCCTCCGGGGTCCCAGTCGTCTTCTACCTAAATAATGTGGATGCCTCCACCTTTGTGGTCTGGAAGAGGGTTGTTACAAATATTAGGAGCAGGCTCCTTAGCTATGATGAACTTGTTGTCAATTAAGGTCTATATTTTGTCCTTCAAAAAGCGGCACTCGTCAATGGTATGGCTCTTCATCACCGAATGGTATGCGCATGTTTTATTTGGGTTAATCCATTGGGGGGGGTTTAGGGTTATGGCCGAGATGGGTGTAACATATTCAACGGCTTTGAGCTTCTCACACAGTTGGTCAATGGGTTCAGCAATAGCATTGTACTGTCTGGGCAGTTTGCGGTCAAAGTTTGGTCTTGGTCGTGGGAAGTTTTGGCGGGTAGGTGGTGATGGATAGTGAGAACGTTGGGAGTTGTAAGCTTAGTATATGGGTGCAGGTTGGGAATATAATGGCGAGGTGGGCTGATATGTTGGTGATGGAGTTGTTTGGTAGACGGGATGTGGATTTTGATAGGTAGGTGAAGGTGCTTGGTAATTTAGAGAGTGTTGGTATGTGAGTGGAGTTGTAGAGTAGGGTTGGTATTTTATGGGAGAGTGGTTTCATTGCACAGCCATTACAGAGTTTACATGCTTTTTCTCCAATGAACCACCAGATTGCAAGGCTTTGTTGGTGGCCTGCAATGCCTCAAGGTTAGTAACCATACACTTTTTGATCCCCTCTTTAATTCTTTCTCCCAGTTTGATGATACCAGCGAACTTCTGCCCCTCCATCAGCATCAGTCTCTCGTAATATTATGGGGTCCTGAGCACGAACGAAAAATCTATTCATTTTTTCTTCTTCCAAAGTCGGCCTAACTTTGGAAGCTTCCGACTTCCAACGAGTGGCATACTCTTGAAAGGTTGCAGTGAGCTTCTTCTTCAAATTATGAATATAGAACACATCCGGTGCGTTCTCAGTGCTGAATCTGAAAAGGTCCATGAAATCGGATGCCATGTTCACCCAACTAGTCCACTTCTTCGCATCTTGGCCAATTTACAAATATAAAGCATCACCATTCAAGATCCTCATGAACATTTTCATGCGGATCTGTTCATCTCTACCAACCCCCACTAACTTGTCAAAATACATCCTGACGTGAACCCTGGGATCACTCGTACTATCAAACATATCGAACTTAGGAGGTTTATACCCCTCTGGGAGTTTGACATCAGGTTGAAAACATAGGTTCTCATAATTTAGACCCTCCACGCCATTATTACCTTCCACCCATTGAACCCTACTAGTGAGTTTCTTAAGTTTAGTAGCACAGTTTTGAATGAGTGAGTCTGATTCTGACACATCTAATATAGGCTGTGTATAGTATGGCACAGTATCCACAATGATAGGGGTATCCTGGTGGTTTGGAGCATTCTGGGGCTCTGCGACGAGCGGTGGAGCATTGTTGTGAACCTGGGTTGTGATCTTCTGCTTAGGTGCAGGGATCTGGTTGTTCACATTTGCAACAGCAGGGGAGATGGACAAGCTTGCCAAACTCCGGACCTTGTCCAGTTCATCTCTAAACTTTAGCAGAGTTTGCTCCAAATGAGCAACAGTTTCTTTGGTGATCGGGGTAGCTTGAGAAGTTCCTTCAATTTCCTTCCTTGCTTCATTATTTCCCATCTTTCATTTGTTCCTGTTTCTGGGAGGACTCGGAGGAGGAGGAAGAGGACATTTTGATCTTGTTGAGTATGCTGATGCTGCCAAAATACACAAACTAACATTTGGGGAGGGGAATAAAAAAACAAAAAGAAAAATAAAAGGTAAAAAGTTAGTGCGGATTATGAGAAAGAAAACATTGCGGTATTGAAACACGTTGTTGCAGGAATATAAGTCGTTTCCTATTTGGGTGCGTCGTTGTGCCCGAGGTGGGCCTAGCGACAAATATGATTTGGAGAACTCGTAATACCAAATGCCTCATTTTATTGACAGAAAATAGAAAGAGTCAAAACAAACTGAAATAAAGAAAAATTGTCACTAATGGCCAAAGCCCTTATTACATCTCCTAACTACTTGATCCTAGAAGGACCTTCCCAAGATTTGGTATCTTTGCCTCCCTCATACAGTTTCATCAGCTCGCGCAGTCCCAGCAACAAGTAAGCCCGAGCCAAGTGCCCACCTTCATTACCTTCAGCTTCCTGACAGTCGTTGATCCTTTTCAAAAACTTGCCTTCCAGTTCCACTAGACCCCGTTCCAAGTAACATAAACATTTATTTGCGCGGACAGCCATGTCCTTCCATTCATTAATTACCTTCTCTTGAGCCTCTAGCATATTCCAATGTTCACTTTCACATTATCGCATCCGCTTGCGGAACTGATTATATTTGACCTTTGCTGCAGCCTCCTCATCAATAACCCTATGACCATGGATGAAACCCGTTTTTCCCAAGCCAGTCTGATCATCTTCTAGCCATCCTGGATAAAGCAGTGCATGCCCATCTTGATACCTGTCTAGCTCCGTAGATTCCTTTTCCAAAATGATTTTGGAGTGTCACATATGCTGAGCCCGACACCTGTATGGGCTATCATCATCCTGATAGTCTCTCCTGTAGTGACTCATCTTTTCCACCCTTGGTATAATATGCTTTCTTCCCGCTTGCCTCATGACTCAGAGAGGGACATAAGGGTATGTTCCTCTTAAGCCGATGAGTGCAAGGAATGGTGCATCCCTAGAACTAATGATAAACTCTCCAGTTGGAAACCACTCGTACATCAATTGTACCTGCTCTTCTCTAAGATTCCCTAATAGTTCCACCCATCCACTGGCATCTTCCGGGTGAGCAAACATGTCCGGCATAAAGTGCATTCGCTTTGGATGATGAAAAGAAGTATGGTCATCCCAATCTCATCGTACGATCTCTTGTCTATAGTCTCCCTTCTGAAGATGCTCGATGAGCCAGAGTTGTAGTAGCAAATTGCCCCCTTCAAAGTGCGGTGCCCCTTGTTGACATTTTTCTAAGGCTCGGTACAGTTCAGCGAGGATCATGGGTGCTATGCTGAATGTCTGCCCGTCGATACCCTCCATTACAACCTTGGTTACCATGGCTAGTCTTGTATGGATTCTAGCCTTCTTCATCGGAAAAATATCATGCCCAGAAAACAGAACATGAATACAAAGGCCCTCCTATGTATGTGCCCAAAGAGGTGAGGGCGAACTCATCCATGTGATTGCGGTATGATTTGCTATGTCCAAACCTTTCATAAATGAAGTCGAAGGATATATAGGAGTCCTTCAATTTGGTCAGATTAGGATTCTTCTTGAGCCCCATCATTTTGACGAGACTCCCTAAATTTGCATTTTTCCGGCATAAGCAACCCCGGGCTATCCCATGGAATTCGGGCTAGACCTCCAATTTCTTCCAAGAGCGGTGTCATTTCAATACCCCCAATGCGGAAGACGGACTGTTCACTATCCTAAAACATAGTACCAACTTCCACAATCTTGTTATCTGGCCTAACTTCCAGGAGTGAAGGAAGATTTCATAAGTGCTTGCGGACAAGAGACCGACCGCTACCATGCAAATCATCCCACCAACTTAGCAACTTTGGGGGAATGTTTGACACCATGCCGGATCCGGGGACTTCGTGCCTCATTTTCCTGCAAAAAGAGAGTTTACGCCCTTAACCCCCACCAGACTCGGCCATTTAAATCAGTAATTTGAAAAGGCATTTAATTCTCCAAATCAATGCACATAACGTGAATGTCCGTTTGGGTTTCGAGGAAACCGATGGACTTTTAGTTTAGGCTATCCTAATGGATCATTATGAGGACAACATAACTGACTCGTCTAAGTTTGACCATGATGCATGAACAATTAAAGAGAGTAAGGTTTCTACTTTTGAAGTGCTAGAAAAGGTACCCTTGAGCGAACAACTCAAGAGGGAAAGGCACGGAACCGTCGACTACACCGTTGATCGACTGGTTTTACGCAAATATGCCTTTTCCAAATTTAGGGGGTTTGTAATAATGTTAGAGCGCAACCACTCATTATATGAGTTGCTATGGCATTTGTTTGGCACGGGTGGAAAATGATGTTGAAGGATGCAATTACAACAATAAAATAATTACATGTATTTTCACGTTCATACAATAATGATTACAAAAAATGCTCAGAATTTGAGACGGAATTGAAGTAAAGTGAAGTAATAAAGTAGTAAAACAGTTAAACAAAAAGAATGACACAAAGAAACAAGTTAGTAATTATGGAGAAATGATTAAATCAATAAAGGTAATAAAGAAAGAAATAATGCCAAGACACACGTAACGGTAAAAGCCTAAGAAGAAGTCCCCAACAGAGTCGCCACGCTGTCAACTCCCTCTTTTTTTAACTACTGGAAAGAAGCCAAAATCGGGTTTACGACATTATGGGCAAAACAACTCTCATTCCCGTTTGGGAATTCTGTTATGGAATTAGAAAAGTCGCCACCTAATGATTATAGTGCATTAGGACACTTTAAGTTGAAGAGAGTATTTTGAGAGAAAAACCAGAGTTTGGGTAAGGTCTTGAGATTATCTCGAGGGGAAGGTGTTAGGCACCCCTCAAGATCCACAAATGTTGTTCCCGGCCGTGCTAATTGTGACTTTAATAAAATATAAATCAAGTAGTCAAATAAGGTGTACACGTATAACATTCACATAGCTTGAAAGCTTTAAAGAAAAGGAAGGACATAAGTTTGAAATAAGGGAGGACTAGTTTGAAAAGAATTACTAGAAGAAAGCATTTAAATAAAGCAAACAAAGGAGAAAGAAGGGTCCTAGGTTTAACTGTAATATGGATCACATCGGCACAATACCCCGCACACACTCCTCAAAGATGGGTCGCATATAATATTAGCGTACCGGTCATCATCTCCATATTCTACCCTTCCCACCCAGTTAAGGTATTTAAACGCGTTGGTATCGTTTACTTATTGCATGCTAATACCATTACCAACCTGTTAGTCCTGGGGTATTAGGACTTCTAATCCTAAAAGGGGGAGTGAGAGATAGAATATATATATATATATATATATATATATATATATATATATATCTGTGTGTGTGTGTGTGTGTGTGTAGTATTCAAAGGTAAAAATACTAAAGCGACAGTCAAAAACACGTAACATGTAAGAGGTACGCAAGTAAACAATCAAAGGCTCGCGTAAACCCCGTAACGTACAACAAATAGTTTAGCATGACTTCAAACACTGAATTGGTCTTTAAAAGAGATTAGAAGAGCGGGCATATTAGTTTAACACATAAGAGCTGGATAGAAAATCTGCTTCAAGCTCCCCGGGCCCGTTTTAGGAGTTGACAGGATTTAGGAAATCAGTTGATTTTAGAGGAAAATGATAAGTTTAGACAAGAGTCTGTTAAAAGAGAGTCAAAGCTATGGTCGCATTTAAAAAGGCTTATGAGTAAGCCGCATAAATAAAGTAAAACAGAGATGCAAGAAGGGCAGTTTAAAAGACCATAAAGAATTTTTAAAGCACTGAACTTAGGCAAAATCACAGGTTCTGTATAAAAATAGTTTACAGGTTCAGAGCATTGTGAAAGGGGCAGACCTAGGCCCGTTCTGAAATAAACAAATTTAGGACAAGTTGAAAAATGAGACGTTTGAAAGCATTAGGCGAGTCTGAACTTATGGCTTACTTATTAACCCTTTAGTTACAGCTTGTGAGGCGACCTACTATTTTTTCCTAGCTTTTATAAAGTTCCTATAGGCATACTTTCTAGGCCAGATTAAAAATGCAAACCTATAAGCATGATTTCTATATGAACTTGATGCAATAACAAAGGCTTATAGACATGGTATCTACATGGGGGTCGATGCAACAGTTTAGACGTGATAACGATATGGCATGGATGCAATAGTGCAAGGCCCTAAGAAATGGTTTCTAACTGATGCAAGAAAAGTAAGCCTATAAACATGATTTCTATGCGATATAGATGCAAGAGGGGGTGTGACTTAAAGGACTAAGTGTAAGTGCAAAGTGAGGATTAGAGGAAGACCAATGTATGAAGTGGTCATACCTAGCCTATAGAGTGAGACTGACACATCCCAAACTTCTTACAAAGACTAACAAACAAGACCAGACTTGTAAACAAGTCAGACAAGGGTATGTATGGTGATTAGGACACCAACAGGCCTTTGTCAAGGCTCAAGAACATAAGATAGGGGAAGGGGAGTGGGATTACACTGAGTATAGGATGTTAACAGCCTTGGTTCTAGAATAGAAGTGGAAATGAAGTGCCACTCTCATCCAGAACAAACTCACAAGCAAACAGGAACTAAAAGGGAGGGGAAATCACATAAGAACATTGGAAGAACAAGATTAAACTAAATTGATTCAAGAACTCAATGAATAACAAGCAGGCAAGGGAAAGGGAAATTGATTACACATGCTAGTTTAAACTAACAGAATAAGCAGACAAGGAGCATGGCTAATGATTAAACCTGTTGAACTTAAACACAAAACAGAAAAGGGAACAAGGGGAAGGGAATTAAGCATACTAAAGCTTAACATAAAAAGACAAGGGAACAGGGGAAAGGGATTAAACATGCCAGAGCTTAAATGAAATACACAAACAGGTGAGGGAAAAACGGGAAAACATACTAACTCAAATGAAGTACACAAATAGATAAGGGAAAAAGGGGAAAGGAATTAACATGCTAAAGCTTAAAGAAAAATGCTGAATGTAAACAAATAAGGGAAAGGAGAGGAGTGGATAAGCATATTAAAGCTTAATATAAACTGACCAAGGAAATGGAGAAGGGTTGAGCATTTGAACTTGAACATAACAGGCAAGGGAACAAGGGAAGGGGATTAAACATGCAAGAGCTTAAGTTGAAATAACATGACAGACAAAGAAAGGGGAAAGTAAACAGATAGTTGAAAGTTAATAATTGAAATTAGGAGCCTACCAGTGCAACTTGAAGAATAAAGTAAGTATAGATTCTATAATTAGCCTAGGCTTTCAGCCGGCTAATTCTTAGCAAAGAGAGTAAGTAACAGAGAAGAGAAGAGCAGAGAGTTTTCAGTGAGTAAGAGTAGAGAGAACTCGTGTATTAGTGTGTGCTAGTGAGAAAAGAGAAGTCCTATTTATAGTTTTGAAAAGATGCAGCAATAAGGCAAGGAAATATTCAGCAATATCAATCAGTATCAATTAAGGAAAATGGAACCCCTTCAATTAAGGAATAAGATGGAAATAAATAAACCTAGGTCCAAATTTGGAAAGACAATTGAGTATTAATAACACAATATAGGGTAAATACATGTAAAGAATTTGAAAATCACACAGGTAAACATATAATCACCCATGAAATCAAGGAGTCAAGATACTACTTGGATTCAAACTTAGTCAGAAAATAGGGAGTAACTAGAGAATCAAATAGCTGTACCAAAATCAATTAGGGTTTTAGAGAAAGGGGAAAATAGTACTATAAAAGATGCATAGGTTTGAAAAAAGAAAGACTGGAAATAACATGTAGCAAAGCATAAGAAAGAAACCAGAGGCGGCTAGGGTTTCACAGAGAAAGAGAAATGGAAAATCCCCTTAGAAATTAGTGTTTCCACTACAAGTCGGAACACAAGGAACATCATAAACGAAGATGAACAAGAACAGAACATCATAAAGAAAGTATAAACACATGAACTGAAAACCCTAGAAATACACAGTAAAGCAAAACACTTTAGAGCCGTAGTAGAAAACATTCAAAATCATGGAGAAGAACACACAGTAGCAAAAATAAACAACAAAATCAAAGCAATCAGATAATTCATAGAAAACCCTTGGTTCGAAAGATGAATAGTTTTGAAAACATAAATGGGCAATGAAAGGATGAGATATACTTAATAGTTTTAGAGAATAACTAGAGCTCTGAGAAGATCATAAGATAAACACAAAGAAAAATGAAAAAGAACCTCGAACATTAGTTTTTTCAGAGAAAGGTCTCGAAATGGCAAGAAAAGACAGAACGAAATCATCGGAGTCGGCAAAGAACTCAAAGAGGCCTTAAGACTTGCCGGAGAAAGGCCGGATACAACTGCAGAAGACCCAATTGGAGGACCTCTAGTCCAGTCAACTTTGAAATAAGGCTCCGATCCTCGAACCCAAAGGCCAGGAGAGGTGTGGAGTGAAGGAATAAAGGAGTTTCATGTCCAAGTCGGCCTTGAACGCTAGTGAAAAGTGCCGGAGATGACTAGGGTTTTCAGAGAACTTAGAGAACTTTAAGGATTCAAAGGCGGCTGGTTTGGAAAAGTGACTAGGGCTTGGGCATTATTAGGGATTTAATTTAGGTAAGTGTATTGTTGTCCGTTGATCTGTGAGATTAACGGCCAGGATTAGGAAGGGGACCGGATGGGTTAGATTTAAATGGGTTTGGGTCGGTTGATTTTACATTTGGGTCGGGCAATTGGTGGCTAATTTTGGGGTTGATTTTGGGTTTCGATTTGGGCTAGAATTGAAAGATTAAAGGGCTACATTTTAAATAGCCATTTTCCAATTTGATTTTATAATAATAGTAAACCATTTTGTAAAAATCCAATTCAATTACTGAGTTCGTAAAATATATATAGGAAGCAACCAAAAAGTATCAGGAATGATTTTTTTCTTGAAATACTTATTAAATCGAGAAATAGGTTAAAATTGCAATTTAATGCAATTTTAGTTTAAAAATACCTAGTGTTTTTGTAAAATTCTGTAAAAATTACATCAAATTATATTTTTATGTAAATGAGAGAATAAAATAAACTATTTACTAAATAACAATATTTGAGGTAAAATACTAGATATTATAATACAATATAAGTTATAAATTATTTTTAAAATGCTTAACAAATTATAGAAAAATACCAAACCTTTTGTGGATGCTTATATATGCATTCAGAAGTCATTTTGAAAGTGTTTTGGGTACAAAAATACATAGGAAAAATTTGGGTATCAACATACCCCACTTCATTCTTTGTTAATAGCCAAAAGATACCAAATTTACAATTGAAAGAACATATGATTTCTCTTTAATAAACACACACTATGATTAACAGGGAACGTGGTTTACAAGTTTACAGAGCCCAAAACATAAACCTTTATACGTAAATTCTAACCCACATACCACTGTCTACGGAGCCTATAAGAGAAAGATAGTACAACACTTGCCGGCGACAAGGCCCCGGCTATACCTTTACAAAAGGACACAAGACTCCAAAGTACAACAACATAGGTGGAATGAGCCACACAAGGCCCCGGAAGGAAAGGGGCTCACCAACACGAATACCGCCGATAGAGAGGAGGAGGAGCTACGGTGGATTGGAGTTTCTGCCAAGGATCCACCTACAATCATAACACGAATGTAGCGCACCCGGCAAAAAGGGATGTCGGTACATTTGAATTGTACTGGCATGTAAGAACAAACTCTGTCCCAGGTAAACTCAAGCCAAATTTCATATACAAGTATAGAACCGAACAACAATAGTACATGTACAACCATGAAGCAACAATCAAATATTTCACAACAAATGATTCAAGTAGGCATACAAAGGGGCAATCAGTGCCCCATAGGTTTCAAACTCTCCTGCTCTCTCCTTTCATATTTTCACATTTATCATTTCATGATTCATATTCATATCAATAGTGATATTGGATCACATTTTCCACCCGTATTACCTCGTCCAACCTTATTACCTCGGCCACCCTTATCACCCCAACCCACACCTTATTTGACCGTGTTGCGCCTTGCAACTCGACCCCGCCTGAAAGTTTTCAATTCACAACAACAAACTGCACAACAACAAATACAAGAAATCAACTATGGCGTATTGTTAACATAGATCCACTACAAGGGTAATGCAATTCCACAACTAGCAACAACAATTCCTCATGTTCATCGAATTGGTACACAATTTAGATCATCACAACAGTTATTCACAACTAATCACACACGTTCCACATTATTCCCACTTCCATTTTTCCACAGTGTTACATTTCCATTGTTCCACAGCGTTCCATTTCCATTATTCCACATTACTTTCATTTCCATTGTTCCAATTACAAGTTCGAAAACATTCACCACAAAGTGTTACCACACAATTATACCACACAAGCTTCACAATGATTCTCACATGAATATCAACTATCAACAAATTCACAACTAGCATAGAGCGATTTACAATGATCACAATTAGCCATACATACCTGGAGTTTTTGTTTTCCCCTTTAAACCTTTAGTCCAATTAGTCAAGCAATCAAGTAGTCAATCTAGTTCATGAACAACACTTAGGTTTTACAAATTTAAACTCATAGTTACTACCCAATTCCCTTTTTACAAGATTTTTGAGTTTTGAAGCCATGCATGAAGATTTTATGAATAATATTCAAAGAAAGAATATGGGGTTCCCTTCCCAAGCTCAATTTCGAAATTTAGGGGAAATGGGTTAGGGATTTTACCTGAGAAATCAATAGAGAAGACAATGCACCAAGAATTTTCCAAGCTCCAATGATTTTGAAAGACTAGATGATAAAGGATTTGCTTTCTCTCTCAAGAACCCTCTCTCCCTCTCTCTTATTTTTATCAAAAGTGAGTTAAAAAATAAGGGAGATGGTGTTTTAATAAAAAGTGGGTCGGGTCTAAAATTTTAGAAAAGTACAAGGCGAACACAATCTGCGACGCGATCTGCCATCGAAGAACAGACATGCGGCCCGTAGAATGGACCGCATAAATGGCTCAAATTTCAAACCTCTCGGGTTGGGAATTCGGTGAATATGCAGTCTGCATTTGAGTTATGTGGTCGCAGAATGCACCGCAGAACTGACCTTCGAATTTCCTCAGGGACAATATGCGATCACTTTGCGGACATATTGATTATGTGATCGCAGATTTGACCGTATTTTGAACGTCAAAATTTGGTTGCTCTTTGATTTACTCTGCGGTAGGAATGCGGTCCGCGTAGGTGATCGGCGACCGCATTCTGGAAACATTTTGACCATTTTCTGGAAAATTTCGATTTCACATTTTCAAGTTAAAAACAGTAAAAAGGATATGATCCACATGGGTAGACGCGACTCTATGAACTGCTAACATCTGAGCACTCATTTTCACGAGGCCTTACATCCTCCTTCGCTTAAGATCATTCGTCCTCGAATGAGGACTTGGGAACCAAATGAGTTTGAAAACATGATATGCAAGTTTCTACACTTTTATTAACTTTCAAGTTTGTTTTAGAAAAATTTTGCCAGAGTTTCCTTTGTAATATGGACATAACCACCTGTCGAAGATTCCCCAAAACACATTCCCAAGCATTACTACACAAACCGACTACCTCTACAACAGTTGTAAAATGCATAATCTTCACACTTGCACATATTCAACCTCTCAATACACTCTTTACCATTTGGTACCCACAGATAGTCAAATGAAGCATTAATCGTCTGTACCATTAAGGCTATTTACCTATCACTACACAATTAGAACACTTTGATTCAAAATTTCCATGCAAAATTAATTATTACCTCCAAATATCACCTTACAATGAGAGGACAAAACTTTCATTACCAAAAGGAGTGCACATTGTTTAAATAGTTACAACACATAAACTTGGTTGGCACAACTTGGAGAAACGACAACAATAAGGCACTTGGAAAGAGAAGGGATGAATCTTACACCTAACGGGACACAACAATAGCTCTCCTTGGAACAAGATTCTCACGATCATTTCTAACTTATTCAAATAGATGTGGGTATTTTATCTTCATGTAATCTTCCGCTTTCCACGTGGCTTCCTCAACTTGTTGGTTTCGAACACAACACTTTAACTGATGCAATATCCTTATTTCGCAACGTATGGACTTGCCTATCAAGAATTGCAACTGGAATCTCCTCATATGATAACTCTTCTGTCACCTGGATGACTTCCACGAGCACAATTTTTGACGGATCACCCACAACTTTCCTCAAAATGGATACATGAAACACCGGGTGCACTAGAGACATTTCATGGGGGCTATTCTAACCTATACGCAACTTGACCGATCCTTTGAGTGACTTGATAAGGCCCGACATACCTAGGACATAGTTTTCCCTTCTTCCCAAAGCGCAAGACTCCTTTCACAGGAGACACCCTCCAGAATACCCAATCTCCTTCTTGAAACTTCAATTGTCTTTGACGCACGTCCACGTAGGATTTCTGGCTACTTTGAGCAGTCTTCATTCTCTCCTGAATGACTCTTACCTTTTCCATGGCCTAGTGCACGAGATATGGCCCTATTAATTATGCCTAACCAACCTCGAACCACACGATCAGGGACCTACACCTTCTTCTGTACAATGCTTTGAATAGGGCCATTTGGATGCTAGCATGGAAGCTGTTATTACAAGAAAACTCTATAATGGGCAGGTGATAATCCCAATTACCTTTGAAATCCAAAACACATGCCGGCAACATATCTTCGAGCGTCTGAATAGTCCGCTCTACTTGGCCATCGGTCTGCGGATGAAAAGTTGTGCTGAGATTCACTTGAGTACCCAAACCCTGCTGAATTTCTTCAAGAAGTTAGCTGTGAACTGAGCTCCTCGATCCGAAATTATAGGAAGTGGCGTACCATAAAGCTTCACTATCTCATTGATATACAATCGAACATATTTTTCCGCAGTATTGGTGGACTTGACCGGCAAAAAGTGAGCTAATTTGGTAAGCCAATCCACAATTACCCAGATTGAGTCGAACTTGTGCTGAGTACGAGGTAGTCCTGTCATGAAGTCCATATTAATCATTTCCCACATCCACATCGGTATTTCTATAAGCTGAGTCAACCCTCCCGGCCGCTG
This sequence comes from Nicotiana benthamiana, assembly GCA_034376525.1. Lineage (NCBI taxonomy): Eukaryota > Viridiplantae > Streptophyta > Magnoliopsida > Solanales > Solanaceae > Nicotiana > Nicotiana benthamiana. The sequence continues at coordinate 667,181 of CM067327.1, read as the reverse complement.
ATGCTCGGCCTTCACATGCTAGCAATTCGGGCACTTAGAGACAAAGTCCACTGCACTCTTCCTCATACCACTCCACCAATCGATATCTTTGAGATCGTGATACATCTTTATAGAGCCTTGGTTCACTGAATACCTGGAATGATGAGACTTTGCCATTACCCTCCTGAGGATTATTCACATCTGGGACGCATAACATGTCGTGGCATCGTAGCACACCATTATTGCTGCCGAGAGAAAATGCTGAAATTTTGTTACTTAGAGCCGCCTCCTTTAATTGTTCCAATGCTGGATCAACAAACTGCTTTTCTTTAATGCAACGAGCGACTATTCTGCTGTATTATGCACCATATTTTCCTCCTAATTCGGGGCCGAGATACAAACCCCAAGGCTGGACAACTGATGTACCTCCCGAGCTAGGAACCACTAATCCGCTCTCAAGTGAGCCAAACTACCCATGGATTTCCGACTGAGGGCGTTGGCCACCACGCTCGCCTTCCCTAGATTGTGCACGATATCCATATCATAATCATTAAGCAGTTCTAACCACCGCCGCTACCTCAAATTTAGCTCCTTCTACTTGAATAGATATTAAAGACTCTTGTGATCTGAAAACGCATCTACATGAACCCTATAAAGATAAAGCCGCCATATTTTCAAGGCGAACACAACTGCTGCAAGCTTCAAATCATGCGTCGGATAATTTTTCTCACGATTCTTGAGTTGCCTGGAAGCATATGCATTTACCTTCCCGTGCTGCGTCAGAACACACCCTAGACCAACCCTGGAGGCATCACAATAAACCACAAACCCCTCTGTGCCTCTGGCAAGGCCAATACTGGTGCCGAAGTCAACCTTCTCTTCAATTCATGGAAACTCTTCTCACAAGCATCTAACCTCTGGAATTTAGCTGATTTTTGCGTCAATTTAGTCAAAGGAGAGATGAGGGTGGAGAATCCATCTACAAACCTCCGATAAAACCCTGCTAACCCCAAAAAGCTACGGATCTTCTTCGGGGTCGTGGGCCCAGGCCAATTCTTCACCGCTGCAATCTTTTGGGGGTACACCTGAATCCCCTCACTAGAATCCACATGACCCAGAAAAGCGACGGACTCCAACCAAAATTCACATTTGGAAAACTTGGCGTACAATTGGTGTTGATGTAGAGTCTGCAAAACCTCCCTGAGGTTACTAGCATGGTCCTCCCTATTCCGCGAATATACGATAATTTCATCAATGAAACCAATCACGAAAGAGTCTAAGAATAACTTGAAGACCCGATTCATAAGGTCCATAAAAGCTGTCGGGGCATTGGTTAGCCCAAAAGACATGACCAAGAACTCAAAGTGGCCATAACGGGTTCTGAAAGCGATCTTAGGAATATCCTACCCCCTGATCTTCAATTGGTGGTACCTGAACCGCAAATCAATTTTGGGAAGAATCTTTCACCTTGTAATTGATCGAACAAATAATCTATCTGAGGCAAAGGGTACTTATTCTTGATGGTAAATTTATTAAGCTGCTGATAATCGATACATATACGAAGTGACCCATCCTTCTTTTTGAGAAAAATAACCGAAGAACCCCATGGCGACACGCATGGCCGGATAAACCCCTTTTCCAATAAATCCTTCAACTGCTCTTTTAACTCTCGCAACTTTGCTGGCGCCATCCTTTATGGTGGAATAGATATGTGCTAGGTATCTGTCAATACATCAACCCCGAAATCCATCTCTCTATTTGGCGGGATTCCTGGAAGCTCCTCTGGAAATACCTCAAGAAACTCATTCACAATTGGCACAGACTCGGGGGCAGGAACCTTTGGAGTAGTGTCCGCCACCCAGACCAAATGATAGATACACCTCTTCCTGACCATCTTCAAAGCCTTGAGGTAGGAAATAAATCTACCTTTTGGCACCTAACCATTTCCTTTCCACTCAACAATAGGATCATTAGGGAACTCGAGTCTTATGACTCTCGTCTGGAAATCAAGTTCGGCAAAGCACGAATAAAGCCAATCCATCCCCATGATTACATAAAATCCACCATCCCAAGCTCGATAAGGTCAGTCGTGGTAACACGACAACCTACCATGACAACACAATTCCTATAGACCCGCGCGGCTATATTAGAATCATCAACCGAAGTCGATACAGAGAATGACTCAAGAAGCTTCTCAGGTTCAATCCCAAAACTCAAAGCAACAAATGGAGTGACATAGGACAAAGAAGACCTCGGATAAATAAGAGCATAGCAATCAAAGGTCTGAATAGATAGGATACCTGTGAGAACATATAGGGAAGCCTCAGCACTCTAACGGCCACTCAATGCATAAAACCTGCTGGGTCCGCCCCTACCACGAGCTCCTCCTCTAGCTGCACCACGCCCTGCTGGGGCTGGAGGGTGCACTGATGACGTAGCAACTGATGAACTGGGTGGTTGAGCAAGGCACCTTCCTGTGCCCAGTCTATGCGCACGATAGTCCCGCTGTTTGTGACCTCTCACCCCACAATTCTAACACACTCGAGCATCTAATTAATAGGCCTATGTATGTAATCTCACACACTTGGGACATATACCTCCCCGCTGTTGAGGTCTCAACCCCGAATGACTGAACTGGCGGGACCTCTTGATGTTTGAACCTGGCCCCGAAGGGCTAACCTGCAGGAAATGGTGCACATATGATGGTGCACTAGATGAGGAATGAGCATAAGACTGAGATGGTCCTGATGACCCTCTCCGTGGAAATGACCTCTCTGAGTGACCCATAGATCGGGCCATGCTGCTACTCTCCCTGTCTGCCCAAATATTCAACTTCCCCGCGTCTGTGACCTGAGCAAAACCCACGATCTTTCCATAGTTCATGTCTGAATGCAGTTCCGCTGTAGCGGCCTCATTTACCACCAAAGGGCTGAGACCCTGAACGAAACACCAGACTCTGGCCTCCATAGTCGACACCAACTGAGGATCATACTTGGACAACCTAAACACTCATGCTACCCTGCTAAAATACCTAAAACTCGGTGGCAGGGGCGTCCATGGTCTCGGCATGCAGAAAGTTTTCCATGAAGGCATCTAAGAACTCATCCCATCTAGCCGGAGGGCTCCCCTCCTCACTGGAATCCTCCCACATCTCGAACCACGAACATGCAGCTCCCTTCAACCTGTATGAATTCAATTCTACCCTTTCTATCTCTGAAGCCTTCATCACTCGGAGGGTCTTGTACATCTCATCAAGGAATTCTTGCGGATTGGCCTTTGGATCTGTGCCTGAGAACTCTGTAGGATTCAATCGCAAAAATTGATGAACTCTGAAGCTTGAGGAATCTCCCTGTCCGCTGGAGGACACAGGGGCATCATAAGATCTCTGGTCCTGGGCGACCACTAACTGAGTAAGCATACACATAGCTCCCCTAAGGTCCCCATCAGAAATCCCGGAATAAGAAGATGGGGCAACATAAGGATTAGGAGAATTGGCAGGAGGGATAGTAGCAGCCTCGGCCGCTGCTGGAACATGATTGCTTGGATCAAGAGTAGATGGAGCATGTAAATTCAGAACGGGGTAATCACTCTCATCCACGTCAGTCGGCACATGATCCACAGCCGCACTGGAAATGGCATTTTCCCTTAGGCCAAGTCTAGCTTTTTTCTTAGCCGCCACCACTCAAAATTCGAAATAGAGCACGAATAAGACACAACATCACTTCACCGCACGAACATGAAATAACAAAGAAGAGGATCATTTTTCCTATATGCCCGTGTATCCCCCAACTTATAGATGTGGTCGACAACACACCGATAAGAAGGGCTCTACTAGGCATGGCTCCGAGACATCCTAGGACTCCTTTAAAACCTTAGACTCTAATACCAAGTTTGTCACGCCCTAAATTCGAGGGCATGACTGGCCCTCAACCGGGTATCTCCAGTCGAGTGGTCCTGGGTGCCTTTCCTTTTCTCCACGTGTTACCGCACATTGTTCAATGATAATTAGCCAAAAGATACTAAATTTTTCAAATGAAAGAGCATATGATTTCTCCTTTGTAACAACAAATTATGATTAAAAGGGAACATCTTTTACAAAACATATACTATGATCAACAGGGAACGTGGTATACAAGTTTTACACTGCCCAAAACATACACCTTTATACATATGTTCCAACCCACATACCACTGTCTACGGAACCACTAAGAGAAAGATAGTACAACACTTGACGGTGACAAGGCCCCGGCAATGCCTTTATAAAAAGACACAAGACTCAAAAAAGACAACAACATAGGTGGCATGAGCCACACAAGGCCCCGGAAGGAAAGGGGCTCACCAACACGAATAACGCTGATAGAGAGGAGGAGGAGCTATGAACGATGGACTGTAGTGCTTACCATGGATCAACCTACAGTCATATCACGAATGTAGCGCCCCCGGCAAAAGGGATGTCATTACATTTGAATGGTACTGGCATGTATGAATAAACTCTGTCCTAAGTAAACTCAAGCCAAATTGCATATACAAGTATAGAACCGAACAACAATAGTAAAGGTACAACCATGAAGCAACAACCAAACATTTCACAATAAATGATTCAAGTAGTCATACAAAGGGTCAATCAGTGCCCCACAGGTTTCAAACTCTCATGTTGTCTCCTTTCACATTTTCACATTTATCATTTTATGATTCATATTCATATCAATAGTGATATTAGATCACATTATCCACCCTTATTACCTCATCCACCCTTATTACCTCAGACACCCTTATCACCCCAACCCACACCTTATTTCAGCGTGTTGCGGCACGCAACCCAACCCCGCCAGATAGTTTTTAATTCACAACAACAAACAGCATAACAACAAATACAAGAAATCAACTATGGCGCATTGTTAACATAGATCCACAACAAGGGTAATGCAACAACTAGCAACAAAAATTCCTCATGTTAATCAAATTGGTACACAATTTAGATCATCACAATAGTTATTCACAACTAATCACACACGTTATTCCATAATATTTCCATTTCCACTATTCCACATTATTCCCATTTCCATTGTTCCGCAGTGTTCCATTTCCATTATTCCACATTGCTCCATTTCCATTGTCCCACATTAATTTCATTTCAATTGTTCCAATCACAAGTTCCACAACATTCACCACAAAGTGTTACCACACAATTATACCATACAAGCTTCACAATGATTCTCACATGAATATCAACTATGAACAATTTCACAACTAGCATAGGGTTATTTCACAAGGATCACAGTTAGCCATACATACATGGAGTTTAGTTTTCCCCTTTAAACCTTTAGTTCAATTTACCAAGAAATTAAGTAGTCAATCTAGTTCATGAACAACACTTAGGTTTTAGAAATTTAAACTCATAGTTACTACCCAATTCATTTTTTAAAAGATTTTTGTGTTTTGAAGTCATGCGTGAAGATTTTATGAAGAAAATTCAAAGCAAGTATATGGGGTTCCCTTCCCAAGTAGGGATTTTACCTGAGAAATCAATGGAGAAAACAATGCACTAAGAATTTTCCAAGCTCTGATGATTTTGAAAGACTAGATGATGAAGTATTTGCTTTCTCTCTCGAAAACCCTCTCTCCCTCTCTCTTATTTTGATCAGAAGTGTGTTAAAAATGAGGGAGAAGGTGTTTTAATAAAAGGTTGGTCGGGTCTAATATTTTTAAAAAATACCAGGCGAACCCAATCTGCGACGCGATCTGCAATCACAGGACATACATGCGGTCCGCAGAATGGACCGCAGAAATGGCTCAAATTTCAAATCTCTCGGGTTGGGAATGCGGTGAATATGCAATCCACATTTGAGTTCTGTGGTTGCAGAATGCATCACAGAACTGACCTTCGAATTTTCTCAGGAACAATATGCGATCACTCTGCGGTCCGCATATTGATTGCGATCGCAGATTTGACCGCATTTTCAACATCAAAATTTGGTTTCTCTATGATTAACTCAAAGGTAGGGATGCGGTTCGCATAGCTGATCTACGAGAGCATTCTGGACCGCATTTAGACCATTTTTCGGAAAAATTTCGATTTCATATTTTCAAGTTAAAAATAGTAAAAAAGATCTGATCCACATGGGTAGACTGGACTCTATGAGCTGCTAATATCTGAGCACTCATTTTCATGGGGCATTATAACCATGAAGCCTCACTATCTCCTTGATATACAACCGAGCATATTGTTCTGCAGTATCGATGGACTTGACTGGCAAAAAGTGAGCTGATTTGGTGAGCCTTTCCACAATTACAAAAATTGAGTCAAACTTGTGCTGAGTACGAGGTAGTCCTATCACTAAGTCCATGTTGATCATTTCCCACTTCCACATTGGTATTTCTATAAGCTGAGTCAACCCTCCCAGCCGCTGATGCTCGGCCTTCACTTGCTGGCTATTCGGGCACCTAGAGACAAAGTCCTCTACACTCTTCTTCATACCACTCCACCAATAAATATCCTTAAGATCGTGGTACATCTTTGTAGAGCTTGAGTGCACTGAATATCTAGAATGATGAGCCTCCGCCATTATCCTCTACCGAAGATTATCCACATCTGGGAGACATAACCTGTTATGGCACCGTAGTACACCATCACTGATGCCGAGTGAAAATGCTGAAATTTTGTTACTTAGAGTTGCCTCCTTCAATTGTGCTAATGATAGATCATTAAACTGCTTCTCTTTAACCTCATCCACGATCGACGATTCTACTGTATTATGCACCATAAGTTCCTTCTTATTCGGGGCCGAGATACAAACCCCAAGGATGGCCAATGTGTGTACCTTCCGAGCTATGAACCTTTGATCTGCTCTCACGTAAGCCAAGCTACCGATGGATTTCCGACTGAGGGCGTCAGCCACCACATTCGCCTTCCCTGGATGGTACAAGATGTCCGTATCATAATCATTAAGCAATTCAAGCCACCGCGGCTGCCTCAAATTAAGCTCATTCTGCTTGAACAAATACTAGAGACTCTTATGATCTAAAAACACATCTACATGAACCCTATAAAGATAATGACGCCATATTTTCAAGGCGAACATAGCTGCTGCAAGCTCCAAATCATGCGTCGGATAATTCTTCTCATGATTCTTGAGTAGCCTTGAATAATATGTTATGACCTTCCCGTGCTGCATCATAACACACTCTAAACCAACCCTGGAGGCATCACAATAAACCACAAACCCCTATGTTCCTTCTGGCAAGGCCAATACAGGTACCGAAGTCAACCTTATCTTCAATTCTCGAAAACTTTTCTCACAAGCATTTGACCACTGGAACTTGACTGATTTCTACGTCAATTTGGTCAAAGGAGAGGCGAGGGTGGAGAATCCCTCTAAAAAAACTCCTATAATACCCTGCTAACTCTAAAAAGCTATGGATCTCTGTCGAGGTCGTGGGTCTAGGTCAATCCTTCACTACTGCAATCTTTTGGGGGTCCACCTGAATCCCCTTACTAGAAACAACATTACCCAGAAAAGTGATGGATTACAACCAAATTTCACATTTGGAAAACTTGACATATAATGGGTGCTGATGTAGAGTCTGCAAAATCGCTCTGATGTGGCTGGCATGATCCTCCCTACTCCGCGAAAATACAAGGATGTCATCAATGAAAACAATAACGAAGGAGTCTAAAAATAACTTGAACACCCAATTCATAAGATCCATAAAAGCTATCGGGGCGTTGGTTAGCCCAAAGGACATGACCAATAATTCAAAGTGGCCACAACGCATCCTGAAAGCAGTCTTAGGGATATCATGCTCACTGATCTTCAATTGGTGGTACCCGGACCGCAAATCAATTTTGGAGAAGAACCTTGTACCCTGCAATTGATCGAACAAATCATCTGTCCGAGTCAAAGGGTACTTATTCTTGAGGGTGACTTTATTAAGCTGCCGATAATAGATACACATCCAAAACGACCCTTGCTTCTTGCTGACAAAAAGAACCGGAGCATCCCAAGGCGACACACTTGGCCGAATAAACCCCTTCTCAAATAGATCCTTCAACTGCTCTTTTAGCTCCAGCAACTTTGTTGGCGCCATTCTGTACGGTGGAATACATATTGGCTGAGTATCTGGCAATACATCAATCCCGAAATCAATCTCTCTATTTGGCGGAATTCTAGGAAGCTCATCTGGAAATACCTTAGGAAACTCATTCAGTACTGGCACGAACTCGGGGGCAGGTACCTTTGGAGTAGTGTCCGCCACCCGTACTAAATGATAGATGCACCCCTTTCTGATCATCATTGAAGCCTTTAGGTAGGTAATAAACCTACCCTTCGGCACAACCCCATTTCCCTTCCATTCAATAACCGGCTCATTAGGGAACTAGAGTCTCATAACTCTCGTCCGGTAATCAAGTTTAGCAAAGCACGAATATAGCCAATCCATCCGCATTATTACATGAAAATCCACCATCCCTAGCTCAATAAGGTCAGTCGTGGTAACACAACCACCTACCATAACAACACAATTCCTATAGATCCCCGCGGCTGTAATAGAATTACCAACCAGAGTCGATACAGAGAATGGCTCAAGAGCTGTTTGGGTTCAATCCCAAAACTTAAAGCAACAAATGGAGTGGCATAGGACAAGGAAGACCCTAGATAAATAAGAGCATAACAATCAATGGTTGAGACAGATAGGATACCTGTGACAACATCTGGAGAAGCCTCAGCACTCTGACGGCCACTCAATGCATAAAACCTACTGGGTCCTCCCCTACCACGAGCTCCACCTCTGGATACACCACGCCCTACTGGGGCTGGAGGGCGCATTGATGACGTAGAAACAAATGAACTGGATGGCTGAGCAAGTCCCCTACCCGTGCCCTATCTGGGAACATGGCAATCCCGCCATATGTGACCTCTTACCCCAAAATTGTAACACACTGGAGCATCCAAGTAACAAGCCTATGTATGAAATCTCCCATATATGGGGAATATACCTCCCTGCTGTCGAGATCTCATCCCCGAATGACTGAACTGGCGGGACCTCCTGCTATCTGAACGTGGCCCCGAAGGGCTACTATGCTAGAAACGGTGCACAGATGGCAGTGCACTAGCTCAGGACTCAGCACAAGACTGAGATGGTCCTGATGACCCTCTCCATGGAGCTGAACTCTCTAAGTGACCCATAAACAAGGCCCTGCTGCTACTCTCCTTGTCTGCCCGAATCTTCAACTTCTTGGCCTCTGTGGCCTGAGCAAAACCCATGATCTTCCCATAGTTCATGTTTAAATGCAAAGCCACTGTAGCAACCTCATTTAACACCAAAGGGCTGAGAACCTGAATGAATCACCAGACTCTGGCCTCCATAGCCGACACCAATTGAGGATCATACTTGGACAACCTCACAAACTCCATATGATAATCCCAAACACTCATGCTACCCTTCTAAGAACCTCGAACTCGGTGGCACGGGCTGCCATGATCTCGGCAGGTAAGAAGTGGTCCATGAAGGCATCTACGAACTCATCCTATCTAGCCGGAGGTCTCCCCTCCTCACGAGAATCCTCCCACATCTCAAACCATGAATGCGCAGCCCCCTTCAACCTGTATGAAGCAAATTCTACCTCCTCTATCTCTGTAGCCTTCATTACTCGAAGGATCTTGTACATCTCACCAAGGAATTCTTGTGGATTGGCCTCTGGGTCTGTGCCTGAGAACTCTAGAGGGGAAAATCGCCGAAATTGATGAACTCTGGAGTTGGAGGATTCTCTCTGTCCGTTGGAGGACACAGGGGCATCATGAGATATCTGAGCCAGGGCGTCCACTAACTGGGTCAACATACGGATAGCTCCCCTAAGGTCTTCATAAAAAATCCCAGGATTGGATGCTGGAGCAATATCAGAATTAGGAGCATTGGTAGGAGCGATAGTAGCACCCTCGACTGCTACTGGAACATGATTGCTTGGATTAGGAACGGATGGAGCAGGCAGATTCAGAACTGAGGAATCACTCTTACCCACCACAATCAGCACATGATCCAAAGCCGCACTGGAAGTGGCATTGGCCCCTAGGCCGAGTCTAGCTTTCTTCTTAGGTGCCATCACTAAAAATTCGAAATAGAGCATGAATTAGATACAACATCACTTCACCGCACGAACTGGGAATAACAAAGAAGAGGGTAGTTTTTCCTAAATGCTCGTGTAGCCCCCAACTTATAGATGTCGTCGACGACACACAGATAATGAGGGCTATACTATACACGGCTCCTAAACATCCTAGGACTCCTTTAAACGTTAGGCTCTGATACCAAATTAGTCACGCCTCAAATCCGAGGGGCATGACCGGCACTCAAACGGGTATCCCCAGTCGAGTGGACCTGGGCGCCTTTCCTATTTCCCTCGCGTTACCACACATCATTCTTTGTTAATAACCAAAAGATACCAAATTTCCAATTGAAAGAACATATGATTCCTATTTTATAAACACACATTATGATTAACAGGGAACGTGGTGTACAAGTTTACAGCGCCCAAAACACACACCTCTATACATAAGTTCTAACCCACATACCACTGTCTACGGAGCCTAAAAGATCAAGATTGCCAGCGACAAGGCCCCGGCTATGCCTTTACAAAAGGACACCAGACTCCAAAATACAGTAATATGGGTGGCATGAGCCACACAAGGCCCCGTAAGGAAAGGGGCTCACTAAACACGAATACCGATGATAGTAAGGAGGAGGAGCTACGAACGGTGGACCGGAGTGCCTGCCACAGATCCACCTATAATCATAGCACGAATGTAGCGCCCCCGGCAAAAGGACGTCAGTACATTTGAATTGTACTGGCAGGCATAAAAAAACTGTCCCAAGTAAACTCAATACAAATTGCATATACAAGTATAGAAATGAACAACAATAGTACAAGTACAACCATGGAGCAACAACCAAACATTTCAGGACAAATGATTCAAGTAGTCAAACAAAGGGGCAATCAGTGCCCCACAGGTTACAAACTCTCCTGCTGTCTCCTTCCACAATTCCACATTTTTCATTTCATGATTCATATTCATATTAATAGTGATATTGAATCAAATTTTTCTACCCTTATTTCCTCGTCCACCCTTATTACCTCGGCCACCCTCATAACCCCCACCCAAACCTTATTTCAGTGTGTTGCTGTGCACAACCCAACCCTGCCTGGCAGTTTTCAATTCACTTTAACAAACAGCGCAACATCAAATACAAGAAATCAACTATGGCACATTATTAAAACAGATCCACAACAAGGATAATGAAATCCCACAACTAGCAACAACAATTTCGTCATGTTCATCAAATTGGTACACAACTTGGATTATCAAAATAGTTATTCACAACTAATCACACATGTTGTTCCACATTAATTCCATTTCCACTATTCCACATTATTTCCATTTCCATTGTTCCGCATTATTTCCATTTCAAAACTCTTCCAATTACAAATTCCACAACTTTCACCACAAAGCGTTACCACACAATTATACAACACAAAAGCTTCACCATGATTCCCATATGAATATCAACTATCAACAATTTCACAACTAACACAGGGCGGTTTCACAAGGTTCCCAGTTAGCCATACATGCCTGGAGTTGGTTATTTCCTGTAAACCTCTAGTCCAATTCGCCAAGCAATCAAGAAGTCTATCTAGTTCATGGGTAACACTAAGGTTTTTGAAATTTAAACTCATAGTTACTACCCAATTCCTTTTTTACAAGATTTTAGAGTTTCGAAGACATGCATGAAGGTTTTATGAAGAAATTTCAAAGCAAGTGTATGGGATTTCCTTCCCAAGCTAAATTTATAAATTTGGGGGAAATGGGTTAGGGATTTTAAATTAGAAATAAGTAGAGAAGACAATGCACCAAGGTTTTTCCAAGCTCCAATGATTTTGAAAGACTAGATGATGAAGAATTCACTTTCTCTCTCAAGAACCCTCTCTCCCTCTATTATATTTTGATCAGAAGTGTGTTAAAAATAAGGGAGAAGGTGTTTTAATAAAAGGTGGTTCGGGTCTAAAATTTTAGAAAAATACTAGGCGAGCTCGATCTGCGATGCAATCTGTGATTGCAGAACATACATGCGGTCCGTAAAATGGACCGCAGAAATGGCTCAAATTACAAACCTCTCAGGTTGGGAATGCGGTGAATATGTGGTCCGCATTTGAGTTCTACGGTCAAAAAATGCACTGCAGAACTGACCTTCGAATTTCCTCAGGGACAATATGTGATCACTCTGCGGTCCGCATATTGATTGTGCGATCATATATTTTATCGTATTTTCAACATCGAAAATTGGCTTCTCTCTGATTCACTCTACGGTAGGAATGTGTCCCACATAGCTGATCTGCAACCGCATTCTGGACTGCATTTTGACCATTTTCTTGAAAAATTTTGATTTTACATTTTTAAGCTCAAAATAGTAAAAAGAATCTGATCCACGCAGGTAGACTTGACTCTATGAGCTGCTAACCTCTGAGCACTCATTTTCACTGGGCCTTACATAGGAGGCACTTCAAAATCCAATGGTATAGACATATTTACCACATCACCCTTAGAGGGCTGGATCTGAACAACAATGGGATTGAGGGTAATTGTTGGCTTCTTAGATTCATCTCCTTCAGCTATCAATCCAATTGACCCCCTGCGGTCCCAATCATCCTCAATCTCGACTAAATGGATGCCCCCACCCTTGTGGTTAGGCAGTGGGTTGTTTCAGACATTGGGAGCAAGCCCATTCACTACAATGACTTTGTTATCGATCAGAGTCTGAATCTTATCATTCAACGAGCAACACTCGTCGATATATGAACTTTCATTCTGGAATGGTATGCATATTTTTTTTGGGATTGATCCATTAGGAAGAATATAGGTGAAACGTAACCGGCTGCTTTGAGTTTTTCATACAATTGGTCAATTGGCTCGGCTATGGAAGTATACTGTCTGGGAGGTCTTTGGTCGAAATTTGGTTTTGGTCGAGAAGATTCTTGGCGAGTGGGTGGTGATGGGTAATGAGAAGGTTGGGAGTTGTATACTTGGTACACATTCGCGGGTTGGGAATATATTAGTGAAGCGGGTTGATATGTAGGCGGTGAAGGTGATTTGTAGGCAAATGGTGGCATTTTGTATGTAGGTGAGGTTTCTTGGTAATTTATGGTTGTTTGATATGTAAGTGGAGTTGAGGAATAGGTTTGGTACTTTGTAAGGGAATTTTTCCTCTGTGCAGAAATTACAGAATGTACGTCCTTTTTCCTTGACGAGCCACCATACTGTAAAACCTTGTTGGTAGCTTGCATAGCCTCGAGGTTAGTGACCATACCATTTTTTATGCCTTGATCGATCCTTTCTCCCAACTTGATGATGACGGAGAATTTTTAATCCTCTATTAGCATCAGCCTTTAATAGTATTGCGGATCTTGAGCACGAACAAAAAACCTGTTCATATGTTCTTCCTCCAAGGCCGGTCTGATCTTAGCAACTTCTGACCTCCAACAAGTGGCATACTCACGAAAGGTCTATGTGGCTTTCTTCCGTAGATTCTAGATATAGAACACATCTGGTGCGTTCTCAATGTTGAACCTAAATCGGTCCATAAATTCAGACGCCATGTTCACCTAACTTGTCCATTCTATGGCTGATATACCATGATAAGGCGTCGCCTTTCAGACTCCTCATTAATAGCTTCATGCGGATGTTCTTGTCCCTTCCAACACCCACCAGCTTATCACAATACAATCTTAGGTGGACACTTCGATCACGTGTTCCGTCGAACATCTCGAACTTGGGAGGTTGTACCCCTCCGGGAGCTCAACATCTGGCTGAACACAAAGATCTTCATAGTTCAACCCCCCAACACCTTTGCTGCCTTCGACACCTTGGACCCGGCTAGTTAACATCTTGACTTCAGCAGCCAAATTCTGAATGAGGGAATCCTTGTCTTTACACCCGTGTGTACTTGTGATTGGATGAGTGTAGTGGGGTATAGTGTCCACAAAGATAGGAGTGTTATGGTCTTTTGTGGTGTTTTGCGGTTCGGGAATGAGTGGTGGAGCGTTGTTGCATCTATTGAAGGCTTGGGTATGAGTGATTTGCATTGGAGGTTGTGGGGTGTTTTGTGGAGGTACGGGATTTTGGGCGTTAACATCAAGAGCGGCAAGAGTGATTGACAAGCTTGCCAGGTTCCGAACTTGGTGCAATACTCCCGAAATCTCAGCAAAGTTTGCTCAAGATGAGCAGCAGTCTCCTTGGTAATTGCAGCATTCTGAGAAGTTTCCTCAAGTTCCTTTCTAGCGCTTGCATCTCCCTTTTTTCTTTTGTTATTGTTTCTGGCAGTACTCAGAGGAGGAGGAGGTGGAGGACCATTGGACTTGTTTAGTATGCTTATGGTGCCAGAATGCACGAACTAACCTTTAGGGAGGGGAAAAAAATAAAAGAAAATACAAAAAGGTAAAAAATTAGTGCATATTCTGAATTAGGAGAACTTATAATGCTAAATGCCTAATTTTATTGATAAAACTAGACGAGTCTTAAAACAACTGAATGATAAAAGATGTCACTAATGGCTAGTGTCCTTACTACATTATAATAGCAAGAAATAAAAGACACTAACTACTTTGTCCCAAAAGGACCTTCCCCAGTCTCGATACTTTTCCTCCCTCGTACAGTTGCCTTAACTCGCGGAGTCCTAATAGCAGATAGACTCGGGCCAGATGTCCGCCTGCACTTTCCTTGCCTCAATTCTCTTCAAGAACATTCCTTCCAATTCCACTAGACCTCGCACTAGATACCCCAGACGATTGTTGGAGTTGATAGCCATATCCTTCCACTCGTTGATCAGCTTCTCATGGGCTTCCTGTATTTCCCGATGTTCATTGTCACATTCTCGCATCCTCTTGCGCAGTTTATTGTATTTGACTTGTGCTTCAGTTTTCTCATTAATAATCCTATTACCAAGGATCTTGGACGACCCAAACCAAATTGATCATCCTCCAACCAACCTGTGTACTGCGGTGCACGAACGGCATGATACCTATCTTGTTCAATAGATTCCTTCCCTAAGACAAGCTTGCAGTGCCACATATGCTGATCTTAACACCTATGTGGGCTATCATCATCTTGAAAGTCAGCCTTGAAAAGACTGAGTTTCTCTTTCTGGGTATGATCTTCTTTCTTCCAGCTTGCCTCATGGCCCGGAGAGGGACATAAGAATGAGTTCCCCTCAGACCAATGAGTACGAGAAACGGTGCATTTCGAGAACGGATAATGAACTGCCCTACTGGGAACCACTCAAACGTCCACTAAACTTGCTCTTCTTCTAGATTCTCAAACAACTCTACCTATCCACCGGCGTCCTCCGGCTGAGCCAGCATATTGGGCATGAAGTTCATTCGCTTTGGGTGGTGAAAAGTGATATGGTTATCCCAATCCCTGCGTATGATTTCCAGTCTATAATCGCCTTTTTGAACGTGTTCTATGAGCCAATGTTTCCAATCTGCAGTCGCCTTTCTGAAGGTGTTCTATGAGCCGAAGTTGCAGTAACAGATTACAACCCTCGAAGTGTGGAGCCCCTTGCTGACATTTTACCAAGTCTCGATAGATTTCAGCGATGAACATGGGCACTATGTTGAAAGACTGCCCGTCGATTCCTTCCATTAAGGTCTTGGTCACATGGCTGGTCTGGTGTGGATCCTAGCCTTTTTCATGGGAAAGACCATCATCTCCAAGAAACAGAACATAAACAAAAAGACACTCCTATGTATATGCCCCAAAGAGGTGAGGCCGAACTCGTCGGTGTAGGTGCGATAGGACTTGCTATGGCCATACCTCTCATATAAGAAATGAAAAAGTATGTAGGAGTCCTTCAGACAAGCCAGGTCGGGGTTTTTCTTGAGTCCCATTATCTTAAGAAAGCCTCTACTTTTTCGGTATTTCTTGAGTCCCATCATCTTAAAAAAGACTCTACTTTTGCGGTTTTTCGGAATAAGTAGACCCGGAGTCTCCCAAGGGATATTTGGTAAAATCCCTATTTCTTCCAGTGAAGGAGACATTTCCGAATCCCCGAAGCAAAACACCGATCGATCACTATCCCAAAACAGAGTTGCAGCCTCTATGATTATGTTGTTAGGCAGGATTTCCAGAAGTGAGGGAAAATTCCCTTAGTAATTGCGAACGAGGGTTAGATCGCTGGCATGAAGATCCTCCCACCAGCTTACCAACCTTGGGTAAATGTTGGACACCATACCGGATCTGGGGACTTCGTGACTCATTTTTTGAAAAAACAAAGTGTTAGGAACTTAACCCCACAAGACTCGACTATTTAGATCAATAATTAGCAAAAGGGTATTTAGTTCTCCAAATAAATGCACATAACGTGGAGGTGTCTGTTTGGGTTTCGAGGAAACCCGATGGACTTTGGTTTAGGCTATCTTAATGAGTCATTATGCACACAACATAACTGAATCGACTAAGCTTGACCATGATGCATGAACAATTTAATAGAGTAGGGTTTCTATTTTTGAAGTGGTAGACAAGGTATCCTTGAGCGGACAACTAAAGAGGGAAAGGTGCGGAACTATTGACTACACGGTTAATTGACTGGTTTTACCGCAAATATGCATTTGCCATATTTAGCAGTTATAATATCAGAACGGTGCAACCACTCATTATAATTGCTATAGGATTTGTTTTGGCACGAGTGGAATATAATATTGAGGAATGCAGTTACAATAATGAAACAAATTGCATATATTTTCACATTCATAAAGTAAGGATTACAGTAAATACTTGGGAATTACAACATAGTTGAAATAATAAGGCAGTAGAATAAGAAATTAAAGGGAAAGAAAAACGCGAAGAGCCAAGTTAGTATTTCTGATGAAATAATTAAAGATAAAAAGTAAATTAAATTACGGAAGCAATAAAGTCACAAAAGAACGTAATGGTAAAAGCCTTATAAAATTCCCCACCAGAATCTACATGCTGTCGACGCCCCCTCCCCCCCTCCCCAAATGCAGCAAAATTGGGTTTACGACATTATGGACAAAACAACTCTTATTCCCTTTTGAGGAATCAGGTTATGGATTTTGAAGAGTCATCACCTAATGATTATAGTGCATTAGGACGCTTAACAAAAAAGAAGATTTTGAAGGAAGACCAGAGTTCGGGTAAGAGCTTGAGATTATCTCGAGGTGAAGGTGTTAGGCACACCTCAAGATCCACTAGTATTCCCGGTTGTACTTAATTGTGACTTTAAGAGGAGTGGGAATAAACAAGCAAAGTTTGCACATAGGAAGTATAAATAAGTTGAAAATTTTGAAAGAAGAATGACACAAGTGATTTTGAAAAAAGAAAACTTAGTTGAAGAAAACATTAATTTAAGAAAACATCATTAAAGAAGGAGAAAAGGGGGTCCTAGGTTTAAATATAATATGGATCACTTTGATGCAATACCCATCAATCATTCTAGATATTAACGTACCAGTCATCATATCCATATTCTACCTTTCCTACCCGTTAAGGTATTTAAATGCAATTAGTCTCGTTTAATTATTGCATGCTAGTACCCGTCCCAACCTATCAGTCTCGGGGTATTAAGACTTCTAATCCAAAAGGGAAATAAAGGGGTGGAGGCATATATGGGGTTCAAAAGGACAAAAATACTAGTTTGGAAAATCAAAAAAAATAACAAGTAAAGGGATTTGACAAACAGCATGCAAGGCTCACATAAAACCTCGTAAGTCAGATAACACTTAGTTTAGCATGCCTTACACCTACTAGTTTGGTCTTAAATTAAAATCAAGTGGTGGACAAACCAGTTTAACACATAGAATTAGATAAAAGGTCTTCATTAGGAAACTTGGATCCAATTGCTAGGAGTTGGACTATTTTAACGAATTATTGATTAAGGGCATAATGCTGAAAAGTTTGAAAAAAAACAGAAGCTTGGAAACTGTAGAAGTTCAGAAAGGTTTCGAAAATCGACTGAAATATTTAAGGAAATGTACCAGAGAGTTTTCAGAAGTAAAGTGCCATAAAAGGGAGAGGGAGCTTGAAAACTGTATTGAAAGTATCTTCATGAATAAATGTTGCAGACATGTTTGGACGAAATTTGTTGAAAGCGTTGAAAATAATTGCTAGATTACTACTTATGTAACTTTTGGCGAACTTGAGATCCTATAGGCAGGATATCTACTTTGGTTTTATTGTCTCTTTACTGTTTTTAAACGTTTAAGGAAGGCGAGTATTAGATTACCCGACTGTTTGTGTATCTTTTATGCATTTCTATAGGAATAATTTCTATATGCTGGAATGGAAATGAATGCAAAGCCTATAGACATGATATCTAGGTGATTTGAAGTATTAAACGTGTAGGCATGATATCTAAATGGTCGAGTTCAAACATTAGAACCCCATAGGCATGATATCTAAGTGATTAAACTATAACATGAATCCTATGAGCATGGTATCTAAGCAATTGACCAACAATATTGATCCGAGAGGAATGGTATCTACCCTTTAACATATGCAAGAAAATATAAACCCCTTCCATACCCTTTACTAATATACCCCCGAGTTCTTTTATACATAGTTATTACAGAACCAGAACAAAGAAAGTAAAACTACATCACATCCTACAGCTAGATCCAAACTCCTTAATGCAATCTCAATATCCAATAACATATTTTTCACCAAATCCGGATTCCGGATTCCAAGGCCTTCTCTTATTCAGAGTGCTTCAAAGTTCCTAGGCGCTTCAAGAGCCCAAGAAACGCTTACACTCTGAAGAGTGAATATTGAAACAGAATAGTGCAAGTGTGGAATTACCAGCCCTAAGGCATCCAAGTTGAGAGGAAACTCCAGGGTCCCTAAGCATGGCTTACCAGAGGAGGGTAGAACATAAGAACTAGGAGTAAGTGGAAAGTGAAGGAGGAACCACAGGAGGAGGTGGTCATACCCAGCCATGGAATAGACAAGCACACCCCTGACCCCTTGCTTAGATTCAAACAAATAAGAGCATACTCGTAGACAGTCAAACTTAGGTCTGAATGGTGATTAGGATACCACTAGACCCAAATTAATGCTCAGCATATAAAGGGGGAGAGGAAATGGGAAGGCAATTGAGTAAATACTCAGGGAAGTCTAGTTCTGGATCACAGACAGCAATTCAAAGTGTTGTCCTAGTTCAGGACAATACTCACATACAAAAGGAAAATAGCCATAGCATGCTTGAATGTAACCACATAATGCAGGAAAGCATGAGTAAACACACAGGAAAAAAAGTGTAGAAGAGGAGGAGTGAACACATAATAAAGAGGTTGCTATTTATAAACATACCAGTTGCAAGTTTTAGAACAACATAATAGAACTAACAAATAAAGAGCCAGGCATCAACAGGAACAAACTCAAGGAACTTCAACAAGTACTTGGGAGTTCAGAGGAACTCCAGGATATTCAGACAGCATGAGAGAATGGAGCAGAGTGCTCAGCATTAGTAGAGAAAATAGAGAGTAGTACTAGTAGAGAGTAGAGAGTAGTAGTGAATTACAATAGTGCAGAAAGAATTTTGTGAAAATTGTGTTCGACGGATTGTGTAAAGTTGTTATGTTGTGTTGAGAGCTGTGAGCTTTTATAGTGCAAAAACGTGTAGACAAGAAGGAAAGGAAATAAAATCTCAGTCAATCAAATAAAATCTCCCTTAGTCAAAGGGATTTGATTTCAAACAGAGTGGTAATTAAGGAAGGGAAAACCTTTAAGAGTAACCAAAATAACGGGCAGGTGCATACACAATCTATTTAAGGTAGGAAACTATAGTACACGTTTTTGAAAGAATTAGGAATTAAAATAATCAAACAATCTAAAATTCAAAACCCTGGAATGAACTCAGTCAGGAAAATAGGGAAAAGGTTGAATTGTAAAAAAACAGTAGAAAATAAATTAAGCCTCAGTAAAAGGGGATTGAAATCAATAACAGGTTGATAGAATCAATTCAGAAGAAAAACCCTCGTATATAAGCATGCTAACATAAAGAAAAGAAGAAGAAATCGGCATAAATAGTCATACGCAAACGAAAGCAAGTTCCAATTCAGTCCATGAACTCAGCATGAGTTTGAGAGCCTAGGGTTTCTAGGATAGAACCCTGGAACCAAATGCTTGCAAGAATCACTGACACATGTAGCAGTAACGTGAAAGCTTGTAAAGAAAAAGTTTTAGAGAAACTAAAACTCAACCCACTTTAGAAAAGATATGCCATATGAGTTTAGGAAACAGTAAAAGAAGCAAGTTCGATAACCCAAATAGATTCAGTAAAAGTAAACACTTCCAGTAGGCAAGATAGGCGTATAAACATGCTTGTAGAAAAAATAGTTTAAGCAGTAATAGAACAAAGGCAGAGAGACATGCATCATAAGAATCAAACAAAAACCCCTCAAGTATGGAATGAACACACATATTAACATAAAGAAATAAGAAGAAGAAGAAGAATCATTTTAGGGTTTTAGAAAAACCTAATTTGAACGGACTAATATTAATAGGGAACAAATTTGGAAAATTCCTTAAATTATTAAATAGAGCATAGATCTACTACAGATATGAGAAAAGAAGGAAAGAAAAACCTCGAATCAAGCTTTTTAGGGTTTCTCAGAAACCATAGAGACGAGAAGGCCTGGAATGGTCTTGTCTCTGAACGAATCTGAACCATGGTTAAGCATTTCAGAGATCTAACATACCAGAATGGAGCCGGAGAAGCCAAGGGAGCTTAGGTCCGCGAAGAAACTGAACAGGTCGGTTGAAGGTTGAGCCTTGAAAGCCCGAACAATCATGGCTTGGGGTGAAAGGGGAGAGAACATAGGCCGTCCATGGCCTGAGAAGCCATCGACGCCAGTGTACTTTTTGATTGGAGATGAAAGTGGGCTGATAGGGTTCAGAGAGCTTTTGAGATGAGAGGGGGTTTGGGGCAGCTGATTTGAGAGAAATGATTAGGGTTAGGGGTAATTGGGGATTAGAAAAGGAATGGATGGATGAGGGCCGTTGATCAAAATGATGAACGACCGGGATAAAAAGACGAAAACAGGTGGGTTGGACAAACGGGGTAAAGGGATTGGGTTAGAATGTAATTGGGTCGCCTAATTGGGCTGAATTGAGGTTAAAAATTGGGATCAAATGTAGCTAAAATTGAAATGGAAATGGGCTAGCTTTTAAATAGCCATTTTTATTCTTTTTAATTAATTAAAATAGTTACGAATAATTTTTAAATAAATTGAAAATGCAGAACAAATTAATAATATGTAAAATCTAAAAATATCTGGAACAATTTTATAATTATAAAATGTTGATAATTATAAAATAGGCTATAATTGCAATTCGAACAATTTAGCTTAAAATATCAAATAAATTTATAAAAAAATATACGAAAATCACCTTCATTATATTTGGTGCAATATAAAGGTGAAAAATAAATGGCTCACAAAAAGGACAATTTAGAAATAATTATTGGGATTTTACACTATTAAAATAGACAATAACTTGATTCTAAAAAATCTTCAAAAATTAGGAAAAATGCCAAAACTCTTGGGGATGCTTATATATGCATATACATGCTATGTTAAGAATATTTTGAGTATAAAAATACATAGGGAAAATTGGATATCAACACCCTATACACAACCACACAATCACCCATAGGAGTGGACACATGAACAGGAACACCCAAACGCTCAGTCGAAGTAACCAGTAAACGAGCAAACAGAGAGGACACATATGAATATGTAGATCCTGGATAAAATAATATTGAAGCACCTCTACCACCGACTGAAATAATACTTATGATAACGACATCTGAGGCTAATGCATCTGGCCTGGACGAGACGGCATAGAATCTGCTAAGCGCCAGCTGTCTGGCCTCCACCTGACTAAGTAGCAGCTGGCTGACCTCTCCCTGCTTGGCCTCCACCTCTGGAACGGCCTCTACCGGTTTTCCTCCACCTCTATGAGCCTGGGTCGCTGGTGCTAGAGTCATGGGCTGTTGCCCATGCTGTATTGCGTTGCCCCTAAGCCTGGGGCTGTATCTCCTCATGTGGACCATGTCCCCGAACTCAAAATAATACGGTGTGGTGACATGCTATCCAGGTGGCTGACTGTGAAGCCCAGAAGATCCACTAGACTAAGCCTAAATAGGCGGAGGACAATATGAATTCTCCGGCATAGCACTAAAATAAGAACTAGATGAATCCGGAGGACCTCAATAACCACTTGTGGAAAACTGAATAGCTGGCGGGCGATAAGAACTCTCTGGAATTGCGTTGAAATAGGAGCGCGCTGGAGCACCCCGAGAAGGTTGTGGTGTTGCAACTGGGATCCTACTAGACCGACCTGTCCCAAAGTGACCTCTAGACCTAGTTGGGGCTCCTCTAAACAATCCGGAGAATTTGGCCTCTTATCTTACTGCATCTGCTCTCTACCCCACATACGGTAACCCTCAACCCTGCGAACAATCTCAAGTACTAGCTGATACCCAGTGCCCATCTCTACCTCTCGAGCCATACCTGATCGGATAGTGGGTTTAACCCCACAACAAATCTTCATACTCTCTCTGCCTCTGTGTGAAGTATCACAAGTCCATGGCGAGAAAACTCAGAGAACCTCACCTCATAATCGACCACTTATATCTAACCCTACTCTAGATACTCAAACAAGTGATGCAGCTCTTCCCTCTTAGAGGGTGGAATGTGCTGATCAAGGAATAACTGAGTGAACTGACCCCAAGTGAGGGGAGGGGAACCTGATGGTCTGCTAAGTGCATAAGACTGCAACCATCTGTGGGCTCTGCCCTCCAACTAAAAAATGGCGAAGTTAACTCCATGTTACTAAAGTATCCTCATGTGGTGCAGTCTATCCTTGCAGCCGTCAATGAAATTATGGGCATCCTCATGATGCTCACCCCCGAAGACTGGAGGGTGTAACCTGTTCCATCTATCCAATAGCTCTTGCGGATCGCCATCCACAGCTGGCCTGGGTTGGGGTGCCACTGCAGCAACTGGCTGAACCCCATCTGCGGGTAGTGCACCCGGAGTCTGATAAACTACTGTTGTATGGCCTGGGGCATGCGCAGTAGGGGTCTGTGCTCCCCCTAATGCTTGTGAAGTAGCTTGATTCGCGGGAAATAAACCATCCTAAGTCATAATATCCATTAACCGAAGCATACGGCCCATGATCTCCTGAAATACCAATGCTGCCATGAAATCTGTCAACGTAGGCTCGGCCGTAAGTACCTCACCCATTACCTCAATAATGGGATCCCCCATAGGGTCTGCTAGTGGTATGACGAGAATGGATCTGGGGCGCCGTCATCCCCTACCACGGGTCGGTGCCCTCCCCTAGCCCCGACCTCGGCCTCTAGCAATGAGGGGGAGGTGCATCTCCTCCCGGGTCTGGAACTTCAGTAGTGTGAGTTCCACCATCTGTGAGAGAATAGAAATGGAATCTAGCACATCAACCATTGCACGATAGGAAGTGAATAAAGGTCCTAATACCCTATAGCCTCTCGAATATAGACGTCTCTGTACCGATCTACAAGACTCTTTTAGGTTTGCCCATAACTTGTGAGACCTACGTGAACCTTGTACTCTGATACCATATTTCCATGACCCATTTTCCCTAACAGGTCATGTTGTCACCCGACACCGTTGTCAGGCCAACGAACTGCGGAATTTGTGATTTATTTCTCTTTTTACCTTTGCTAAAGAACAAATATACTAGATTTTTTTTAAAAGTTGAAGCCAAGACCAGTAAGGATTTATAATGTGGCAAAATAAGTATCCATGCAGCTGTTGAGCGGCATAGGAAGAGGAGCAGCTCAACGTAGAAGTTTATGTCGCAGCTCACTGGCATGCACCAGATCGATAACCAGATGAATCAGCCTCAGACCCTGTATATTTAAGTACAAAAGCATAGTATGAGTACATAAACAATATGTACCTAGTAAGTATCCTGTCTAATCTCGAAGAACTAGAGACGAGAGGTTGACTTGATACCTACTAGGTCAAGATAATATCATTATAATGATGTACAATATAAAGCATTACTAATGCAATTAAACAACAGTTACAATGGGAGTCAAATCATGCTCTTAACCATTATCATTTTCCCTTCATCCACATACTTAGCAATTAATCATGAAATTTCTAAGCTCAAGTACATATATCATGCGCAATCATGCCAAAGTCGACGGCCCGATCCAACAGAATATTAATTGTGAAGTGCCGAGGGTCGAACGACCCGAACCATAGTTGCATCTATTTCGCTGAGGCGATTAGCCCGATCCACAAATATCAAGGAAACATCAAGAATGCACACAAGGCTCTTTCATACACACGAAAATCTTTACAAGGGTCAACAATATTCATATGTTCACTTTCCATTACTCTCTAGTTTCTAGCATATCATGAAGATCATATCGATAGTTCAAATAAAAGATATCTCAAATTAGGCATGATGTGGGTCCTAAACTATCCAAACATTTATTATATAGTAGCTACAAACGGACTCTTGTCACCTAGTACGCATGTAGCCCCCGTATTTAACAGCAAATTGTCATTTATTAGTCCTAAGGGGACATTTTCTCTTACGAGGTTAGAAAGGAGACTCACTTGCTCCAAAGTGCACTTCCAATATCAAGAACAAGACCCAAACCCTCAACCTGAAGCCAAATGAGTACAAAAAAACTAAACAACGTAAAAATTAGTCAATAAAGGCTTACAAGGTTAATTTCTAGCTATTTAAGTGACTTCCCAACCGTTCCCATAAGTTTCCTAAATTCCGACCCCGGGCCTACATGCTCTGGATTCCGATATTTTTTGAAGAAAGTTGTTCTCTATCACCAAAGGATCACAAATATGTGATATCTTGTTCATCGCATTGCAAATTACTTGATTAAATCTTAATTTTTAGTAAACCCTAGATCTAGCTCTAACCCATTGATTTTACTTAATGTTTAGTGTTAAATCTATCTAGTGTTCATGTATGTAAACTAAGAATGAGTGGGAATTATTTACCTTAATATGTTATGTTGAAATCCCCCCTTTGGAATCAGCAAAACCGCCCAAGTAGAGAGGGAGAAGTGAAGAAAATGGCATTCGGTTCGAATTAAATGAACCCTCTCTGCCCAGCCCTTTTCGCTTCTGCGGAAGGACTTCCGCTTCTGCGGTTGATTAGCAGCCTAAGAGGGACCAAATCTGTGGTCTAAAAATTGCTTCTGCAATTTTGCCCGAGCTGCCGCCATCAACTTTTACGGACCACTGACCACTCCTGTAGTCCCGCTTCTGCAGTCCAAGAGCTGCATAAGCGGTTATGATAGAAGCAGCATGCTTGGTTCATTTTCAAATTCTAACTTCACTCGAACCTCGTCCATTTGACGCTCAGGGCTCCCGAGCCCCCCCCCCCCCCCCAAACATACCGACAAGTCTGAAATTATGAGGCAAATCTACTTGAACCCTAAAAGCATTTAAAACAATGCTAAATCAAGGAATCAACCCCAAAACCAAATGAATCAAATCATTGAATTTTAAAGTTCTAAATTTCTTTCTAACGAGTCAAAAAGCCCTTAAACTACTCGAATTGACACCAGATTTTACGGGTAAGTTTTAACTGATATTTTGGACATGTACAAGGTTTTAGAACTAAAATCCAAACCCAATACCTAGAAAATCAATTGTTATTTAGTTTATTTAATTCCTTAAAACTGCAAGTTAAGCTTTTCAGAGAAAAACTCACTACTCGGGCTAGGGACATCGGAATTCGATCCTGCGCATATGCCCAAGTCCCACATTTTTCCCAGGGACCCTTCGGGATCGTCAAATCATGAATTCGGGTCCGTTTCCCCAAAAATTTGATCAAAGTCAAACTTGGCATTTTTTGAAAAACTTAAAGAAGCAAATGGATATATTCTTTATATAAACTCTTCTAACATCCTAACCACCCATACCCGCAAGTCATAAATTTGTCAAAGAAAGTGCGGGAAGTTTTATTTAAATGAACGAGGTTCTAAAAGGCAAAATGATCAGTCGGGTCATTACAGAAAATCCTTTGAAGAAAGATTCATCACATATAAAAGCTTACAGACACGTTAAATATGAAGAAATTTTTCATGCCATTGGAAAGATAGTTAAAACTCCAGAGAAGTTCGAATTACATGGAAAGAAGGGAGTCCGAACTCAGTTTATAGAATTAGAGATTTGTCGGAAAGAGTCAAGGATTTTCAAATAGAACCCTAGTTCAATCACAGGATCAAACCTCGTCAGAACCCCCAAATTCTGGGGTTTCCACCTTGAATCAAACACAGAGGTGAGGAGGCAAGTAGTCAAAATCGGCTCAGCGATTTCTTTTCAAAAACTCATGAGAAGACTCGCAAATAATATAAAGTTCAAAGAAAACAGAGTGAAGGAACTAACTCTAAGCACAATGAAAGAAAAAATGATAGTAGAAGAAAAATGTTTAAGAAAAACCACTCAAAAGGGACTTAACCATGGTTCAGTAGAAGAGAAAAAAGTAACAATTTAAGAACATGGTAGAAGATATAGTAGAAGAACTTAACCAATGTTCAGAAGAGAAAAAATAGCAAAAAACTTAGGGGTACAATAGAAGAAACGTGTTTAAAGAGGTATTTTTATAAGAACTGAAACAAGGTTCATTCAAAGGCAAACAAAGAAACTTAAGAACTCAGTAGAAAATATAGTAGAAGAACACATAAGGATCGGAAAAATATGGCAAAGAACATATAGGAAAGCACAGCAAGATAAACATTTAAAAGCATAGTATAGAAAAACATGTTAGATCAGATTTTAATGATGCAATTAATATACATGTGCAGGCACTCAAAAAAAGTGACGCGGAAGGAAAGAGCTAAAAAGGAGGCTGACATTACGTTCGAACAAGAAAGCAAAATTGTTGTAGCGGAAAGGAAAGAAATCTTCCTTTAAGGTAGCTGTTGACGCTCAAGGAAAGGATCAGCTTCTTATCTGGAAATTAGGAAGTCTTTCGTAAATTGTGTGAAATCATATCTACCAAGACACAACAAAAGATTCACTACAAATCTTTGATGATAACTGGAAGATATAGAAGGAAGACAAAACTGGAGGATCCGCAATCAAAGGAAATCAGAGTTCAATCATATCTCCAGCTCAAGGAGAAAATCTGGTACACGACCAAACTTTGAAACATCATCAATCAAGGAGCAATCAAGAAAATCAACGTCTCAGTCCTTATTCTTGGAAAGAATCAATTCTTTCCAAGGATCAAATCTCTTGGGTTGTCAAGCCTCCACCATCCATGAAAGTATTTAAACATCCTTGAAAACCTAGCTAAGATATACTTTGATCAAACCAAATAGCTCTCTTCAATTTATTGCAAACAAGTATAGTAGTCTAGAAAGATTAATTGTGTAACAAGTCAGGGATAGAATGACGGTTCACAATTGGTAAGGCATTGTATCAAACGAGTGACAGTAGACTGTGCGACAGATACCACGTCTGTTCTCAAAGGAAAATCATTGATTTGAAGAGAAATCCTTTTCAACCCAAGGGGACTGGATTAGGATTCACATTGAATCTGAACCAATATAAAATTCTGGGAGTCATTATATTCTGCATTTACTTTCTGCATCATTATATTCAAATATCTTCACCCGCAGTATCTTTACATTCAGTCAACTAATAATGTTTTAGGTCAACATATTTATGATTAAGTTTAAATTATTCATACTTTACCCCTCTCTTGTACTTTCAACTGGTATCAGAGCAAGGCTCACATCTATAACTTTGTGCTTAACAGCTTGTCAGAAAAAGATCATGGCAAATCAAGTTATTCTTGGAACTTTGTTTCAGGAGGGAACTTATCAAGTAAGACCACCCTACTTCAATCAACAACACTTCTCTCACTCAAAAATTTGCGTGGAAATCTTAACCAAAGTATATGACGTCAAAGAATAGAGAGTTATCAAGAAAAGAAATCATCCATTGCCTGCCAGCACTCCTTCGCTCGATGACCCTGACGACATTGATTCATATTCAAAGAAGCAATTGAAAGTTGTTCAAATAAACCACAAGGCAAGGAATCTACTTCACAATGCTATAAGTTTGAAGAATATGAAAAGATCTCAAGTTGTGATACGACAAAGGAAATGTGTGACAAACTCGAAGTCACCTATGAAGGTACCAATAAAGTAAAAGAAAGTCACATAAATATGCTCATACATGACTATGAACTTTTCTCCATGAAAGAAGGAGAATCCATCGAAGAAATGTTTGCCATGTTTAGCAAAATAATCAATTATTTAAAAGCTTTTGGAAAACCATACACCAGTGGAGATCAAGTCAGGAAAATTCTCAAATGTCTACCAACCACTTGATAGAGTAAAGTAGTCATGTTGGAATCTCAAGATTTGAATAAACTATCTTATGATGACTTACGAGGAGAACTTATTTCCTTTGAAAGAACACATTTGAAGAAAATGAATAAAGAGGAGAAAAAGAAAACAGTTGCATCAAATCTACTACCGAGGCAGCTGAAGATAAAACTAATGATCCCGAAGTACTGCAAGAAGAAATAACTATGATGTCTATGTTGGACAATACGCTTTACGCTAGAGGGGGGGTGAATAGCGTTTTAAAATTATTAAGCGTTTTAGTGCGGAATTTAAAAACTTTGCAGAAATTAAAACAAGTGCAGTAGAATAAACTTACACAATGATGTATCCTGGTTGGCCACAAACGTGGTTAGTCCAGTCCCCGAGAGACTCTCTCGAGATTTCCACTAAACTTGTCAAGCTTACGGGTGCTTAACAAACCGTTACAGCTGAGGACACAAGCCTCACCTAGTTGCTCGGGGATCACAATCCCAAAGACTTCAATTGCTCGGGGATAACAATCCCAAAGACTTCAACTGCTCGGGGATAACAATCCCAAAGACTTCAACTGCTCGGGGATAACAATCCCAAAGACTTCAATTGCTCGGGGATAACAATCCCAAAGACTTCAACTGCTCGGGGATAACAATCCCAAAGACTTCAACTGCTCGGGGATAACAATCCCAAAGACTTCAACCGAGGAATCACAAGTTCCTCAACAAACGAGAATCGCAATTCTCTTACAAATACAAAACACACTCACTTTACAAAGCACTCCTTAATGAGTAGATATGAGTAGAAATAGTACGCTCAAGATCACAACAACTTAGCTCAATAGAATGGCTCTTCAAAAAGCTTTATGGATGAATGGAAAATGATGATCAATGTAAGAAAGCTTTTAGCAATGAAAATACTCAAAGTGTATATGTTGTTGTTGTGAAAACACTGAGTTGAAGCTGTATTTATAGGTGAAAAACTCAGTCTTACCGTTGTCTAATTGCCAATTAAGGATTGCTGAAATTACTCAGTGACAATCGATTGTCAAGACTAAACAATCGATTGTTTGCCTATCAGATCAAAAATTCAATCCCAGATTTTACGTCAACAATCGATTACTTCAAATCAATAATCGATTATTTATAACGTTAAGAAATCCTTTCCAATTTTTGGCATAAAACATCGATTGTCCGGAAATCAACAATCGATTATTTTAACAACGTTCAGAAAATCTTTTCCAGATTTTACGCAAAACATCGATTGTTAAATATCAACAATCGATTACCTGACGGTAATTGAAAATATATGACAACGGTCAGCTTCAACAATCGATTATCAAATAGAATAATCGATTATTAATTAATTTCAAAACTCTCTGTCTCATATATAATCGATTATCAAAAGCCACAATCGATTATCATTTTATTTAAAATCACTGGGAGACATTTTTCTCATTCTAATCGATTACCATTAGTTCATAATCGATTTTTATGAGTTTTGAAAACTTTGCCTCAGTTAACAATCGATTATCATAAGTACACAATCGATTGTTATGCAGTTTGCAAAAACCTGATGTTAACTGACTTACTCACAATCGATTATCATTAATTCACAATCGATTGTCATGCAGTCTTGGCTTAGAGATACTCGATTATCATAAGAACATAATCGATTATCTTAGCCCAGATTTTTGAGGCATGTTTGGAAAATATTTTAACAAATGTAAATATGCATAGTTTAAAATCATTTGACACTTAATTTAAATATGCATGATTTTGGAAAAATAATTTTAGTAGAGAAGCCATGTTATGAGCCAAGTTGAGGAATCAAGATCACAATTAATATTGACTCAATTATAACATTTCTAAACTTTGTCTTGAGCTTCTTGTAATGCATCCATTTTGTGCTTGTCCTTGAGTACTGCTATATATCGCTTTTTGCTTTGTTTGACATTCATCAAAACCTACAAAAGAACACACGTTTAGTATATTGTATTTGAAACGCGTTTCCAACAATTTCTCCCTTTTTGATAATGGCAAACATAAGCGGGATATATGCAATAATTATTTTGATGATCCAAGACAAGTGTAAAGTATGCAATTTGATGTTCCCCCTCAATTCATGTTCCCCCTCACTTTAAGCATGAATGAAGTTGAGAGTGATATAGCATACTTCTTGATATCCCGTTTCTTCCCCCTTTTGCCATTAGCAAAAATATATACAAGAGAAGAATATGCAAAAAAAATATGAAATAAACAAAAGTTTATTTATTGGAAAATAACATTACATGGGTGGAGCCAAACACAATAAAACGAACAACTAACCAACCAAGGAAAAACAAATCAAAAACAACAATTTCACATCATCAAAAACAACAATTTCATCATTCATCACCCCCATCCCCTTCATCATCATTGGAAGGCGCTTGATATGGCACCACCTGAGCATAGGCATAATGCACGTGATCAAAGTAACCATGGACCTCACGGGTTAATTGAGTAATTTGGTCAGAGATAGTCCGGAGGGTAGGCTCCTGAGGAGGATGAGCACGACGGGCTTGTCGATTTTGAGGAGGAGCGGGAGCATGATCACCATCATGATGAAAGGAAGACTCCGAAATTTCCCAGATTTTGGTGCTCTTTTTGAGAGGACCATTAGCAATATTGACCCCGGAAGCTTCAAGAAATTTCATTATTAAGAGGGCATAGGGGAGAGGTATGTCATCTCTGGTGGCATTGAGCATATGAGATTGAATAAGCTTGCACCAATTGACTTTAACACCGATGATAATGGCATGAAGAAATTTGGCATCCTCTTGGGAAATGGTGGTGTGATTGAGTTTACGGGGTTTGAGAACACGAGTGATGAAATAGAGAATGAAACGATAATTCGGGTTCATACCCTTTATGGTGGGACGACGGGAAGAAGACTCATCATAGGCGACTCCGGCTTGGCGGAAGAGATTAGCTTCATCAATCATGTCCCCGGCATCATTTATGTACTGGTAGATGTCTTCACCATCATGCGGAATGCCGGCAATGAGGTGGAGGTTATCTTCAGAAATTAGAATGGAAATGCCGTTAACATTGGTAACGAGTTCACCCTCATCATCTTTGTGAAGGTTGGAGTAAAAAGCTTCAACCAAAGTAATGTTGTAGTAGGGGTGAGTAAGGAGTAGGAAATTGAAAAGTTGGCACTCTCTTAGCATATTCGCGGCTGGAATGAATGGTGCAACAAGAGCGTTTGTTGAAAAGCGAGGAGGGAGAATAAGGCGTTTCTCAAATTTGGTTAAGAAACGGGTGAGCTCTTCATCGGATTCAAAGAATAGAACCGATCCATCTTGATATGGATGGCGAGAAGAAGAAGCACCTTGTTTGGAACGAGCACGTTTGGAGTTGCGGCTTGACATTTTTGAAAAAGATGTGCTAAAGATAACAAGATAATTTGATGCTTGGGAGGCTTGAGTGAGTATACAAGAGCATATGTGCAGCCTATATATAGAGAAGGAATGAATCTTACACTTATTTGAAAAGATTTGAAGAGATTTGAAGAGCTTTGAAGTCTGAAACGGTAAAAATAAATTCACTGACCGTTCAACAATCGATTGTTTGAATAGAATAATCGATTGTCATTAATGAAAATGATCTGACACATCGATTACACGCCAGAACGGTAAAAAAATTTGAAAAAGATAGTCGATTGTCAAACTTGGTAATCGATTGTTTTTCATATTTATGACCTGACAGGAATCGATTGTAGAGCCAAAACGGTAACATAAGTTTAAAACAGATAATCGATTGTCAATATATAGTAATCGATTATTTCACTCACAGAGAGTTTGGATTTTGGCAAATAATCGATTGGCAGAACAAATAATCGATTGTTTGGAAGGGGGATGCTAAAATGATGAGACTTAATTCTATCAAGCAGTGTAAACATTCAACAAGATTTCATGACAAAAAAAATTGAATCAACAAATAATCGATTATTGATACTGATAATCGATTGTAAGCATAAATAATCGATTATGATCGATTTTTCTTGTTATCAAGACAATTTATACTTTCCTCTTACCTTTTGGGGGATACCTGCAAAATAGAATTAAACATCTCCGACGCTCAAGTCAGTAATCTATAAATGAAATAATAACTTTGAAACTAGTGTAGTCGGGTGAAAAACGTGAACTCTTAAGAATTTTGTGCTAGGATGTTCTTAAGAGGGTTTAGGGTACTTACCTTCCCTTCGACTTTGCCAATTACCTGATTTTGAACATCCTCCGTTCATTTTGGTCTTTTGGCTCATTCTTCAATTTAAGAAGCTTCTTCCACAATTTTGCCTTTGTCTTCCTTGTATTTTGTCTTTTAAATTTTTCGAAAATACTTCCGATTTTGAAAAAAAATGCCTAAATCGACTTTTCCGTCTCTTCCTCCTTCTTTGTGCTTTAATTGAAGGAATTTTGAATTCGTCTCCCGTCAAGTGTTTGGAGCATCCACTACACTTGATTCCTTCAAGCACACCTGCAAAACAAATCAATGCTCTTTTGGTACCCATGCCATTTTGGGTCCTTGAGGGTTATTCATACTATAATGATATGTTTGAGTGGCATGTCTATGTCTAGTAAAGCATGCGGGAGCAATATGACCAATTCGTCTACAATAATGACATGTCACATTTGGATTATGCATGCGTCTAGGCTCATAGTAGCTAGAATAATGCACATTGTTTACTCTATTTTCATTTCTCCTAATTTGAGCACCATAATCATTTCTAGGTTGAACATTTCTGGATCTTCTAGCATGATCACTGTTGTGCCTAAAATATGCATCATGTCTATGGTGACGATTGCTAGGCGGAAGGTCATGTCTAGGTCTCCTAATATTTTGTCTAGCATGCATGTTTGTTTTAGGAAAGGCATTTTTGTTATTAATCCTAGATTGAGCTCTAGGTGGTTGGGTTTTTGCATCAACCTCTTCTTCATTTATGAAGCCTATTCCATGCTTGGTTGATTTCAAGTTATCAAGCACCACATTCAAGTTTTTATGAGAGGAGTTGAATTTATCTAGTGTGCCTTTTAATCTACCTACTTCATTCTTAAGGTCTACACAAGAAGCACAATTTTTTGTAGAACTCTCGGGCTTGTCAGAACTTCTTTTCCCATAAAACTTGTTTTGTTCTAGTAGCTTCTCATTTTCCAAAACCAATTTTTCTAATTCTTTTTCTTTTAATGAAAACTGTTTTTGAAAATCTTGTTCTTTTAGAGAAGCACTTTCTCTTAAGCTAGTGACGGTTTTTGTAACTTTGAGAAATTCAGCATACAATTCATCAAAGGCATTTCTCATGTCATCAAGAGTATAAAAATTTTGAGAAGAGATTTGACTTACCTCACTTTGATTTTCTTCCTGTGCCATGAGGCAGAGATTTGCCGCTTCTTCATTTTCTTCTTCACTGGATTCGTCTCCGGAATCTCCTCCCCAAGATATGTATGCTCGTTGCTTCTTGAAGGGTTTCTTCTCCTTTTTAAGATTTGGGCAGTTTGTTTTGATATGCCCTGTTTCACCACATTCATAACATTTAACTTGCTCACCTTGCTTTTTCCCTTTGCGGTCATATTCTTTTCGCATGAATTTTTGGAACTTTTTGATGATGAGTCCGAATTCGCTATCTCCATCCTCTTCAATTGGTGATTGACTTGTGCTCGCCTTTAGAGCAATCTTTTGCCTTCTTTGTTCATCAATAACAGGGTTAAGAATAGTGGATTCATAAGTCTTAAGATTACCTCTAAGAGCGTCTATGGTGACGTTCGTGATTCCAATTGACTCTTGAATCGCATCGGCCTTTGATCGCCATGCCGGTGTTAGACTCCTAAGGATTTTTCGAACTAGTTCTTTGTCTGTGAACGTCTTCTTGAGCGCGTGGAGATCATTCACTATTGATGAGAACTGCTCGAACATCTCGTCTACCTTTTCGCCTTCCTTCATATGGAACAATTCGTAAGCATGAGTTGAAAAGTCAATTTTAGCTTCTCTTACCTGGTCAGTCCCTTCGTAAGTGACCTCAAGCTTGTCCCACATTTCTTTCGCTGTTTTGCAGCAGGAGATTTTCCTGTAATCATTAGCATTAACAGCACAAAGTAATAAATTAATAGCTTTAAAGTTATTTTGGACCATTCGATTATCCTCGGCGTTGAATTCCTCTTCTGATTTTGGCACCCATTCTTCTTCCACCTTTTTGACAGGAACCTCATTTCCTTTGGTGTACACCTTCCACAAGTAAGGGCTGTTTGATCTGACGAATATCTGCATCCTTTCTTTCCAATATGAATAATTAGTCCCGTTAAACAAAGGAGGTCTTGTGGGGCACTGTCCTTCATCAATACCTGCAAAAGAGTCTAGAGTAGAAGCCATGGAAAGATTCTCTCAAACGGTTAAGTCTTTCAGAGAGTATGGCTCTGATACCAATTGTTGGACAATACGCTTTACGCTAGAGGGGGGGTGAATAGCGTTTTAAAATTATTAAGCGTTTTAGTGCGGAATTTAAAAACTTTGCAGAAATTAAAACAAGTGCAGTAGAATAAACTTACACAATGATGTATCCTGGTTGGCCACAAACGTGGTTAGTCCAGTCCCCTAGAGACTCTCTCGAGATTTCCACTAAACTTGTCAAGCTTACGGGTGCTTAACAAACCGTTACAGCTGAGGACACAAGCCTCACCTAGTTGCTCGGGGATCACAATCCCAAAGACTTCTATTGCTCGGGGATAACAATCCCAAAGACTTCAACTGCTCGGGGATAACAATCCCAAAGACTTCAACTGCTCGGGGATAACAATCCCAAAGACTTCAATTGCTTGGGGATAACAATCCCAAAGACTTCAACTGCTCGGGGATAACAATCCCAAAGACTTCAACTGCTCGGGGATAACAATCCCAAAGACTTCAACCGAGGAATCACAAGTTCCTCAACAAACGAGAATCGCAATTCTCTTACAAATACAAAACACACTCACTTTACAAAGCACTCCTTAATGAGTAGATATGAGTAGAAATAGTACGCTCAAGATCACAACAACTTAGCTCAATAGAATGGCTCTTCAAAAAGCTTTATGGATGAATGGAAAATGATGATCAATGTAAGAAAGCTTTTAGCAATGAAAATACTCAAAGTGTATATGTTGTTGTTGTGAAAACACTGAGTTGAAGCTGTATTTATAGGTGAAAAACTCAGTCTTACCGTTGTCTAATTGCCAATTAAGGATTGCTGAAATTACTCAGTGACAATCGATTGTCAAGACTAAACAATCGATTGTTTGCCTATCAGATCAAAAATTCAATCCCAGATTTTACTCAACAATCGATTACTTCAAATCAATAATCAATTATTTATAACGTTAAGAAATCCTTTCCAATTTTTGGCATAAAACATCGATTGTCCGGAAATCAACAATCGATTATTTTAACAACGTTCAGAAAATCTTTTCCAGATTTTACGCAAAACATCGATTGTTAAATATCAACAATCGATTACCTGACGGTAATTGAAAATATATGACAACGGTCAGCTTCAACAATCGATTATCAAATGGAATAATCGATTATTAATTAATTTCAAAACTCTCTGTCTCATATATAATCGATTATCAAAAGCCACAATCGATTATCATTTTATTTAAAATCACTGGGAGACATTTTTCTCATTCTAATCGATTACCATTAGTTCATAATCGATTTTTATGAGTTTTGAAAACTTTGCCTCAGTTAACAATCGATTATCATAAGTACACGATCGATTGTTATGCAGTTTGCAAAAACCTGATGTTAACTGACTTACTCACAATCGATTATCATTAATTCACAATCGATTGTCATGCAGTCTTGGCTTAGAGATACTCGATTATCATAAGAACATAATCGATTATCTTAGCCCAGATTTTTGAGGCATGTTTGGAAAACATTTTAACAAATGTAAATATGCATAGTTTAAAATCATTTGACACTTAATTTAAATATGCATGATTTTGGAAAAATAATTTTAGTAGAGAAGCCATGTTATGAGCCAAGTTGAGGAATCAAGATCACAATTAATATTGACTCAATTATAACATTTCTAAACTTTGTCTTGAGCTTCTTGTAATGCATCCATTTTGTGCTTGTCCTTGAGTACTGCTATATATCGCTTTTTGCTTTGTTTGACATTCATCAAAACCTACAAAAGAACACACGTTTAGTATATTGTATTTGAAACGTGTTTCCAACAGTCTAGAAACATGGACAGGCCAATGAGGAGATACAAAAATACAAAGAAAGGAAGATTTCCATTGAGAATACCTGGACAATACAATGACCAGAACAAGAATGATGGAAAATGCTATGAATATGGAATGTTCAGACATGTCCAAGCAGAATGCCTAGAACTAAAGAAAAAGATCTCTAGAGGATTGAACAAGAACCAATCATTTGGAAGCTAGAGTGATGAGGATGATTCAAATCACGAAGAAATAGCAAATCTACGATTCATGATGATTCTAGAAAACGAGATCAACAAAACTTTAGGATGCTGGACCGATGAAGACGATTCAGACGATGAAACTTGCTTCATTGCAAAGGAGAATCTAGCGAGGTAAGATCTTATAACTGTGAAAGATGCAATAAATTGCAAGATACTCTTGATTCCACCCTCAAAGAATCTCAAAAGATGATGAACGACCTTAAAAATCTCACCAGGGAAATCAAAGACTGCATACTCAAACTAGAAGTATGTGAAATTGAAAAAGAAGTACTTGAAGAAGAGTTTGAGGAATTGCAAATGCCGTTTAATAGACTGCACAAATCCATCAGTCATAGTTCTGTCAGATCTAATCAGTCAACTTACAAGTCAACTAGAAAGAACAAGTTAGAACTAGATCCATAGCCATAGTCTCCACATCAAAACCCTTGCAACTTATGAATATGGATTTATTTGGCCCAACTAGAACTGCTAGCATAGGTGGCAAGAAATATGCATTTGTTATTTTTTGTGATTTTTCACGTTTCACTTGGGTGATTTTTCTATCTCACAAAGATGAAGCCTTGAGAAACTTTGAGATTTTTTGCAAGAAAATTGAACGAGAAAAGGGCTATCAAATCTCCATTATTCATAGTGATCATGGAGGTGAGTTTGAAAGCTATGTATTCGAAGACTTCTGTTATATTCAAGGCTATACCTAGAATTTTTCTGCTCCCTGCTCTCCTCAACAAAACGGGGTTATTGAAAGGAAGAATAGAGCACGGCCAGAACTATTCTTTTGGAACTACTCACTGCAAAATCACTTCTGGGCTGAAGCAGTTAGCATTGCTTTCCGTATTCTCAATCGCTGCCATATAAGACCCATTCTAAAAAAGACTTCGTATGAACTCTGAAAGGTAAACATCCGAACATCAGCTACTTTCATCCATTTAGAAGAAAATACTTCATTCATAACAATGGTAAGGATAATCTTGGAATTTTTTGATCCAAGAAGCGATGAAGGTATTTTTCTCGGTTACTTATTAAATAGCAAATCTTTTAGAGTTTATAATAAACGTACTTCCTGTGTAGAAAAATCAGTTCATGTTAATTTCAATGAAAATAATCCCTTGGTCGAGAAAGGATTTAATGCAGGTGATGAAGATCCAGCTCAAGAGGCTCAGGACACATGAAAATTGTAGGAGTCAACTACCTCCAGAGGAATAATATAGCAACTGAACAAGCAAGTGATAACACTCCAGAACAATGTGTAGAGTCAACTACAAACACTGTTATGCTGAATGAGTGGAAAAATGAAACTGAATATCAACAAAAATTCATCATTAGAGATCCAAACAAAGGGATGAAGACCACAGCGGCTCTCAAAAAGAAGGCGAATTTTGCGCTAATCTCCCAAATAGAGCCAAAGAAGGTAGAGGAACTCAAAAGGACTCAAGCTGGGTTAATTCTATGCCAGAGGAACGAGATCAATTCAACAAAAATGAAGTATGGGAGCTGATACCTCGACCTGAAAATGCTTTAGTTATCGGAACTAAATGGGTATTCAGAAACAAGTTAAATGATGAAGTACACGTTGTAAGAAACAAAGCCATACTGTTCTCTCAAGGTTGCTCACAGTAGGAAGGAGTCGACTACAACGAGACCTTTGCTCCAGTAGCCCGATTAGAATCTATGCGAGTCCTGTTAGCTTATGCTTCATTCAAAGGGTTCAAACTATTCCAGATGGACATCAAAAGTGCCTTTCTAAATAGATTCATCGAGGAAGAAGTGTTTGTGAAACAACCTCCGGAATTTGAGAAATCAGAATTTCCATATCATGTGTACAAACCTAATAAGGCCCTGTATGGGTTAAAATAGGCTCTACATGTCTGGTATGACAGGTTAAGTACATTTCTTATTGATCATGGGTTCACCAGAGGTAAAATTGATACCATTCTTTTTATTAAACGATCTTCAGAAGGTAATCCTATAATTCAAATTTATGTTGATGATATTATCTTTGGAACAACTAATCCTCTTTTGTTTAAAGAAGTTGGAAATATCATGCAAAGCGAATTTGAAATGAGTATGATGGGTGAACTCACTTTCTTCCTTGGAATCCAAATTCATCAATCTGAAGAAGGAACCTTTATCTGCCAATCTAAATATACTAAGGAGCTTATTCAAAAAAATTTTATGAGCAATGCAAAATCCATTGGAACTCCAATGAGCCCTGCTACAAACTTGGATAAGGATTAATAGTGTACTCCAGTTGATGAAACCAAATACAGAGAGATAATTGGATCGCTACTATATCATATTGCAAGTCGAGCTGATATTATGTTCAGCGTGTGTAAATGTGCCACGTTCCAGTCGGCTCCTAAAGAGTCACATCTAACCGCTGTCAAAAGAATTATTTGATATCTTATTGAGACAGTATCTCATGGTTTATGGTATCCTCGGTCCAATTCCTTTAAATTAGAAAGTTTTTCAGATGCAAATTTAGCAGGCGATAAAGAAGATAGGAAAAGCACAAGTGGCACATGTCAACTACTAGGAAAAGCTTTAATATCTTGGAACAGTAAAAAAAACAAGCATCGGTTGCTTTGTCGACTACTGAAGCAGAATATATTGCTGTTGGACAATGTTGTGCACAATTGTTGTGGATGTCACACCAAGTGACTATGATATCTCTTTTAAACCTATAAAAAAGTTTTTTGATAACTCTAGTGCTATTTGTCTTACAAACAATCCTTTTCACTCTAGACCTAAACATATATATATTAAACATCATTTCATTAGAGATCATGTTCTCAAAGGTGATGTACGATTAGCTTTTGTTGGTACTACTACTCAATTAGCCGATATTTTTACTATAGCTTTGTAGGAAGAAAGATTTTGCTCTATAAGAAAACTTCTTGGAATTATTTTCTTTACTAAGAACCCTTAGGGTCAAAGCATTTTTTAAAATCTTTTGTCATAATTGTTTTTTATTTGTTCAATAATTACGCCGTCATCTTTTTCCTCCTTTTCCTATCTATTTTCCCATCAGTTGTAGTCACAGAAGGAAAACCAATCGTTGCGCTGATCTAGCTGACAACTTTTCCTTTTCTATTCAACCATCAAATCCCACCTCTTTATGTAGCCCTTTTTCATCTCCCTTCATCTTCATCATCCATACCAAACCCTCTCACAACCAGTTCAAAACCCTCATCTTCGACATGGCCAAGACCTCCAAGATTCCCTCTGCCTCCACAAGAAAAAACACTCGTTCTAAAGAAAAACCCTCTTCCGCTCCACCTGAGCAAGTCGACCTAGTGTCTGACCACTCCAAGGATGTGCCTCCTCTCAAGGTGCATATTCTTAGCATTCTGTGCACCCTGGTGACAAATCTACGCAAACGACCCATGGACGAATCTCTCGTATCCACCCCCAAGCAACCAAGTTTGATTTCTCTTCCACTCTTGAGTCTGACCTAAATTTCTCGGATTTCCCAAATAGGGACTTCTTTATTTCGCTCAAAGACAAGCCTATTGACCATGGCCATCTAGTAGATCTCGATAGTATAGAATCTCTCAACTGCAAGGTAAAGGTGATTTTGGTTTATCAAGGATGGGACAAGTTTCTATCTATTTCTCTGCCTAAAGTATATGAACCTCAGGTCCGTATGTTCTATGCCAATCTTCGCTCTAGCAAATATGATAGGCTTGAAACCCTTGTTCTTGGCAAGCGCATTGTTCTTGATTGTAGCATGTTTGATTCACTTTTTCTCTATCGCTGTTCTGGTTTCCCTACAGTGTTCAAAAATGCATGGCCTGATGACTTTGAAATCTCTTTTGATCAGGCCAAACTAGTTATTGCAGAAAACCATTCTGACAGTCTTCCCAATCAATTAGGGTCCAGTGATGTTAATTTTGAAACAATTGTTCTTGCCCACATTGTTGCCACCGCTCTCCTTCCCAGAACTGTCTCCTTCTCTACTCTCTCCCAAAAGGAAACCTTCTTTGTCTATTGTCTTGTATCCAAACTCAAAATCAAGCTCTCCTCCTGGATCATCAACTTTATGATTGAGAGTGCTGAAGACTCCACTAGCCTTCCGTGTGGTATGGCCAATACCCAAATTCTGGAAGCCCATCAAATCTCGCTTTTAGATTACCCCTTTGTTCCTGTGCCCAAATGCTACAACTCTAGAGCCTTCTCTAGCAAGCGTAATGTGAGCATCAAAGGGGTCTGAGTCAAAAAAGAAGAAGTGATGCTAAGCCAACTCCTGAGGAAAACAAACCATCCTCTGTCCTTCCACCATCTCATATTCCCACAGACCCTAGTGAAAAACTATGTTCCCTTTAATCTCAACTCTCAGACATCAAGTTGACTGTGGACGCCATTCACACCATTTCCAAGAAAACAGGGTCTGATGTCTCCAAAATCAGGGTGGCGGTGCAACGGGTACGGAATGCTGTCAAAGCATTCAAGGAGGTGCATGACAGGCTGGATGGATTAGGCATAGCTGCCAACACCTGCTTTGACCAAATGAAGGAGGCTATCTGCAACACCCTTACCTAAATCCTGCGGCTAGTGGATGTAATTTACATATATTATTTTGGTTGTTGGGATGTGCCCATGGATGAGGATATTACTTTTGCCTTAGCTCCCTCTTTGATCATGTCAAAAAGGGGAAGAAATTTTATATATATATATATATATATATATATATATATATATATATATATATATATATATATATATATATATATATATATATATATATATATATATATATATATATATATATATATATATATATATATATATATATATATATGCA
Organism: Nicotiana benthamiana; assembly: GCA_034376525.1. Taxonomy (NCBI): domain Eukaryota; kingdom Viridiplantae; phylum Streptophyta; class Magnoliopsida; order Solanales; family Solanaceae; genus Nicotiana; species Nicotiana benthamiana. The sequence continues at coordinate 625,468 of CM067327.1, read as the reverse complement.
TCCTTTTTCATATGCAGCATATTTTGTTTGACTGACTATGCTATGGCATAGTTTGTATACAGGTATACAGTTCAAGTAGACTATGCATGGTATATGTGTTTAAGTTGACTATTTGTGGCATAGGTATTATCTTATCTGAACAGGACAAGTCGACTATACTGGACAAATAGTCTTAGTTGACTTTATAGTCAATACTTCATGATCCTTGTGTCTGTTAGTTATTACTTGACAAGTATCAATCGAAAAGCACATAATGATGGGGAGCAATTCAAATGCACAAAGTCAAGTTGACCATACATTGAGGGGTAATAATCCGAATGCACATAATCAGGCAAGTCAACTTTTGTTTACTCTCTTGTATATTAATATTGCCATCATAAAAAGGGGGGAGGTTGTTAGATAAGATTTTAATCAATGCCATTAATATATATGTGTAGGCACTCAAAAAAAGGGAAGCGGAAGCACTGGAACTAATATAGCAAACAAGGAAAGAGGTAAAAGAGGGGCTGCCATTATGTTCGAACAAGAAATCAAAATTGCTATAGCAAAAAGGAAGGAAATATTCTTTTAAGGTAGCTATTGACGCTCAAGGAAAGGATCAGCTTCTTATTAGCAAATCACGAAGTCTTTCGTAAATTGTGGGAAATCATATCTACCTAGATACAACAAAAGATTCAGTACAAAATCTGTTGATAACGGGAAGATATAGAAGGAAGACAAACTGGAGGTCCACAATAAAAGGAAATCAAAGTTCAATCATATCTCTAGGTCAAGAGAAATCTTGTACGCGGCCAAAAAAAGCGAAGCCTTAGTCCTTATTTTTGGAAAGAATCAATTATTTCCAAGGATCAAAACTTTTGGGTTGTCAAGACTCCACCATCCATGAAAGTATTTAAACATCCTTGAAAACCTAGCTAAGATATACTTTGATCAAACCAAATAGCTCTCTTCAATTTATTGCAAACAAGTATAGTAGTCTAGAAAGATTAATTGTGTAACAAGTCAGGGATAGAAAGACGGTTCACAATTGGTGAGGCATTGTATCAAATGAGTGATAGTAGACTGTGCGACAAATACCACATCTGTACTCAAAGGAAAATCATTGATTTGAAGGGAAATCCCTTGAAACCCAAGGGTACTGGATTAGGATTCATTGATCTGAACCAGTATAAAATTCTGGGAGTCTTTATATTTCTGCATTTACTTTCTGCATCATTATCTTCGAATAACTTCACCTGCAGTATCTTTACATTCAGTTGACAAATAAAGTTCTAAGTCAACTTATTTACGATTAAGTTTAAATTATTCACAATTCACCCCCCTCTTGTACTTTCAACACAGTAGGAAAACTAAATATTGACAGCATAGAAGAACATGTGTGGTAAAAGGAAACACATGAAAACAGTAGAGATAAATACATGGTAAGAAAAAGAAAAGAAAAGCCCGAGAAATATTTCATGCCCTTCAGAAAAAACCTAAACCGAGAAAAGAATCGATTATAAAAGTAATTTTTGAAAGAAAATTGGGAAAATCATTTGAAAATTCAAATAGAGCATGGATACACAACAAATCTAAGAAAATCAGAGAAAACCTTGAATATTTAGGGTTTCAGAAGAACCCTAGAATGAGAAAGGCTTGGAAAAGGTCGGATCTAAGTCGGAGAAGTCAGAACCAGACTCAAAACACCATTATACACTAGAGCAAGGCCAGAGATGGCCGTACAACCTTGAATTGGCAAAGATCTAAGTGGAAACTTTCGAGTCCAGACCTCGAATCTTCAAGTACCAGTCGTATAAGAGCAAGGAATGATAAGTATAGGGCTTCCATGGAATGAGAAGCCAGGATTTATGTTGTTTCGAGGTTGAAGACGGTAGAAGACGATTAGGGTTTTAAGAACATTCGAGAGTGTTTGAGTGAGTGGGGTGTTTAGAGGCTGCTGATAGAAGAGAAATAAGGGGATTAAGGTAGTCGTTTGGATTGGAAAAGGCAAGAATAGATATGGGCCGTTGATCTCTACGATAAGAGAGGGTCTAGGTCAAGGAGATTTTAGTTGGGTCAGGAGCCGATTAAATCGAATTGGGTTGGTCTGATATACAATTGAAATTGGGTTTTAATTGGGGCTGATTTCAGGCCACATTTGAAATAGTTAGTGCTAGAATTTAAATGACCACTTTTTCCTTTTATTATTTCATAAAAAATAGTAAAATAATTTTTCAAAATAAATTAAAGGTACTGAATTAATTAATAATATATAAATATTAAATTAAAAATAGTGAAATTAATTTTGTAATTATAAAATATTATTAAATCTTAAAATTGGCTAAAATTGCAATCATATGCAATTTAGCTTTTAAAAATATTGAATAAATTTGTACAAATGTGTAAACATTATCTTAGCTATATTTTGGAATAAATATGGAATAAAGTAAATTAATCACCACAATGATAAATTGAAGAGTAAATTTTGACTTTTGTATTGCTAAAATTGGGAAATAAATTATTTATGATTCTTTACAAAATTAGAAAAAATACTAAGTACTTGAACATACTTATATATGCTTATATATGCTGAATTGAAAGTATTTTTCATGTAAACATAATACATAGGGAAAAATTGGGTATCAACAACTGCATTTCATTACCCAGGAAGGATGAAAGAGTTGTCGGGTAAAGATATGATGGCTAATTTGACCGAACAAAATGGTTTGAAGAATTTGACAGTGCTCTATTTCCTGAGCTGCCTATATATCTATGGTATTACAGGAATCAAGCCATATGTAGTTTAAGATACGTCGGCGGAGTTTGCCGATGCTTGTTTTTCTAAGAACGGACGCAATATTCAGGTTGGGATGGATGGGTTAAGTCTAGTAGGGTTGCGGAAATTGGAGCGGGATCGATCCTGATGAGATGGTTGTTGCTAGCCGATTTACCTGCAAATAAGCAATACAAGTGTGCACAGTGCGAAAAATATAAACATGATGCAAGTTCCCATTGGACAATGAATGCTGTCTTTGGACAGTTAGGATGATGTCCTCAGACCATAATATCCAGGTCCATGAAGCGTATGATAAAGGATTTGTAGGCAATGAAATGATATTCTCGGGCAATGATAATAATACCTCTGAACCATGATGCCTATAATGATATGAAAAAGGGGAAATGGGAACCTCAGGCCATGGCATGTCGTTCTCGGGCTATGAAAATGGTGCCTCCAGACAATGGCGCCTTTGGACAATTTGGCGATCTTTCAGCTTATGAAATGCAATAAGTTGCAGTCTTTCAGCCATGCAAGCATAAATAAAGCTAGCTATATTTCAGCCGATGCAAGATGTAAATAAAGTGGCCATATTTCAGCCATCCAGGAAGTAAATAAAATGGTAATCTGTCAGCAATGTAGGCACAAATAAAGTGGCGATATTTTAGCCATGCAGGAAGTGCGGATAGAGACAATGCGTAGTCTTGAAAAGCAGAATGGTAGCCTTATGCAATACAGGAAATACATATGGAGGTAGAGCTTAACCTCGGAAGGCAGAATGGTAGCCTTATACAAAGCAGAGAAATGCAGAGAGAGGTAGAGCTTAACCTTGAAGGCAGAATACTCCATGCAGAGAATGAAGATAGCGATAGAGCTTAATCTTGGAAGGCAAAATAGTAGCCTTATGCAATGTAGGACATTCAAATGGAAGTAGAGCTTAGCCTCGAAAGGCAGAATGGTAGCCTTATGCAATGCAGAGAATGCAGATGGAGATAGTTCTTAGTCTCAGAATGCAGATGCTAGACTTATGCAATGCAGAGAAATGCATATGGAGGTAGAGCTTAACCTCGAAAGACAGAATGGTAGCCTTATGCAATGTAGAGAATAGAAGGAAAATTTTAATAGAATTTCTTAGCTGATAGATTATTGTGATATTGTGGTTGCTGGGAATATTGTGCAAGGATAGTGATAGTGAATAGGTATAATGGTTTTGAGAGTTGTATTCTTGAAAAGTATGAGTTGTATAAATATATTTGATTATTTTACGACTTGGTTACCTTCATCCAAATAAAAATGGTGAGCTTTGCAAAGGGAAAAGGTTAGTTCGTATCCCTGCAGACTTTGCTTGACATGTTCGACTCTAATTTGGTGATACTCTGTGTATCCTAGGGGTAGCATTGCTAAACTGAGAAATTTTGGTGACAGACATGCATGATTTAGTAAAAACAATATAGCATAAATACATAATTAAGAATGGCTTTCTTTAGATGACCCAACGGCTGAGACCTCATCCAAGACATTGCAACTTCTCTTGTTACGAAATTTTAAGGGTCCTCCCCAAAAATTCTGGCCCAGTTTACTTGGCTGCTACTTCTGACGGCTGCTAGCAATAAATGGCTAAAATCAACTTCCGAATTTTGAGGGTCCTCAAAATTCTGCCCCAGTTTCCAATAGCGGGGGAAATAATTTTTTATTGAACTGTGACCGAAACCATAGGGCTGCCTACGTATCCCCTCTTAAATGGGAATCAAGTCTGGCGTAGTTCAACTTACATCATAAGGAAATTATAGAGGTTACACATAGTATTGCTTGGCTACATGTGAATTGATTGGCTTTGGCAAAACTTTTCCGTCCATTTCTGTAAGTATGAGGGCTCCTCCTATTAGAACCTGATGAACCATGTATGGACCTTGCCAGTTGGGAGAGAATTTCCCTTTGGCATCATCTTAATGTAAAAAAATTTTTTATAACACCAGCTGCCCCGGTGTAATCTGCCTTGCTTTTCCTCTTTTGTTGAAGGCTCTGGACATTCTATTCTGCTAAAACTGACCGTGGCCAACTGCATTCATTCTTTTTCCATCTATAAGGGCTAGATGTTCGTAATGACCCTTCACCAATTCTGCATCATTGAATTCTGCTTCCTGTATGATCCTTAGGGAGGGAATTTCTTCCTCAATGGGAATGACAGCTTCTGTACCATAAAACAACATATAGGAAGTTACCCCGGTTGATGTGTGGACTATGGTGCGATACCTCTATAAAGCAAATGATAGCTTCTCATGCCACTTCTTATGCTTCTCTATCATATTCCTTAGTATCTTCTTGATATTCTTATTGGCGGCTTCTATGTCTTTATTCATCTGAGGTCTGTAGGCTTTAGAATTCTTGTTTTTGATCTTGAAGGTTTCACACATGGCTTTCATCAAGTAATTGTTGATATTGGAACCGTTATCAGTAATGATTTACTCCGGAATTCCGAGCCGACAAACGATAGTGTCACGAATGAAATCTACTATGACTTTCTTATTCAATGTTCTGTATGATGCTGCTTCAACCCATTTGGTGAAATAATCAATTGCTACTAGGATAACTTGTGCTCATTTGATGTGGCAGGTTAGATTGGTCAGATAACATCCATTCCCCATGCGGCAAACGATTATGTCGAGCTTGTTGTCTTAAGCTCGTTTGGAAGCACTTTTATCATATCTGCATGTACCTGATAGTGATGACACTTTCGGACATACTGGATGCAGTTAGTCTCCATAGTAATCCAAAAAAAACCAGCCCAAAATATATTTTTGGCTAAGACAAAACCACTCATATGTGGACCGCAGGTCCCATTATTGATTTTTTATAGCAGTTTAAACGCTCCCTTTGCGTCGACACACCATAGTAATCCCAAATCCGAAGTCCTCCTATATCGGATTCCTCCGCTGTGAAAGAAATTATTAGACAACCTCCGAAGTGTGTGTTTTCGAGTAGGGTTTGCATGTTCAGGGTATTCTCCATTTGCCAAGTATTCTTTGATATCATGAAACCAAGGCTTTCCGTCTGCTTCTTCTTCGACATGAGCACAATAAGATGTCTAATCATAGATCTTTACCAGAATAGGATCAATGAAGTTATTTTCTGGATGATGTATCATGGATGATAAGGTTAACAATGCATCGGCAAACTCATTCTGGATTCTGGGAACCTGTTGGAACTTTGTCTTCGTGAACCTCTGTCTCAACTCATGTACATTATGCAGATAATAGAGTATCTTGGATTTCTTATTCTTCACGTACTTGATGTATAAGCAAGTCTGAATCCCCAATTACCACCAACTCTTTGATGTTCATGTCAATGGCCATCTTGAACCCTATGATGCAGGCGTCGTATTCGGCCATGTTGTTAGTGCAAGAGAACCTGAGTTTAGCATATACCGGATAATGCTGGCTAAATTTTAATATTAATACTGCTCCTATGGCAACTTCTTTAAAATTTTCTGCTCCATCAAAAATCATTCTCCACCCATCATAGGAATCTGCAATGTCTTCTCCTATGAATGATACCTCCTCAATAGGAAAATACGTCTTTAGGGGTTCATATTCTCCGTCCACGGAATTCTCGTCAAGATGATCTGCCAGTGCCTGTCCCTTGATTTCTTTCTAAGTTACATAAAAAACGTCGAATTCACTCGGTAGGATTTGCCGCTTGGCTAACTTTCCATTGGGCATGGGCTTCTGAAAGATGTTCTTCAATGGATCTATCCTGGATATGAGACACTTATTATAGGCACAAAAATAGTGCCACACCTTCTAAGCTACCCAAGTTAAAGTACAATAGGTGCGCTTTAACAGATAATACCGAGCCTCGTACGAGGTGAACTTGTTGCTTCGATAATAGATGGCATGTTCCTTTCTCCCCGTTTCATCATGCTGCCCTAGAACACAACCGACCACTCCATCCAAAACTGCAAGGTAGAACAATAATGGTCTACCTGTCTCCGGTGGGACCAAAACTAGTGGTGTAGACGGGTACTCCTTGATTCTGTTAAAGGCTTTTTGACAATCATCTGTCCATTTGGTAACAGCGTCCTTCTGTAACATCTTGAAGATTGGCTCACAGATAATAGTAGATTGTGCTATGAACTAGCTGATGCAGTTAGGTCTCCCTAAGAAACTCATTACTTCTTTCTTATTCTTTGGCGGTGGTGATTCTTGAATAGCTTTGAATTTTGATGGATCCAACTCAACTTGTACCTTCTTAGTCTATTGAAAAACTTTCTCAAATCTTCCATGTGATCAGTGGCTTTCTTGGACTTGGTGATGATGTCATGTAGATATTCTTCGATCTCATTTTGTATCATATCATGGAAAAATGTGGTCATGGCCCTCATGTAGGTGGCCCATGCATTCTCTAACTCGAATGACATCATCTTGTAGCATTACATTCCCCTTGGCGTAATGAAAGCCATTTTCTCAGCATATTCTTCATCCATCCATATCTGATCATACCCAGCAAAACAATCTACAAATGACTACAATTCGTGCTTGGCGCAATTGTCAATCATTATGTGCATGTTTGGCAAGGGGAAGTCATCCATTGGACTGGCCCGGTTGAGATCCCGGTTGTCAACGCATACCCTGACCTTCCCATCCTTCTTCTGTACTGTCACGATGTTGGCTAATAATGTCGGATATTCTACAACTTTGAGAACCTTAGCTTTGACTTGCTTAGTGACTTCTTCCTTGATTTTCAAGCTCATGTCATGCTTGAACTTTCTGAGCTTCTGTTTTACTAATGGACATGCCAGATCATTCAGTAGTTTGTGAGCAATAATAGATCTATTCAGACCAGTCATATCATCATACGACCAGGCGAATATGTCCTCATATTCTCTTAGAAATTATGTGTACCCCTTCTTCTCTGACGGTGACGAGTGAACACTGACTCATGTTTCTTTGACCTTTTCTGCATCACCCAAGTTAACAACTTCTATCTTGTCCAGGTTGAACTAAGGTCTGTTCTGGAAATTCTCAACTTCTTTAACAATCTCTTCTTGTATATCATCTTCATCTGAATCTATGCCCGTTTGTTGTATTGTCTCGTCACATTTCACAATCATTGGTTCATCAAGAGAAGTAATAGTAAGGCCGTGTAAATAAACTAATGAGAGAAATAATAAAAGTAAGATTTGTAAGGAAAATCAAAATGCTTTGATAAATTTCATAACTATTTTGAACATTGGAGCTTCTATTTTGAAAAAAATGCGAAAAGAAAGTCAATAAGTAACATAAAATAATGCATGATGCTTTGTTCAGCCTTGCTACCCCGAAGCTTTCCGGGATCTGGTAGTGCTGATGGTCCAATTATTGAGGAATGCTCCTCAGGTTGCATACTATAAGGAAGGGACTTACTCCCCATCATCCTCGAAAATTATACAACAATCCATGTCATCATCTCCTAGGAACAAATTTCTCACTACTGCTAGTTCTTCATCATCTTTTGACAAATAGATAACATCGACTGGCTAGAAGGTTTTCTCCAGATGTGGTATCGGTTGCTCCAGTGGGTAGTAAGGACCGTGCCATGGTGGCGACCCGTGGTTGAACTCCTCCCAAGTGTACTCATATCCCAAATCGAAATTGGGACCATATTTATTCAACTTGATAGGCTTAGCGATTCCTTGGAGATTCTTGCCAAGTCCTTTGCTAGGATCATATCCACACCAGTTCAATATGCTTTCAATTTTGTTGTCCCACCACTTGTCCTTATCAATGGCATTGACATGCTCAATGTGGTGATAGGTCTCTCCGCCTATCTTTCTTCATCATCTGATTGTTGGGATAGTCTGACAACTGCCTATGGGATTGCTACCGTCGCTGTGAATGATCACCTCTTGGTTATTCCACTCGAACTTCACTGCCTGATGTAGTGTTGATGCTACAGCCCCAGCGGCACGAATCCAAAGTTGGCCCAATAGCAGGTTGTAAGACATCGACACATCTATTACTTTAAAATCAACATCAAACCAAGTAGGCCCCATTTGCAAACACAAGCTAATTTCCCCAATGACGGACCTTTGAGAATTTTCAAAATCCTTGACGTTGATGCCCCTGTCCTGGATCTCATGTAGCCCTTTTCCTAATTTCATAAGTGTTACTAATGGGAAAATGTTGAGGATAGACCCTCCATCGATCAGGACCGTTGTTATAAAATAATCCTCGCATTGCACGGTGATGTACAATGCCTTGTTTTGAGTCAACCCTTCTGGTGGCAGCTCATCTTCATTAAAAGTGATCTTGTGACTTTCCAATACCCGCCCTACCATGTTTGCCATTTCTCCTCCGGTGATATTGCTTGGTACATATGCCTCACTCTGTAATTTTATTAAGGCATTCTTATGTGCATCAGAACTTTGTAGCAGAGCTAGTATAGAAATCTGCACCGGTGTTTTGTTTAGCTGATCAATGACTGAGTATTCCTTTGCTTGTAACTTTTCCAGAGATTATAGAGCCTAATTTCAGTGATGGTCAACTGAAGGTCTGCTTACCTGACTCAGCCATGTTTTCCGCAGTGTAAACCCTCCCGGTTCTTGTCATACCTAATGCCGCAACTGCTTCCCCGGACTTGGCTTTCCATTTCCGTGCTTCGGCTGTGTAGTACGAAGGTATGAAATTTTTATGGTATGGTGTTACGTCTGTCATTGCTACCGAAATGGGCATCCTTGATTTGGAAGGTAATACAGCAACTTCAAATGGTACAGATGCCTTTGGGGATCCAAACTCTACCTTAATTGGTGTTGGCGTCTTTGCAAATGATGGTGTTTCAAACATAAGTGTTATGGACATGTTCACCTAAGCATCTCTAGATGGCTGAATCTTTACTACAATTGGATTAAGGGTGACCGTTGGTTGCTTTGTATCGTTGCCTTTTGCAATCAAACCGATTGATCCCTTTGGATCCCAATCCTCTATTTCAATCATGTGAACAACTCCACCCTTCTAGTTTATTAGAGGGTTATTGCGGACATTTGAAGAAGGCTCCTTTGCCACGATGATCTTGTTGTCAATCAAACCTGGATCTTTTCCTTCAGGGAGCAGCATTCATCAATGGTATGCCCTTTCATGCCAGAAAGGCATAAATAGGTTTTTTTTTAATTGAACCATTGGGAAGGGTTTTCAGGGGTTATAGCAGGGATAAGGGTGACAAAACCATCAGTTTACAGCATTCAGTCGCTCGTACAACTGGTCAATGGGTTCGGCATTGGTGGTATGTATTTTAGGAGGTCTGCGGTCGAAATTTGGTCAGGGCCTAGGAAAGTTTTTTTTTGGGGGGGGGGGTGATTGATAGTGGGATTATTGTGCGGGTTGGGAATATCTGGGTGAAGCGGGTTGGTATGTTAGAGGTGGAGGTGATTGATAAGTAGGCGGCGGATTTTGGTATGAAGCAGAGGGTGCTTGGGAATCTGGAGTATGTTGATATGTAAGTGGAGGCATTGGATAAATTTTGTTCTTTGTGCAACAATAACGGAACTTACGTCCTTTTTCATGGATGTACCACCAGACTATAGAGCCTAATTAGTAGCTTGAAAGGCTTCAAGGTTTGTAACCATACTATTTTTTATACCTTCCTCAATCATTTCTCCCATCTTGATGATATTAGAAAATTAATGATTCTCGATCAACATTAGTCTTTCATAGTATTGCGGATCCTGAGCCCGGACGAAAATCATGTTCATTTCTTCTTCCTCTAAAATGGGTCGGACCTTAGCATCCTCTGATCTCCAACGAGTGGGATACTCGCAGAATGTTTCTTTGGGTTTCTTCTTTAAATTTTAAATGTAAACACACATTTGGTGCATTATCCATATTGAACCTGAATCTATCCATCCAGTCGGACGCCATACTCACCTAGTTCGACCACTTCTTCGGGTCTTGGGTGATGTACCAAGACAGAGCATCTCCTTTCAGTCTTTTCATGAAAATTTTCATTCCAATCCTTTCGTCGTTCCCTACTCCGACCAGCTTGTCACTGTATGTTGTCAAATGAACTTTGGGATTCCCTGTGCCATCAAACATCTCGAACATAGGAGTTTTGTACCCCTCAGGTGGTTTGACTTCTAGTTGTATACAGAGGTCTTCGTAATTGAACCCCTAAATCCCCTTGCTTCCTTCGACGCCCTGAATTTGGCTCGTCAGATTTTTGAGTTCTTCTGCCAGGTTTTAGAGGAGAGATTCTTTGTCATCAGACTCAGGTGTGCTTGCCCTTCGCGAACGCGACAACACCATTGCGATAGCGATGTTCTGAATCCTCCCACTGCGCAAACGCGACACCCTCCTCGTGAACACATTGGACAAACCAGGCAGGGCACCAGGCCCTTCTACGCGAACGCGATCAGCTGTACGCAATCGCGATGCTTCAGGACATCCACTCTATACGAACGCGAGCCTTCCTTCGCGATCGCAAAGGCCAAAAATAGGCCTGCACTACTGCTACATTTTCTGCTGCACATTTACATGGTTAAACTCTTCGTTGGCCATCCGAATACACATTGAGGCCCTCGGGACCTCAACCAAAAGCACATATGTGTCTTAATACTCCATTTAAACTTACCCGTAGCATTAAAAAGCCACCATAAAAATCAAAATCTTCCAATTTCCACGGATTCAAGCTTTAGTTATACTAAAACTTCTGAAACTTGCATTTTCTCCAAAACCCAACTAAACACCTCTGGGTGATCTGAAACACATATCTAAAATTACCTGATCGAGATACTGCAACTGTCGGAATTCCATTCCGACCCCCGGATAAAAATCTCACCTATCAACCGAACTTCGCCAAATTTCTAACTTAGCCAATTCAAGCGTAATTCTACACCTGACCTCCAAATTCAGTTCTGATTTCCCTCTTAAGTCACAAATCACCATCCCAAACTAGTCAAATCATCGGAAATCCATTTCGAGCATCTAACTCATAAGTCAACATTCGGCTAACTTTTCCAAACTAACTTTCTCCTAAAGAGACTAATTGTCTCCTTTCTATCCAAACTTCATCCGAATTACTTCAAACTCTCCAAATACATATATCGAAACATATAACAACATAAAACGGGGAAAATGGGTTGTAATACACGAGACGAAGGGTCTGGTCGTTACATCCTCCCCAACATAAACAAATGTTCGTCCTCGAGCGGGTCAAGAAACATACCTGGAGTATCAAACAAGTGAGGATATTTGCTCCACATCTCTTGCTCGGTCTCCCAAGTGGCTTCCTCCACAGGCCGACCTCTCCACTGCACCTTCACCGAAGTTATGTCCTTTGATCTCAACTTTCGAACCTGACGACCCAAAATAGCCACCGGCTCCACATCATAGGTCAAGTCTTCATCTAACTAGATCGTGCTAATGTCTAACACATGAGGCGGGTCCCCAACATACTTCCGGAGCATAGAAACATGAAACACCGGGTGAACCCCCGACATGCTATGTGGCAAAGCAAGCATATAGGCCACCTCCCCGATCCTCCTAAGTATTTCAAAGGGTCCAATGAACCTTGGACATAGTTTCCCTTTCTTTCCGAACCTCATATCGCCTTTCATAGGCAAAACCTTCAGCAAGACTTTCTCACCCACTGCATAAGATACATCTCTAGCTTTCCGGTCCGCATAACTTTTCTGACGTGACTGAGTTGTACGAAGTCTCTCTTGGATTACTTTCACCTTCTCCAAGGCATCAAGAACTAACTTCGTCCCTAATAATCTAGCCTCGCCGGGCTCAAACCTACCAACCGGAGATCTACACCGTCTCCCATATAAGGCCTCACATGGCGCCATCAGAATGTTGGATTGATTGTTGTTATTATACGCAAACTCCGCAAGTGGCAAGAATTCAGCGCAAGAACCTCCAAAATCAATAGCACAGGCACGCAACATGTCTTCCAATATTTGGATAGTACGCTCGGACTGCCCGTCCATTTGTGGATGAAATGATGTGCTCAAATGTACCAATGTTCCTAACTCCCGATGGAAAGTCCTCCAGAACTGGGAAGTAACACGGTACCCCTATCTGATACAATGGAAACCGGAACCCTATGCAACCGTACAATCTCCCGAATGAAAATCTCTGCTAACTTCTCCATAGAATAGGTAGTGCATATTTGAATGAAGTGCACGGACTTAGTCAGCCTATCCACAATCACCCAAACATAATCAAACGTCTTCGAGGTACGAGGAAGACCACTCACAAAATCCATAGTAATGTTTTCCCATTTCCACTCTGGAATATCCATCCGCTAGAGTACACCACCGGGCCTCTGGTGTTTATAATTGACTTGCTGACAGTTGAGACACCGAGCCACGTAATTCACAATGTCCTTTTTCATTCTCCTCCACCGGTAATTCTGTCTCAACTCCTACTACATCTTCGCAACACCCGAATGAATCGAATACCGTGAGCTGTGAGCCTCCTCTAAAATCAACTCCCGAAGACCATCCACATTGGGCACGCAAATCCGGCCCTGCATCCGCAATACGCCATCATCTCCAATGGTCACATCTCTAGCATCATCATGCTGCACCCTATCCTTCAGGACAAGCAAATGCGGGTCATCATAATCCCTCTCTCTAATGCGGTCATACAAAGAAGATCGAGAAACCACACTTGCCAACACCCGACTGGGCTCGGAAATATCTAACCTTACCATATGATAGGTTGTGGCCTCAACATCAACCACAAGCGGTCTCTCCTTAATTGGAATGTACGCCAGACTACCCATGCTGATAGCCTTCCGGCTCAAAGCATCGGCCACCACATTGGCCTTCCCGGGATGATACAAAATGGTGATATCATAGTCTTTGAGTAACTCAAGCCACCTTCGTTGTCTCATATTTAGATCCTTCTGTTTAAACAAGTGCTGAAGACTGCGATGGTCCATATATACCTCACAGATACACCATAAAGATAATGCCTCCAAATTTTTAAGGCATGCACGATTCCAGCTAACTCTAAGTCATGTACAGGATAGTTTTTCTCATGGGGCTTTAGCTGAAGAGAAGCATACGCAATAACTCTACCCTCCTACATCAACACACAGACAATCCCAACTCTCAAAGCATCACAATACACCGTGTAAGAGCCTGAAGCTGATGGTAATACTAATACCGGAGTTGTGGTCAAAGCCGACTTGAGCTTTTGGAAGCTCTCCTCGCATTCATCTGACCATACAAATGGAACATTCTTTTGAGTCAACTTCTTCAAGGGCGACGCAATAGATAAAAAACCCTGAACAAATCTACGCTAATACCCCGCCAAACCAAGGAAACTCTGAATCTCAGTAGTTGGGGACGGTTTGGTCCAACTCTGCACCGCCTAAATCTTCTTTGGATCGACCTGAATACCATCACTGGACATCACGTGTCCTAGAAAAGTCATAGTATTAAGCCAGAATTCACACTAAGAATTTTTCATAAAGATTCTCCTCTCTCAATCTCTGCAAGACCACCCTCAGGTGTTGTGCGTGCTCCTCCTGGATACGCGAATACACCAGAATATCATCAATAAAAACGATCACAAAAGAATCTAGATAAGGCCGAAATACATTGTTCATCAAGTGAATGAACGCGGCTGGGGCATTGGTCAGCCCGAAAGACATCACTAGAAACTCATCGTGCCCATATCTTGTCCGGAAAGCCATCTTCATAATGTCTGACTCCCTAATCTTCAGCTGGTGATAGCTTGATGGAAGGTCAATCTTAGAGAATACCCTTGCTCCTTGGAGCTGATCAGGTAAATCCTCAATACAGGGTAGTGGATATTTGTTCTTCACTGTCACCTTATTTAGTTGCCTGTAGTCAATGCACATTCTCACTGTGTCATCTTTCATCTTTCGTCACCAACCCAAAATGGTCGAATTATCGGAAATCCATTTTGAGCCATTTAACTCATGAGTCTCTTTTCTATCCAAACTGCATTCGAATTACTTCATTCTCTAAATACATATATCGAAACATATAACAGCATAAAACAGGGAAAATGGGGCGGTAATACACGGGACGATGGGTCAGGTCGTTACAGTTGACTAGTTGGTAATAATAGTTCAATATTCTGTTAAAGGAAGAGGCTCGATTTGCTCATATTTCTGTTTGTTTCATTTTGATTCAAAAACAACATTGGGTATTACTTGGTTTTGTTTTGTTCTAAGTCTAGGAAAATTGGATCCTTGTTTCTATTTGGGCTTGAGGCTCTTGTCAAGACTTGGGACTCGGCAAGCAGTTATTCAAGGGTCGTCTGTTTCACTTGATTTGAATTAGGAAATCAAGCCCAATAGTGAATTGAGTTGGGTTCTCAGTAGACCCATCAATTTGGATTAACTTGACTCAATTAACTTTACCTTTGGCCCATGATTCATTTGACGATCCAGAAGATAACTTTCAGGGGTTAATCTAAAGGGGGTAATGGCAGGGTATTTGAGAGATTTTAACAGAGGGAATAATCTGTGGGAGAGGTCACATCTGTGGGAAAGAATAAGAGGATAATTTACGGGGAAAATGAATAAAAGGTTCTAGAACCCTCCTGACACATTCCTGTCTACGAGGGTTGCTGAATTGATTCTATATCTTCCCTTGAGTATCTGATTCCGTAGTTAATAATATTAATTTGATTCAACTTGGTCACTAGTATAGTGTAATTCAAGTCTGACTACTGATGTGGCTTGAGTTGATTCATGATTTTATTTTAATTCTCATCTAGCAAAATAATCACCAATAGATAAAGGATTAATATAATATGAGCACGAGATAATGTTCAAATGGTCCATGTCTTGTTAACTGGAGTAACTGCACATTGTTCTCTCTATTACAATTGATAAAACTAGTCAGACTCGTTGGTTTTAGTCTCGGTAGGCGTGTTGGCTTAATTCATTTAGCTCCGGTAATCGATATTCCTATATAGTTTTGGGCCTTTATATTCGAATAGACGGCCCAGGTCCTTGTATAATGATCTATTAGTTCGGACCTGGGCCAGACATGACCGGCTTATTCTTTATGCCTACCTGGGTAATATTTTCTCCATGTGGGTTACATTCAGGACCCCAACTAGTTAAGGACAAATTCGCATGCGTTCGTAAGACCCAAATATAGTAGTAGTTAAACATTACTAATTAACTAGGAATCTTTCTTTTATTTTAGAGACAATTAACTAGAAAATCAAATTTTACATTAGGATTGACATTTAAATTATAAGAATGAGACGAGCCTCGCCTAACAAAAATATAAATTGTGGGGCCCTCAATAAATG
Source organism: Nicotiana benthamiana (assembly GCA_034376525.1). Taxonomy (NCBI): domain Eukaryota; kingdom Viridiplantae; phylum Streptophyta; class Magnoliopsida; order Solanales; family Solanaceae; genus Nicotiana; species Nicotiana benthamiana. The sequence continues at coordinate 609,433 of CM067327.1, read as the reverse complement.
TTTGTGTCAAAATGCTTAGATTTCGGGACGGGCTGTTTAACGAATTTGACGACCCTTTCAAAAGATAATAAAGCGATAGTCTCTTTAGGCACATACTTTAATAACATTACCTTCCTAAAATCGAGTGCGCATTTATGATACTCAAATCCAAATCTCATCGAAGTCGAAATAAGTCAACAACCACGGGTGCATTTACATGACGTGGTTCGAGATACGATTTCACGATGTTGTAAGTCTTATTAAAAATAATAATAAAAGAGGTTTAAAATGAAAAAGCCATATAGGCTATAACATGTGTTGAAATCAGATAAATCCAAATACGACAGTTGAGCAACCGTCCTTGAACCACGGAACCCGGGAATGCGTAACACCTTCTCTCGGGTTAACAGAACCTTACCGGATTTCTGGTTCACGGACTGTTAACATAGTCATATTTTCCATGGTTTGAGATTCAACCGGTGACTTGGGACACCCTTAATCTCTCAAGTGGTGACTCCGAAATCTTAATAATAAATCTCGTTCCGGTTTTCTTTTAAATGGAAAAACTCCTTTATGCCCTTACGGGTGTAGTGAAAAAAGAGGTATGACAACTCTGGCGACTCTGCTGGGGACACGAACCCAGAACTTCGGTTCAGGATTTATGAATTCAAGTTTAGGAAAATTGCTATGTTTGGCTTTATCTGATTTTCCTACACGTTTTCTGGTAAATGTGCTAAATGCTTTACCGCTCTGATATTATCTGAATATATAAACTATGCCAACACACTTCTCTTCTCACCACCAGGGATGTGATTACTAGTTAAGACTCCCTATTTTGTTAGTGTCATACCCTGAAATAAGAAGAGACTCAGATAAGTTACAAAGTCGGACTATCTCGTGGGTCCCCGGTACGTAGCCCCCTCCTCAAGTCGAGTAATCTGCTCGGGTACACTGTTTAGAACACAAACCCATGTTTTGAACCAAAAATAACTTGACTCCATGCTGGATCCCTAGTAGAAACTCTTATTTGCATCATGTGCATTTTACTTAGGGGACTCAACACGGGGGTTGGGTCCGTCTTGAACAAGCAACCTGAAATGAAAAGAGACTATCCTAATGCATCCCACTTATTGAGCATTTATTTATTTTGCGCTTGCATGCGGACCGACATATGAAAATCAGGAATATCGGAAAATTTAGAAAAAGAGAAAAAGAGAGAAATAGCCGTGTAGAGAGCTAATTACTTAGTTTTAGAAAAAATTAAAGCCCAAATATTGTCGAAACTCTATCGAATTTTTTATAGAATGAGAAAAGCAAAATACTTTATTGAAAGAGAGAAATAGCAGTATGCACTCTTGGAGCTACATGAACAAGATGGAAGAGCCAATTCCATTGTGTTTATTTTTATTCTAGTTCAATTGTAGTACGTGGTTTGAAGTTGTACCTTTCCATCTTTCATAGAAGCACGTATTAGGTACTTTGAGTATTCAAGTTAGAGTTAAATTTAAGGTGTCACAACAGTTGAGGATGTGTGCCACACTGGGATTAGAGTTAATCCTTAGATTTACAAGAGTTTCGTAAATGTTGTTTTGTCTCATTAATTTTAGTGGATGTTTGGAAAAATCCTACAGAGTAGTAGGTCGTGCTTTTTTCACCTTTTGAGCCAGGTGTTTTCCATTAAAAATCCTTGTGCACTTTATTTTCAGTATTTATTATTTCGCAAATTGCTGTAGTTGGAACACTTAGAAGAACGAGGTTCTTCTAATAAAAAAATTAGGAACCACACAAATCATCCCCCCCCCCTCTTGTGTGGAATTGATGTTAGGAACATCAATTGGTGTTAGAGAGGATTATCCTTGAAGAGGCTAACACCTTAGTAAAAGATAAAAATAACTGCACCACCTGGAAACTGGGAAGGGCAATCCACTGCCTGGCCTCCAGTGTTCAATGGATAGTACTACTTTGGTGGAAGAATAGGATAAAAGATAACATCATAAGTGAAGACTATGAACTTTGGGACATAGTCACTAATGGTCATTTGGCAACTACAATAAAAAAAGAGGAAGGAGTGGATGTGCCAAAGAAGGGGGTTGACTACACTGCAAAAGGCCTGAAAAAGTGGGAGAAAAATGCTAAGGCCAAGAAATTGCTTGTATATGGGCTGGGTCCAGATGAGTACAACAGGATCCAAAGTTGAACTACCAGAAAAGAGATATGGGACATTTTGCAAGTGGCTCATAAACGAACACTTCAAGTGAAGAGATCCAAAGGAACACTATTGTATTTTCAATATGAGAATTTCACCATGAAAGATGGAGAAACTATTCAAGAGATGTATACTAGGTTCACTACACTGACAAATGAACTTAAGTCTCTTGGAAGAGTTATTTTTGAAGAGACAAGTTTGAGAAAATCTTAACAACACTTCTTCCAATTGCTTGGGAAAGCAAAATCACTACTATTCAAGAATCTAAGAATATGGCCACTCTCAGACTGGATGAACTGATTGGAAATCTTATTGCCGATGAACTAAGAAGGCAAACCAGGAAGATGGATAAACCAAAAAGGAGAGATGCCTAGCTCTCAAAATTGCAGAAGGTTCAGATCTGGAAGATGATGAGATGTCTATGAACACTAAATCTCCAGAGAAACAAACCAATTACGACTGCTATAAGTGAGGTAATAGCGATGACATGATCAAGAATTGCCCTAATGGGAAATCGAGTTAAAGAAAGAAAGGGCTGAACGAAGAAACATGAAGAAGCAACAACTTCAACCAAAAATAACCAAAGGTTCAGCCAAGGCTATGGTTTTTGCTTGGGGTGAAACCTCTTATGAAGACTTAAAAGATGAATCTGAAGAAGAGCAAGCTCTTATAGCCATTGGAGAATCAGATGATGAGCAAGAGGTAAGTATTCTGCATCTGAAAGACAAAATTAAATTCATGTCTAAAGTAAGGATGGCTGAGCTATTATTAGACTTCATTGATGAGTCTGATATAGTTAACAATAAGAAGAAAGTTATGTCTAGGGAGTGTATTATATTTAAAGCAAAATGCCAAAGTCTAGAGTCTAGGGCTGATGAGAATGATAACAAAAATGCTGAGTTGAAGAACCAGGTTTTTGAACTTGATAACAGTGTCGTAGAACTTAGATATGAGAATTTAAAACTAAAACTAGGAACATGTAAAATGAAGGATGATCACTCATATCTCACTCTAGAAGAAAATTTAGGAAAATTGAAAGATGGGCTATATCAGAAAGATGAATTGATCAAAGTCACAAAATAAGATATAGGAAAAGTGAAACATGAACTAGACAGAACTTGCAAGTGCAATAAGGCTTCTGATGCACTTTCGTGGTTGCAAGACCACCACAGTAGCAATAAAAGAGGAATGGGTTATGGGACCCAAGCTCAAAAATGGTATCCAAAAAACAAGTACCTCACACTTCCTGAAAATAAAATCTGCACACATTGTGGCAAGACTGGCCATTGCAAAAATGAATGCAATGCTAAAGAAAAGGCCAGTCAAAAGAACAAAGCTTTTGTTCAAGAAAGACACAAGCTGTCTGGTTGGGCAAGAAAGAATCGGATTCATCCTTTTTCCCATAGAAAGGGACACAAACTAGTTTGGGTTCCTAAGACTAAACCTGGATTTCTTTTTGCAGATCCACGTCAAAGGGATGAGCAAAATATGGTATATGGATAGTAGCTACTCAAAACATATGATTCGGAACAAGGACCAATTCCTTTCAACTGAGGACCTAAAAGAAGGAACATGAAAATGAAGCCATTGGACTGGTAAAAGAATTGATTGAATGTACAGCACAAGACAAAGTGGCATTAGAAGAAGAAACATATGATGGAACAGGTTCTTCTACTCTGAGAAACCTTACAGGGGGAACTAATCAGGGAGAAATTGAAGTAAAATCTCTACAAGAACCTGTTTCTCAGGAACACAACAATGGAGAATCATCTAGTAGAAACCAGTTGGTGGTGAAATCCCACAAGTATCAAAGTTCTCATCCCATTGAGAACATCATTATTGATTCAACATCCGGAGTCAAAACCAGATCACAACTAAAGAATCTATGTGCATTTGATGCCTTTCTATCTCTTATTGAACCTAAAAATGTTGTTGAGGCTTTGCAGGATGCAGATTGGGTTAATGCTATGAAGGATGAACTCAACCAATTTGAAAGAAGTCAAGTAGGGCATCTAGTACCAAGACCTGGACAGATTAATCATTGGTACAAAATGGGTCTTTAGGAATAAACTTGATAAATATGGAACAATTACAAGAAACAAGGTGAAGACTGGTGGTTCAGGGCTACAACCAAGAGGAAGGTATTGAATATAATGAGAGCATTGATCCAGTTGCAAGACTAGAGGCAATCAGACTACTCATAGCCTTTGCAGTACATGCAGAATTCACCCTCAATTAGATGGAAGCCAAAAGTGCTTTCCTAAATGGCTACCTCAAGGAAGAAATGTTTGTGAAAAAACCTCCAGGATTTGAAAGCAAGGAATGTACTGAACATGTGTACAAGATGGACAAGGCTCTATATGGGCTCAAGTAGGACCCAAGAGTTTGGTATGATCGACTATGAAAATTCCTAATGGAGCATGGGTACAAAAAAGGTCAAATTGACAGCACTTTGTTCCTAAGGAAAAAAGGTAAATACCTCTTTATTGTGAAAATATATGTTGATGCCTAATATTCTGGGCCACTACTGATAGGTTGAGTAAGGACTTGGGAAGTGAGTTTGAAATAAGTATGATGGGTGAACTAAACTATTTCTTAGGCTTACTGATCAAACAAAGCCCAAATGGAACCATGATCCATTCGCAGAAGTACACAAAAGAACTAATCAGAAAGTGTAAAATGGAGAACTCCAAAGAAATAGATACACCTAGTGCAACTGCCCATGTTGATGAACCTAGATCATCAGTAGATCAGAACTTGTATAGGGGTATGATTGGTTCACTCTTGTATTTTACAACTAGAAAACCAGACATTGTTTTTGGTGTAGGGCTTTCAGCTCGTTTCCAGGAAAATCCATAGAGTCACACTTGACTGCTGTCAAGAGGATATTGAGATATCTGAAAGGTAACATTAACTTATGTCTTTGGTATCCCAAAGGTTGTAATATTGATTTAGTAGGATATTCTGATGTTGATTATGCAGGTTTCCTAGTAGATAGGAAGAGCACCTTAGGTATTGAACATTTTCTGGGTTCATGTCTTGTGTCATGGTCTAATATAAAACAAAATTCAGTAGTCTTAACTACTGCTGAAGCTGAATATGTTGTTGCTGCTTCTTTTTGTGCTCACTTGATATGGATCAAACAACAAGTGGTAGTTTTGGAATTGAAGTGAGATGTATACCAATACTCTGTTATAACACTAGTGCTATAACTATAACAAAGAACCTTGTTCATCATAAAAGGACCAAGCACATAGATGTTAGACACCACTTTTTAAGAGATAACTATGAGTAAGGGTTAATCTCAATAGAATTATGTGCTACTGATAAACAAATATATGTCATCTTCACTAAAACACTGAGTAGAGGAAACTTTGAAAGGAACAGGTTAGAATTAGGGATGATTAAGATCACCTAAAAAGGTCCAGTTTAGAATGCACAATGAAAAAAATATATATATGAAATATTTTTATTGGTTAGGAGTTCTTAATTTGATGTTAAGATCTACACTAATTCATACTCAGTTTCATACTTTAATTAGTATACTCTTGTGACGTGTGTTTATATGACTCATTGATCTTTTACAAAGTTTTTCTATTCTAACATTTGAGACATGATCAAGAGAAGTTGTACTTGAAGAACCTGGTTTATAAGTATATGCTCATAAGAATGTTCAGGTATATTTCTATACTTTGCACAATTAGAAAGAAAAACTTTTCAATCATGAGCAAAATTCCTAATTGCACCAAACTTCTAGAAATTCTATGCATTGAGAATTGAACCAGTTTTATTATCCTAGAAGTCTAAAATAAAATGGTACTTTTTCCTAAAAACTAGCGTTGCCTATTAATCACTAAGAGACCGGAATTCTAATATGATTAGACCTTTAATTGACTATTTGGAAAAAGGCTGTCGTTACAGCATTTAATCATAACCCTCTTTAAATACACACCACATCCTTTATTTTATTCATAACCGTCATTTACCTCTTCTTAAAATCTGATAATCATCTTTATCTCCTAACCTCCCAAAATTCTCAAAAATACTCTACCATGACAAACCCTCAAGATAATGCAGGTACTCCCTCACCAGAATCTCCTAATAATTCATCATCAACACCTCCTAGTGAAACCCCAAAAGCTAGGTTTCGCCGGCAAAAATTGTTGTCCAGGAAAATTGTAGCTTCTGGTTCTTTGAGAAAAGAATTAAATGAAAAGTTGAAAGCTAGCCAAAAGAAACAGAGTCCACTAAAGAATATGACTAAAGCTCTGAGTCTGAGGCATTTATCTTTGCCTGCGAAAGTGAAGAATATGGGTCTTCTTACACTAACAAAAATCAGGAAACCCCAGATGAGGAAATGCTTGTTTTGCATTTTCCGATGTGGTAGAAAAGGAAGACAATAGGTTTGAGTTGGTGTGATCTAAAAAAAATGTATAAGGGGCTGTGTCTAGTAGAAGAGGAAAGAAAAATAAAGAAGAGGTTCTTGCTATTCGTGGTAGTGTTGAAGATGGTGGCATCAAGTTACGGTGAAATGGTTTTGGAAAGGCTGCTGGAGGCCTTGTTCATTTGGGTGAGCAGCAAGATGAACCTGGCTTATTGTTGAAAGAAACCTTAGCTGACATCCTGAAGAACGTTGGGGCCAGCTATGATCCAAAGAAGCGCAAGGATTCTTCCCAAAGGACCCCAACTGCTTCCATGCCAAAAAACAAAAGCAAGGTGTCATCTTCCAAGCCAGTTGTTCCTTCATTACCTACGGGAAGAGCAACAAGGAGCAGGGTCAAGCAAAGAGAGGCAGAACTACATAGCTTTAGTAGAAAGTAATAAAAAGAAGAAAGAAAAAGGAAAGGCAAAAGTTGTTGAATGTTTTGAGGTTGCTGAAGAAGACGAGGAGGAGATGGAACTGATCAATCAAGAAAGAGGTAAAACTATGGCGGTTCCCAACTAAAACAAAGAGGAACCAAGACTTATGCAAAGAAGTCTTTAAAACCTATATCTGCTAAACACTCCTTGGCCAAAAGAACTAGGTCTGCAGTGAAGGGAAAAGAGGTAAAAGTTACTGAAGAAGGAGAAAAATAAAAATGGAATGGACAAGAAGAAGAGGAGGAGTCTAAAAAGGAGCAAGATAGGTTTGCCAGCTTTGGCTAGAGGAAGATTTTGAATGGAAGGTTGTTGAAAGACCTGGAGGATCCAGGCATGATAATACTGGTGGATACCCTAGATGCACAAGGCTGGAAGGACATGGTCCTTCAACTGGATGGAAGGCTGGCAAGGAAAGAGATAATTGAATTCATGGCAAATTACACTGTGAAAAATGGGATAGTAACCAGTGTGGTGAAGGGAGTAAGGGTGCAGTTTGATGCACTTGAATTGGGAAAAATTCTGGACATTCCCATTGATAGCTATGATGACTACACTAGGCAAAGGTGGCGTTGTATAGATGATCTACCTAGAGCTCTCCAAATCACTAGGAATTTTTGCAATACAAAGTCTGCTGAAGATGTGCCTGAAGCAATGTTTGTGCAGAAGAGATGAATCCAGAGCATAAGGTGCTCATTGAGTTTGTGAACAAGTGCATGCTGCCTAAACAGGAGAGAATGCATACTGCCAACTGTATGGACTTCGTTCTCATGGAGTGTATTGTGAGGGGAAAGCAGATTAATTGGCCTGCTTTCATTATCAAGTTATTGGACATGGTCATAAAAAGGCTCCAAGGCTCATGCTACTCCCAATGGGTTCATACTGATGATTGTACTGGATAAGTTAAATATTTCTTTGAAGAAATGAGATACGGCCTACAACAAGGAGCATTTTGGCGTCAAAACCCTGCAGGCTCATGACTATCTCCTTAGTGTAGCCCCAGTTGAACCTGGTTCATCTCTGAAGGCTCTTGTGAACAGCAAGGTTAGGGCCTTGGTTCAAGATTGTGGGACAAAAGATGCTGAGATTGCTAGGCTCCAGGCTTGTGTTGCTGAAATGGAAAAAGAGATGAATGGCCTGAAAGCTGAGCTAGTCAAGGAAAAAAGTGAAGGGATGCTTCAAACAATGTTCAATCTTCTCCAATTTCAACTCTCTAGTTCCTCCAAGCCTTAGATCTTCCAGCATTGTCTTTGAACCAGTTAAGTAACCCCCCTAGTGACCCAGATTAGGGATTTTTCTTTTGTTGGTTTTGCTCATGGCTGGATGTTTTTTCTTTCTTTTTGTGGACTATTTTGTAGAAGCATTACGTTATCAATGACAATTTGCTTTTTCTCTTGCTTTGTGAAGATTTTGATCTTAATAGTTAAGTTTTTTATCAAGATGCATTATTGCTTCACTAAACCATGGGATTCACATTATATGCAACTTTTAGATAATGTAAAAGGGGGAAGAGATATTGTGCTTTACTTTATATTCCGAAAAGGTGATATTTATAGCATGATAAAATATGCTCCTCAATGATAAGTTAAAATTCCTAAGTAAAAGTGTTGATCATTTAGTTGAGTTCCATAGGTTCTTTGATTAGTAAAAGCACAATGTTTGTCGTCATCAAAAAGGGGGAATTTGTTTGCCCAAGTTCAGTTAATGTTTTAACGAATGACAAATGAACTAAGTGATGGAACACGTCCATCTTGTGAGACACCGTGATTATCACCCTATAAATATGAGATGCATATGAAAAAGATAAGTCTTAGGGATCAAGCAATAATATCGTATGAACTGATCAAAGAGATTGAAAATGGGATAAGGAGAAGAAGTCTCCTTATGAGAATAGAACACAACCCATATCAAGGATAAGGGTTGGAGTTTGTATTGTTCAAGGACATAAACGCGATGAAATATCAGCAATTGAGACTCAATCAAACTCTAATTACTAACTCAATAAATAACTAAGTTTGTTCTCTTTTACAAGTATGCACATACGCAGAAGTTAAACTAAATTGAGAGTAAAAGAGCCAGGCAATTTGCAAGCAATTTATGCGAGATTGAAGTGTGCACTCTTAGAGCTACTTGAACGTGATAGATGAACCAGTTCCATTGTGTTTATTCTTATTCTAGTTCAATTGTAGTAGGTGGTTTGAAATTGTAGCTTTCCAGCTTTCATAAAATCAATTGTATTAGGTACTTTGAGTATTCAAATTAGAGTTAATTTGAAAGTGGCGCAACTGTTGAGGCTGTGTGCCACACTGGGATTAGATTTAATCCTCAGGTTTACAAGAGTTTTAAATTTTTGTTTTGGCTCATTGACTTTAGTGGATGTTTGGGATAATCCTACTAAGTAGTAGGTGATGATTTTTTCACATTTTGAGCCATGTGTTTTCCACGTAAAAATCTCTGTGTTCTTTATTTTAGTACTTTTAATTCTGCAACATTAAAATTAATGCCCCTCTCTAAAGGATTAGATCAAGGCTTTGACTGATAACAAGATCATGGTGGGAAAGGAGCCTACTTTGAATGTCCGCAATAACCCTCTACCAGACCACAAGGGTGGAAGTCTTCACATGATTTAAATACATGATGATTGGGCAACGATCCAAAGAAGCCGACAATGACCCTTAATTTGACTGTAGTCTAGATCCAGCTTTTTGGCGACGCCGAGGTGAATATGTCCATGCCAGTTGAGATTGAATCACCATCCTCTACAAAGACACCAAGAACGATTGAGGTCGAGTTTGGGTCTCTAGGAAATGCACCTGTACTATTTGAAGTTGTTGTCTTACCTTCCAAAATACATGCTCCAAGAGTAAAGCTGCCCATTCCAGTAGCAATGTTGAGTGTAAAATCATTCCTTAGAAAGGCTATCCCTTGGGACTACACAACCGAGGCAAGAAGAAAAGGAAATGCCAAGTCACGAGAGGCAGTTGCGGCACAGGGTATGAAAAGAACCGGCAGGGTTTATACTCCAAAACATTTTGCTAAGTCAAGCAAGCAGGCCTCTGGTTGGCCAGCCATCACTGAAACTAGGCCCGATGATTTCTAGAGAAAGATACAAGTGAAGGAATACTCGGTCATTGATCAGCTGAACAAAATGGAAGCACAAATATCTATCTTGGTTGTGCTACGAAGATCCGATGCACATAAGAACACTTTGTTAAAAGTGCTAAGTGAGGCATATGTACCAAGCAACATCACCGGAGGAGAAATGGCAAACATAGTAGGACAAGTATTGGAAAGTCACTAGATCACTTTACATGAAGATTATTTGCCACCAGAAGGGTTGAGTCACAACAAGGCATTGCACATCACCGTGCAATGCGAGGATTATTTTATCACCATAATACTAATTGATGGAGGATCCAGCCTCAATATTGTCCATTGGTAACACTTAAAACATTGAGAAAAAGACTATATGAGGTCAAGGACGGGGCTAATAACGTCAAAGCCTTCGACGGCTCCCAAAGATCCACTATCGGTTAAATTAGCTTGTATTTTCAAATAGGGCCTATATTATTTGATGTCGATTTTAAAGTAATAGACGTACTGGAATCTTACAATTTTATTCTAGGATGGCCATGGATTCATGCCACTGGGGCTGTAGGATAAAACACTACACCAGGCAGTGAAGTTAGAGTAGAACCACCAAGAGGTTATAATTTAGAGTAGAACCACCAAGAGGTTATAATTCATAGTGACAGTATTAATCCTATATACAGTCACCATACTATCCCAGTAATTGGAGGCAAAAAAAAGATGGGCGGGGAGACCTATCACAACATTGAGCAAGTCAACGCTATTGATAAGGACAAATTGTGGGACAACAAAATTCAAAGCATATCGAACTGGAGCGGATATGAACCTGGCAAGGTATTTGGCAAGAATCTCCAAGGAATCACAAAGACTATTAAACTGAAGAAACATGGGACCACTTTTGGGCTAGGATATGAGTACACTTGGGAGGAGTTCAACAACTGGTCGCCACCATGGCATGGTCCTTACTATCCGTTGGTGCAACCAATACCTCATTTGGAATAGACTTTCCAGCCAGTCAATGTTATCTGTAAGTCAGAAAAGAGGATCACTGACAGCTGTGAGGAATTTGTACATAGGAGATGATGATATGGATTGTTGCATCATTTTCAAGGAGGAGAAGGAGAAATTCCCTTCCATACAGGCTGCAAGCCGAGGAGCATGCCTTAAAAATTTGACCATCAGAAGTACCAGAGCCCAGAAAGCTTTGGGATAGCAAGGCTCAACAAAGCATCATGCATTATCTTTTATTTTCGCTAGTCGACTTTCCTTTCGCATTCTAAATTCAAAATAAGATCTCCAATGTTCAAAAAATTTATGAATCATTCAAAGAATTTCGGTTTCTTTAAATCTTACTCTCAATATTTTCTCTCATTACTTTATTTATACAATATTACTATTACTTATCTTGATGAACTGATGATTGTCACATGGAACAAGACAACGCAACAACTAGATATAGATTCAGAGGAAAATGACATACTGGAAGAGATTGTTAAAGAAGTTGAGAATTTTGAGAATAGACCTATTCCAACTTGGACGAGATTGAGGTTATTAACCTAGGAGATGAAAAATATATCAAAGAAATGTGCATCAAGGTTCATTTGTCACGTCAAAAAAAGGAAAAGTACACAAATTTTCAAAGGAAATATGAGGACATATTCGACAGGTCGTATGATGATATGACTAGTTTAAGTACGTCTATTGTGGATCACAAACTGCCGACTGACCTGACATGTCCGCCGGTGAAGCAGAAGCGAAGAAAATTCAAGCCTCACATGAGCCTGAAGATCAACGAAGAAGTCACTAAGCAAGTCGAAGCTATAATTCTCAGGGTAGTAGAATATCCGACATGGTTATCCAGCATTGTGACGGTACTGAAAAAGGATGGGAAGGTCATAGTCTATGTCGACTACTGGGATCTCAACCGGGCCAGTCCAAAAGACGACATCCCCGTACCAAACATACACATCCTGATTGTCAATTGTGCCAAGCATGATCTCTAATCATTTGTAGAATGCGTCATTGGGTACCATTAGATATGGATGGATGAATAAGATGATGAGAAAATGTCTTTCGTTATACCATGGGGAATATACCGCTACAAGATGATTCTATTCGGGTTAAAGAATGCACGTGCCACATATATGAGGGCCATGAGTACCATTTTCCACGATATGATACAGAAAGAGATCTAAGTATATGTAGATGATGTCATCATCAAGTTCAAGAAAGCCACAGATCACATAGAAGATTTGAGAAAATTCTTAAGAGATTGACAAGGTACAACTTGAAACTTAATCCTACAAAATGTTCATTCGGGCTTCCTGTTGGGAGTCTTCTTGGGTTTACCGTGAGTCATCGAGGAATAGAATTGATCCATCATAGGTAAAAGCTATTCGAAATAGCCACAGCCAAAGAACAAGAAGTACGTAATGAGTTTCTTGGAAAGACTCAACTACATCACTCGGTTCATACCACAATCCACTATCATATGTGAGCAAATATTTAAGATGTTGAAGAGGGACGTCGCCACCAACTGGACTGATGACTTCCAAAATGCCTTCGACAGAATCAAGGAGTACCTATCCTCACCGCCAGTTTTGGTCCCGCCCGAGCCAGGTAGACCCCTATTACTCTGCCTTGTAGTATTGGATGGAGCGTTTGGTTGTGATCTGGGGAAACATGATAAAATAAGGAGAAAGTATCAGATCATCTACTATCTCAACAAGAAGTTCACCCCGTACAACGGCCAGTATTCACTAATAGAGTGCACCTATTGTGCTTTCACTTGGGTAGCTCAGAAGTTAAGGCACTATTTCTATGCCTATACTATCTCATATAAAGGATGGATCCATTGAAATACATCTTTCAAAAGCCCATCCCCACTGGCAAGCTAGCCAAGTGGAAAATCTTGCTGAGCGAATTCGAATTGTCTACGTAACTCATAAAGCAAACAAAGGATAGGAATTGGCAGAGCATCTTGCCGAGCATCCCGTACACAGAGAATACGAACCCCTAAAGACGTACTTTCCTGACAAAGAGGTATCATTCATAGGAAAATATATTGTAGAATCCAAAGAAGATTGGAGAATGCTTTTCGATGGAGCAGCAAATTTCAAAGGAGTTTTCATATAAACTGTCCTAGTATCAGAAACTGGCAAACATTATCTAGTGTCTGCCAAACTCAGATTTCCATGCAACAATAACATGGCCAAGTACGAAGCCTATATCTTTTGGGATCAAGATGGCTATTGACATGAACATCAACGAGTTGATAGTAATCGGGGATTCAGACTTGCTTATACATCAGGTCCGAGAAGAATGGGAAACAAAGAACTCCAAGATACTCTCTTATATGCATCATGTACAGGAGTTGAGGAAGAGGTTCACAACGACACAGTTCCAGCATGTTCCCAGATGTCACACCTCCTTTTCACTGTCTCCAGAAGGGAATAAAAGACTTTTTCTAGTTAAAGGATTATCGAAACGATATTTATTATTAAATGATTCTGATAATTTATGGTGTCCCAAGTTACCGGTTCGAATCACAAATCGAGGAAAAGAATGACTCTGTTTAACAGTCTGAGAACCATAAAATCGAGTAAGGAATTCTGTTAACCGGGAGAAGGTGTTAGGCATTCTCGAGTTCCGTGGTTCTAGCACGGTCGCTCAACTAGCATGTTTGGCTTAATTACCCGATTTTAAAATACTTTTAAAACATATGTGCCATTTTAATTTTAACCACTTTATTTAATTTTAAGAAAAATTCAACGTCACATAAAACAAGTTTTGAACCACGTCACATAAATGTACCCACAGTCCACAACACATTTTAAGTTACATTATTTAGGATTTTGATTTGGATCACATAAATGCGCACTAGAATTTAGAAAGGTAATATTATTAAAAGATGCATCTAAAAACACCTTACGCATTGGTAATTTTGCGAGGGCCATGAAAATTCGCTAAATGGCACGCCTCAAATTCTAAGTATTTGAAGACATAATTACACGTGCTCCATGCATTTGTCATTTTATTTTACGCGGCGCACCTCAACTTGATTTTACAGAATGTTCAAGCTACAGCCTAGAGGGCCAAAACTGTATATTGTCTAATATAGCTTACCTCAATTATCTAATAGAAATTGGTCACCTCAAACGCATATTTTATACTAACTAAAACTATATGATGGAAGGAACTAGTTTAAAGTATGGAAAATTCAATTCACGAAATAGCCAATAACCCAATGAAAGGAGGCGATCCAGAATCTGTTTGAGACGTTTGGGCCCAAAGGCCAGCCCAAACGGGAAATGCAAGGTTCTCATTGTTACTCATACAAAACAACAAATGCAAGAAATAGGCAAGAGTTGAGGCCCAAGCCCAATACTTCATCATTATCAAATAAAATCAAAGGCTATCCTCACTAAAGCTGAGTCGATTTTTGCTTAAATACTAACAATCATGAATGAATACAGATTGTCATTTCCAAAGCTAACATAGCATATGACGGATGAGGATCATTCTTGGACAGCTATTGTAATTCAATACTGGGTTTAATGAAATGCATACTACAGTTATTCATTCAAAATTATTCTTAACGAAAAATTCTTTCTGAATAGAATTGTAAGAGTATGCTTCCTTTTTTAATTCCAATCAGTAGCTTCAGCAAAAATGCTGAGAATCAGAACTTTTCTAAACTAACACTTGATAAACATGCCGCAAGGCACTATGATCTATCACTTCTAATTATCAAATTCCACAAAGGAATTTCATGGCAAGCATCAGAAATGGAAATTCTGAGGCTCACTTTGCCTCCTTAGCTTCACATGCGTAGCTATCTAAGAGGGTCTTAAACTACATCCTATTATCCATGAAGGTCCTGAAAATTAAAATCAAGTCTCGTCCTAAAAAAGTGACACTTTAAGGACTGAGTTATACTACCATACGAAAACATTTACGCTACGTCTTGTGATCTAATAAAAATCTTAAACTAGTTCCCATAATTCATAGGGGGCCTGAGAACTCCTAATTGAATCCTATCTCAAACATGCAAACTTTACAACCAACTTACATTCCTTGGAATATATGTATGTTGATTATGCTACTTATAATTGTTTTGAATTTTAAACTAGGTCTTATTTTCCATGAAGGTCCTGAGAATTTACAATCAAACTTTTTTGGTACTTGACTTACCTTATGGAAGGTTTCTCCAAAACAACGAAACTTTCTGCCCCTGTTAGAACAAAGAACAATTTTGACAGTTTCAATAATATGGTGGTTCGTTTGTGGCCTTAACTTTGAGGGCGGTTTCTCCTTCAATTCTCATGATAACTGATTTCCACTCAAAGACCTTGCTTGTTCAATGACTAACCACTTTCTCTGTTACCCTTATCACAGAGAATACCCCTTCTTCCTTCAAAACAAATACCCTCTATCTATTGCATTGCTCATGATTTGATATCTACGAATCTTTGTGTTTCACATGATCCACACAGTATATTGATTGTTACCAACTTCAGTTCGCACATTGTTCTTTTCCTGATTTAAATCATCGGCCCCTGACCTTGAGGTCTAGTGCTCCTTCATTTTCCATGCTAACTTTGATTTCTTCTTGGAGGACCTTGCTTGTCATTGGTTAACCACTTTTTTTGTCAATCTTACCATAGAAAAGCCTTTGATACGTTCACCTAATACCCTCCACCTGTTGCATTGTTCGTGACTTGATATGTACCAAACTTTTGTAATTCACAAGGATCCTAAAGAATGTTGATTTTTACCAGCTAACTGTGCTTTTTGTTCTTTCCTAACTAATGACACTTTGATGTGCTGACCAGATCCCTGTTTTGTGCAATTGGAAAGCTAGTGACAAATTTTGAAGTCATTACTCACTTGTTTTGACCAAACAGACTCAGAAAGAGGAAGTAAACATGTCCAAAAGGAACAGAGTAAAAGACAAATGTGATTCCTAACAACAAACTACAAAGGAAAAACATATCAGATTTGATACCAACTCTAACGACCATGACATGTACCTGCGATCTATTCTGTCAAGCAAGTCTAATTTTCAACTCTTGTTGTACCCTCTAAGGTGTGAAACTAGTATTCAATGCTCAGATTATCCAATGTGATTCACAATTCGTATTCGAGTTATAGTTCCCGAAAGGTCTTCACGATCAAGCCTATCTCATTTTGTTCTTTCTCTCAACCTACAATGTCTTACGGTATCCGTGAGGGTTTTTACCAAGAATACTCTCTCATTTTTTTATTTCCTTGTTTGGACCAGAGTGTTGCCCCTTGATATGATTAGCCTCTACCTGCTCGCCTTGGCATCTCTTGAAGACTGATCAGAAGGTCTTTCTCTGGACCATAATGTAGGCTTTTGGATGGGGTTAGAAAGAAAGGGTATCAAAAGGCTCAAAAATAATTCATACGAGTTCAAAATTACAACTTTCTAAATCAGATTTCTTACAAAAACTACAACTTTTACCTTAAATTCTTGCTAACGGACTTTTGCATTTTTATTTTTGATTGAACAGAACCGTGAGGCTGCCTATATATCCTAAAAGTAATCAAGTCAAACGTAGTTGTATTGTTATATTTTTTCTTTCGCTTTTCTTCCTCTTTCCCGTCTTTTCTTTTCTTTCTTCTCTTTTATTTTGTTGTTTGTTGGTTTGTTGTTTCTTTTCTTTTCCTTTTCTTATTTTTTTTACTTATCTTTCACGCTCGCATTTCTGATCTTTGCTACTGATTCTGAAAGAAGTGTATGAAAGAAAATAAATAAGGCTCAAAGGGGTAACGAAGGACAAAGTGTTTTTATGTCGAGAGAAAAAAGCTCTGGGAAATTTTTTGAGCGACTAGAGAGAGAGCTCACTGCCCGCTCCCATTGCCAATCTGGCTGGTTGCCAGCCACCTCCTTTGGCCAGGCTGCCTCCACAATCACCCTCTAACACTGCCCAACCCTCAGTGACCCTAGAAAATAATATAAACCCATGGATTATGCAAAAGTATTGAAGCCTACGTCCAACTCTATTGCCATGTTTGAACGTGCAGTAATAGTTTAGCCTATTGCACCTAGATGAGCCAATGTTTTTTAGGGACAGCCAACTGTTTGCTTTACTGAGGCAGAAGTAAAACGCATGAATATAATTGATGGGCTGCAATATGCAGTTGTGTGTAATTTTCGGTACCAATGTCCAGAAATCAATGAAACACTTCCTATTGTTCCCTTGCAATGTTGTATTAGACGTGAGTGCAATATTGGATATCTACGAGACATGCACATCTTAGTTTGCTTGACTTTATAGCAAGACTTTGTAGATTTATCTTCAAAATATGTGTATTATGTTAAGGATAAGCATGGGGAAGAATAACAATTAAAAACTTAAATTTATAATGAAAACTTTAAAGTCGGAGGAAACACCTAAAGTTATGGCTTGGATATCATTCCCGAATCTGTTGCCTACTTATTTTGTCAAAGAATGTCTTTTTTCTTTAGCTTATGTAGTAGGTATACTACAACATCTAGATTCGGCTACTGTTAATAAAACAAGACCTAGTTGTGCTCGTGTGAAGGTGTTGGTGGATCTCCTAGAGGAACTCCCAAAGAAAGTGAGAAATGACATTGTGGATGAGGCAGCTGGTGAAATGAAAACTGAATAGGTAACCATTAAATATTATTACATTCCTAAATATTGCAAAGATTGCAAATTGCAAGGCATGAGATGATTGAATGTTGGAGGATTCATCTTGAACTAATGTCTAAGGATCAGCACAAAAAATCAGCATAGGTGAATGGGAACAACAAAAAGCATCCTAATCAGCCTTTAATGATCCTTTTAAGTAGGAAAGTTGTTGGGAATACCAAACAAATGGGTGAGCACTGGAAGGAGGTTAGAGATAATAATGTGAAAAAAAGCTAATAAGAATGATGTTCGACCTACTACAGGTAAAGAGATTATTCCAGTAAGCACCAACAATATTCAGCAAGGGCAAAAGGAAAGGCAGGTTCACGTGTCCAATAAAATTGCTGCTTTGGAAGATATTCAGGAAAGGAGTGACCAAAACAAGCAATTGGTTGTGATGGAGAAACAAGCCGAACAAACGGGAGTGAATAGTGACAAGGACAATGGGAAATTGAACCCTGCAGCATCTGAATTTGTTCCTAGAAAACATGGGAATGACAAAAGGTAGAATGGAGAAAACAAGAAGTCAAATGGAGATAAACAAAAGTTGAATCCAGAAATCCCAGTTGGTAGCGCTAATCCAACAAGGATTAACAAAAAAAAAGAGCAGGAAAAATAGAAAAGCAAGGAAAAAAAACCTTATGAACAACAGGTAAAGGAATCTACTGCACAGTGGATTCAAAAAACATTCAATGCCAACAATCCAGATACTTTGGTGTCAGGAAGTTCCATCTTAGGATACTTTGGTGGAGAGGAAATTGGCCGACAATCCAGAAATTCAAACAAATGACACTATTCTCCAAAGGTGGCTGATAGAGTGCTACGGAGTGGGGGTAAATTATGGTCTGAGCAAAGGGAGATTGATAAAGAAGAGGACCATGTACCACTTAGGGTAAAACTAGATGAAGAACCAGTTCATGAAGACAAAGAGGAAGAAGAACAAAGTGTAAAAGAGATAGCCATTGTCATAGCTAATAACGAAGAGATTGTTTCAACAAAAAATAATGAGGAAGTCAATGCAAAAGCAGACATCAAGGGAACACAGGAGAAAACAAATACACAAGAAACTGATGCAAAAGGAATAGGAATTGAAGCAGTAGATCCAGGAGGTACAAAGAAGATGCAAGCCAACATCCAACTGATGTTGATCAAGTAGTTGCGGTGGGTGGGGGAGAAGAGAAGTACAATCAGACACCTATTGCAGAAAAAAATACTATTCCATTCGATCAAACACAAAATGATATGGTACATATGGGAGGAGAGCAGGTTGTACAACATAGTAATCGGAATCAAACAATGGTGGAAACTGCAGCAGATCGTGAGGTGCACGATGCTGTTGAAGAAATGGGAGGAACAGGTCCGGACATGAACCAAGAATCAATAGCTCAAATTTTAAAGAATGTTGCTAGACAAGGGGACCTATCTCCTAGATTTCTAGATAATGCAAAACCTGCAGCAAAAAGAAAACACTACAGTTGTCCCTATATGGGGAGTTCAAACTAGGAGGACCTTATCCAAATCACTCATTAAGTAATGGATCCTTTAATTTGGAATATCATATCATCCAATTCAGAGCAAGCCTTTGAAATGATGATCAAAATGCACAGAAAAAATCATAATGAATTCATTGGAGTGATGGAGCCTATGCAGCAAGCTAGAACTTTAGAAAGGTACATAAGTAGAATTGGCTTTGCCCAGGCTATTTCTAGTGTATCAAACAAAATATGGGCTTCTAGAGATGAGGTATATGAGGTTACAGTGATGTACACTATGGAACAACATTTAACGCTAAGGCTCTTACATACATAAACGCATGTAGAAATTGTAATCACGTTGTTGTATACTAAGTGTGATGCCATAAAGAGAATTGAGTTATGAGATTCATTGTATTATATGGAAAGTGATATGGAAGTGGCATGGTTAGTGAGAGGTGACTTTAATGTCATATGGGATGAAGAAGCAAAGTTTAGTGGACTCAAGTTTCTTTAATTGAAATTGATGATTTTAGACATTGCAATAACACCTGCAATCTGGTTGATCTTGGGTTTAAGAGTAGTATATACACACGATGGAATGGCAGGGCAGAGGAGGATTGCATTTTCAAGAAGCTAGACAAATGTTTATCCAACTCTGAGTTCTAGCATACATTCCCTGGAATAGAGGTACAACATTCATCTAAAATACGCTCAGATCACAATACATTGCAGATCAAGTGTGATATAAAGGCTCTTCCTATGATGAAACCATTTAGATTCTAAAATTTTTGGGTAGATCATTCTTCATTTAAGGAGGTGGTGAGACAAAATTGGAGAGTAGATTTTAGTGAAAGTCCTTACATTTTATTCAACCATAAATTGAAGAAGCTCAAGAAGGTACTATCAGGGTGGAGTAGGGATACTTTTGGAGATTATTTTCAGAAGATAGCCAGCTTGGAGGAAGTTGTTATTTTATATGAAGCTGATTTTGAAGAAAACCCCACAAGGTTAAACAGATAAAGGTTACAAAAGATTCACTCACATTTTATCAAGTTCTTAGCTTTGGAGGAAAAGTATTGGAAAAGGAACGCGGGGATGTCTTGGTTCAAGGATGGGACAGGAACACTAAGTTCTTTCATGCACATGTCAGAGGCAGAAAGAAGAGATTACAACTATCCAAAATTCAGAATAGTCAAGATGATTAGATTGACGAAGCTGAAGACAAAGCTATAGAAGCAATCATGCTCTTTCAAGATCAGTTCTCTGTAAATATAGATCTTACCTCTTTTAAAAATTTAGATTAGGTTCCTTCCTTGGCTGATGTGGAATATAATTCAGACATGATAAAACAACCTAAAAAGAAGCAGTTTTTGGTTTTAATGGAGACAGTGCTAGAGGTCTTGATGGTTTCACAGGAAAATTTTGTTAGAATATACGCTTAACGTTAGAGGGGGGTGAATAGCGTTATAATAAAGAACAATGTAAATTTGCGGAATTAAAAATTGCAGGAATAACGTAAGTGCAGTAATTAAAATTATAAGGAGAGAACACACCGAATTTTATCCTGGTTCACCACAACGTGTGGTTAGTCCAGTCCCCGAGAGACTCTCTCGTGTTTTACACTAACTTCGTTAAGCTTACTGGTGCCTAACAAACCGTTACACTTGCTCGTAGATATACACTCTACAAGACTTCAACCTGCTCGAGGATACCGCACCTCAAGACTTCAATCCAAGGAACTACTTTTCCTTCTTACAACAAGGGATTAGACTATCCCTTCAAGTGTGTACAAACACTTAGAACTTAAGACAAGACTCTCTTTATAGAGTAGATATGAGTAAAAACAATACGCTCAAGAACGCAACAACTTAGTCAAGAGTTTGGCTCTCAAAAAGCTATGAAATGAATATAAAATGATTGGATAAGAGTATGTAAGCATAAGCAAGAATGTAATCAGTTATTGTACTTAGAAGAGTGAATTTGAGTTGTATTGATAGTGCTCAAAACACCCAAAACCGTTGCTTAATTGCCAATCACAAATTGCTGATTTTGTGCTAGGATAATCGATTATCTGATTCTGCATAATCGATTATCTGCCAATCTTTTAAAAATCATTCCCAGATTTTAAGCAGAATAATCGATTATCCAAATCGTATAATCGATTACCTGACAACGTTCAAAAATCAATCCCCGATTTTATGCTTAACATAATCGATTGTTTGATTGTACATAATCGATTATCTTTCAGTGTTTGAAAATACTTTGGCAAAGGTCTTTAATATAACTGATTACCAGAAAAGCCATAATCGATTATTTTGCTACTTTGTAAAATCTGATGCTCACTGTCTCAACATAATTGATTAGTCTAAGGCACATAATCGATTATCTTGTAGCTTTGAAAAATCTGGTGAACACTGCCTTAACATAATCGATTATCATAAGGTACATAATCGATTATCTTGCAGCTTTGTAAAATCTGGTGTACACTGCCTTAACATAATCGATTATCATAAGGTACATAATCGATTATTTTACAACTTTGTAAAATCTGGTGTACACTGCTTTAACATAATCGATTATCATATAGTACATAATCGATTTTGTTTGTCCAGATTTGAAAGACAAGTTTAGAATTCACTTTGGTTAAAATGAAATGTTTGAAAATTATTTTGCTTTAAATTAAAGATGCATGGTTTGATAAAAATGATTTTACGAGAAAAGCCAAGTCTTGAATCAATTGTCGGATCAAGATCACAATTATAGAGCGACTCATGTATAACTTTGTTGCTTTACTTAATCTTGATCGTTGTTTCTCTTGTGCTTGGACTTCGGCATATGTCAATGTTCCGTTCACGTCGGTTTGTCATTTATCAAAACCTACAAATATGAACACACGTTTAGTTTAGCGACTTGAGAACGTGTTTCAACAAATTTTACCAGTCATGTTGGGACATCATAGTAGGAGATATGTTTGATATGGTAATGACATTCTTTAATGGGCATGATTTATCTAAGTGTATTACCGATACTAATCTGGTTCTACTGCCTAAGAAAAAAGAGGTAAGCACTTTTTCTTATTTGCGACCTATAAGCCATAGTAACTTCTTTAACAAGGTGATATCAAGTGTGATTCCTGGAATACTTGTGGGGATGCTGCCTAACCTATTATCAGAAGAGCAATTTGGTTTTGTAATGGGAAGGATCATGGTAGAAAACATACTGCTCACCCAAGAAATTATCACAGATATGAGAATTAAAACTAAGGTAGGACCAAATGTGACTATCAAGCTAGATATGACCTCATATAGAAGTAAGGCAGGACTAAATATAATTATGAAGCTAGATATGACCAAGGCCTATGGCAGGTTATCCTGGCTCTTTCTGAACAAGGTGCTAAGAAATATGGGATTATACGCGAGATTTATAGGCATGGTATATGGCATAGTGTCCAATAATTGGTATTCAGTATTGATAAATGGTCAAGCACATGGCTTCTTCAAATCTTCGAGGGGAGTAAATCAAGGGGATCCTTTATCTCTTACTTTGTTTATCCTAGCATTAGAAGCATTGTCACGAGGTCTAAATGCATTACATTTGAACCTACACTTTCGTGGTTTTGGTTTACCAAAATGGAGCCAAGAAATCAATCATCCTGCCTACACATATGATACGATCATTTTTTCATCATCAGATGCCATATCTCTTCGACCGATCATGGAGGTATTGGCTGTATATGAGGCTTCATCTAGACAGCTGGTGAACAAAACAAAGTCAGTTGAATACCTTCATCATCTAACAGACACAGATATTGAAGAAAAAGTAGAGATAATCACAAGAATAAAAAGACAAGAGTTGCCTATTATCTACCTGGGGTTCCCTATCTTTTATGCAGGCGGAAAAGTGGAGTATTATAAGCCTATGATTACAAAGGTTTGTACATACTACAGGCTTGGAAAGGTAAGCTGTTGTCCATAGGAGACAGGGGTATTCTAATTGTTAATGTTCTGCAAAACATGCCCGTACACTTGTTATATACAGTTAATCCTCCAAATAATATGATCAATAGATTGCACAAGATATTTACTCAATTCTTCAGGAGTAGTTCAGTAACAGGTAATAACATGTACTGGGCGGCTTGGAGTAATTTGTTTATGCCTAAGGAGGAAGGAGGGATTGGATTTAGGTCTTTTCATGGTGTATCAAAAGCACTTTTCTGTAAATTGTGGTGGAATTATGTAACCAAGCCTAGTCTTTGGAGCTCCTTTATGAGCCAAAAATACTGCAAAAAGATGAATTTTGTGATAGTAACTTGGAGGAGAAGGTCTCATGTGTGGAGGAAAATGCTGAATGTAAGGAATTAATTGAACATCAGATAATGTGGCATCCGAGAATGGGCTCTTCATTATTTTAGTATGACAACTAGACAGGGCTGAGGGCTCTTTATTTCCTAGCTCCACAATGATTTGGTGTAGACGAATCAGTGCATAATGTATGGGAGGTGGTTAATGGAGAAGGATGGAATGCCGAAAGTTTGGTCGAACTGTAACCATAGAAATTTGTGGAACACATCTTACAGAACATCAAGCCTCTTACTGTACAACGAGTGCTTGATGTACCATGTTGGATGCTGGAACCTAGAGGATATTTCAGTGTTAATACATCTTGGGACTATTTGAGAAGAAGAGTTAAGCCAATGAATGCATTAAAGATGATATGGGTGAAGGGATTGCCCTTTAAAATTTCATTTTTTATGTGGAAGGTGTGGAGAAACAAGTTGCCACTTGATGACTTTTTTAGAATGTTGGGATATTTAATGGCATCCAAGTGCTGGTGTTGTGCAGAATCAATGGAGGAGACTGCACAATACTTATTCTTCACCTCATATGCAACAAACAAAGTGTGTAATTACTATATGGGACATGCATAAATTGTTGTAAAAGGACTCACATTGCATCAAGCCATTGTAAAGTGTGGATTGGAGAGGTTGTACCAAGATTGAAACCAATTATGCAGGCCTTGCCATCAGTATTCGTGTGGGAACTATGGAAGAGAAGAAATAGTTATAAGTATGGGGATGTAGTTACCATCAATATAGTGGTTTATCAAATTTAAAATACCTTACAGTCACTAATCAAGGTAAGAAAGCTAGGAATTCAGCAGGTACCTCACAGGTGGCCAGATATGTTGAAGATGATGGAGCAGTTCAATCCCAAACTTGAATATGTTAAGGTGCTGTGGGAATTTCCAAAATGAGCCTGGGTAATAATTAATACTGATGGAGCCTCTAGAGGAAATCCTGGTAGAAGCTCTATTGGTTTTGTCCTTAGAAATGAAGAGGGGGATGTTCTGTATGCATGTGGAAACGAAATACATGAATGTTCTAATTCAGTTGCTGAAGCAAAGGCTATGTACGAAGCTATGCAGTACTCTATGCAACAGGACTATGTGCTTATAGATTTACACACATATTCAATGGTCTTAACAAGGCAATAACTGGAGAATGGAAGCTACCATGGGTAATAGAAAAAATTGTAGAGGAGATTAGACAGCTGATGAGCAGAGTAAATGTAAAGGTGTCCCATACTCTTAGGGAAGGTAACAAGCTAGATGATCAAATTGCAAACTATGCAGTGGATGTAGGTGGATTGGACATGGCTTTGAGGACTTGGATGTGCAAGGGAGAAGGCTTGTGAACTCATATAAACTGCAATGCCCATACCTAAGAGTATAGGTCTCTAGAAACTAGGAGTGACTGGAGAAGTTGTATTCTAGTTCTAGATGGTGTTACTACCTACACTCGTCATGCTTAAATCCGGAAAGAGGAGAGCAAGATGAGCTTCTTATTCACTAACTATGTTGTCTGTTTTCCAGGTACATCTAGTGTGTTATTGATCTATACTGCGATGAATCATTTGGTGGTATTAATGCTATGCATCCATTCCAATGTATTAAAGTCACAACTGGACAATAGCACAACAACAAAGAGATCCAAAATGACAGCTGAATGGAGGAAATAACTGCCCAAAATGAGAAATAGGAAGCATCAATTTTTTCTAGCAGGAACTTGGAGAATTATACATGGAGGAGCAGGTTTTGCATACAGAAAGAGTGCTTCAGAAAAACATGAGATAGAAGGAAAGTCTAGAATGTTTCAGAGCATTGGACAATCAGTAGGGCCAGGTACTTTGAGGTACAAAAGAGAATTGCCCAGAATGTTTAAGCAAAGTGGGCAATAGAAAACAAAGGATACAAGAAGTCAAGCAAGTGAAAGAACAGAACATCAATATTGTGCATGGATGGGCTGGTTCTCTAAGCATTTGGTGAATTTGGAAATAGAAACTAGAAGCAAGGAGGACAGCTGGTTTGAATATCAAAGAGCAGCAAATTTTCATGCTCTAATGAGAGATGAGGAGCACACGGAAAGGCAGTTTTTCACTAACATAGTTTTTCTTCTTTGTAGGAGTTATTACTCTGGCTATTCCTCGCCTTATGAGGAGCCTGCAGTTGGTGGTATTAGCACAATGTGCTCATTCCATTGTAGTGGAATCACAAATGAGCATAGGTATAGCAGCTAGCATAGGAAGTGACAATGGCAAGGCCCAGGCTCAGCTGCAACATACATGCAACCGATTTTGGTCGAGATTGCTGGGGAATTTTGCTACAGCTGTGAACAAATGTCAAATGCAGCTCCACAACTTGTTTGACCAAAAATCATTTTTCCCAAAGAGACTAGTCATACAAGGAACAATCCATCACGAAGTAGAGCAGAAGAACTACACAGGTGAACTGATTTTGATATGGCAATGCACAAGGCAGCTTTGGCTACAATTTGCAGATAATCACACAACACAATGGGCTAGGATCATCAAACTATTGTATAGCAGGATATACAAGGAAGGAATATAGGAGAGGATATCTAAAATGCACGAGAAGGAAGATGACATAAAAGAGTGCAAAAAACAAGCCAAATGAGCAGCGGGGCACAAGAAAAAGCACAAATCTAGACATTTTTTCTAGTTTCTTGTAGTTATTGGAAATCATGGGGAACTTGATCAGCAATTTAGGGTCTTTCCATCAGCAATAAGAATAAGAACACGCCATGCTCGTAGAGGCAGTATTACATTTTCATAAAGGCATTGGTTTTGGTAGCTATAGCATGAATATTTGAGCTAGTTTTCATGTGATACCAATGTTGAGTACTATACTCAATATTGGTATTAGGTTCTATGTAGTTTTCAAATTTTATGTCTTTCATCTTGTTAGACCTCTGGACAAACTACTATTTTTTTGATTTTATATATATAAAAAACTAGCCCTTGGCTCTGCCTAGTGGATTACTAAAAAAGGACAAAATGCTTAGATAGCAGAATAAAATGCATTCATCATTCCAATCTCCAAAACATGCAAGTGCAAACTACATAATTAAACAAACCAAGGAAAGTATTTGTAACATACTTTGAATGTACTGGACTTGATAACCATATCCACACATTCACCTTCAACATCACCATGGGAAAATACTCTCACTCTATTTACCACGAATGACCGCTGTTAATTTGGGCAAACTAGCGGTTAGCTTCAATCTGATGCGACATGAAGTGTTTCACTAGTATTTCTTTATGTTCTATCTGCCCCAGTTTCACATGGTTCGGACTTCAAATGATCTCAATGTTTCCAAAATTGTTCTTATTTCCCTCCAGCGCCCCTTTCATCATCAAAATTATTTTAATGGTTCATCACTAAACTAAATGTTTTGAGCTCAGGCCAAGAATTACGCCTGCAAGTCATGTCACTAGAGCCAGAAAGAAATAATTGTAGAAAGAAAAGAGAACTAAACAAAAGAAAATTCCTATAAATAAAACAAAAGGAAACTACATTAGATAGGCAGTGAAACGCTTCAATCAACAAGACAAGCAAACTAGACTGGGGTTACAACCCTGGAACAAACCTAGACAACACTAAATAAGCTACTACGACTAAAACAAAGCAGGAAAAATAAAGAATAGAAGGGTTTGAATCATAAGAAAATATCTGGATTACAACCCTAAAATAACTCGGACAATAGAAATGACAACAAAATATACCACCAAAACTCCACTCCGGCTGACCAAGAAATGAAGCGTCTTCCCAATTATAAGGCACGACATTTTAGCCATTGAGTTTTCATCAATATTGCCAAGACCATTATCAACTTTAATCAACAAGTTCCCGAGAGGATTCGCATGCTCCCTATCACTGTCATTGACCACAACTACCCATTCTTGAATCATTCTTTCTATTTCCCTTTTCAAAGAACGACAATATTAAACATTGTGCCCATGTACATTGGAATGGTATTCAAAACTTTTAGCAGGGTGAAAACTTCTTGCACGACAAATTTGCATAGGACCCTTGTTCCCTTCTACACCCTTGGCTTCAATGTGGATTATAGGGTACTTGGAAATTTTGTGGAGGCTGGTGAGGATTCTGTGGTACTCGTACTCGTGCTCACCTTTTAGAGTGACCCAGCGATTATACAGATGGCAGGACATGGCTCGGAGGATAACACTGAGGTGGATTATGAGGAGTTCGGGGATATTCATGGGGTTTGTACTGAGGCTGAAAACGTCTAGCAAGAACGCCCACTGGATTTAGTCTTTGGCGGGGCTCAGCAGCATATTTTCTATTAATGGGAGGACTGTCCCAAGCAACTTGTTCGTTCCATCTGAACTAAAGATCCCTAAAACTTTTCTTGGGTTTCTTTTCCATCTGAGATAGGGAAGAGTGGTTTGGGACAACATTTATATTGTACTTAAAGTGACGGACAACATCTTGAGCCATCTCACACAATGAAGGCCACTTGCCGATATCTTGACAATTATGCCATTCCAAAGCTTCCCCAGCGAAGCTCTCAGTGAAATATGCCATCATCAAGTCATCTTTCTCTCTAAAACTTCTCATTTCACTACAAAAAGCCTTCAGGTGGGCTACAGGATCTCCATACCTATCATACAAGTTAAATTTTGGCACTTTAAACCCAAACCCCGCAGGTAGGCAAAAGTTAGGGGACACAGACAATTCTTTATAATCCATGCTACCCTGGTCTCCCATTCCTTGCTTTTTTTAAAGGACTGTTCTATGCCTTTTGACTTCTTGGGTATCTCATCTCGCGCTTATTTTCCTGTAACATTTTCATTTTCACCATGAAGCTCATCCGCGGGACCTGTTTGTATGAGTAGGGAACCTTGTGGAAACCTCTGAGGGCAATATTGGGCATATGAGCTTGGAGATAAGAGGGTGGATCTGGAGAGTATGAAGGTTCATCTTTCATTGTGTCCGGAGTTTGGGTAAGGGCAGCATCTAGGAAGCTAGGTGGTGGCATGGGTGGTGCCTTCCCAGTCATTCGAGCCTGATACATGTCTCCCATGTGTTGTCTTAACATCTTTACCTCTTCAACCAACCCATTGTCCTGTTCAACCAACTGCTTTTGGGCACTGATATCAACCAACTCAGTTTTGTTGTTATCTGTCATTACCTTTTGACTTTATGTTTTAGAGAAGAGTTACCAGTTGAAAAACCACACACCAACCACCTTTCTGCTATGAGTATAACAAAATAAAGCCATCACGTCAGCATTAAGGCATTTGACATAAGATAATTTCACTTTACGAGCAATGCAACTAGCAACAATTAATGGTTCTAACATGACTTCGAGGGTATGAAGGTCATATGGCATCATCCCAATTTATTCACTTCAATCTTCTCTTTTCTTTCCCATTCTAGCACTTACTTGCTCATTTTCCTTCCTCTTGCTCTACTTATTATCAATTTTTTTTCCTCTCATTTCTCACATCCCATGAATTCACCATTTTTTCATTCCTTTTTTTTTCTTTTAATAATAAAAAAATAATTCAATCGAACCCTATGTAGATTGCCTACGTATCATAATCCCGTATTAATCAAATCTTTGCCTAGTTCTGGAAGATTGGGAATAAAGTAAACAAACTGACACTATTTTTTCTTTCTTTTTTACCTTAATGAATACTATGATTAGAAAAGAGAATTAGAAGAAGAAAAACCTTTTTCTTTTGAATTTTCTAGACTCGATGTTCTATAACCTATTTGAAACTCAAGCTTAACGAGCATATATATTTTTTGCTTTTTTTTCTCTTTTTAAAACAAACATTCTATGAAAAATTGTTAAGGAAAAATCCTAGAAGAGAAAAATACTATTTGACTTTTTTTTAGGAAGAATCTGAAAAGAAACCAAAGAAATATATCTTGATTTTCGTTTGATATCCTGAAAAAAAAAAGGTTTCGAACCATGAAATGGAAAAGATAAACAAAAAATACTTTTGGATTTCAATTTTGATTGCCTAACGAAGAAATTCTAATGATTAACAAAAGATAAGTATATTTTTTCTATGGACAATATCCTGAAGTTCTAATGAAAATAATTTTTTTTTATTTTTCACTAATTTCACAATGAAACACCTTAAAAGAAAGTTTTTTTGGATTTTGGAATTAACACCTTAAAGAAAGCTTATAAAGAAGTATCAAAAGAAATTCTCTTTTTATGAATTTTGGTCCTAATATACCAAAGGAAATATAAAAATAATTCATTTTAAGTCCTAGATATTAATTGGCTAAAGAAAAAACAACCTCAATTTTTTATTCGTTTCAAGAATTAGTATTCTAAAGAAAACTTATAACGGAAATATAAAATGCAACATCTCCTTTTTTTTGGATATTTGGGTTACAATTAATTTTATCAGATGCAATATACAATAGTGATAAACAAAATCGATAATACTATACAAAACTAAAAAGTAAAAGACGACATAAAAAAACAATATCTCCTTGAGCAACTTCTGAACGCAATGATCCAGGATTATCTGTCATGCTCAAACTCCGGTAAGTAAATTCACACCTGTATGAGAAAACTTAAACCAATACTATGTGAGACAAAAACATTCCCTACTAGATATATGCAAGACATGATTGAGGCTATTTTTATAAAATGACTTATTTTGCGAAAAGGTGGCTAGAAGTGCAAAATTTGGCTAAGACCCCGCAAATCCAAGAACCTAAGCTTTACTAGAAAGACCGGACCTTATGTGGATTGTCTATGTATCACGCCCAGAAAAACAAGAATCGTGTATACGTAGTTCAGGAAGATAGGATACAGACAAAAATTAAAAAAAAATAACTAATTTAGAGAAAAGATATTTTATTGCTTTTTCTTAAAACATGCAAATTCTTTTTAGATTTTCTTTTTCCCTTTTTTTTTATTTTCAGAAAATGATTAAAAAGTGCAGAATCTCTTCTTATTTTTTTGATTTTTCATGTTTTTCCTTAATATGTGACATGCTTTATATTCACAACTTCACCCTCTTTTTCTCTTTTTCTTTTTCATTCATTTTTGTATTTGCCCTCAATCATTGGTCCGCAAAATGACCCAATTATCCTTGAATAAATACAACACGTAGCACAAAGGATGCATCAAGATGGTATTTTTATTTTAGGTACACATTTCCTAGACAGACCCAACCCCTGTGTTGAGTGTCCAAAGTAAAATGCACATATTCAAACAAACATGCCTACTACAAATCCGGCATGAGGCTGAGTTATTCTAGGTTCAAAACCTGGGCATTTGTTCTAGGCTTGTGTACCCGAGCGGACAACTCGAGCCGAGGAGGGGGCTACGTACCGGGAACCAAAAGACCATCCGACTTAGTAACTTGTATGAGCCTCTATATTATTTATATGTATGAGACTAACAGAATAGGGAGTCTCGACCAGCGAGCACATCCTCCTAGATGAGAAGAGAACGATTTCGTAGCAGTTTATATATAGTTTCATATAATATCAAAGCGGTAAAAAGCAGCATTTTGCATATTAGGCCCAAACATGTAATAAAAATAAATAATAAACAAACCCAATTATAATAGTTATTCTAAGTGCGAATTCTTGAACCTTTTTTATGCAATCCACTAGGCGTAGCCTAGGACTGATTTTTTATACATAATAGAAAATACTAAAAAATACATTGTTTTGTCCGGAGGCCTAACAAATTAAAAAGCATCAAATTTGGACTCTACATAACACCTATTACCAATATAATTATACGAGGGCCACGAATTTGTCATTTTATTTGGCACGGAACACCTCAACTTGATTTTAAAAGATGTTCAAGCTAAAGCCCAAAGGGACAAAGTATGTATTATCTAATATAGCTCACCTCAATTATCTAATATAAATTTGTCATCTAATACTAAACGCAACCGCATATTTTGATACTAACAAAAATTATATGATGAAAGGAATTATTTTAGAGAATGAAAAATTCAATTCAACGAAATAGCCAACAACCCAGTTAAAGGAGGAGGTCCAAATTCTATTTGCGACGTTTGGGCCCAAAGGCAAACCCACACGGGCAATACACGGTTGTCATTGTTACTCATACAAAAATATGAATGCAAGAAATGGGCCAGAGTTTAGGCCCAGGCATAATACTTCATCATTAGGAAATAAAATCAAGGGTTATCCTTACTAAAGTTGATTCGATTTTGGCTTAAATACTAACAATCATGAATGAATACAGATTGTCATTTCCAAAGCTAACATACCATATGATGGATGAGGACAATTCATAGATAACTATTGTAATTCAATACTTGTTTAAAGAAATGCATACTACAAATATTCATTCCAAATATGCTTAACGAAAAATGCTTTGGAATGGAAATATAAAAGCATGCTTCCTCTTTAAATTTCAAATCAGTAGCTTCAGCAAAAATGCTGAGAATCATAACTATGATAAACTAATACTTGATAAACATGCCGCATGGCACTATAATCTATAACTTCTAATTTGGCCTCCTTAGCATGCAGAGGGGTAGCATACCAAATTCAAGCATTTATAATGCAAGTTCCTTATTACAAAACCAAATACTCAGTATAAAAACGAGAGTAAAACCAGGAATCCTTATAGAATACAAATTGACTACATCTTTCTAGAATTGATCTATCACCAACCAATGTGCCAGTTTTGAGGCCATATAGCTTAGACAAAATCTAATATGCAGAAATCAAAACATGAGACTAAAGGATTTAGGGCAAATAAGCAATATTGTATTCCATAGTCATACTCTAGGTTACATTCAAGTAATGTCCGTAAATGCCAAGATATACTTGTGAAAGTGAAAAAAATGAGTAGAATTTCAGCAATGAGTAGGAACAAGTTCAGCAACCAAACATACCAGAAATAACCAATAAAAACTGTCTGTAAACCATAATCGAACCAGCAGTACTATCAGGTAAAGCCTAGCAATCAGAAAACACAACCACAACTTGAACCAAATACTTGAACACCAACCATAATTCAACTCATTTTAACCCCTAGTTGTTCTGGAATGGTTTCAGAATCGAGAGAGTTTAAGGATCACCAAATTTCTTAATGGAACAGTATTTTTCTAACTATTTTCAGCTGTTTTTGATTTTCAAGATTTCTTAGCTTTCATATTCTTTATAAGATTTTCAGAATGTTCAATACTGCCCAATATGAGGAGAAAGAGGTCCTTATATAGGCATATCTAAGGCAGTCTTATCCTAGCTAGCCATTTCCCAATTTACCCCTATCATACCAGATTATTTTACTCTCTTACCCCTCTAAAGAATCTTAAAATCATGCTCCCTAACAGACTCTCGCTTATCTTGTCTTCTAGAGCCTTCCCTCTAACAGAAATGGGTCCCTCATATTAAAAAGTCCCCAAACTGACGTTTGTCCAACAAAATTATTACTATCACTGCCCTTCCCTTTGAGACCCCTAAAGTTTGTAGGCATGACAGTTAGCCCCTCTACAGGTTTAAGAAGAGTGACAAACATGACAAACCAAACACAAAGGACATCAAATATATCAGAAATAAATTCTCAAAAGAACTCATAAAACTTGGACAATTTCAAAAGTTTGAATGGAGGAAAAGAAAATAAATAGACTGATCGTGAACCAAACATAATCGCAAACTTCACACAAATATAAACCAGTTAAGTACTGCTCCTATTCTTAAAAGTTAAACATGTTAAGTACTACTCCTATACTTAAACAGAAACAAAGATCCGCAAACATTTATCGCAATTAAACTAAACAGGATTCAATAAATTCTATACCAACAAATTAATCATGAACTTAATAATGGGGCAAGAAAGAAGAAAAGGAACAAAGATCCTGATAACATAACTCAAGGTGAACCTCAATGGGAAGAAACCATCTCAAGATAGACGAACTTGAGGATTATCAGTTGTTCCTTGATGAGAACGACCAATCAGCCTCCAATTTCGGCTAAATCGAAGCTTGAAATCAACACATGCAAGGGTCATTGATGTAGGGACTATGAGCACGTAATTTTTGCCTACATGAAACTAACTCCTAAAAATAGTCCAAAAATAATTTTAATTTATTTTTTAGAAGTTTTTTTTTATTTAGTTGTATTTCATGCATTTTAATATTTTTCAAAATCCTAGAAAAATCATTAAAAATGTCACATTTAATTTCATGTCATTTTGGGTTCAATTTGCATTTAGGAATTTAATTTCATTTATTAAACAAAAAATGCCGCACTAGTCATGTTCACATTTTGGCTTTTAGGTTTAAATTAGTAAAGATAATATTAAATTTATAAATTAATATAAGGTAGAGCAAAAATTAGGATCTTATTTAGTTTATTTTGTTAATTCAATAAGATTTTTGAAATCAAAAGAAAATCAAAGAAAAAGAAGTAGACTTGGTCATTCAATTTTGTTTGGGCAACATTAACTTGAATCCAAAACATTAGGCCCATACCTCTTAAATTAAAAACCCTACAAAAATCAACCTAGACCTATATATCTATATATACACAAGATATGAGAGATAGACCCTACAACCAAAAGCTGCGAATTAGAGCCCTTCAGGAGAAGAAAACGGGAGCTCTAAAGGGGACCTCTCTTCTTCTTTCTTCATCAGAGAAAAATCTCAGAGAACACCACCAAAACATATAAAAAAATCCTTTAGCATCTAGTCCATCTCCTTCACTCCTAAAAGCTTAGCCGTCAATCTATTCTCATCACCCCTCTCTCTGTTTTTTTTCAATAACGGCATCGGCCATGGGTGGCTGACCCCCCATCTCCATGGAAGTCAGCAAAAAGTGTCACTCCCTCACTCACGTTTTGGACGCGCACAACTGAAACTGAGTTGGCAAACTTCAATGGAGATCTTAAACTCACGAATAAAAAAAATGGAAGAACAGTAGAATTTTGGTAGAATGCTTCATAGTTTGGATTCGAACAGTTTAAATTCGAAGCCGTGTTTGTTTGGCTGCTGATTTCATATCGATTCGCCTGGGTAGAATTTTTTCTCCGGTTTGGGACTGCTGTTTGGTGATGTTTCCTCTTGTGTTCAAATTTTTTGTTGATTTGTTGTTTAGGTATGTTTTCTTATGTATTTTCCCAGATCTGTTTTAATATATAATGTGTCTGTTGTTTTGATATATCTCCTATTCATTTGGATTTGTTGACTTCGATTTTAGTTTAAACTCAAAAAAAATGATATCTAGTCCATAGTGATGTCATACTTGTTCTCTGAAGGTAATTCATCTGTTGCTACTTGTTTGTGTAGAATTAATTCTAAACAATGAGTAAAATTCCGTTTACGTTAATTAGAATGTAACCATTGGTTAAATCCGAGTTGTTTAGAAGGTGAGGAATGTGCTATTGAGTGGTAAGCTAATTGTGTCTTACCCTAAAAAAGAGGAATCAAGAATACCAATATTCTGTTAATGAGTTACAAGCTTTGACCATTCCTTTCTTGAAGGTAATTTCTGACATCTGCTTACCGTAGTTTAATTGGATATGCACTTACTGATAGATATAGCTAGAAGAGAACAATCAGTTCTCTTAGTCATATTCGGTATCTTAAAATTAAAGACTGCATTTCTCTTTGTCCGTTATGTCTTGCCTGGAAATTAAAGCTCGCTTAATTCGTATATCTCTGCATCAGACCTTTCGTTATGATTTATTGAGCTATCGTTAAATTTCTTTAGATTCTGACTATTTGATGCGGTGCTCTTCCCTATTCAATTACTTGGTTATAATCTTTACGTCTCTATTTTTATGTCGAGCATGAGTTATGCTATAATTTCAAGCACTTCACTTAGTAGTGATAATCTAGTTAAGTGCTCAAGAAATATGATCCTTATCATCTTTGAACTAAAAAATTGTTGTAAGTTTAGTCTGTAGTTAAAATTCGTAACTTTGCTTGTCAGAAGCAGAAGTCCGGAATCTTGCTATTGTGTAGTAATTCCGGCTTGTTTTGGATTTATTATCGTGATTATGGACATGTTCGTGCGATATGGTTGCGATATGCGAATCTCAATTCGGGGTGCATTTCAGGTAACCCGATTATAACAACTTCGAATAATAAGACCCTTTGAATTAGAATCGAGGCGTGCCATGTTAATCAACACACTTTAACTCATGGCCCTCAAAAACTAAATTAATGCTCAACCCTTGTAGGAAAGAATTTTGGTGTGCCACATTTCCAGTAAATATCCTATGACCCTCATGAATATTAAGTTAGTATAAAATAGCTCTAATAACCATAGTCTGCTTTAGGCCGATTTCGATTAGTATTGTGATTATGTATACGTTCGAGTAACATAATTTCAAATTAAATTCTTAAAGACTCGAGGAGTGCGTTTGCGCAACTTCAACCAATTGTTTTAATAAATAAACAAAGTGTTAATCGCGGACACGTTCGCGTGACATGGTTTTTGATGCGCCAAAAGAAAAACCTATACGTACGCGTAACTCAATTTTTAAATTACGAATAATCAAATGATTTAAAAGCGGCAAAAACATAATAGCACATAGGTCCTAAAAATGAGTAGTTCATAATTTAACCCAAGTATAAATTGCTAACCGACCGTACTAGAACCACAAAATCCGGGGGTGCCTAACACCTTCCTACGGGTTAACAGAATTCTTTGCTTAGAATTTCTGGTTCGCAGACTTTTAAAATAAAAACTTCCTCGATTAAATTGATGACTTAGAACATTGTAATTTATTCCAAGTGGTGACTCTATAATTAATAAAATAATTCCATTTCGAACAATGCCACTTTAATTGGAAAAAATCCCTTAAACTACCTTTTGGGGTGGTGTAAAAAAGGAGGTGTGACAGATCTAGCGACTCTGCCGGAGATAGAACCCCGAACTTCCAGTTCAGGGTTCAAGAATTCAAACTTGTTAATGTAATTTTTATTTCGCTTTATTGTTAATATTATTGTATTTGTGGACTTAATGTGCTAATTGTCATTTACTGCTTTGATATTACTTGAACTGTATTTAAACGTTTTCTTACGCTACCCGTCTGAGTCTTCTGAAAATGGTGCATACATTCGCGTAGCCTGCTTTTTCTTTAGAAATTATACCAAATAGAGCAAGGCTGGGCAAGCGACAAGGTTGGACAGACTTTAGTGCTCCCGGTACGTCGCCCCCTCTTCGGCCCCAGCTGTACGCTCGGGTAACCCAAATTAGGACCACAAACCCCATGTTTTTAAACTTAGAATAAACCTCATTCCAGATCGCTAGTAGGAACGATTATTTGCATCACGTGCATTCGACCTTGGTGACTCAACACAGGGGTTGGGTCTGTCTAGGACAAGTGTATTCAAAATAAAGACCATCTTGATGCATCCTACGTGCTATGTGAATGTTTATTATCTCGGATTTCATGTTGGCCAGTTAATAAAGAGAAACACCAATAGTGATGTAGGATAGAGAAT
Source organism: Nicotiana benthamiana (assembly GCA_034376525.1). Lineage (NCBI taxonomy): Eukaryota > Viridiplantae > Streptophyta > Magnoliopsida > Solanales > Solanaceae > Nicotiana > Nicotiana benthamiana. The sequence continues at coordinate 572,343 of CM067327.1, read as the reverse complement.
TTTTCTGATTTCTAAAAATCGCTGTAGTTGAAATGTCTCGAAACTCTGCCGAATTTTTTGTGAAAGAAGAAAAGAAAAATGAACTTCAAAAATACGGTGAGGTAAGTACAATATATTTTTGTGTCAAAACTCACCGAACTACGCGGGTCTGATTCTCACTGGATATGAGATACGTAGAAAACCTCATCGGTTCCGATCCCAATTTTTAAAAATCCAAAAATATTTTCCATTAGTTCCTTCTTTAGAAATCTTTCCTTAGAAAATGAAAAGGAAAAAAGAAAGTTTTCTTTAAACTAAAAAAATGGTTTCTTTCTTTCTAATGTCTTTTATACGAAAAAAGAAAAAATCAATAAAAATCAGAATCCAAAAATATGGTTTCCTTCATTTTGAAGTATTTTTTTCAAAATAAATAAAAATCCAGAAAAAATCAGAAACAAAAATCAGACAATACTTTTTCCTTCTTTAGAATTCTGTCTTTTGTAAATGTCCATACAAATTTTGAAAAATCCAAAAATATTTTATCTTTTTTAGAAGTTCTTTTATAAATAAATAAAAAGCTCAAAAATTCAAAATATTTTCTTAAAAGTCCTTGTTTCGAAAATTAAAAGGCAACTTTCAAAACCCAAAAATATTTTCTTTCTTTTTTAGAAAAGAGAAAAAAAAAATTCAAACAAAAATATTTTTCTTTTTACTTTTAAGAATTTTCAATGTTCAAATCAAAAGCAAATAAATTTTTTTTAGAAGTCTTTATTCACCATAATTTCTGGTTCGCAGACTTTTAAAACAAAAACTTCCTCGATTTGGGATTTAAAATAAATCGGTGACTTGGAACACCATAATTTATTCCAGATGGCGACTCTGTAGTTATTAAAATAATCTCATTTCGAATAATGCCACTTTAATTATAAAAACATCCTTATACTAACTTTTTGGGGTAGAGTAAAATGGGAGGTGTGACAGGGACTTTGAGTTTTCAAATCGTTTGGGGGGAGGTTAGGCTTAGGTCTGGTTTTTGATTGAATATTCAAGTCGACCTAGGGGGACTTGAAGGGCATGGGTTAGGGATTTGGGATGAGGAGACACAAGGGACTCTAGGGTGTAATTTTGGGGCAATTTGGTGATGGCGCGGCCACCGGTGAAATTGTGGCGGCGCTAGGGTTCAGGGCTTCGAATCAACATTCGAGGAATTTTTGTGTGCTTTAAGGGAAAGAGGTGAAGATCTAAGATGAGGAGGCGGAGGAGGAATGGGGCTGTTTATTTGGTGGTCATTAAAGATATGCCGCTGCTGTCTGGAGATTTCCAGCAGCGGCTGAGGACGACATTACAGGGGAGTATGAGAGACGGGTTGTGGGGGAGGGGTGGTTCTGAGAGGGGGGTAGCGTTCACACAATTAAATATTAAATGACATAAGTTGTCACACCGTTGGATCTGAAAACATTGATGGCCAGGATAAATTTGAGACCAAACGGGAACATGTTCATTCTAGTGGCAATTGATTATTTCACCAAATGGGTCGAAGCATCATCAAACAAAGTAGTGACAATGTCATGGCCAATTTTTTCTGTGATTGCATCGTTTGTTGGTTCGGAATTTCAGAGTCAATCACTACCGATAATGGTTCCAATCTCAACAGTGACATGATGAATGCTATGTGTGAAACCTTCACGATCAAACACAATAATTCTACAGCTTACAGACCTCAGACGAATGGAGCCATAGAAGCCTCCAATAAGAATATCAAGAAGATACCGATAGAGAGGAATAAGCAATGGAATGAGAAGTTATAGTTTGCTTAATTGGGATACCTCACCACAGTCCGCACATCAACTGGGGAAACTCCATATATGTTGGTTTATGGTACAAAAGCGGTCTGTAAAGGTTATTTAAATGTGTGGATTAGTCACGAGTGCTAATTGCATGCTATTACCTGTCCCTTCCTATAAGTCCTAGAGGGTGTTTAGGACCATTGTTCCTATAATATGGGGACTAGGTTGAACCCTTAGGTTTAAAGGACAAAACACTACGCGACATACAAAAGCAAATAGGACTTCATGCAAGGGATCGTATAAAGGCACGTAAAAGGCTCAAGTATCCCTCTATAGATAGACAGATAACTAGCACGTCCAAACCACATTGAAGGTCTCAGAAAATGAGAGTTAAAAACTGGAATGTTACAAAATATGTTAAGATAAGAGTTGATGCGTTCAAACAGAATTTCCAGAAAGGAGTCAGATGCAAACTTTTAGCACTTGGAAAAAAGGTTGAAGATATGTAACAATTTAGAAATCGGAGAAAATATTTTAAACATACTCAAAAATATACGATAGGGCATAGCAAGTATAGTATTTTGTTATGAAAATAATTTCGGACAGAAGAGATAGGAAAACGTTTAGCACAGATGTAAAATCATTCAGAAGCGTAAAGCTGATAGCATATAAGTATATTAGTTTTTGAACTATAGTAGTGGAAAATTACAGAAGACATAGTGTCTTTTTAGGTAAAACAATAACACAATTCTAGAAAAGGTAACTAAATAGAACGTATTTGCATAGATATGATTATTTAAAAATAGGACAGAAGTTTAGTAAGAAAACCAAAAGGATCTTAGAGAAAGGAAACAATTTCGGATAGTCAAAAAAATGTCGAATGGTTTAATACAATTGAGTTGGTTATTCGATTTTATCCAGCCTAAGCGCTGTTTAATAAAAAAATATAGTGGACATGCATACTAGTTTTAAAATTTTTAGAGAAACTTGTGCACCAAAATTATGTTTGTTAAACAAAATTAGTGAGGTATTCAACTGTTGCAAATGCAACCCTATACACATGATATCTAATGCACACAAAAATCATAAAATGTGGTATCTAAATGCAATGGCAGTGACTTATTGATTATTAACTGATTGTGACTAATAAATAACAAGCTGAGAGTAAAAGAGCTTAAAGACAATATTTCTAGTCGTATGAGATGTATGCCCTAGACAAGGTTTCTATTGCACAAATAGGTAAGTAAAATCATGTAGACATGCTTTCTACCCGTTACTTAAAGCAAAGCATGTATAATTCCACCCAATTTCACTATAAAACCCATTGTTCATTACAAGTTATTACAGATCAATGTGATTAATTACAGTAATTAAGAGAAAAAAAATAAAAAGTTAATCAATAGGGAGCCCTTAGCCAGGCCCAAATCTCCAACCTCACTTCTTTCGAGTTTCACAGCCTTTACCAAGGTTTGGGTGCAGCAAAGCTCCCTAAGGGTCAATTGGGACCCTTTGCCAATACCAGGCACCCAAAATAAATTAACAAGAAAACTGCAAGTGTGGAATTACCAAGCTTGTGTATCAAAGTTAAGTGGGTACTCACGGTACCCAAATCAATGCTTACACAAAGGGGGTAGAACCTAAGTTCTAGGAGTAGTGAGATACTGATAGAATTTTAAGAAGTTTAGTTGAAAACCATTGAAAGAGGATTGACATGAAAAAAAATAGTTTTTTCAAAAAAAGGTAATCAATTGAGTTTGAATACAACTAACATGGAACCAGTTTTTGAAAGCAACGAGTCACACAGTACTCAGGAAACACCAATAGGGGCAGGGGGAAAGGGAACAAATAACTCACAAGCAAGAACACAATTACATATACACAAAACATCAAAGAGAAGTACTTCAGAATAACCAAGCATGTTTCAATCAAAGGGGTCACGGTCTTAACAACACTAGATTGAAAGATGCACATATCAGGAAAAGGTTCATGGTTACATAATAGATAAAAGGGTCCTGAATACATGCTAAAAATGTACAGGGGTGAGAGGGAATAAGGAGAAACATGCAGGAAACAAGCATATGCATGCCATACTATATTAATCAGCATAGAGGCATGCTAATTGCAGTAGAAGCAACAAAAATATAAGTGGAAGCATGCAGGAAACAAAAGGAAGTGTAACACAAATAGAAACATAGTTCTTTGGGGGCTGTTAATCAAATAGGAGACATACCAGTTGAAGGTAAAGTAATGCAGGGTAGTGGTGAGTTATAGTATGCAAGATGGTGAGCAACAGTTTGCAAGGAGTGAAGAACAATATGCATAAAGTGTGAAGAGAAAGAGCAGCAGCATAGAAAAGCAGAAACAGTTGCAAAAGTGAGCAACAATAGCAGAAGTGAGCAGCAGTATATAGAGCAATGGAAGGAAGCAGCAATATAATGGAGCAGTAAAATAGTCTATAACTCAGCCTGAGTTTCAAACTAGTGGAGCAACCAGTAGTCACAAGAGAAGTGAGAGAGATTGCGTGTAACAAAGAGAGAGTACTGAATATTTTTGTGTGTGAGAGAGTTCAAAATAAGTCTGTTCCTATTCGTGTGAGAAAGGAAGAGTAGTACTTATAGTTTTTGAAAATAATAGAGAACAATGTCGTAAGTATATAACTATAGAACAGTAACAAATTGAATCAATCACAAGACGTACTTCAATTAAATCAGGGATTCATGATTCGAATGGGAGTACAGGTTATCAAGGAAAAGAATCAGTCAGATGACTGATTATACCATAGTAAGAAGTAGTATGCAGTAAGTATGCAATAAGGGCTAGATACACAATATTTCAAACATGGAAAGTATATGCTAAATACTTATAAAAAGATGTTTATGTGCACAAATATGGTAAAAATATAAATCAACTCTGAAAATGAATCAGAGAATCACATACAAGACCAAAATTAGAGGGAATCAATACCAAATATAGAAAGCAACTCACAAGTAAGGAAACAATTTGAAAAATCAATGTAAGAACCCTTAAGGAAAATACATACAAATCAGGGATTCAAAGAGATGCTCGGAATTAATAGAATATTCAGTAAAGAGAAGCATTTAAAGTTATTTAATCACAATAGTCACAAAGCTAAGAACCCTAAGTAAGGAATTATATGAACAGTGGAGAGTCGGAACCCTACTAAGATTTAAAGCGTGGAACTTGGACTAACTCGGAAACAAAGAAACTCATAACATGGCACAAACATAGGCATATTCACATAATACTCTAAATAAATAAAAGGCATGGTGATTTTTAAAGGGGGTCGGAAACCCTCGTTTAGAAAAGAGGATCAAGAACGTTTAAAAACTTCAACTAATCAAAGATATCGAGTAATAAGTACTCTAGAACTCAAATAATAAACTAGAAATCATTTAAAAAGATGTAGATTAAGAGATTTAGGCAAAAATAAAGGGTTTACAATAAAATCAGTAAAATTAGGAACATGGCCATGAAACTTGTTAACAACGACATTTAAGGCATCAACGAACTAAAACCCACTGGAGAAAGGCCGGAGATAAGCCAAACGAGGTTCCAGGGACCGCCTTTCATGTGGATGTCTTTGGGGATTCAAGGCTTAAAAAGAAGCAACAAGACGAGGTTTCATGGAGGCTAGAGGTCGAGAGAAGTGAGAATGGAGTTAGCTGCAGAGGCGACAAAGTCCATCAAAAAAGAAAGAGATAACCAGAAGGTTCTAGAGAGAAGGGAGAGCAAATGTTAGCATAGAGAGAGACCTGTCTTTGAGAGAGTGAGGGGTCAGGGGGTAGGATAGGATTAATTATGGTAACCTAATTGTCACACCCCAAATCTGGGGGCATGACCGGCACTCAACCGGGAATCCCCAGTCAAGTGGAACTGGGTGCCTTTCCTATTTCCCATGCGTTACCCCACTTCATTCTTTGTCAATTAGCCAAAAGATACCAAATTTGCAATTGAAAGAACAAATGATTTCTCTTTCATATGCACACATTATGATTAACAGGGAACATATTTTACAAAGCATACATTACGATTAACGGGGAACACGGTATACAAGTTCACAGCATCCGAAACATACACCTCTGTACATAAGTTCTAACCTACATACCACTGTCTACGGAGCCTCTAAGATAAAGATAGTACAACACTCGCCGGCGACAAGGTCCCGGCTATTCCTTTACAAAAGGACACACGACTCCAAAATACAACAACATAGGTTGCATGAGCCACACAAGGCCCCGAAAGGAAAGGGGCTCACCAACACAAATACCGCCGATAGAGAGGAGGAGGAGCTACGAGCGGTGGACTGGAGCTCCTGCCACGGATCCACCTACAATTATAACACGAATGTAGTGCCCCCGGCAAAAGGGACGTCAGTACATTTGAATTGTACTAGCATGTATGAACAAACTCTATCCCAAGTAAACTCAAGCCAAAATGCATATACAAGTATAGAACTGAACAACAATAGTACAATTACAACCATGGAGCAACAACCAAACATCTCACAACAATTGATTCCAGTAGTCATACATAGGGGAAATCAGTGCCCCACAAGTTACAAACTCTCCTGCGGTCTCCTTTCACATTTCCACATTTATCATTTCATGATTCATATTCATATCAATAGTGATATTGGATCACATTTTCCACCCTTATTGCCTCGTCCACCCTCATTACCTCGGCCACCCTTATCACCCCAACCCACACCTTATTACACTGTGTTGCGGTGCGCAACCCGACGCCGCGTGACAGTTTGCAATTCACAATAACAAACAGTACAACAACAAATACAAGAAATCATCTATGGCACATTGTTAACATAGGTTCACAACAAGGGTAATGCAATTCCACAACTAGCAACAACAATTCAATTCCACAACCATCCACACAATTTCTTCGTGTTCATCAATTTGTACAAAATTTGGATTACCACAACCGTTGTTCACAACTAATTACACACGTTGTTCCACGGTATTTCCATTTCCACTGTTCCACAATATTTCCATTGCTCCACATTATTTCCATTTCCATTGTTTCACATTATTTCCATTTCTGTTTTTCCAATTACAAGTTCCACGACTTTCACCACAAATTTTTACCAGACAATAATACAACACAAAAGCTTCACAATGATTCTCACATGAATATCAATTATCAACAATTTTACAACTAGCACAAGGCGATTTCACAAGGATCACAGTTAGCCATCATACCTGGAGTTGATTATCCCCTTTAAACCTCTAGTCCAACTCGCCAAGCAATCAAGAAGTCAATCTAGTTCATGAACAACACTTACGTTTTAGAAATTTAGACTCATAGTTACTACCCAATTCCCTATTTACAAGATTTTTTAGTTTTGAAGCCATGCATGAAGATTTTATGAAGAAAATTCAAAGAAAGTGTATGGGGTTCCCTTCCCAAGCTTAATTTTGAAATTTGGGGGAAATGGGTTAGGGATTTTACCTGAGAGATCAATAGAGAAGACAATGCACTAAGAATTTCCAAGCTCCAATAATTTTGAAAGACTTGATGATGAAGAATTCACTTTCTCTCTCAAGAACTCTCTCTTTCTCTCTCTCTCTCTCTCTCTCTCTCTCTCTCTCTCTATCTCTCTCTCTCTCTCTTAGAAGTGTGTAAAAAATGAGGGAGAAGGTGTTTTAATAAAAGGTGGGTCGGGTCTAAAATTTTAAAAAAATACCAGGCGAGTTCGATCTACGACGCAATCTGCGATCGCAGAACAGACATGCGGTCCTCAAAAAGGACTGCAGAATTGGCCCAAATTCCAAACCTCTCAGGTTGGAAATGCGGTGAATATGCGGTCCGCATTTGAGTTCTGCAGTCGCAGAATACACCGCAGAACGGACCTTCGAATTTCCTTACGGACAATATGCGATCACTCTGCGGTCCGCATATTGATTATGCGATCGCAGATTTGACCGCATTTTAAATGTCAAAAATTAGTTTCTCTCAGATTCACTCTACGGTAGGAATGCGGTCTGCATAGCTGACCAGCAACTGCATTCTGGACCGCATTTTGACCATTTTCTGGAAAAATTTTAATTTCACATTTTTAAGTTCAAAACACTAAAAAGGATCTGATCCCCATGAGTAGACTCGACTCTATGAGCTGCTAACACCTTAGCACTCATTTTCACGGGGCCTTACACTAATCTGGACCATTGGTCTTACTTGATCGACGTCTCAGATTAAATCAAAGGTGGAGCGGGCATTTGAATGTGTATCGGTCAGGTTATTTTGGGATGTGGGATGTTTTATTTGGTCTAAAAATTGGGTTTAAAATGGGCTGAATAAAGACACAATTTTGGCTAAGATTTAAATAAAATCTAGCCAACTTTTAAATGGCCAATTTACATCTTTTCAATTAATTAAAAGAGTTAAAAATGATTTAAAAACAAATTAAAAACATTGAGACGATTAATAATCTATAGACAACAATCTAAAAATATTAGGAAAACTTTTATGATTATAAAACGCGATTAATTGAAAAATAGGCTATAATTGCAATTTCATACAAATTAGCTTTAAAATATCAAATAAATTTATAAAAAATATGCATAAATCACCTAAATTAACTTTTGTCTATAGAGGTGAAAATAAATTATTCACCAAAAATGATAATTTTGGGAATAATTATTTGGTTTTATACAGTTAAAATAGACAGTAAATTAATTTTAGAAATCTTAGCAAATTAGAAAAAATGCAAAAACCTTTAGGCATGTTTATATGTGCATACATATTCTATTTTGAATGTATTTTAGGTATAAAAATATATAGAAATAAATTAGGTATCAACAATAAATACCATGTCTATAACGAATTCTGCATATCTTATATAGATACCATGCTCACAGTTAACTAGAAATCCAAATCCTGCATATGTATCTGTCACTAGGCATACCTGCTTATAGGGTTTAAATAGCTAATAGCATTTAGATACCATGCCCATAGAATTTCTGCACTCTTACTACGTCTGTGAATAATGTTTAATATCAACAACACCTAGAAAGCATACCTATAGGAACTATAAACAAAATCTGAATCGTTTCACTCGCTTATAAGTCTAACAGTAACAATAATGCCTACAAAACTTATGCTCTTTTTTACTGGAAATTTCTTTTCTTAAAATTAGCATACTACTTTTTGAAACCAGTAGATATCATGCCTATAGGCTTCATCTAACACTTAGGCAAACCATAAGGTGAACTTGTAAACTGAGTCATATTTTGTTAATTACAACCAGCAGGCAAGCCTGATTCCGATTTCTTATCTGAAATATGTAATAAATCAGTTTGCCTTAGCCGTTTAAGTTTAATCATACCTTAATCAGTGCGTGCAAGACAAGCTAAACTATATGCTTTCTTTGACTTAAGGGGTATGTTTGAGCCTTATATGTTTATGTGCCTCCCCATTCTTGTTATACATGTTTTTGTTTGCCGCCCTAGCATTTTTTTTACATTTGAAAACACAAATAAGCTAATGTTTCCTCCCTTTTAGGATTAGTAGTCGCAACTACCTCTGGGGCAGATAAGATTGGGGCGGGTAATAAAAAGTAAATGAGACTATTACGTGCTTTAATACCTTAACGAGGTAACAAAAGGTATATATGGACATGATGACCACGCGATAATTTCACATATAACCCTTCGTCGAGGAGCGATTACCGTACATTGTGTTGTGTGATCCATATTATTTATAATCCTGGGACCCCCCCCCCCCCCCCCCGCCCCCTTCCTTTTATTTGTTTATTTCATTGTTTACCTTTCAGAATCTCAAACAATTTTTCTCGAACTTCAGCTTGCCTTTTATTTATTTTAATTTTATCTATTTGAAACTGTTATGTGAAAACCCCCTCATATTTGGAAATCTTACTTGCCTACTTGTTATTTGCACTTAAAATCACCAATGTAGCATGGGGAACTACACTAGTGGATCCTAAGGGGTGCCTAACACCTTCCCTTGAGGATAATTTCAAGCCCTTACCCAATCTTTAGTATTCTAAATCAAACTCTTCTCAGTGTTCTAATGCACTTTAATCATTAGGTGGCGACTCTTATTTTTTAATACACGTTAAAAGGGTTGTCAATGTCATAACCCGATTTCGTGAGAAAAAAATGGGCGTGACACTACAATTGAACTAGAATAAAAGATATACACTTGGAACTGGTTCTTCTATCTAGTTCAAGTAGCTTCAGGATTGTAGGCTTGTATCACGCATAAACTAATTGTAAAATGTCTTGCTATTTTGCTCTCAATTCACGTTTAACTTATGCTTATGTGCATTACCTGAAAAAACAGAACAATACTAATATTTATGAAGTTAGTAAATAGAGATTGACTAGAATGTTGATGCTACTCTTCCTTGGTAGAAGATTTCTAGATGGTCTCATCCTCTAAATCTATCATCTCTTAAACTGTGTTCTCTTTACGTATGGAGTCTTTCTCCTGATCCAATATGCAACATTTTCGATCAAGATCGGGAGATATCATTTCTGGCAAGTGAGTATCTTCTTCACGTGAATCTCACATGCATGAGTAGACCATAACTGTGGTTAACTAGGATGGACCTAGTCCATGTCTGAGTTCCTTTGTCGATCTTCAAAACTCTACTTTACTTGGGCTAATAAATAACCTCTTTTTGATGATGACAAACTCTGTGCTTTTTATTCACTTTGGCTTTGTAAGAACTCAGCTCAAACATCAATGCAAGGTTAGAAATTTAAAAAAAAATCACTTACCATCAAGGACCAGATTCATTAGGTTACAAATATCACTTATTCAGAATGTAAAGCACAATATCTCTTCCCCTTTTTGGTATTATCGAAAAGTTGGATAAGCAAAGTGTGATTCCCAGATTTTTAAAAAATAACTCATGGCCACTAGGGAAACTGCAAGTGCAATCGTGGATTAATCATTAGTAAACAACCAAATATATTTAAACTATCTAGGGAATATAAGCAAATAATCAAGTGCAAAACCAACAAACTTCATATATAGAAAATATTATTCTGCCACAATCCACAAAAAGAAACATAAATAGTAAAAAATATTAGCAAAACAAGAAAAATCCCTAATCTGGATCACTGAAATGTCTAGACAGGCTTAGGAGAGGGTGTTGCTGTACTTTTTCCACTAACCTTGTTTTCTTTACAGTTATAATAAAAGTACTCATGCCTTGCCATTCAATACGGCTTATATGGGTGGTATTAGAACTTGGTACTCACTCCCTTGAAGAAGGAAAGATGGCAAGCATGAGCATGATAGTAGCTCAACGTGGGAAAGCACTAGGCCTATGCATGGGCGATCGAAGTTTTTTGACTCATTATACGCATATCTTTGTAGTGCAACACCATCTCACAACATATGAGCTACTATCACTAGATGCAAGGAGCATAATAACTAGCAAAGGATCAATGTGTGGAATTGATGCAACACATAGTGTATCTGGACTACACACACTATCAACAATAATGCATATGTATTCATGGGCGAGATAGTGTATTTCAGAGGTCTACATGGGCTATGACAGCAAGACTACAATGATATACATAATAGGGAACATTATTATGGATATGCCTTGTTTGTTGACTAATCTAAAACTGGCGGTATTAGTACATAGTACTCATTCCAGTCAACGTGAATCGCATATAAGCACAAGCATAGCAACAAGGCTAGGAAGAAGCAAAAGTTCTGCCCAGTTTTGACCACTTTGGTACACAATAGGCTGGTTTTTGTTACGATTTCTAGGTAATGTGGCTGTGTTTTGGAACAAAAGCCAATCACAGTACCACATTACTACAACCCAAGGATTAAAGCATGCAAAAGGCTCAAGCAAATATAATAAGGTCAAGCATGAAAAGGAGCTTATATACACCATAATAGAGCATTTCTTGGAGCGACTATTCATAGGGCACGTTTAGCTGTACATAGAGGATAATTTTGAGACAAGCTGGGGCGACTGGCAGGCACAAAAACATAGAAGAATACATAGGAAAATAATTCACAAAAGGAAATCAATCAGAACCATCAAGAGGAGAGCTAAAAGAGCGATCAAAAAGGAAGCAAGCGAGCAGCTATTGGCAAGGAAGAAGCACTGGTTCATATGCTGGGATTACATGGAACAAGCTGGATTATTTGAGGATACATTGGTTCATTTTCAAAGGATACAACATAATTGGAAGGACATTTGCACCATGGACCCAGTGCCATCAATGCATGAAGATAAGAGATTTTGTTGGCATCTTATAATTAGCATACTTAGTATTCATTTTGTGATATCATTGTTGAGTCAAACACTTAACAGTGGTAATAGGTCGTATGTAGAGTTCAAACTTTATGCCTTTCATTTCATTAGACCTCTGAACAAATTATTTGTTTTTGGCTTTTTTATATAAATAAAAACCAGCCCTAGGCACTCAGCCTAGTGGATTTATAAAAAAATCCTGGTTTGAACGTCCTAGAATGGGGTCAGCTTTGTTTTGGTTTCAAAATTGGATAGAACTGGGTTCTTTAAAAAAAGGTCTAGACAAGGTTCAAAAACCAAAGACTAAAGAACTTAAGGCTTGGAAGAACTAGATTATTGGGGCTTGGCTTGGAGAAAGTGTAGCACATGTCTTGAAGAATGCCATCATTCTTCTCATTTTCCTTTGTGAGCTCAGTTCTGAGAGAATCTCTCTCATATTCAACATCTTCTAAACGAGCCTTTAACCTAGCTATCTCAGCATCTTTTGCTCCACTCTCCTGCACTAGAGCTCTAAGTTTGTTATAGGTGTCTCTTTGGATGAAGTAGGTTTATTGGGAATGGCAGTGACCTCATATCACAAGCAATCAAAGTGTTGATTCCAGAATTATCTTTTCTTGTGGCCATTTCTCACTTCTTCGATGACACCTTTGAACGATCAAAAACAGTAGACAATATAAACCCATAAGGAGTGGCATGGGCGTTGGATCCATTGATAAGCCTATCTAGTAGCTTGATAAAAAATGCACGCCAGTTGATTTGCCTTCCCTTTTAAAGACACTCCATCAAAACCAAGTCCATATAGTTTGGAATATACCTTCTTTCCTACCTGGGCAGCTAGCACTTATTGACAAATTCAAACATGACTTTTTGGTAGTTTGATTATGATAGAATATTTCCATGGTTCATAGATATGTTTTCCATCTTTCGTAGAAAGGAAAGTTTTTATAACACCTCTTGTGCTATCTTCTGGATCATGTACAAACTAATTTTCTTCCATGGATTTTATTGCTTAGACCATATCCTCCTTTTCGATTGTAGGAGAAAAATCTATTGGATTTGAATCATAAAGTTTGTCATTAAATGATGTTAACTTTTCTAATTCATTTTGTGATCGGTTGTGATGGACATGTCAGGTGGTTTTGAAGAGATAGTGTTCTGGGTTTCCAAGGGTTTGGAGTTCATCATAGAGAGAAGTTAAGAGTCCAAATTCATCGTAAGTTAATCGACGTAAGTTTGAGAATAAAATTTATTTTGGAATTATAAGTACTATGCTAATTCAAACAAGTGATAATTTAATTCGTGAAGGTGAGGGGGTAAGAGAATCAAAGAAAATAAATTTCGTCAATATTTGTCATTTTGGGATAATTCAAGAAGGAGGAAAATGTTGGCCCAAGTTCGGTTGAAGTTTCGAAGATTGACAAATGAACTCTAGGAAGAACCTGGTCCATCTTGAGAGACACAGTTAGTCATAACCATTGCACATGGAAGGAATGTGAGGAAGATATGTATTTAAGATTACGCATCAAATATCTTCTGACAAAATCAAAAAGATTGCATTGAGTTCTAAACAGGACAGTCTCCTTATAATAAGAGAACACAATCCTAAGCTAGGATAAGTATGGGAGTTTGTATTGGTTAAGGAATCAAATCGACTAAGGATAAGTATTTGACTCTCGATCAAACTCTAACTGCTAACCTATTAAATAACCAAGTTGTTCTCTTTTATAGGAAATGCACATACACAGAAGTTAAGCATAACTTAGAGAAAAACTAGCAAGTATATTTGAGTGTGCACATCTTGTTAGAAACACGTTCTCAATGCAATATACTAAACGTGTACTCTTTTGTAGGTTTTGATGAATGACAAACGAAGCAAAAATTGATATATGACGGAATTCAAGTACAAGCGCACAATGGTTGCGAATAAGATTGAAGTTCAAGATATAGCTTTTAATTGTTATTGAGTTGTTCTAAATTGTAATCTCGATCCTATAACTTGACTCATAGTATGGCCTCTCTCATAAAACTATTTTCCAAAATCATGCATATTTAATTCTGTGTCAAAAAGATTTTAAATCATGCATATTTACATTAGACAAAATGTTTTCTAAACATGCCTCAAAAATCTGGGCTAAAATAATCGATTATGTACTTATGATAATCGATTGTTTCTGAGCCAAGACTGCATGACAATCGATTATGAATTAATGGTAATCGATTGTGAGTAAGACAGTGAACATCAGGTTTTTCCAAATCTGCATGATAATCGATTGTGAACAAATGACAATCGATTGTTGTTGAGGTAAAGTTTTTCAATACTCAAAATAATCGATTATGAACTAATGGTGATCGATTGTGTTGAGTTGATGTCTTCCAGTGATTTTAAATTTAATTAAGTAATCGATTATGTCTTTAGATAATCGATTATCACTGAGACAGTAAGTTTTATGATTTTCAGAAAATAACAAGTAATCGATTGTTGCAAAGGACAATCGATTGTTGAAGCTGGCCGTTGTCAAATGATTTTCAAATACCATAAGGTAATCGATTATTGATTCTAGATAATCGATGTTCTGCTTAAAATCTGGAAATGATTTTTAGAACGTTGCTGAAGTAATCGATTATTGATTTTATATAATCGATGTTTTGCTTAAAATCTGGAAATGATTTTTAGAACGTTGCTAAAGTAATCGATTATGAATTTGGTGTAATTGATTATCTGATTTTGAATATTGCCAGTAATCGATTATAGATTGTATATAATCGATTGTGAAGCGTTAAATCTGGGATTGATTTTTAAACTGACTGGCAGATAATCGATTGTTTGGTCTTAATAATCGATTATCACTGAGTAATTTCAGCAACTCTTAATTGGCAATTAGACAACGGTTGAACCAACTTTTTCAACTATAAATACAGCTTCATTTCAGTGTTTTAAAAACAACAACATACACAAACTGATCATTACATTGCTATAAGCTTTCATTCAATTGTTCTTCATTTTCTAATCATTTCATAAAGCTTTTGAGAGCCATATTATTGCTTAAAGTTGTTGTGATCTTGAACATATTCTTTTACTCATATCTACTCAATAAGGAATACTTTAGTTAAGTGAGTGTCCAAGTATTTGATATACTTGTAAGAGAATTGCGATTCTCTTGTTTCAAGGAACTTGCGTTTCCTTGGGTGAAGTCTTTGAGATTGCGATCTCCGAGCAACTATTTGAGGCTTGTGTCCTCAAGTGTGTAACGGTTTGTTGAGCACCCTTAAGCTTAACAAGATAGTGAAAAATCTCGAGAGAGTCTCTCGGGGACTGGACTAACCACGTTGGTGGCCAACCAGTATACATCTTTGTGTAAGTTTATTTTTCTGCATTTATTTTACTTCCTGCAAAGTTTAAATTCCGCAAGAAAACGCTAAATTCTATTAATACGCTATTCACCCCCCTCTAGCGTAAAGCGTAGTTTCTAACACATCTGAAGCTACATGAACTAAGATAGAAGAACCAGTTTCATCATTGTGTTTATTCTAAGTCTAGTTCAATTTTAGTAGGTTTTCATCTTGTACCTTTCAACTTTCTTAGAAGCAATTTTATTAGGTACTTTGAGTATTCAAGTTAGAGTTAAATTAAAAGTGGCGCAAGCATTGCAGCCATGTGCCAAGCTGGGATTAGAGTTAATCCTTAGGTTTACAAAGAGTTTTATAAATGCGGTTTATGGAACAGTGATTTTAGTGTAGTTTGGGTAGGAGGTCGTAGTTTTATTACCATTTGAGCCAGGTCTTTTCCACGTAAAAAAAATATGTGCAATTTACTTTCTGTATTTATTATTCCGCAAACACTTGTAGTTAGAACACTTAGAAGACGCGAAAATTAGGTACCACACAAATCACCCCCCCTCCTCTGGTGTGGCATTGACGTTTATAAAATCAATGGTATTAGAGCGGGTTATCCTTGAAGAGGTTGATACCTTAGGAAAAGATCAACATGAAGAACAATCCACTACCAGGCCTACTCTCTTTAATGTCCTCTACTACACCTTGTGGAAAAATAGAATGACGGACCATATCATGGGCAAAGACTATGAGCTTTGAGATATCATCACTGATGGTCCTTTTGCAACAACCAAGAATACTGCTGAAGGATTGGATATTCCAAAGACAAGAGCAGATTGTACTGCTGAAGATCTAAGGAAGTGGGAGAAAAATCCAAAAGCTAAGAAATGGCTAGTGTATGGACTTGGTCCTGATGAATACAACAGGATTCAAGGTTGTACTACCGCCAAGGAGATTTGGGACACTTTACAAATGGCTAATGAAGGAACACCTCAGGTGAAGAGGTCAAGAGGAACACTGCTGTATTCTCAATATGAAAATTTTACTATGAAGGATAGAGAAACTATTCAAGAGATGTATACCACGTTCACTACACTGACAAATGAACTTGAGTCTCTAGGAAGGATTATCCTGGAAGAATACAAGGTGGAGATGATTCTAACTATAGTTCTGACAATCTCGTGGGAAAGCAAAATCACTGCTATTCAGGAATCCAAAAACATTGCTACTTTAAAATTGGATGAACTGATTGGAAATCTTACTGCCTATGAGTTGATAAGGCAAACAATGAAGAAGGATGGTCTAAAGAAAAAAAGAAGTCAGGCTCTCACAATCTCAGAATGATCATATCTTGAAAATAATGAAATGGCTATGATAACTAGAGATGTCAAGAAATATCTTATGAGAGGAAAGGGTTCTTCAAAAAGAACAACATTGAACAAACCTAGGACTCCTAAGAAACAAACTAATGAGGGGTGTTACAAGTGTGGGAATACTGATCACCACATCAGAAACTACCCTCAATGGGAGGTTGAATGGAAGAAAGAAATAGCAGATAGAAGAAACGGAAAGAAGTAACAGGTTCAACCAAGAAGGAACGAAGTATCAACGAATGCTATGGTTGTTTCATGAGAAGAAACATCAGATGAGGACTCAAAAAATGAAGATAAAGATGATCAAGCTCTTATAGCCATCAGAGAATCAAAAGATGAACAGGAAGTAGTATTCTACACCTTAAAGAAAAAATTAAGTTCCTGTCTAAAGGAAAATTGGCTGATCTACTAATAGACTTCATATATGAGTCTGAAATAATAAACAGTGAGAAGGATGTTCTGTCTAGGGAATGTGTTATCCTAGAAGAAAAATGCAAAAGGTTAGAGTCTAGGGCTGATAAGAGTGACAACAGAAATACTGGGTTGAAGAACCAGGTTCATCAACTTGAAAATAAGATCCTAGAACTTGGATCTGCAAATATTAAACTAAAATTAAGGACAGGAAAGAAAAAGGTTGATCAATAATTTCTCACTATAGAAGAAAATCTAGAAAAAATAAAAGATAAACTGTACAAGAAAGATTAATTGATTATAGTCATAGAAGAAGATTTAGGAAAGGTAAAGCATGACCTAGACAGAACATGAAAATGGAACAAGGCTTCCGATGCACTCTCTTAACTACAAGAACATCTAGCAATAAGAGAGGAATCTGATTTGGGAAACAAGCTCCAAAATGGGATCCCCAAAACAAGTACCTCACACTTCCTACGAATAAGATCTGCACATACTGTGGTAAGACTCTCCATTATCAAAATTAATTTAATGCAAAATAAAAGGACAATCAAAAGAACCAAGCCTTTATTCAAGAAAAGCGCAAAATTCTAATTGGACAAAAAAAATTTAATTCATCATTTTGCCCATTGAAAGGGACCCAAACTAGTTTGGATTCTTAAGACTAACCCATGATTTCTTTTTGCAGGTCCAAGTGAAGGGGAGTAGCCAAATATGGTACATAGATAGTGGCTTCTCAAAACATATGACTGTTAAAAAGAGGACTAGTTCCTTTCACTTGAGAACCTAAAAGAAGGTAATGTCTCCTTTGGAAATGAAAAGAAAGGTGAAATCATTGGAGTTAGAAAGGTAAGAAATACAGACTCTCATTCCTTTTAGAATGTTTATTTGATAAATGGCTTAAAATTTAGCCCTAAGTGTGTCAGAACTGTGTGACATAGGTAACCTTGTGGCTTTCACTTCCACAAAATGTTTTGTGATTAGCCTTACTACTAACAGTATTGTTTTGCAGAGAAGGAGATTTAACAATAATTACATTGTAGATTTGTCAACTCTCTCTGAAATTTAACTCACTTTCTTGAGTGAGTTAATTAATGATACACTCCTTTGGCACAAAATACTTGGCCATGCCAGTCTAAATCAATTGAACAAATTAGTCTCTAAGGACTTGGTGATAGGGTTACCTAATATCAAGTTCAATGAAGACAAAGTTTTTGAGGCATGTGGAAGGGGGAAGCAGGTAAGTTCATCCTTCAAACCTAAGAAAATGGTAAGTACATCCAAGACGGGTGAACTGGTTCATATTGATCCTTGTAGTAAAATGAGAGCCATGAGCAGAGGTGGTAAAAGATATGTAATGGTGCTTGTTGATGATTATTCTAGATTTACTTGGGTTTTGTTTCTAACTGCTAAAGATGAAACATTTGAAATGTTCACTACTTTTGTTAGAAAAACCCAAAGAAACAGTCAAAAGAGACTTCTACTGTACATGTCAATGGAGTACAAACAAGGAGTACACTGTCCAAACCCAAAAACATTTAATGGATGCCATTATATGGAATGTGAGGTCAGTTAACACAATGCAAGCATTTGAAAGGCTGATTACAATGCATAGAAAACATCACTTTCAGTTCATAGGAATCATTGAGCCTCTGCAGCAGTCTCACAAAATGGAGAGGTATAAAGCAAGAATTGGTTTGGCACAGGCTGTGGTGAATGTGTCAAACAGGATTTGGGCTTTTATTGATGAAATTTTTGCAGTTACTATTCTGTATAACATGACTCAACAACTGAATTTGAGATTAATGCACACTGAATTCATCCATGCTCAAGTTAATGGGAGAAGGAAAAGACTGAAATTATCAAGGATCCGGAATAGCCTTGGTAGCTGGATTGAAGAAGATCACTTAATAGCACAAGAAGCATTAAAATACTACAAGGATCAATTTACTGAGAGTACAGTTCCTAATGCTTTTGATATTCTACTCAAGTACCTTCAATGGTAGATAATGATCAACATGAGAGATTGACGGCTTTTCCTTCTAATGAGGAAGTGAAGAGAGCAGTTATGGGGCTGAATGGGGACTCAGCAGGCGGACCGGATGGTTTCACTGGAGCCTTTTACCAAACATGCTGGGAAATCATTGAAGAAGATGTAGTCGGCATGGTCAAGTCTTTCTTTTGCGGTCAGCAGCTACCAAGGAGTGTGACGCACACAAACCTGGTTTTATTACCTAAGAAAAAAGAAGTGACTACCTTTGCATACATGAGACTAATCAGTCTAAGCAAATTTGTTAACAAGATTCTCTCGCAGGTCATTCATGAAAGGTTGGTTCAATTGTTACCGAGCATAATCTCAGACTAACAGGCAGGTTTCCTGAAGGGAAGAAGCATCGTTGAGAGTGTACTGCTAACTCAAGAAATCATTAAGGATATCAGCATAAGAACAAAAGCATGTCCAAACGTCGTGATTAAGCTAGACATGACAAAAGCTTTTGATAGGTTATCATGGCTATTCCTGATTAAATTGTTAAAGAAGATGGGATTTCCTAAAGATTTTATTGGCTTGATATTTGATTTGATTGGGAATAATTGGTACTCTATTCTTATAAATGATCGGCTAAATGGTTTATTCAAATCATCAAGGGGAGTTAAGCAGGGAGACCTTCTGTCACCAACCCTATTCATTCTAGAAGCAGAAGCACTATCTCGAGGTTTGAACTCACTGCATACTAACCTGTATTTTCGTGGATCTGGACTACCAAAATGGAGCCCAAAAATAAACCATCTAGCATATGCAGATGATACGATCAATTTCTGCTCATCAGATGCAACTTCATTGAGACTTGTGATGGAGGTTGTGCAAGCTTATGAATCATTATCTGGTCAACTGGTGAACAAAGCCAAATCAGCCATATATCTGCATCATTTAACAAATAATGAGGTGATTAACAAGGTTGAAAGAATTACTTGTAGAGGAAGACAATGTTTCCCTATGACCTATCTTGGATGTCCTATTTTTTATGCCAGAAGAAGGAGTGATTATTACCAGGGATTAATTACTAAGGTTATGGACAAACTGCAGTCGTGGAAAGCCAAACTCCTATCTGTAGGAGGCAGAGCTGTATTGATTGTAAATGTCCTGCAGAGTATCCCAATTTATATGTTGTCAGCAGTTAATCCACCAAGCTATGTGATCAACAAATACATAGCATTTTGCCAAATTTTTCTGGAGCAGCAATGTTGGAGGAAGCTCAAGACATTGGTCATCATGGACTAACATGTGTATGCCTTATGAGGAGGGGGGTATAGGTTTCAGATCCCTTCATGATGTATCCAAGGCACTTTTCTGCAAATTGTGGTGGAATTTCAGGACAAAACCCAGCTTATGGAGTGCATTTATGTGTCAAAAGTAATGCAAGAAATTAAATCCTGTAATTGTACCGTGGAAGGGTGGATCCCACGTGTGGAGAAAAATGCTTGAATTCAGGGACTTGATTGAGCATCAAATCTACTGGAAATTGAGAATGGGATCGGCTCAATTCTGGTTCGACAATTGGACCGAGATGGGAGCCTTATATTTCCAAGTGCCTGCACAGTTTGTCGTCGATGAAGACATTCACAATGTCAATGATATGGTTGAAAATGGTATGTGGAATTTAGAAAAATTATTTCAAACTCTACCTGAAGATTTGGGAAACCACATTGTGCAGAATATTATATCACCAAAAGAATGTGCATAGTTAGATACACCATTTTGGATGCTTGAAACAAGGGGACATTTTTCAGTGAAATCTACATGGGATTACCTGCGAATAAGAGACATTCCAAGGATATCTTTCAAGATGATATGGGTCAAAGGCTTACCATTCAAGATATCCTTCTTCCTGTGGAAGGTGTGGAAAGCCAAACTGCCACTTGATCTTGCGTAGAATAGGATACTCCATGGCATCTAAATATTGGTGCTGTGCTGATCCTAAGGAGGAGTCTTTAGTACATTTTTTCTTCACATCCAATGCAGCTAGGAGTGTTATGGAGTTACTTCCTGAGGAGAGCAGGAATTGCATTAGAAGGGTTGTCTTTACAACAAGCAATTACAAAGTGTTGGATGGTATCAGTTGTACCTAGATTGAAGCCAGTATTGCAAGCTTTACCAGCATGCATTGTATGGGAGTTATGGAAGAGAAGAAAAAGTTTGAAATATGGAGAAACAGTGTCAGTAAGCAGAGTTATTTACCAGGTGTCATCTACGCTGCAAGCTCTAATCCAACTGAAAAAAGCCAGGACTACATGTGCCTCATAAGTGGCTAGACTTACTGACAATGATGGAGCAATACACACCTCGATTGAAATATGATTAAGTGCTATGGGAATTTCCTCCAAGAGGGTGGATAAAAGTGAATACTGATGGAGCTGGCAGAGGGAACCTAGGGAGAAGTTCAATTTGTTTTTGTTTAAGAGGTGAGATAGGTGATTTGATATATGCAGAAGGAAGAGAAATTAACGAGGGATCCAATAATGAATCGGAAGCAGTAGCTATTGTGGAGGCACTGTAGATGTGCAAAAATCTTAATTTTTTCCAGATATGGATGCAGACAGATTCCTTGCTATTAACGAACGTTATTGAGGAATCGTGGAAGCCTCCTTGGTGTATTACTGAACATGTAGAGGAGATTTTAAGATTGAAGGAATAAATTATCATCAAAGTCACACACATATTCAGAGCAGAGAATTCATTAGCGGACAACCTTGCTAACTATGCTCTAGATAAAGGAAATATCGAATGTCATGGTTTCTGTGATATGGACTCAAAATGAAGGAGGTATTATTAATGAAGATAAGATGCAATGTCCATACATAAGAGTGAAAGTGGCAAGTAACTAGGAGGAAAAGTGGTCACAATGCACAATGCTGGAGCACGCTTCACAAATGGCAACGCATGGGGTACAGTGGCAAAGAGTTGCAAGAAATTAGAGAAGGAAAGTGAAGAAAAAAATGCGATCGAAATTAATACAACACGCAGTCACCTTGAACGACCAGAGGAGAACATGGGGATAACAATTTTCATGAACATTTGTTTCATTTTTGCAGGTACAATGGAAGTATTGCTGTACAGAGTAATCAACAAGTTTCCATTGGGGGTTTTAATGCAATGTCTTCTTTCCAATGAAATGAAATTGAAAATGCGAGACTCAATACATTTTTGTATAACAAACGAGTTGGTAGTATATTCTTCTACACGGATTTGCACGTTTTAGACATTCAAGGGACAAAGATGCGAGGTCCCGGAGACAATTAAAACAATACAAAGCATGCTTTGGATTTTCAAGCATGGCTACACATGGGAGTGCAAAGGTGATATCACGCCAATCCTATGATAATCTAAGCATTGGTTGTCAGCTAAGCATGCTAATTAAATTCATAAACAATGCAAAAAGTTGTGATGGTTGCCATTCACATGTGGTGCTCCTCAGCCTTTTGAATTTTAAAAGCTTGTGATTTTTAAATAGCGACTTGGGGAAAAGTGCACATGGGAGCATGTTCTTTTTAAACTTTCAATTTTAAAATGAAAGCACTCTTTAGGAGCATCACGAAGGGATTCTGCAAGGGAATTAACATCCTGGGGAATTACAAGACAGTGATTAACGTATGCTGCTTGATCGACGATTTAATTAGGACAACGTGCTCAAATGGACAGACTTTGATCAAATCTAGAGGAGTTGGCGTGCATGCTCTTTGGAATTGTGAGAAAATAGGAAAAAAACAGATTTTTGAATGTTGGATCTGTGTAGTCTTGGGGCAAGCTGGAACGTGCAAGCAACGATCTGATTCAAACAAATGCAGCTTTCGATTCAAGTGTTATGGGAATAGGTACATTCATGCTCATTTAAAAATTGCATTAATGGACTACTGTACATTCATGCACACCTGGAAGTCTGCAATTTAGGGTGTTGGCGAATTGGACACTGGCTATATCAATACCTGGGCTACTGCTGTATATACTACAATTCAAATTCATAGGACGCAGCCATGTAATAATGTGATTCCACTAATTACGACCTCTATGGGTGGTATTAGCACATTGTGCTCAATCCGCTAAGGAAGGGAAGGTGACATTGCACGGGCATGACGGCAAGTTATGGAGCTAATGCCAATTACATGGTTTGGCATCACATTTTCAATTATAGTATGCGTTTTGTGATACCAAGTTTAAGTATAACACTTAACTTTGGTAATAGGAAGAATGTAACTATCAAATTTTAGTTCCTCATTTCGTAAGACATTCGGACCATGTAATTACTCTTTTTCTATTTATTTAATAATATAAAACTAGCCCTAGGCGCTTGCCTAGCGGATTGCCAAAAAAAACAATTAGGAAATCAATTTGCATCCATTAGATCTAATCATGGAATTGAATTTGAAAATGCAAAGTTTTCTGAAATTTGTGATGAAAATGGAATAGATCATAATTTCTCTACCCCTAGGACTCATCAGCAAAATGGGTAGTTGAGAGGAAGAACAGGACCCTTGAGTATTTGTGCACAATAATGACAAAGACTCCCTTGGTAAGTTTGATCCCAAAAGTGATGAGAGAGTATTCTTGGGATATTCTTCACACAGCAAAGCATATAAATAATAAAAGAAATTTGTCTGTTGAAGAAAGTGTACATGTTGTGTTTGATGAATCTAACACTCTTTCTGAGAGACCGGAACATAAAGATGAAGCCATTAGACGGGTGGGACAATTTACTGAAGTAACAACACAAGTCAAGGTGGCATCAATGGAAGGAGCAGGTGATGGAACAGGTCCTTCCACCTAGGGCAACCTAATAGGGCGAACCAATTTGAGAGAAACTGAACAAAATTCTTCGAAGAATCCTGTACCTGAACCTATTCATCTGCAGCATAATAATGAAGGAGAAACTAGCAAAAACCAGCTGGTGGGGAAATCTTACAAGTACTTGAGTTCTCACCCCAATGAGAACATCATCAATAATCTGACATCTGGAGTGAAGACTAGATCAGAACTGAAGAACTTGTGTGCATTTGATGCCTTTCTGTCCCTCATTGAATCTAAAAATGTGAGTGAAGCTCAACAAGAAGTAGATTGGGTCAATACTATGCAAGATGAGCTCAATCAGTTTGAAAAAAACCAAGTCTAGAACTTGGTTCCAAAACCTAAGAACTAGTCAGTCATTGGGACAAAATGGGTCTTCAGGAACAAACTAGGTGAAGATGGAACAGTTACAAGAAACAAGGCAAGGTTGGTGGTTCGATGCTATAGTCAAGAGGAAGGAATTGATTATGATGAGACTTTTGCTCCAGTTTCTAGACTTGAAGGAATTAGACTCATCATAGCCTTTGTAGCACATATGGAATTCACTCTTCGTCAAATGGATGTCAAAAGTGCCTTCCTAAATGGCTATCTCAAGAAGAATTATTTGTGAAACGACCTCCGGGATTTGCAAGCAGAGAATTTCATGATCATGTATACAGGCTACATAAAGCACTCAATGGTCTCAAGCAGGCCCCAAGAGCTTGGCATGAAAGATTGTCAATATCCTTCTAGAGCATGGGTACAAAAGAGGTAAAATTAATAGCACTTTGTTCCTAAGGGAAAAAGGTAAAGATCTTCTTGTTGTACAAATATATGTTGATGATATAATATTTGGGGCCAGTATATATAGGCTACGTAAGGACTTTTCTAAACTAATGGGAAGTGAGTTTGAAACGTGCATGATGGGTGAACTCAATTTCTTCTTGAGGCTACAGATTAATCAAAGTCCAGATGGAACTATGATCCATCAGCAGAAGTATACAAAAGAACTAATCAAGAAGTTTAAAATGGAAGAATCCAAAGAAATAGATACACTTATAGCAACTGCCACAAATCTAGATATTGATGAACCTGGTTCATCAGCTGATCAAAAGTTGTATAGGGGTATGATTGATTCACTTTTGTATCTTACTGCCAGAAGACCTGACATTGTATTCAGTGTAGGACTTTCTGCTCATTTCCACGCAAATCAAAAAGAGTCACATTTGACAGCTGTTAAAAGAATATTGAGATACTTGAAAGGCACAATTGATTTGTGTTTGTGGTATCCCAAAGGTAGTAATTTTGACTTAATTGGATATGCTGATACCGACTATGCAGGTTTTCTAGTGGATAGGAAGAGTACTTCAGATATGGAACACTTCCTAGGGTCTTGTCTTGTATCATAGGCTACCAAAAGCAAAATTCAGTAGCTCTCTCTACTGCTGAAGCTTAATATGTTGCTGATGCTTCATGTTGTGCTCAATTACTATGGATTAAGCAATAACTGGTAGACTTTGGAATTGATGTAGAGTGCATACCAATATTTTGTGATAACCCTAGTGCAATTAGCATGAAAAATAACCATGTTCATCACAAAAGGACCAAGCACATAGATGTTAGACACCACTTCTTAAGAGATAACTATGAGAAAGGGCTAACTCCATAGAATTCTGTGCTACTGATAAATAAATAGCTGACATCTTCACTAAGGCACTGAGTAGAGAAAATTTTGAAAGGAACATGTTGGAATTATGGATGATTAAGATCACCTAAAAGGTCCAGTTCAGAATGCACAATGAAAAAAATTATATATTGAAAAAAAATTGGTTAGGAGTTCTTAATCTTTGTGAATATTAGACTAACTCCTATTCAGTCTCATACAGTAAGAATATTAGACTACTCCTACTCACTCTCATACTATAAATAGTATACTTTTGTGAAATGTGTCTATGCGATTCACTAATCTCTTACAAATTTTCTATTTTGACATTTGAGGCATAATCAAGAGAAGTTTCACTTTAAGTATCTGGTTCATCAAAATATGCTCATGAGAAAGTTCAGGTATGTTTCTATACTTTGCACAATTAGAAAATTTAACTATCAATCGTGAGCAAGAGTCCTAGATATACCAAACGTCCTAGCAATTCTATTCGTTGGGCAAATTGAAGTAGTTTCATTAAAACTAGAAGTCTAAGTATAACGGAACCCTCTCCTAATTTTTAGCAATCCTAATTAATCTCTAAGGAGACCGGAACTCTAAATTTATTAGACCTCTATGTGACCTCTGAAAAAGCTGACATTTCTGAATAATCATTACCCTCTTTAAAAACCCCAAAACACTCAATAACCATTACTTCTTCACAAAACCCCTTAGAGTTTTTCACACCACTAAAATCCCTTAGAGTTTTCATAAATTCTTCACCATGAAAAATCCCCAAGACAATCCTGGCACTCCACCACCTGTTTCACCCAACACCTCATCTTCCACACCACCAGTCGAAACCCCAAAACCAAGATTTTGTCGCTAGAAAATGCTAGCAAGAAAAACGTTAGCCACTAGTTCTCCGAGGAAAGATTTGAATGAAAAACTTTAGTCCAGTAAAAAGGAAGCAGTCTCAGCAGCTGCGACCAACTCTAGCTCTGAATCTGATAATTACATCTCCGCCAGTTAAGGAAATGAACCAGGGTCTTCTAAAAAGGCCAAAACTCAAGAAACTCAATGAGAGGTAAAGTCTTGCTTTGTTTTTTCTAATGTAGTTCAGAGGGAGGAAAATTGATTTATTCTGATAGGGACTGCTAGAGATGTAGGTGGGGTTGATATTGGGAAAATGAGGAAGAAAAAGAAGGAGTCATTAGCCATATGTGGGAGTGGGGAAGAGGGAGTCTCGAAGTCTGGGGAAAGTGGATCAGGTGAGGCAGCTTAGGGGTTGGTTAATTTGAGCAAGCAACAAGATGAACCTGGTTCATTTAGGGAAGAGAGCTTGGCTGATTTGTTGAAGAAAGTTGGAACGAGCTATGACCCAAAAAAATGCAAGGACTCCTCCCAAAGGACTCATATTGCGTCCAAACCAATCAATAAAAGCAAACCTTCATCACCCAAGTCTGCTCCTAGGATTAGAGCCACCAGAAGTAGGGTCAGGGAAAGTGAAGCAGAGTTGAGAAGGCTTTAGAAGAAAGGAAGAATAAGAGGAAAGAGAAAGGGAAAGCAAAGATAGGTGAAAGCTCGAAGGCTGTGGTTGAAAAGGAATGAGAAGAGATTGAGCAGGTCCATACAGAAAAGAGTACTACACTAGATGTTCCCACTACCAAATCAAAGAG
Source organism: Nicotiana benthamiana (assembly GCA_034376525.1). Classification (NCBI taxonomy): domain Eukaryota; kingdom Viridiplantae; phylum Streptophyta; class Magnoliopsida; order Solanales; family Solanaceae; genus Nicotiana; species Nicotiana benthamiana. Next base: position 545,040 of record CM067327.1, on the reverse strand, counting down.
AACCAGGACTTGTATCAAGAAGCCCTCCAAGCCAGTACCTGCTGAACCTGTTCTTGCCAAGAGAACAAGGTCAGTTACAAAAAGAAAACAAGTGAAAATTAATGATGAAAAGGATGATGAATGGAGTGAGGATGAAGAAGATGAGTCAGAGAAGGAATAGGACAGATGTGCCATGTTTGGGCAGAGGAAAATTTGAAAGGGAGACTACTCAAAGACCTGGAGGAGCCGAGTATGATGAGGTTTGTGACTGCACTAGAAGCACAAGGGTGGAAGGACATGGTCCTTCATATGGATGGTAAACTGGATAGGAAAGAAATTATAGACTTCATGGCAAATGGGATAGTAAATAATGGGCTGGTGACTAGCCCAGTGAAAGGTGTCAAACCGAAGTTCAATTCTGCAAAGTTGGGCAAGATTCTAAACATCCTTACTGAGGGATATGATGACTATACAAGGCAAAGATGGCCTTGCCTTGATGGGTTGCCTACTGATCTTCAGATCACAAGGAATTTTTGTGACACCACAACAGATGAAGAGGTACCTGAGGCAAGAGCAGTTCAGAAAACTGAAATGAGGCCAGAACACCAAGTGCTTTTTGAGTTTGTCAACAAATGTCTTTTACCCAGACAGGAAAGAAGGCAAAATCCTATAAATCAAGACATTGAGCAAATAAAATACATAACCTTGGAAGGAAAAATCCTTGATTCTTCCACCAATCTGCCACTCCCCTCCACTATCATTATCACCACGCCTACTTTTAATTCATTAAATACTCCTTATTCCACCCATAATGCCAAGGATTCCTTCATCCTGACAAAGAAGAAACCGTCCAACCCAAATTTTGCGCTAACAGAGATCTCTCAATATGGAAAACATTCCACCCCTTCACCCTCAGGAACAACCTCAAATAATTTATACCCAAACCCCCCAATCGCAAGACTATCAGCCTACCAGTTGGATAGAGCTAGGCCGCATGGGCCATGCAATATCTTTTACGGTCCCAATCAATGATCAGGAGGAAATAGTAATCCTCAACAACACCCAATATCTAGCACAACTCATAACGGAGGAAATGAGGTTAGCCATGAACAACTACCTCAACCAAGTTTGGCTAAACATTACTCATCCAATGGCAAAATCATTAAACCCTCAAATGGCTCAAGTAATGAGACAGCAATGGAGCATGCCACCCCAGTTCAATCCCATAAACCCTCAAAATGGTCCCTTGAACCTTCTCTTCTTCCACTTGGAGATGTACACTCACCTCAATCCCATATTTCTTCCTTGGGACATCAACCTAGGGAACTAGGATTCCAAACCCACCTGCACCCCTCCAATACCTCTACAACATCACCAGGCAGACCCAATACCCGATTTCGTAAAAGCAAAAATGGAGGAGGACAATGTACCTCTAAACCTACACTTAGGGCAAGTCCTAGAACTCTCTCAAATCTAGAAGGAATAAAAAAAATTCTCTTCACGGAGAGGCACGAGAAAAGGCATGTGCTCAGCTTCCCGTTAGCCCTATACAAGTGCTCGATGGACATCCATACACCACACAATCCAACAGCGGGAAACAAGGTAATGATCCTAGCACCCTCGATGAGAAGGAACGATGTCCTCTTGGGGGGTAAGTGAGAATGGAGAGAGGGCCATCTAAAAAGTTAATGTATCAATGAGGGGAAATGAAAATTTTAGGAGGAATTTTAGGGAAATGATAGACACTCATAGGCCCTTCATAGTGACATTATTCGAAACAAGAATGGTTAACCATGCAGCCTTGCTTAATAACTTTGGGTTCACGGAGACGATTGAAGTTCCTTTGGAGGGTCAATCAGGAGGCATGGTTATGATTTGGCAAGATGAAATAATCAATATTCAAAATGCAGTTCGTAGGAACCAGGAAATACATGCAACCATAGAGGTACTTTGCATACATAAACCTTGGCCTTTTACTTCTATATATGCTAGTACTTGTGTCCACAATATAAATATAATGTGGGAGCAACTAAAAAATATTGGCAACACTTATAAATGGCCTTGGCTAATAGGAGGTAACTTTAATAATATTGCAGCCGCTAGTCAAAAATTTGGTGGTAAACCTATAAAGGAGTAGAGCTACATTTGATCAAAAATCAATAAGTGATATTTGGTCAACCTAGGCTTCAAAGGTAGCAAATACACGTGGACAAACAATAGGCATAATAAAAAAGGAATTATATTAGAAAAATTAGATAAAGTTTTTGGAAATAAGGAGTGGATTGAACTCTTCCTTAAAAGCTCAATTATTCACTTGCCTAGAACCCGCTCTGACCATAACCATATTCTTATAAAATTAATTCAAAAAAACAGGTTTCTTCATAAAATTCCTTTTATACTAGAAACGTTTTGGTGTAAACATCCAGAGTTTCAGACTATAGTGAAACATTATTGGAATGATATAGACTACTTCAAATACAACCTTAACTTTAGGAAAAAATTAAAACCATGGAAAGACCGAACATTTGGTAATAATATGAAAAGGAAGAGGAAATTGCTAGCTAGATTCCAAGGTATCCAAACTTCCAAGAGTTATACTACCAGTACATTCTTTCTAAGTTAGAATTAGATCCTAAAATGAATTCAATTATATCCTAAACATTGAGAAAGATTATTGGGAACTAAGGTCCAGAGTCTTGTGGTTAAATGAAGAAGATGCAAATAAAAAATTCTTCCATGTCTCAGCCATCAATAGGAAAAGAAGAAACAAAATAAATTTCTTCAAAGATGATGCTGGTAATTGGATTAATGATCATAATATGATTATGGCTCATGTTCATAATTATTTTACCTCTACTTTTACCACTTCTCACCCACAATCTAGTTGGGCTAACCCCTTAAATAATCATTTTCATAGTGATAAAATCAACCTAGAAAATCTAGATACCCCCCCCCTCCTTCTAGACTCTGAAATTAAAAAGAGTTATTTTCTTGTTCAAATCCTTTAAATCTCCTGGTTCGGATGGTTTACATTCTTTTTTCTTCCAAAAATATTGACAGCACATAGGTCAATCAGTCTATAACCAGTGTCATGACATTTTCAACAATCAAGAAATCCCTTCTGAAATTAACAAAACCTTTCTCTGCCTTATTCATAAAATCCACGATGCCAACATCATTAAAAACTTCAGGCCTATTGGTTTATGTAGTACTATCTACAGACTTGCCTCAAAGATCCTTGCAAACCATCTTAAACCATTCCTATATCAATTGATCAGTCCATATCAACCTAATTTCGTGAAAAACATATGAGCGTCTGATAATGCCATCATCATCCAGGAATTTGTTTCTAAATTTAATAAATTAAAAGGAAAGAAGGGACACATGATTCTAAAAGTTAATCTAGAAAAGACATTCTATCATTTAGAATGGTCTTTCGTTCACCACACTCTTGATTACTTTAAATTCCCGCCCAAATTTTGTAAATTGTTACAGAGTTGCATCTCAACTAGTAGTATAGCACTTTTTGTACCTTTAGCTTTATACAAGTCATTGTATTATGTACTTAGAATTTTCAAGTTAGATTTAACTTGATGTTATCGCAATAGTTGAGGTTGTGTGTGGCAATGAGATTAGAGTTAATCTTAAGATTACAAAAGAGTTTTTATAAATGAAATTTTTGGCTTAGTGATTTTAGTGGAGAGTTTGGGGAAATCCTAGTGGAAGGTAGGTCGTGATTTTTTAACCTTTTGAGGTGGGTATTTTCCACGTAAAATCTCTGTGTTCTTACATTTCTGTATTTATAACTTTGCAACAGTAGTAGTTGGAACACATAGAAGAGCAACGTCCTTCAATAATCAAGTTAAACGAAAAATTGGGTACCACACAAATCAACACCCCTCTTGTGTGGTATTGAAGTATAGAACATCAAAGTATCTCCTCTTTAGAGTTACAATCAAGCCCAGCCAGCCCATCAAGTCAATCTCAATTTTCTCAGTCATAGTATTCAGATAAATGTTTTGAGTGTGGTGAGTATGGGCATATCCGGAGGGCTTGTATTAGATTAGTGGGTGTTCATGTGCAGCAGCACAGTTCTCGTTCCATGATTTTGGCATCGCCTGCCCCGCCAACAATAGGTAGGGATTAGGGAGCCAAAGGTAGGGGACAGCCCGCAAGAGTTAGAGGTCAGGCCGTTAGAGGTAGAGGCCAGGCTTCTAGAGGTGGGAGGCCAGCCAGCAGGAGGTCATCCTAAAGATATAGTTCAGGGTGGTAGGGCCCAGCCTCGATGTTATGCTTTTCCAGCCAGGCCTGAGGCTAAGTCCTCTGATGATATTATTATTGGTATTGTTTTGATTTTTAGTAGACATACATCAGTTCTGTTTGATCCAGGGTCTAGGTACTCCTATGTATCTTCTTATTTTTTTAATATTTGGTTTTGCCTCATGATTCTTTGAGTGATCTCATACATGTATCCACATAGGTGGGTGATTATATTCTTGTAGATCATGTCTATTGTTCGTGTGTGGTTGTTATTGGGGTGTTTAACACTAGTTTAGATCTCATACTTCTCGATATGATGGGATTTGTGTCATTTTGAGGATGGATTTGTTGTCACCTTGTCACGCTATATTGGAATTTCATGCCAAGATCGAGACCTTAGCATTACTGAGTTTTCCTCAATTGGAGTGTAGAGAGACTTCTACTAATTCTACCAATAAGGTTATCTCTTATATGAAGGCTCGATGTATGGTTGAGAAGGGGTGTTTGGCTTATTTGGCTTATGTTCGTGATTCTAGTGTTGAGGTTCCTTCAATTAATTTTGTGTTAGTTATTGGGGAGTTTCCAGAGGTATTTCCTGCAGACCTGCTGGGGATGCCACCCAACAAGGATATTGACTTTTGCATTGATTTGTCTCAGGACACTTGCCTATTTCTATCCTGCCGTATCGCATGACGCCACCGGAGTTGTAGGAATTGAAGGAGCAGTTGCACGAATTGCTTGATAAGGGCTTTATTAGACTAGTGTCTCGCCCTAGGGTGCACCGGTGTTGTTTGCCAAGGATTGATGATTCGTTTAATCGTTTTAGGATGCCAAAGTGCTTTCGAAGATCGATTTGATAAATGGCTACCATCAGTTGAGGATTAGGGCATCTGATGTCCTTAAGATAGCTTTTCAGACTCGGCATGGGCTTTATGAGTTTCTGGTGATGTTATTTAGTTATGACAAATGCCCAGCATCATTTATGGATTTGATGGACCACGTGCTTGATCCCTATCTGGATTCTTTTGTTATTGTCTTCATTGATGATATCTTGATCTGCTGCCGTGCAAGAGGAGCATTAGCAACATCTTCGAGTCGCTCTTCAGACTCTAAGAGATAGCCGATTATATGCTAAGTTTTTTAAATGTGAGTTTTTGTTGAGTTCAGTTGAATTCTTGGGTCACATTGTATCAGCAAAAGGTATTTAGGTGGATCCTAAGAAAATTGAGGCAGTCAAGGACTAGCCAAGACCCACATCAGCTATAGACATCCGGAGTTGCTTGGGTTTGGTAGGTTATTACCATCAGTTTATAGAGGGGTTTTCATCTATATCAGCCCGATGACCAGGTTGACCTAGAAGGGTGCCCAATTTAGGTGGTCGGACGTGTGCAAGGAGAGCTTTCAGAAGCTCAAGATAGCTTTGACTATGGTACCAGTGTTATTCTGGGCCATATACAATATATTGTGACATATCGCAGGTTGGATATGGTGTGGTATTGATGTAGATGGCAAGGTTATTGCATATGTTTCGTGGCAGTTGAAGATTCACGAGATGAATTATCCAGTTCATGATTTGGACCTAGTAGGCATTGTTCTTGCGCTGGAGATTTGGAGGCATTATCTATGTGGCGTATCGTGTGAGGTGTTCACGAATCATAAGAGTTTGCAGTATTTGTTCAAGAAGAAGGAGCTAAACTTGAGGTAGAGAAGGTGGTTGGAGCTATTGAAAGGCTATGTATCACTATCTTGTTTCATCCCAAGAAGGACAATGTGTTGTCCGATGCTTTGAATAGGAAGTCAGCCACTATGGACAACCTTGAATATAATCCGATTGGTAAGAGGCTGCTTTCTTTTTATGTTCATACTTTGGACAAGCAGTTTGTGTGGTTGGATGTTTTTAAGCCCAGTCATGTTCTACCTTGCATAGTCACTCGGTCTTTACTAATTGAGCATATAAGAGATCGGAAATATGATGAACCTCATTTGCTGGTACTTGGGGACACAGTGCGGCACGGTGGTGCCAAGCAGATTATAGCTGTAGATCATAGAGTTTTAAGAATGCAGAGTCGTGTTTGTGTGCCTAATATGGATGGACTTCATGAGTTGATTCTAGAGAAAGACCATAGTTCTTTGAATCCTATCCATCCAGGCACCGGTAAGATGTATCAGGATTTCTGGCAGCCTTACTGCTGGAGGATAATCAAGAAGGATATTTTACATATGTAGCTTGGTGTTTGAATTGTCAACAAGTAAAGTACGAGCATTAGAGACCTAGTGGTTTGCTTCAGAAGATTTAGATTCCTGAGTGGAAGTGGGAGCGTATCACTATGGACTTTGTTTTTGGACTCCCACAGACTAAGAGGAAGTTTGACGCAGTAAGGGTTATTGTGGACAGGCTGACTAAGTTAGCGTATTTCATTTATGTGGAAATTTCCTATTCTTAGGAGTGGTTGGCAGAGATCTGTATCTGTGAGATCGTTCGTCTTCATGAAGTGCCGGTGTCTATCATTTCTTATCAAGGTATGCAGTTTACCTCACATTTTTGGAGGTCATTTCGATGTTAGTTTGTTACGGAGGTCGAGTTGAGAACAGCATTTCATCATCAGACGGACGAATAGTTCGAGCGTACTATTAAAATTTTGGAGGATATACTCCGAGCATGTGTAATTTACATTGGAGGTTCTTGGGATGAGTTCTTGCAGTTAGTGGAGTTTGCCTACAACAACAGCTACTAGTCGAGCATTTAGATGGCCCCATATGATGCATTATATGGTAGACGGTGTCGATCACCAATTGAGTGGTTTTAGCCGGGGGAGGCTTGGTTGTTAGGTACGGATTTTGTACAGGACGCCTTGGATAAGGTTAATATCATTCAGGATAGACTTCGTACATCTCAGTCCATGAAAAAGTGTTATGCCAACCGTAAGTTTCGTGATGTGGCCTCCATGGTCGGGGAGCGAGTGCTGCTTTGGATGTCGCCGATGAAAGGCGTGATGAGAATTGAGAAGAAGGGCAAGTAAATCCCTAGGTTCATTGGACCTTTTGAGATCCTTGATCGAGTGGAAGAGGTGGCTTACAGACTTGCGTTGCCACCAGGAATATCAGTTGTGCATCTAGTGCTTCATGTGTCCATGCTTTGGAAGTATCATGACGATCAATCCCACGTGTTAGACTTCAACACTGTCCAGTTAGACGTGGATTTGACCTATGAGGAGGAGCCGAAAGCTATTTTGGACCGGCAGGTTCGGCAGTTGAGATAGAAGAGTTATTGTCGGTTCGTGTGCGATAGTAAGGGCATCCTTTTTAGGCAACTACCTAGGAGTCTGAGTCCAATATGCAACTTCATATTCTGGGGCTTTGAAAACCTCCTTTTGTCTCTCCTCGTTTTACATGCGGAGTCTGGTCGCGATGCCAAAAAGCTTTTGTGTGAAATATTTAAGAAATAATAATTTTTGACTTAAAATGACAATTTTAGATGATTTCTTTCAATATTTTGGGTAAACAGACATTCACCCTAGAGTTTACATTCTACCGTCTCGGGAAATTTTGGTGGTAATCAAGCCCGGAGCGGGTTCTGTCTACATCATTTAGACTGACCCGGAGCAGTATTCCGACTGTCTTAGAGATTCCATAGTAATGGTGGGACTTTGGAATATGCACGGAATCAAATTTGGAGGTTCTTAGCCCGAGAAATGAATTTTTAAAGAAAGTTATTTAACTGAAAATATAAAGGTGCGTCGAAAATTAATAAGGCTTGTTCTTGTTGGTATCGGGATGATATTTTGATTTCGGAGCCCGGTATATGTCTTTTATGATATTTAGACATTATCTGAGAAATTTTATGTAAAACAGAGGTGATTTGATGTAATTTGGGCATTTGGTTGTAAAGTTAGAAATTTTGAACTATCTTTAAAATTTAATGAGCTTTGGTGTTGAATTCATAGTTCTACATGTTATTTTGCCTATTTGATCGCGCAAGCGAGTTCATATGATGTTGTAAGACTTGTGTGCATGTTTAGTTCAGAGTCCCGAGGCTCGGGTGAGTTTTGGATAGGTCACAGAGTGAGTTTAGACTTAGAAAATTTTGAATTTGATCTAGTATTTGTTGCATACCTTGCGAGATCAGGCTTCGAATTTGAGTGCTTCACAGTATTGACAATTGCAAGGGTTTTATCACTTGCAATAAAGGCAGCAAAGTTCACATTTGTGAACAAACCTTCACATTTTCAAAGTCATCAGGGAGGGGTAACCTTTGCAATTGTAACCAAAGGTTCGCAATTGCGACCGTAGCAGGCATGCAACAGGTTCTCATGCGTGACGTGTGCCTTGCATTTGTGGGCTTCACAATTGCGACATCTGCAACTGTTCAAAATAAAACTTGGACGATATTTTCACCCATTTTTCACATCTCTCAAATCCTAAAACCCTAGAGGCGATTCTCCAAAAATCAAATCTTCCCCAAATCTTTGGTATGTGATCCAAATCCACTTTCATTCACTTTTCCATTATATTTCATGAATTTCAAACCATAAATCTAAGATTTATATGGTAAAAATTGGGGGTTTGGGTAGAATTAGGGGTGTTTATAAAGTGGATATTTGGACCTCAATTTGAGGTCAGATTCCAAAATCAATTGTGTAACCGGACTCGGGGGTGAATAGTTAATCGGTTTTTGACCAGAATTTTTCTAATTTGGACAGAGCATGCCTGGAGTCAGGTTTTTGACTTTTTGGAAAAAATATTAGAAAACCTATAACTATGCATTTGAGTTGAGTTATTTAGCATTTATTGATGTTATTAAGTTAAATATCACTATATACGAGTGAATTGGTTGTGGAATCTAGAGGTAAAGCGATGATTGAGCTTTCAAATACATGTTGCCTTGAGGTAAGTGTTTGGTCTAAACGTGACTTGAAGTATTAGGGATTCTCGACTTATTTTCTTTGTTAAATTTCATATATGTGGCGTATTGGTGTGGTGACAAGTACTTATGCGCCACGAAATCATCATTTTTGCATGTTCCATTCCCCGTTTCCCTATATATTGCTCTCCCGTCTTAATTGCTACTTGCTCATAAATGTTCCTATGCCAAATTTCTTCATATTAACTGTTGTTTTCTTTATTGAAGTATTTATTTGTTTCATGATTTTGTTTTATTACCCTTTTGGTTTGTATTGGTTTATTGGTGCTTCGTGGGATACCTTGGTTGGTCACGTTGTGTAGTCTTAACTGTTGAAGTTTTATAATTGTAGTGATATTTCACTATGCAGATTGAGGTATAAGTGTTGTGGAGGATTTTAGTTAACTTGTGAAACACATGTCTTTATCTTTGTGATTGGAGCTGGTATATATTGGGATCGAGTTGCATGTCGCAAAATGAGGAATAAAGGAGAATGGGATTGTCCGGTGGGAACGGGTTGCACGCTCCTACGAGGAGTACCAAGGTTGGACATGTGGGATCGGGTTGCGCACCGTAACATGAGGAATAAGAGTGATATGAGTTGAAGAGTAATAAGGGGACTGATAGGTATCGAGATGCACGTTGCATCAGTTATTGTTTTAGCATTCATTTCTATTGAAGTTTATTATTAGGATATTGAAACTCCCTAAGGTTTGGTTGTAGCTGAGTATTGGTAGAGCGGCTAGTGTCTATATTCATCTAATGCAGGGTTCTGTTATATTTCATTCTGTATTTCCTTTCCGTTTTTAGTATAAATTGTTGCAGGCTATATATGTTATGATGCCCCGCCATAGCCTCGTCACTATTTCGTCGAGGTTAGGCTCGGCACTTACCAATATATGGGTCGGTTGTACTGATACTGCATTTCTTGTGCAGATTTTGGAGCTAGTGGCTAATCAAGAGTTTGGTTATTGTTGCTGCATTCCGGAGACCCAAGGTAGTCCTGCAGGCGTCCGCAGGTCCTGGCGTCCCCTTCTATCTTACTTTATTTTTGTTTTATCTACTTTCAAGACAGACGTAAACTTTTCGTTCAAACCATTAATTGAAGTATTCGTAGACTGTTCGTGAGTTGTGACACCAGCTCTAGGTGAAATTTATTACGGGTTTTTGTTATTAGCATGAAATTGTTACGTCCTGCAATATTACGTCAATAATACATCCCGCATTATTATGTTACGACGATGTTGCACTCTGCAGTATTTTGCATTGACTTTGTTGTAAGGTTATTGACATCAGTCCAAGAAAATAGATTATTTGGGAAGTATAAGGATTATGCTATTTCACTAGTGATTAGTAAATTTATGAAGATGAAAGGGGGAGCAAGTCTAAGAAAATAAATTTTTTGTCAAAGTTTGGCATGTTGTGATAAAATACGCCCCGACCTAAATACCCTATATTTATGGACTAGTGCCACACAAGGTACTACATAGCCATGATAATGAGGTATACAAGGTATGTTAAAAGAAAGTAGTATTTAGTTAAGTTGAGATAATTTTTAAATTATACAGGTAATTGATTAACTATCGGGCAGTGCCAGCTCTATAATGTATACGGGTAAGGCAAGTGCCTTAGGCCCCCAATTATAGGAGGCTCCATATTTTAGGAATACTATATATTTTATAGGTTTATAAATTTTTTTTAGAAAATAATATATAATATAATTTTTAACTTTTCATATATAAAAAAAAAGAATAGCTTTTAATATATTAAAACGTAAAGCTTAAAATAGTACTAAAAAAGTAGTTGTCGCTTGGATTTGATTTACCAATTCTACTTTTTGCTCTTCTACCCAAATAATTCCAAGACCCAATCCAACATTTAAATTTTATTTCATTCTTCATATACCTTACAGGAGGATGAGACACATTGACATACCTTCTTCATTCTTTTTTATTCATGCTCATCTTCTTTCTATTAGATTTCTTTCTTTCTCCTAGACTCCAACAAGCCAACAACTAGATAATTTGGAATCAAAGTCTTCAAACTTCTGGAATCAGTTAGTCGGACAATATTATTCTAACTTTCTAGTATTATTTTTATTTTTTATTTTTTATTTTAGTAATTTTACTATGTACATATTATTAAATTATTTTAGAATATAAATATGTCTACAAGAAAATATGAATCCGAATTTACCAACAAGGGCTGCGGTGGAGTGGTAAGTACTCCTTCATCCTTAACAATAGGTCTCGAGTTCGAGCCCTAGGTATGGAGTTGCCTTTGTTAGGGAGCGCTTTACCCCCTTTATGGGATTTCCCGGCGCGAATCCGGATTTAATCGGGCCCCAATGTGAAACCGAACACAGGGTGGGAAGCAAAAAAAAAAGAATCCAAATTTTCAAAAATCCAAAAGAAAAGTTAAGAATTTAATAAAATCTCATAAAAGAGCTCTTGGGAATTTTTTGACAAATAATAAAAAAACTAAATCGCAAAATGTAGGATAATATTTTGAAGATGAACAAGTCACTAACTTTGAGTCAGATGATAACAAAATTCAAATTAAAATAGAGGTCTATGAGAAATCTGATGAAGATATAAATTTTAGCCTTAGGCCCCATATTAAATTTTGGTCTTAGACCCCATATAAGCTGGAGTTGCCCCTGCTATCGAATAACTGAATACTAGCTAATTATTAGAAATAAGTAGGTAAATATCAAAACACTCCCACGTGTTAGCACCCACTTAAAGCATAGGTATGACTCTTAAGTCGTGAGAATAGGTGGCAAGGTTGAAAATCATTTGGAGGATATATTTGAATGGATTTGTGTGTATCAAGATAGTTACGGTAAGTGTTTTCGTTCTAGTGTGGTTTTAATTGTTAATTCTTTCCATCATTCTCATTTCAATATAAAGCTATCTCTTTAGTTTGTAATAGGCAGTATACTTACAAGAATTTCATTAGTAATAAAAGGACTAGTAAGTTGTACTGTGTGGATTTTATCGGAGCTATACAATGTTCTATTAGTATGGCTTTCAATGATTGTTTACTTGTTTTACCTCATTTTATGCCCTTCGCTTTCTGGCCAAGTTTTCACCGTAAAACGAGAAAGGGGATACATGACCTGTAGGGGTTGGGTGCGGAGATTAAACAAGAGGGCAAAGCTAGACTTTCACGGATATCCGGATATAATGGTGGTTGTTCTTCCCATCTTTACTTTGTGGTGTTGCCTACAGTAATTGTAATTGGGGCGTTGGTAGCTGAGAGGAAAATATTCCAAGATCATCTTCGACCTCTTTCTGCAAAAAAAGAAAAAGAAGGAATATGATTATTTGTTGACAAATAAGGTATCTGCATCTACTCACGATAGAATCAGTTACTTCCTATTTACGATAATAAAAGTGTCCATTGCAATCTTTTTCAGAAATATTATATGGAATATTTTTACTTCAATCCGCTGCTACATGTGAGAATTGTTTCAAGTATATTATGATTGTCCATTCTATTCTTTTGGCACGATCCATACGATACGAACAAAACGTGCAAATGCACAAGTTCCATAAATGAATTTATTCATATAAGTATTAGAAGTGCTTATGTTCTTGAATCTCCATATGTCTTATTAATCCGTTGTCTGTTCATGGGTCTCAGAAAATACGTAAAATAATGCTATATATTAATTAGAGGTGTAATGTTCTTGACGTATCGAGAGATTTTGTTATCATATTTTATATGCATTTCATGCATTTATACATGTACATTGACCCATGGCTCAGACGGTTTTATATACGCATATATATTTATGTGTGTGTGTGTATATATATATATATGGGTGATATGGGAAAAGGTTATGGCGCTATATACGTACCACCAACTGATCAACTGGTATGTGATGATGATGTTGCCCGCATTGGCTGAAATATGATTCCAACGGCATTATATATGCGTATATATGTATTTACTCAAATAGCGTTATATACACATATATACGTATGTATTCAAATGGCTTTATATACGCGTATATGTATATGTATGTATATATATATATGTATATGGATATGGCAAAGGTTATGGCGTTATATGCGCACCACCACCTGATCAGCTGGTATATGGTGCCTACAGTGGCCGATATGATATGATGGGATGCCTTCAGAGGCTGATGATGTTATGAAACATGTACCTATACGCGACATAAAATTCATACGCATATTCATGACACTGAAAGTAATTTATGATTTACAAAGTTATTCAGACTTACAGCTTGAGTCATGTACTTTATACTTCTTCCATGTCTCTTATGTATTTATTTATGTGCCTTACATACTCGGTACATTATTCGTACTGACATCCCTTTTTTCTAAGGACGCTGCGTTTTATGCCCGTAGGTTTCGATAGACCGTTCGAGAGACCTCCAAGTAGGCTATCTGCTCAATGGAAGATGTTGGTGCGCTCCATTTGCTTCGGAGTTGCTCGTTTAGTTAGTATGATTTCGATGTGTAATATTTGTATGACGAGACTCTGTCCCGGCCTTTATGACATATATGTACTTTTAGAGACTTGTAGACATATGTCGTGTACATGGAAGATTGTAGGGCCTTGCCGGTCTATGTTTTGAGTTTATAATGAATCATGTTGACCTATTTGGCTCGTATATCATGTGTATATATGATAATGTAATGATAAAGATATGTTACAATTGGTGCTCGGTTGTGTAAGGTAAGGTACCGGGTACCCGTCGCGGTCTATCGGTTTGGGTCGTGACAAAAGTGGTATCGGAGCAGTTCTGTCATAGGGAGTCTACAAGTCGTGTCTAGTAGTGTCTTGTTTATGGATGTATCATGCACCACACTTATAAAGATGAAGCTACAGGGTATTTAAGATTGTCACTCTTTCTTCTTACTCTAGATCATGTGGTGATCTCAATCATAGGAATTCAAATTCTTAAATCCTATTCGTAATAAGACGGTACCCATATTCGAAAAGAAGGTTGGAAAGAGATATTGTTGTGGAAAAGCTAAGTCAGAAGAATTAGATTTTTGTATGACACCTACGATAAGTAAATATAAAGTCGTTGTAGATCATGGGTATATTTAAAGGTGTAAGCTTCCTGTTAAGACTTAAGGCAAAAATGCCTATCCATGGTGAAGGACAATGAGATATTAAGAAGATAAGTACAAGTTTCCACAAGTAAAGGGAGCAAGAATAAAAAGGATACGTGATACCAAGTTAATGAAGGTTAACATCGTTTATAATTGAGGCAGGGGAACATAAAATTTTTGCATTATATTCAATAGTAACAGAGATATATACAATTGGCTGCACCCTTTCCAGATATGCCTTTTGGGGGTTAACAAAAGTAATATGAGAAGATATGATGGATGAATTGTTTGCGTCAGTTGACATTTTTGAAAGATATTACAAATATGTTAGTAGATCTCCTTATAGAACACCAGATGGTGCACTCTGAAATAGTGCAGCCAGATATGAGTATTACAAAGACATGCACTATAAGTTTTGAAGGGATAAATATTACCTTAGTGTGGCTCGCGTCCCTAGTAAAGCGAGAATGTTACAGTAATTTAAAGAGCCATTGAATAGAGCAAATAGAAACTAAAATCAAAAGAATGTCTTGTTCATGTATTCAGAATAAAGTGATAGGCATAAATGTTAGCAGGATATAAGAAAAGAGTTAATGAAGCATGATACATGGATGAAGACGATAGATCAAAAGATGACAGTATTTCAAAATCTATAGTTAAATGAAGGAACAAATGTGAAGTGACAGGACTTAGGATCAAAAACAGATAGTACAGGCCATACAATCATGTCCTCATTCGGGAAATAAGTTCGCAACTCTAACATGGTTACCAAGAGGAAAAGTTAGACCCCAGAGCAATAGAGCTAGTATGGATTGGTGAACAAGATAAACTAAGCATGAATTACGGACTGAGTGACTGATGATAGTCGACATCATAAGAACTTCAGATTTTTTTCGCTAATAATAGAATGGACAACAAAAGAAGATTCATGAGAAATTCAAAAAATGATCATTCAGGAAGACGCTTCCCTACAGCAAGCAATGTGAGCAAAGTTCAGCTTAAGAGATTTTATGTGCTAGTTTTACTAAATTTCAGTATCGTAAGTAAGGGATTCTACTATCCTTGGTACGGAAGGATTATCGCAAAGCGAGTAAGGGTCATCGATGATGTGGAAGAAAGCCAAAGATGAAAAGGTGAAACATCTATAGACAGGTCGTCGTAGCTTAAACTCTTAGTACACCCCTAAAAGGGAAATATGGAGTGACGTGGCATTAAGTCACAATTAAGTAGTTCTAGTGACTATGGAATAGTAAAGGAAGAATGCGATAAATGAAAGAGGAATGATATAGCACTTATCCAAATCTTATAGATGCGCTACGATTCAAGAATATTGTCCAAGCACGACGTCAAGGGGATAGAGTAAAAGTTCATGCCCGAGCTGTTACTAATAAATAAGGGGTCGGTACGAAACGTAAGTTAAGACAAAGAAAATAACCCAAGAAAGATTAAAATATTGATATGAGAATGGGCCAACGAGTAGTTAGTAATTGGTCAGGAAGATCCCACTTATGGCTAAAGTGGAGGTTACAGACGAGTCATCAGATCGTGTAAGATAACTATAATAGAACCCAACATGGAGAATTAAGCCTCGATGAATATCATTATAATACTTGAGTAATATTCAAATAGGAGTTGGAATACTTAAGGTACCGTATGAGTGTTGCAGAAATAAAAAATAGTTCCACTAGGAAGACAGCGGAAACTTAGTTCAGAAACATTCGTACGAGCAAAAGGGTATGGTGGTAAGTAACTAAGGATAGTTACAAGTGAGCACGAACATCAAAAATTCTATCAGAAATACGATATAATAAGCTTACATCTTTACAAGAGTTAGAGGGCCTTCCCTAAGTACTACAATGAAATTCTAGCCAAGATATAAGGATGAAGGCTTCAACCTCAGTACAATAACCTAAAAAGGGAAATGGTCGTATGACAACAGTCTCAAAAGAACATTGTATGCACTCTCTAAGAAAGTGGCACCTACAATGGCTAATTAACAGGGAGTAAACTCAAAAGAGATATTCAGAATCATATAAGTTGTATGGAATTTCAATATATATGGGCATTAAGATAAGCTAAGTATGGACGTAGCAAGGGGAAGAAAGATCGGAAAAAGTAATAGCTTACGTTGAAAGAAAACTATGATGGAATGGAAGAATTATTCGATCAATGATCCAGAGTTAGTACGGTGCGGATACTCTCAAGATTTTGGAGCATTATCTAGGAAGCATATTTGTTGACAATCATACAGCTACAGAAGGCTCTGGTATAACTTAAAAGAAAGAATTAAGCCAAGGGCATAGACAAAGGATTGAATTGTTAGAAGATTGTATCATAGATATTCCATAACGCCCATGAAAGGCTAAGAAAATAACTTATATCATCAGCCACAGATCGAAAGATAGCTTAATCATATGTAAAGGCTAATTAGAAGGAAGAGGAAACTAAAAAATTACATCATCCAAGTAAATCAAAAGTCTGATTACTAGACCTAGAAAAATTATATAAGTTGTGCTTGAGAACATGATAAAATTACTCTAAATATCAGATATTAAAGAGAAATAACAAAACTACCATAATCTTAATGGCTCTGCAAGGAAGCTAGTTAGAAGAAGTACCAGCATCAAAAGAAATCAGTACGAAGCTCCCACCAGATTTTGTATGTATTAGAGGTACGAGTATTATAATAAAGATTCAAGTTATGGACGTGAATTACACCTAGGTCGAAGGGAGGTCACAAAAGAGATGGAAGATACAATGTGATATTTTAAGCTAAGAAGGTAAAGGTGAACATCGTATGAGATACTCAAATGCAGAATATATGAATAGTCCATACTCCGGATAGAAGGCTAAAAGTGCTGGGATTCAATATCCAGGAATGATAGAGGCATAGTCAATGGAATATCTCATAGCCTATGGCTTCTAGGTATTGAGGAGGATAAATAAGACTGTAAAGAACAATTAGAGATGATGTGATGTCTCACTTGATGGTTCAGAATAACATAAGAAAATCTATGATGCAAGTAAGTTGAAAGGTTGAAAGTAATATAAATAGAGTTCTGTAGGTCCCAAGACATTGTATGGTTAAGTGACAAGATTCTACAAGGCAAGAGTATGGATTAGAAAGGGAGAGTAAAAAGGTAACGAAAACGGATAAGTCCTCAATATTAAGCCCATGAAAACAAGAAGAGGAAATGGTTTTTCTAAATTATACAAAGCTCACTATAGCCGAAATTAACTCAAAGGAGTCTAAGACTAATAGTATTTAGAATGCCACCCTGGTAATAGAATGAAGGTGTAATTGTGATAGATAAAAATAATGTTTGGACGTTTGATTGAGTAATGATTCAACGATAAAAAATGGATCTTATGAATTGGACAAGATTAAAATACCCACGCAAGATGAATCGCATTGGAATATTGTGAGGTATGGTTATGGAAGCGGTGTATTGCCCCAGGTGGATCAATTTAAGCATTACAGACGTTCCACGATAAAATGTGAATCCTAGCAGCAATATTACATAAAAGGTTAAGTTATCAATGGTATATTGTAAATCAACATTGAGGTAAATCCACAATGGATGGACAAAAGCTACAAAGTATGAGATAACATGAGGTCGTCATTCTAACGATGAAAAATAATAAGGAAGCATTAAAGGACTTAAATTTATACATATGAAATGAGCAACGAGAGTAACTGGGAGCTTGGTAAGCATACCTTAGTAAAGATAGATTGAAGTAAGAAAAATTATTGTATAGTATAACCCATGGAAATGCAGTAAATTCATATGAATGGATAGCAAGATCTATGCAATAAGAAATGTCCATATTTGCAAGTTCTATAAAGTATCGAGCAGATAACCTCAGTATCCCTATAGAGGCCTAGAGAGGCATCTTATTAAGACTTGTATATACAAAGTAAGGCTTACAGATTGACTAAAAGATAAAAGGAAAAAAGGAAAGATGAATCACATAAGTGCACCTACAAAGCAAGGGCCATACAGGCTGCATGACAGGAGGTAACAAAAAGATGCAAGATTAGGAAGATTCCGACCACGGGTCATGATATGAGCAAAAAGACTAAATAGGATAATACTCTAGACTTTAGATTTATTCACAGAGCAACTGGTTAAATGGAAAGAAGAGTACTAAGGGTTTCACATGAGCTATAAGTTACGAGAATGATAAGAACATCAGTCAACATTCGAGGACGAATGTTCCAAAGGGGGGATTTTATGTTGCGCCCCTGCAATATTATATCAATAATGCGTCCCGCACTATTATATTACGACGATGTTGCACTCTGCACTATTTTACGTTGAATTTGTCGTAAGGTAATTGACATCAGTCCAAGAAAAAAGATTATTTGGGGATTATAAGGATTATGCTATTTCACAAGTGATTAGTAAATTCATGAAGATGAAATAGGAGCAAGCCTAAAAAAGTGAATTTTTTGTCAAAGTTTGGCATGTTGGGATAAAATACCCTCTGAGCTAAACTATCCGGTATTTATGGACTAGTACCATATAAGGTACTACATATTTATAATAGTAAGGTATACAAAATATGTTAAAAGAGAGTAGTATTTAATTAAGTTGTGAGAATTTTTAAATTTTACTGATAATTGATTAACTATCGGGTAACGGAACACTAGATAATTACCTAATTAGCAGATAAATATCAAAACACTCCCACATGTTAGCACCCACTAAAAGCATAGGTATGACTCTTTAAGTCATGAGAATAGGTGGCAAGGTTAAAAATCATTTGGAGGATATATTTAACTGGATTTGTGTGTATCAAGATAGTTACGGTAAGTCTTTTCATTCTAGTGTCCTTTTAATTATTAATTCTTTCCATCATTCTCATTTCAATATGAAGCTATCTCTTTAGTTTGTAATAGGCAGTATACTTGCAAGAATTTCATTAGTAATATCTCTTTAGTTTGTCAAATTCAATCCGTTAGTTACGTCTTTTCGCAAAAGAAAATTATTTTAGGTAAGTTAAAGCTATCCCTTTTATGCTTTTGGCATAATTCATATGATACAAATAAAATATAAAAATGCATAAGTTCTATAAATGACTTTATTCATAAAAATATTAGAAGTGCGTAGGTTCTTGAATCTCCATATGTCTTATTATTCCATTGTCTGTTCATGGGTCTCAGAAAATACATAAAATAATGTTATGTATTAATCAGAGGTATAATGATCTTATGACGTATCGAGAGATTTTTTATCATATTTCATATGCATTTCATGCATTTATACATGTACATTGACCAATGACTCATACGACGTTATATATATATATATATATATATATATATATATATATATATATATATATATATATATATATATATATATATATATATATATATATATATATATATATATATATATATGTATATATATATATGTATATATATATATGTATATATATATATGTATATATATATATGTATATATATATGTATATATATATATATATGTATATATATATATATATATGTATATATATGTGTGTGTGTGTGTGTGTGTGTGTGTGTGTGTGTGGGAAAAGGTTACGGTATTATATACGCACCACCACCTGACCAACTGGTATATGATGATGATGTTGCCCACAGTGGCTGAAATATGATTCAAACGGCGTTATATACGCGTATATATGTATGTACTCAAATGGCATTAAATACGCATATATGTATATGTATGTATTCAAATGGAGTTATATATACGTTTATATATATGTATATATATATATATATGTATATATATGTATATGGGATATGGGAAAGGTTATGGCGTTATGTACGCATATAACCACCTGATCAGCTGGTATATGATGATAATTTTGCCCACAGTGGCCCATATGATATGATGGGATGCCCTCAGAGGCTGATGATGTTATGAAACATGTACCTATGCACGACATGAGATTCATACGCATATGCATGGCGCTAAAAGTAATTTATGATTTACAAAGTTATTCAGACTTACAGCTTGAGTCATATACTCTGTATTATTTCCATGTCTCTTATGTATTTGTTTATGTGCCTTACATAGTAGGTACATTATTTGTACTAACATTCCTTTTGCCTGAGACGCTGCGTTTCATGCCCACAGGTCCCGGTAAACAGGTTAAGAGCCCTCCAAGTTGGCTATCTGCTCAACGAAAGATGTTAGTGCGCTCCTATTATTTCGGAGTTGCTCGTTTAGTTAGTATAATTTTGACATGTAATGTTTGGTATGGCGGGACTCTGTCCCGACCTTTATGATATTTATGTACTCTTAGGTGCTTGAATAAATATGTCATTTACATGAAAGATTATAGGGCCTTGTCGGCCTATGTTTTGATTTTATAAAGAATCATGTTGGACAATTAGGCCCGTATGTCATGTGTATATGATGATATAATAAAAAATATATGTTACGTTTGTGCTTGGTTGAGTAAGGTACCGTGTATCTATCGTGTCCAATAGGTTTGGATCGTGAGAAAGATAGTCTTATAAATTGTGTTCTTCCGCATTTATTTTCGTTGATTCACTTTTTTCAAGTTTATTATTAAAATATAAAGGAAAAGGTGAAACATTCTGTAATACTATCTTCACTAGAGAGTACAATGTTTGGCTCCATCACGGTTCCGACGGTGGGATATTTGGGTCATGACAGAAACGATTTTACCCTATGCAGATACTCCCCCTTCTTTCCGGTGACACATCTTTGTATCATCGGCAAGTTGGTGAAGATACCTTTGTGTGGGAAATCTTTTAATCTCCTTTAAAAAGTTTCTGACGCTTGATTAGACGCACTTCTCTCCGTATTTAATGCCTCAAACACACGTCTTTCCACGATTTAGCAATACTTTTGCCAGTTCTCGAGGTAATCATGCCAAGATTTTATCCACCTATTCTTTTACTTATACGCCTCAATTTATTCTTTTACACTTCATAATATTTTAAGCACTCACAATTTCTCTTACTCAACTCTTTCTTGCTTTCATTGTTCCTTATCCTTTTTAATTCTTACTTCATTCTACTAACCATGGCCTTATCCTCCAAGAACTTAAGCTCTTCAAAAAAACAGAGAAATCACCGATGATGTTTTCCCTCCGATGAATACCATTATTCCTAGAGGGCTCAGTACATTCAAGGACTTTGAAGAAAAGTTTCATTATAATAACTCTCACACATGTGTTGTTGGTGTGTACCCTTCTTTTATCCATCCTTCTAGCATTCCTGTTGTGAAGGGGGACTGTGGATTCTATGATTTGAACATCATCGCTCAAGATCTGGCAGAGTGAGTAACCTTCCCCGAGAAGGATTTTACATACGTTTGCACGTATCTCTTCATTTTGGGTCCATTCTAATTAAACGGGGGACTTGACCCTTAATCTTGGAGTTTTCCTACTGGTATCAAGTCTGCTTACCACAGGTAAGCCCATCTGTGTGGAAAATGATAGACCGTCTACGGCAGTATGCCAAGAGACAGGGGAGGACCTCTCTTTGGCCTACATGATAAATCTTTACTCCCCCAAGATCTTTCATGAGGGAGTAATAAACTTCGACAAACATGGTCACCATGCTTTCCTCACCAGTATGGATGACGACAACGATCGTGAATAGATGGAGCATTTCATTGTAGTTGCCACCAAGGAATTCATCTTGTCTACAACTCAATCTTTCTCTGATTCATGGACTCGTACACGTAAGTTCAACGAGTGTCTTTTCCATGATTAAAGGTTGTCGCATGTTGTTATTGATCCTTCTCTCTTCACTATTTAAAAAACTCGGTGGGCACCATCAAGGGTTGAAGGCTTGGACTAGTGGGTCCAAAAGATTTTGTATATTACCATGCTTTAGAACCAGTAGTGGAAAGAAACGACCCTCAAATAAGCATTGAAGGAAAAAAATCATGGTAAGTTCATTCTCGAATTAATCGTTTTTTTATCTAACGTATAAGAAAATTGGCTAACTTTTCTTTCCATTAAATTCAGGTCTTCTGCAGGGATCTGTACCATCCCCGAGAACGATGTTTTGGCTGGTCCCAAAGAGGCAGCAAGGTTGATGCAGGAGTCCTTCACCCGAACATGCGGCATCAGATATGCTTCTGCTGCAGGTCCTTCCTCCCATAGTACTCGATCGGAGAACAAGAAACAAAACAACCAATGTTCCTCTACGATCGTGAGGCAAAAATAAAAAGGTGAAGAATGTCGCGCCCCAGCCATCCGCAATCACAGTGGTGATTGATGATAAGAGGAAGCCATTAATGAAAGGGCTTCCCTGCCGAGAAGAAAACAACATCCTTCAGCTCAAAATATTTCTCGATCTCAAGAGCTTATAATCCCAACCGAGGAAGATTTCCAAGCGCTCTGGGAAAGTATGACCTAGTGGAGAATGTCAATTCTCCCTTTTAAGTCCCATTTGCTGCTCTCGCTACCATAAGGCTGAGTACCACGTCTTTTCCGTCTTTGGTTGATGAGAAACCTATAACCAGCACTGCCTTTGTTGCACTTAATCCTCATCCCATAACAACTACGGCTCTTTTCACGCCAATCATGCCTTCATCACAAGCACCTGCTACATCAACCCCACTGGCCGTCGACACCCGAGAGGAAGATGTCCTTCCTCCCTAGTCCCCAGACCATGGAAATTTAGGGCGTAACTATTTTTCCCCTTCTTCGGATCCTCAGAGAAGGAGGAGAAGTGTATCCCTCTCAGTAAGTGCGGTAAGTTATAATGTACCTTCCCTTAAGGATTATTTGACAAATTTCATGAATTCTAAAGTTTGCTAAAGTTAACTAAATGTTGGTTTGGGGTTCTTAGATCGATCGAACCTTATCATCCATTTTTATTACGTTACAAAATACTATGTGCTATCTTATAGTATCGTATTTTCAAAACTTGTATTGTTTGTTATTTTATAACTTTTATGGTATGATAGCGCATTGAACCATATTTTTTGTATTAATATGAATCGAATGGTTATGGCAAAGGTTGAAACTCATTATCTTTCGATTTTTAACTTATTGTTATACTATCAAAGTTATCAGTTTATCAAGCCAAAAGGACTTAATCATATCAAAGTATAGAATTGAGTTATGAGTCACGTCCTTAGTCTTAAACCAAGTGCATGTGCGAAACATGGCAACTCGCTCATGATCTTTTACAACTTGCTCACTTTCTTGCTAGGCCAATTCAGCCTTACAACACTCAAGATTGCTAAGAGAATAGAAGAAAGAACAATAGAATTATTAAAGGAAGCTTTGTATTAGAGAGAACTTGAATTGTTTGCTTGATGAATTACAAATGAATGGCTCCCTTTATATATTACTCTCCTAGGGGCTACTGTGTAAATATTATTTATTACACAAGTCCTTGATATTTACAAGATAAGGGCTTTCTCTAGAATTCTTAACAAGCCTAGAAGATTCCAAGGACTTTCCTAGCAAATCTATAAGGATGTAGGTTCTTCCTAAGGAAATGTCCATATTTCGCTAGAATCTTCTTACAAATTCTAGCATTCTTCTTATGTAAGCTTCAACATGCCATTAATATATTCCAAATGGTGCCTATGTGGCATGATGACATGGTGGGTCATCACACTCTCCCCCACCCAATATTGCAACGACTGCGGCGCAATGCTGCTGCATAAACTCTCGGATCTTGTTTTTGAATTACCACAAGTCTTCATATAGTTACCACGTGGCCTCCTCTGGTGATTGTCTTTTCCAATGAACGAGGAACATAGCGGTGGATTTGTTCCCTTGTTTTCTGCTGGCCTGGTAATCTATGATAGCCTCAATCTCCTGATCATGCGAGGCAGTGATAGTCATTGGCGCTCGACTTGATTGTCCCCTTCTTAGATCATCCTTATCTTTATGATACGGCTTAAGCATGTTGGCATGGAAGACATGGTAGATCTTAAGATACGATGTCATGTCAAGCTTGTTTGAGATCTTGCCTACCTTGGCGACGATTTTAAATGGCCCCTTATACTTGCGAATCAGATTTTGAGCATGCCCCGTAGTGCCTTAAACTGTCTTGGATTAAATTTCACCATGGCCATATCCCCAATTCTATAGTCTGTGGGATGCCATTTACGGTCCGCAAACTTCTTCAGTTTTTTAGCCGCCTTATCCAAGTAGGACTTAGCTGTGTCGAGCTGTTTTTCCCATCCTTTGGCCATATGATAAGCCCCTAAACACTTTCCCTTGAATGCGGCTGGTAATGAATGTGGAGTTTGCGTTTCTTGGCTTGTGGCTAGCTCAAATGGTGTCTGCCCCGTGGACTCGCTCTGCTGCAACTTATAAGAATTGGGCGATGTCTAGGAGTCTTGCCCAATCATTCTGATGCGCGCTTACATAATGCCTCAAGTAGAATTCTAGTATGGCATTGACCCGTTCCATTTGTCCATCTATCTGTAGGTGGAAACTAGTAGAAAAGTGCAGTTCCGTGCCAAGTATGTCAAACAACTCTTTCCAAAAGTTCCTAGTGAAGCGGGGGTCTCGATCCCTGATGATATGCCTTGGTAAGCCCCAATACTTTACCACATTCTTAAAGAATAGCTTGGAAGCTCCCTTAGTTGTGCAACCCGGTGAAGTGGGCATGAAGATGGCTTATTTGGAAAATCTAACCAATAGTACCATAACCATCAGACTTGGGTAGGCAAGTGATAAAGTCCATACTTACGCTGTCCCATAGACACTCTGCAGTTGGTAGGGGATCCAAAAGTCCTCCATGTTGTTGTTCAACCTTGTCCAGTTGACAGACAATACAAGTCTGCACATAGCACTCTATGTCATCTCGCATGCGTGGCCAATAGTAGACTGACTCAACCAAGGCCCTAGTGTGATGTTGACCTGGATGACCAGCCCACATTGTGTCATGACTCTCCCTTATGATCTGCCATCTAATGTCTCCAAACTTAGGCACATAGACCCGCCGACCTGTGGTAAGTAGTAGGCTATCTTCTGTCCAAAACCATCTCGTCTTGCCTTTGTTGGCTAACTCGATTAGTTGTTTGGCTGATGTATTATACTGTATGCCTTCTTTTATAGCATCCCGAATATCCCATCTTGCTAATGTGATTGCAGCAAGCTTTGTTTTCCTACTCAAGGCATCGACTACAATGTTACCTTTGCCCGGCTTATACTCCAGCACATAATCAAACTCGGCCAAGAAATCATGCCACCTAGCCTGCTTTGGTGTGACTTTCTTCTGTGTCTGAAAGTAGCTAATAGCCACATAATCACTCTTGAGCACGAACCTTGACCCGAGCAGATAATGTCTCCATATGCGAAGGCAATGCACAATAGCAGTCATTTCCTTCTTTTGCACCGTATAACACCACTCTGTCTCATTTAACTTATGGCTCTCAAATGTTATGGGATGCTTATCCTCCATCATGACACTACCAATGGCAATGTTTGAGGCAACTGTGTGCACCTCAAATGTCTTGGCAAAGTCACGTAATGCCAAGACTATCTCCTCTGTTACAGCTGCCTTAAGGCACTCAAACGCCTTTTGATAATGCTCTGTCCAAACCCATGGCTTGTTCTTCTATAGCAACTCAGTCAATGGTGTGGACTTTGCTAAGTATCCACTGATTGAACGACGATAGTAGTTAACAAGGATAAGGAAGGATCTCAACTCTGTTACCTTTGTAGGTGCCTCCCACTTCTGGGTAGTACGTACCTTAGCCTCGTCCATGTGTAGCTCTCCATTGCTAATGACATGGACCAAGAGGTGCAACTTTTATTGTGCAAACTCGCATTTCTCCCTCTTGATGTATAGCTCGTTTTCCCGCAACACTTGGAAAACCTTCCTTAAGTTCTCCATGTGTTCCTCCAAGGTGTTCTTTTAGATGACTATGTCATTTAGGTAGGCTACTATGAACTGATTAAGGTAAGGATGGAAAATCTTGTTCATAAAGGTGCAAAATGTGGCCAGTGCATTGGTTAAGCCAAAGGGCGTCACCAACCAATAAAAGGCTCTATATCTCGTCACACATATTATCTTTGGATCATCCCCTTCCGCAATGCGAACCTGGTAGTAGCCCTCTTAAAGATCCACTTTGGTGAAGTACTTGGCTAGCCAAAGTCTATCAAACATGTCAGCAATGCAAGGGATCAGGTACTTACTCTTCCTAGTGACCTTATTAAGTGCTCGGTAGTCTATGCACAAATGCAATGATTCATCCTTCTTCTTCTAGAACAATACTGGTGCGCCAAAAGGTGGCTTTGATGGGCGAATGTGACCAAAATCTACCATCTCCTTCAATTGTTTCTTGAGCTCCTCTAGCTCGAGAGGTTCCATACGATATGGGTAAAATACGGGTGGCTTAGCCCCTTGCTCCAACTCAATCTTGTAATCCATTTCTCGCATTGGCGGCAAGTGCTTAGGAAACTCCTCGGGCATGGCCTCTTTGTTTTTCTCAATCAACTTCTCTATGCAAGGTGGCACTATCTCTTGAAAATTCTTGTCTTCTTCTAGACTTTCGATGGTGGTCACAAATGTCGACTTCCCCTTCTTAATCCCCTTGACAACCTGCATAGCAGAGAGTTGTGCTTTGATTTGTTTGTGTGGCATAGTCACTGTAGGTACCATGCAATCTCCTTCTTTCTCCATAACCATGAGACATTGGACGTAGGGGTCGATCAAAGTATGACAATTTCTAAAGAACTCTCTCCCAGTATGATGTCGAAGATATCCATAGCGGTTACGGTAAAGTTTGTCATACCTTTCCAAGCTCCCAATTTGAAACCAACTCCATTAGCTACCCGCGAGCATTTTGAACTTCGGCATTCACGGTCTTGATATGAGAGTTGGTTGGAGCAAGCTACAATTCTAGTCTATTTGTGGCAGCCTCAGTTACAAAATTATGAGTTGCTTCAGTATCCACCATTGCACAAGAGGGCTTGTTGTTGATAGTGAGATCCATGTACTGATTTTCATTCTCGGTAGGTTGGAAGCTTGCTTTGTGACAGCACCACATAATTCGATCTTACCCAGTTGTGCGATTCCCGAACTCTCTCCTTGCGGCTGCTCCTTCCGTTCATGGACCACGGCACTGAGGCTCTTGATGTCAGGACAATTCTTGAAACCGTGCGGCCCTCCACATATGTAGCATACCTTCCTTTTGTCCTGTGCCTTCTTCACGGCGTAGCCCTATTGATCACTCGACTTTTTGGGATTTTTAGTATAGGAGTATTGTTTTTTATCTCCTTGTTGTTGCCACGGTCTCCCCCACCTTTGACATGGTTTACCTTTGACTCCTTGACATTTCCTTTGTCGTGCTTTTCATTCTTGAAATCCATCAATGATTCGGCCTCCACTATGGCTTGGTCTATATTAGTGACTTGTCGATGTTGCAACTCCTGCTTAGACCAATTTTGTAGCCCGTACATGAAGTGGAACAACAACTCATCATTGGTTAGAAAGGGGATTTGAAGCATAAGGGTAGTGAACTTTTTGACATTGTTATGTATGCTCCCTGTTTGCTTCAATTCCCTAAGCTTGTGCCTTACCTTGTACAAGACATTGTTTGGAAAGAATTGTTACTTGAACTCCACTTTCAACTGATCCCATATGCTAATAGTACGTAGACCTTTATCCACGTCGGTCATCTTCCTTCTCCACCATAGCATGGTAGTCTCTGAGAGGTACAATACTGCATTGTTGATCTTGGCCTCGTCATCCCTCACTTTGCTGTGCCTAAAGTAGTTCTTCAAGTGGCAAAGGAATTTTTCCACTTCTTGTGCATCACAAATACTTTTGAACACCGGGGGTTTGGGAGCCTCGATCCTGGCCTCCCTTTGTGAACACGTGATTTTTGCCCTATATGAATTACTCCCAGAAATTAAAAACAAAATAACTTCTTTTAGTGTTTGCCATTTTGTAGATTCTTTTGATATTTTCTGTTAATTGTTTGTATTTTTTGTGAATTTTAATTAATAAAAAATACAAAAATATGTGTGCATTTGCATTTAGGATTTTAATTTAACACAAAAACATTTAACAGAGAGGCTCTGGCGATTTTCTGGGGAACTAGAGAGAGAATCACGCTATTTTGCTACCATGGCCACACCGGTCGGCGGCCAGCCACCATCAATAGCTGGTCTCCCTCCCTTCAACACCACAACCAATCTTATTCATACTCCACAACCTTTAGATTACTCAAGCCATCTATCAAATAGACATTCTAAATAGAATGAGAGTCTGTCTTTCCTACCTTTCCAACCCCAATGATCTCACCTTTCCTTCCATTTCCAAATGATACATTGCCTCCTCTTAGGTTCTCAAGTGAAAGAAACTGGTCCTTGTTACAAGTCATATGTTTTGAGCAGCCACTATCCATGTACCAAATTTGGCTACTTCCTTTCACTTGGACTTGAAAAATGAAATCACGGGTTAGTCTTAGGAACCCAAACTAGATTGGGTCCCTTTCTATGGGCAAAAGGATAAATTATATTTTTCTTTGCCCACCCAAGCAGTTTGTGTTTTTCTTGAACAAAATCTTTGTTTCTTTGACTGGCCTTTTCTTTTGCTTACATTCCTTTTTGTAATGCCTAGTGTGTATAGATTTTGTTCTCAGGAAGAGTGAGATACTTGTTTTTGGGATCCCATTTTTGAGCTTAATTCCCAAACCCAAGTCCTCTCTTGTTGCTGCTGTGATGCTTTTGCAGCCAGGAGAGTGCATCAGAAGCCTTGTTCCGTTTGCATGATCTGTCTAGTTCATGCTTCACCTTTCCTAATGCTTATTTAAGGACCTTGATTGATTCATATTTCTTATACAGCTCATCTTTCATTTTTCCTAAATTTTCTTCTAGTGTGAGAAAAATGATTGACTAGCCTTTTTCTTTCCTGTCCCTATTTTTAGTTTCAAATTTTCAGACTTGAGTTCTACGACACTGTTTTCCAGTTGAAGAACCTGGTTCTTCAACTCAACATTTAAGTTATTACTCTCATCAGCCTTAGATTCTAGTCTTTTGCATTTTTCATCTAGTATTGCACAATCCCTAGATAGAACATCTTTCTCACTGTTTATTATTTCAGACCTATCTATGAAGTCCATCAAGAGTTCAACCAATTTTTCTTTCTAAAGGAATTTAATTTTTTCTTTAAGATGTGAAATACTTGCCTCTTGTTCGTCTTCTGATTCTCCAATGGCCATAAGAACTTTCTCATCTTCAGCTTCATTTTCTGAGTCTTCATCTGACGTATCTCCCCATGCAACAACCATGGCCTTGGTAGTACCTTTGTTTCTCCTTGGTTGAAGCTGTTCCTTTTTCCTATTCCTTCTTTCTTCCCTTTCTTTCTTCCACTCAATCTCCCATTGAGGACAGTTTTTTATCATGTGATATGTCTTTCCACATTTAAAGCAACCATCATTTGTTTGCTTCTCATGACCTAGGTTTGTTGAATGTTGATCCTCTTGAAGAGCCCTTGCCTCTCATAAGGTATTTCTTGAAGTCTCTGGTTATCATTGCCATTTCATCATCTTCAATATCTGATCCTTCTGAGATTCTGAAAGCCAGACTCATTTCTTTCTTTGGAGCATCCATCTTCATAGTTTGCCTTCTCAATTCATAAGCAGTCAAGTTTCCAATCAGTTCAGGCAATTTCAGAGTAGCAAAATTTTTGGATTCCTGAATGGCAGTGTTTTTACTTTCCCAAGAGATTGGCAAAACTCTAGTTAGAATCTTCTCTACCTTGTCTTCTTCCAGAATGACCCTTCCAAGAGACTCAAGTCCATTTGTCAATGTATTGAACCTAGTGTACATCTCTTGGATAGTTTCACCATCCTTCATAGTAAAATTCTCATATTGAGAATACAGTAGGGTACATCTGCACCTCTTCACTTGAGGTGTTCCTTCATGAACCAATTGTAAAGTGTCCCCAATTTCCTTAGCATTTGTACATCCCTGAATCCTGCTGTATTCATCAGGGCCAAGTCCACACACTAGACATTTCTTGGCTTTAGAAATTTTCTCCCATTTCCTTAGATTATCAGCAGTACAATCTGCTCTAGTTATTGGAACATCCATTCCTTCAGCATTCCTCTTGGTTGTAGCAATAGGACCATCAGTAATGATGTCCCAAAGTTCATAATCTTCGCCCATGATGTGTTCTCTCATTCTATTTTTCCACCAAGAATAATAGAGCCCATTGAAGAGTGGAGGCCTTGTAGTAGACTGTCCTTCCCATTTCCCAGGTGGTGCACTTATGTTGATCATTTTCCTAAGGTGTTAACCTCTTCAAGGATAACCCACTTTGATACCAATTGATTTGAATAAACGTCAATACCACACAAGAGGGGGGGTGATTTGTGTGGTAACTAATTTTCATGTTAGAAGAACCTGGTTCTTCTAAGTGTTCTAACTAAAGCAGTTTACGGAAATATAAAAACTGAAAAAAAAGTGCACAACAATTTTTATGTGAAAAAAACCTGGCTCAAAAGGTGAAAAAAACCACGACCAACTACTCAGTAGGATTTTCCGAAACTCCACTAAAATCAATGAGCCAAAAATAGCATTTACAAAACTCTTGTAAACCTAAGGATTAAACTCTAATCCCAGTGTGGCACACAGTCTCAGATGCTGCGACGCTACCAAGTTAACTCTAACTTGATGACTCAACGTATCTTATACAGTTGCTTCTAAATAAGCTAAAAAGTACAATATAATACCTACTACAATATAACTAGAAATAAAACAATCAGATGGAACTAGTTCTTCTCTAGGTTCATGTAGTTGTAGGCGTCCACACTTTTAACTTTCATATCTTGCTTCCTAATCAGACTCGCTCTTTATCTCTCAAATATGCTTTTACTTCTGCTTGTGTGTGTTTCCTGAAAAGAGAAATAACTCAATCATATATTGGGTAAGCAGTTAGAGTTTTATTAAGCCTCCAGTTCTTATCCGTTCACAATTCGAGTCCTTGCCCAATACAAACTCCAACACTTATCCTAACTTAGTAATAAGTTCTCTTCATATAAGGAGACTGTCCTCCTTATCCCAGTGAAATCTTTTCGATTATGATCAGAAGATATTGATGCGTGATCTTTGGTGCATTATCTTCCTCACGTGCTCTGCATGTGCGCTCGTTGGTTCAGACTATGTAATACAAGCTGGACCAGGTCCTTCTATCAATTCATGAGTCAATCTTCAAAGCATCAACTGAAACTTGGGCCAACATAATGATTACCTAATTCAGATATAGGAATTATCAGCAAAATGTAATATCTGGGATTACAGCTTAGAAATCACATATGTAAGTGTGAAGTGTAAGCCGCTTCAAGGAGAACTTAGCAAGACCAAATTCTCTATACACTTATGAAACCAGGAGGTGTTCATGGCTTAAACGAACACAACAATGAGAACCACAGACGTTTAAGGTTTAATTATATGACTTTAATTTTCTAGATATACATCAAACCACGACTGTCCAAAGATATCAAATTTACCGATTGACCGAGTATATCCGAGTTTACTATGGATAGTTTAAAGAAAAACCTACTTATCTAAATGCATTTAATCCTTAATTGCAAATCATACAGTTTTTATGCATATATTCTTCTTTTAGGCCATTCCCCATTCATATGGGGGGGTTGTTGGAGTTTAAAGACATACGTTGTCTTTAATTAAGTGGAGTTAAAGGGAAATGAGAGAGATGGCTTTTGGAGGGAAATGAAATTTTCAAATTCATTAAAGTCTTGAAAAGTTGATTTCCCACGTTGGATGGGGAAACCATCCAATATGAGTTTATATTGAGAAACTCACTCTCTATCTCTCAAAAGGTTGAGAAAAGGAAAATCCCTCACGCTGTCGTCGTCATTCGGCTCAGCTTTTGTTTTGGCTTTGGCTTTGGATTTGGATTTGGATTTTTCAAGTGATCGATTGATAAGATTATTTTTAGAAAAATTTATTTAATTAATTATTTATAATTATTAAATATCTTTCAGTTAGCTGTTGTACCACGCCACAGCATTGTGTCTAAAGGACACTCTTGCCGCGGTCCTGGCGTAACCGCAGTAGGACCGTGCTAGATTCAATCTCCAGGTATTCTGACCACGATCCTGATATAACCGCGGTAAGACCGTGGCAGGACACGTTTTTCTGAACAGACACCTCTTCCAAACCAAACATCACACCTCTTCCAATGATTTTCTATAAATTCTAGAGGCTTTGCCTCATTTCAACACTTAGTTTTTTTTACATATTTATCCCTCAAAAACACTCCCTCTTACTAACTAAATTAGTGAATCATTTTTCCATCAAAACAAAATAGTAAGTCGTGTGACTTGCAGCATATCTTTGAGTTCGTTGGAATTCTGTGATTTGTATTGCCACTATCACAGATTCGATTTTCCATTCTATCCTGGGAGAAAGTAACATATAATTCTTGGAAACTATTCAAGGGTTAAAATTCCTTAAGTAGTTACAATAAATTTGTTGGATCGGATTTAATATTCTGCTTCATCTTTTTTCATTTATATTTATTTTTAAACATCTTTCAAACTAGAACACTGCTTGTAACAAGCTTAAGGAATGATTATCTATTTCTTTGTAATTCTTATTTTTCTTGGTTTGAAGTAATAAAAACATCATCAAGTAAAATGGATTTGTAGTAATCGGTTTGAAGATTAAAAACTTCACTAGATTGCTAAATTCAATTGTGTTGTTTAAAATTATTTTGTAGTAGTCGGTTTGAAGATTAAAAACTTCACCAGATTGCTAACTTTGGTTTGTGTTGTTTTTATAGAGAAAAAAAATGATGAATGGAATGCGTGATACTTCTTCCAACACTGGGACAGAACAAATTGGTTATACTCAGGCTGTTGCAGCAAACGTTTCCCATGCACCAGAAATTGTGAAGGCTTAAAACCCCGGTAAATTTACCAGGGTTGATTTTAAATGTTGGCAGCAGAAAATATTCTTCTATCTATCAGCCCTCAGTCTGCAAATGTTTATCAATGAAGATGAACCTGTTGTGGGTGAAGTCACTCCTTAAAACGAGAAATTTCTGGTAACTGAGGCTTGGAAACATTCTGACTTCCTTTCTAGAAATTATGTTCTAAATGGTTTAGAAGATAGTTTGTACAGTGTCTTTAGTGTTTGTAAAACTTCAAAAGAGTTGTGGTACGCTCTTGAGAAGATGTAGAAAACTGAAGATGCTGGTTTAAAGAAGTTTATTACTACCAAGTTTCTAGAGCTTAATATTGTGGACAACAAGTCTGTTATCTCTCAAGTTCAAGAGTTACAAGTGCTGGTTCATGATATGCTTGCAGACGGCTTGGTGATCAATGAAGCTTTTCAAATGGCAATATTTATTGAAAAATTGCCTCCATTGTGGAAGGACTTAAAAAATCAACTAAAGCACAAACGCAAAAAAATGACACTTGAAGATCTTGCGGTGCGCATAAGGATAGAAGAAGATAACAAAGCAGCAGAAAATAAGTCCCGTGCAAGTTCTTCCATTTCTTGTGCAAACATTGTTGAAGAGGCACAAACTAATAACAAGAAAAGGAAGAAGCTGTTTGGGCCAAAGCAGAATCCGCCTAAGAAGAAGTTCAAATGCAACTGCCATAATAGTGGGAAATATGGGCACAAAATTGCAGAATGTCGTGGTCCTAAGAAAGATAAGAGAACCCAACGAGAAAACATTGTTGAAAAGAAAAATGATATAGAAAACTTGTGTACTATGTTCTCTTAATGTAATTTGGTAGGAACTCCAAGGAATGGTGGATTGATTTAGGAGCTACACAACATGTTTGTGCAAACAAAGGGCTATTTACTCCTATTATTCTGCAGGTCCAGACAAGACCATCTTCATGGGCAACTCCGCAACTGTAGTGATTGAAGGCTATGGGAAGATTTGCTTGAAGATGATATCTAGAAAAGTAGTTACTTTAAGCAATGTACTTCATGTTCCAAATAATAGGTAGAACTTAGTTAGTGTTACACTTCTCGTTAAAAATTGGATTAAGTGTATTTTTGTTTCAGAAAAGATCATAATAACTAAAAATGAATTGTATGTAGGAAAAGACTACCTAAATTAGGGTCTTTTCAAACTGAATGTAATAGTTATTGATACGAATAAAGTTGAATCTTCTTACTTATTTTCTTGAGTCTAATTCTTTATGGCATTCCCGTTTAGGTCATGGTAACTTCAAGACATTGCGAAAAATGATCAATTTGGAAATATTGCCTAAGTTTAATAGTAAAAATACAAAGTTTCAAATATGTGTGGAATCTAAGTATGCTAAGCATCCTTTTAAGTCGGTTGAAAGGAATCAAATCCTTTGGACTTAATCCACACTGATATTTGTGATATGAAGTCAATACTATCTCGTGGTGGGAAAAAGTATTTCATTACTTTTATTGATGATAGTACAAGATATTGTTAGGTATACTTGTTAAATTGTAAGGATGAGCCAATAGATGCATTTAAGCAATATAAAAATGAAATTGAGACTCAATTAAATAGTAAAATAAAAATGATAAGAAGTGATAGGGTAGGTGAGTATGAATCACCATTAGAAGAAATATGTTTGGAGTATGGTATCATTCACCAAACAACCGCCCCTTATTCACCAAATCCAAGAGGATTGCAGAAAGAAAGAATAGAACTTTTAAAGAGATGACGAATGCTTTATTGATAACTTTTGTGTTACCACAAAACTTGTGGGGGAATCCGTTCTATAGCCAAACATAATTCTTAATTGAATTCCTCATAGCAAAACACAATCCATACCAATTGAGAAATAGAAAGGAAGAAGTCCTAACTTGAAATATTTAAAAGTGTGGGGGTGCTTGGCAAAGGTTCAAGTTCCCAAACCCAAAAGAGTTAACATAGGACCTAAAACTTTGGATTGTGTATTTATAGGATATGAAACAAATAGTAAAGTATATCATTTTTTGGTTCACAAATCAGAAAATCTAGAAATTCAAGTGAATACAGTAATGGAATCAAATAATGTTGAATGTTTTGAGCATATATTTCCATATAAAAATGAAGGTGAGACATCTATTCTAAGGAATAAACGTCCACGGGAAGAAACAAATGATGAGATGCATAATAAGGAGAATCCAAGACGTAGCGAACGTCAAAGGAAGTCTACATCATTTGGTCCAGATTTCTTAACTTTTCTACTAGAAAATGAGCCTCAAACGTTTAAGGAGACTATGTCTTCTTCTGAAGCACCATATTGGAAAGAAGCTGTCAATAGTGAGATTCAATTCATATTGGACAACCATACATGTGAGTTAGTTGATCTTCCTCCAGGAAATAAACCTTTAGGTTATAAATGGATTTTCAAAAGGGAGAGGAAAGTAGACAGTTCTATTGACAAATATAAGGCAAGACTTGTAGTCAAAGGCTTTAGACAAAAGGAATGTCTTGACTGCTTTGATACATACTCGCCAGTAACAAGAATTACATCCCTTCGGATGTTAATTGCATTAGCTGCAGTATATGGCCTTGAAATACATCAAATGGATGTGAAAATAACTTTTTTTAATGGAGATTTAAAAGAAGAAAGCTATATAGAACAACCTGAAAGGTTTGTCGTTCCGATAAAGGAAAAGAAAGTTTGTAAACTTGTTAAGTCTCTTTATGGACTAAAACAAGCACCTAAATAATGCCATGCAAAATTTGATGACACAATGTTATCAAATGGCTTTAAGATCAATGAGTGTGATAAATGTGTTTACATCAAAGATAATCCAAATCATATAGTCATTATTTGTTTACATGTAGACGATATGTTGATAATAAGTAATGACATTGCTAACACTAATGCCAGCATGAAATTTGATATGAAATACTTAGGAGTTACTGATGTAATCTTGGGAATAACGATACATAGAACTCCTCAAGGTCTTGCACTGTCACAATCTCATTATATCAAATCAGTTCTTAAAAGATTCAAGCACTTAAATTTTAGAGTTTCAAAAACTCATATTGATGTGAATCTTCTGTTAAAGAAGAAAAAAGGTGGGAGCAAGTCTCAACTAGATTATGCTCAGGTTTTAGGATGTTCAATGTACATCATGAATTGCACACGATCCGATATAGCATGTGCTATCAGTAAGTTGAATCGGTAAACGCATAATCCAGATCAAACTCATTGTATGGAAATGAAACGTGTCTTGGGATATCTAGAATATACTCAAGATTATGCGTTGCAATACAAAAAATATCCAGTGACAGTTGAAGGATATTGTGATGCAAATTGGATCACCGGCTCACATGACTCAAAATCCACAAGTGGATATATTTTCACTCTTGGAGCAGGAGATGTGTCTTGAAAATCATCCAAAAAAACTTGTATAGCTCGCTCAACGATGGAGGCTGAGTTCCTAGCTTTAGATAAAGCCGGTGAAGAAGCTGAATGGCTTCGAAATATTTTGGAACATATTTCGTTTTGGCCCAAACCACTAACACCTATTTGAATTCACTACGATAGTCAATTAGCTATAGGAAGGGCAAAGAATATTATGTATAATGGCAAGAGTCGTCATATAAGACGAAGACATAAAACTGTTAGACAACTGATCTCTAGAGGAGTCTTTTCAATTGACTTCATAAAGTCAAAAGAAAATGTGTCGGATCCACTTACAAAACGCCTTACTAGAGAGGCAGTTGAGTTCATAACGAAGGGAATGGGTCTGTGGCTGATGGAAAGCCAATCATAACGGTAACTTTACCTAGAAGACTAGAGATCCCAAGATCTAGGTTCGAGGAGATCAAACAAAGTTATGAAAGACAGTGGAACATTGTCAAAATAATCCATTCTCACGAAAGGACAATGTTAGGAAATAAGGATAAAGCGATTAAAGCTTTTTTATAATTATCTAATTCTGATATGGGAATTATCAGAAAATATAATATATGGGATTACAACTTAGAAATCACCTATATAAGTGTGAAGTGTAAGCCGCTTCAAGGAGAAGTTAGCAAGGCCAAATTCTCTATGCACTTATGAAACTAGGAGGTGTTCATGGCTGAAACGAACACAACAATGAGAACCAAACACATTTAAGGTTTAACTATGTGACTTGTGTTATCTAGGTATGCATCAAAGCTCGACGAATCAAAGATATCAAATATACCGATTGATCGAGTATATCCGATATAAGTTCACTATGGAAAGTTTAAAGGGAAACCTACTTATCCAAATGCAGCTAATCCTTAATTGCAAATCACACAGTTTTTATGCATATATTCTTCTTTTAGGCCATTCCCCATTCATGTGGGGATTATTGGAAGTTAAAGACATACTTTGTCTTTAATTAAGTGGAGTAAAAGGAAAATAGAGGAGATAACTTTTGAAGGGAAATGAAAAAATCAAACTCATTAAAATCTTGAAAAGTGGATTGTCCCATATTGAATGAGGAAACCATCCAATATGAGTTTATATTGAGAAACTCATTCTTTATCTCTCAAAAGTTTGAGAAAAAAGGGAAACCCCTCGCTCCGTCGTTGTCACTCGGCTCGGCTTTGGCTTTGGCTTTGTCTTTGACTTTGGATTTGAATTTTGATTTGGATTTGGATTTGGAATTGTCAAATGATCGGACGATAATATTATTTTTGGATGAAATTTGTTTAATTAATTATTATTATATATTGTACCGCGCCAGAACACTGTGTCTAAAGGCCACTCTTGCCGCGGTCCTAGCTTAACTGCGGTTGGACCATGACAGATTTAAACTGTAGGCTACTCTAACCGCGGGCCTGGCATAACCGCGGTAGGACTGCGACAGAATGAATTTTTCTAAACAAACACATCTTCCAAAAAAACATCACACCACTTTTAATAAATTTCTATAAATTCCAGAGGCTTTGCCTCATTTCAACACTTAGTTTTTTACAGATTTCTCTCTCAAGAACTCTCCCTCTTCCTAACTAAATTACTGCATTGTCTTTCCTTCAAAACAAAATAGTAAGTCATGTGATTTGAAGGGTATGTTTGAGTTCGTTGGAATTTTGTGATTTGTATTGCCATTATCACAGAAACGTTTTTCCGTTCTATCCTGGGAGGAAGTAACCTATGACTCTTGGCAACTGTGGAAGAGTTATAATTTCTTAAGGAGACACAAGAAATTTGTGAGATCGGATTTAATATTCTGCTTCATCTATTTTCGTTTATCTTTCTGTTTAAACATCTTTTGAACTAGAACACTGCTTGTAACATTTTGCAGTTGTGGGTTGCTATGACGCTCCTTTCTTTACTACTGCTTAGGGTTTTTTCTTCTTCTTAATTGAAAAATTGGTTTGTTAGACTTGTTATTTTGATATATTGATGATGTTGATTTGTTATTTATAATATTTGGAGGTTATGTTTCAAATTTAAGCTTATTTGGAGTTGATTTAGGTGTTAAATCATGTATTATATTATTGAAATTCGAAAAACAAATTTTTGTTTCTAGTAATTTGCACTTCAAACCTGTTTGGCCTTAAGTTCATGAAAATATTATTTGCACTTCAGACCATTGGTCTTAAGTGCATGAAAAAATATTTTTTGTACTTCACACCGCCTTAGTACATCTTAAATGCAATTTTTATACTTTAGAAATACAATTGGTCTTAAGTGCATCACACATCAGACTAATTTTTTTTCAAACTTCAGAGTTAATAAATTTAAGGGATAATTGCATAAAAGTATAGTCAACGTAGGTGATTTTCATCTGCATAGCCATTATTTTAAGTTCTCATCCATATAGCCCATGAAAGTCTCACAATATGACATCATCGTGTGGATATAACTTTACAGATGTATACGTAATTTTTTATTCTTTGCACACAACCAACTTAAATCGATCATATACACTCCTATTGTAATTAGAACAATGCAAACCCACTATAATGCAACTTGAAAAAAATCTAAAATTTCTTCTGTCCCAAGTTCTAAATAGCATAAACAAAAGAAATAAAAAATAAAATAAAAAAAAAATTGCTACAAATTTGCAAGTTGGCATAGAAATCAACAAAAAATTGACTTTATACATCGATTGTTCGAGAGAAAGTAAGAAAAAATTTAATTTCAGTTTTAAGGCCACATATGTTGTACATGTATAAAAATGTATAACTTAGTATAAATTCGTATATGAAATGTATAATAATATATTATAGTATTTCACCAACACAAAGAAGCAAAATTAGCTTTAACTACACATGTGAAAGGGGAACTTAGTTCAAAGAGAAAGACCGCCGTACCAAAGTCGAACAAAAATTGTGAATAGAAAGAATAATGTTGCATAACACTATTTATACACCTAATATACAACACTATATAATAATATACACTTATTATATTTTTGTATAATGTTGTATAATATTGTATAATGATGTATAATGTTATATACGAAAACTGAATTTCACCTTCAATTTCCTTTTTCAACTGGTATGATTCTTAAAACCAATGTTAATCATGCTTAATCAACCCAGTAATCTAGATTCAAGTTACTAAAAAAAATTTCAATATTTTTAGCTTCACCCAAATAATTTCACAGATATTAATCAACACCCATTTGATTTTTTCACCAAAAATTATATCTTCCTCGGGTCTATTAAAAAAACTCATAAATTACAATAGGCTTAAAATGTCAGTCTAGAACTTCAATCTTGAAGAAATTTCAATAAAATCAAGAAACCGGTCACTTTTTCAATCCAGAATTTCAATCTTGACGAAATTTTAACAAAAATCAAGAACTCAGCTCTTTCCCTAATTTTACCTCACCAAATTCGTTCTCAAAGAGTTGCAAAGTAGTCCAACTGAACCATATCTCTAAGTTGAAGCTTCTTGGGCTATTATCAATTAATTTCAATAGCACCCACTTGAATTTAAGCACGATTGTTTCATAAATTTCAGATCTGAAAAGCTTCTAACTCCCTCAACCTATTTTTGGTTTGGATATCAAAATCATGGACAAGAGGGGTTGCTTTGATGGTAATAAATCCCCACTTCCAACCGAGAGGTTGTGAGTTCGAGTCTCCCCAAGAGCAAGGTGGGAAGTTCTTTGAGGGAAGGATGCCGTAGGTATATTTGGAAATAGCCTCTCTACCCCTGAGTAGGGGTAAGGTCTTCGTACACACTACCCTCCGCAGACCCAACTAAGTGAGATTATACTGGGTTGTTGTTGTTGTTGTTGTTGTTGATACCAAAATCATGATTTCACAACAAACTTAGAAGAGGTGGCCACTAGAGTGGAGAGAAAAAGATGAGAAAATGTAGAAGAAATAAATAAAGATTGTTTAGGTGAAACATTGAAATTTTTATTTCAAGATATATACAATATGGGCCTCAACATGTAAAACCCCAAAATATGGGCTCTTTATGATTATATAATAAGTCATGTGATATACGTTATAATTGTTTCTAAATTTAAAGTTGATCCTAAAATGACTCAATTTGTAAATTTTTAGGTAAAGTGATATAACTTTGATGGTGATTCCAAAACTGGAGATAGATGCTAAGTCCCTTCCTCTAACATTTATTGATAAATTGAATTCCAACGGTAATTTACCAAGGAATTCGAGTTCCTTCCATAATTTACCAATAGCTTTGGAATTGTGATAATATACCTATGAATTTCAATTCTGTTGGTAAACTTAGCATCCGTTGGGAAAATTACCCACTGATTCACTTTTTTATTGGTAAATTATCAATAAATTTTCTTCTGTTTATTTTTTGATAAGGAAAAATTCACATAAGAACAAATGGGCTTCCTACTTTTTAATTTTAAATTTTACATCCTATAGAAAATTTTAGTACCCTATTTATTTTAAATAAATATTATTTTACAATATTACATCCTATAAATACCTTTTATCCTTTATAGCAAAAAATCTAAATGTAGTTAAATACTACAATTAAGGCACCATATATGCTTAAATATTATTTTTCTCTCTCCTTTTTTTGTATTTTCTCTCACATAATTACCGATTCATCTTTTTTCTCCCTTCCCTGCGATCACTGAATGCAACAACCAGAAAAAAACCCTACCCAATCAGCAATACGACAAAAACACTAACTCTGATCAACTCTTAAGCAACAATGACATTTCTCTTTTGATGGATTCAAACGACAAATCCACTAGGCGTACACCTAATAAATTCTCCAAAAGTTCAGAGAATTTGGATCCCAATGTGGAACAACACAGTCCTTTATCTGGCAAAATCTTCTAAATCACCATCAATGGAGAAATCAGTGAAAAAACCCCAAAATTCAATATCCAAAAACCCTAAGGCAAATTCAGTATCCATAAGCCATAGGGCTATTTCTCTATCTAGATCGCTCAAATCACATATTTGTATTCAGTTGTATTCGATTAAATTCTTTAGCTGTATTCACTTGTATTCAGGTTTAATCAGTTGAATTTAACTATTTTAATCAGAAATAGTTAGTTGTATTCAAGTGTTTTATACAACTGTATTCAGTTGTAGTTAGTTATATTCAACTATTTTATTCAGCAGAAGTTAATTGTATTTTGTTGCATTCAAGAGTTTATTCAGCTGTATTCAGTTGTATTTTTGTTGTATTCAAGTGTTTTATTCAGAAGAATTAAGGTGTATTTTATTGTATTCAACTGTATTATTCATATGTATTTCTCTTTATTCAGCTATAATCTTTATTATGTATCTTTCAAATACAGATTAATGAGGGATCATTTTAGTTCGTTGAGTTAAATTAGGAGAATATCATGTGATTTTATTTTCTTCCGTTTTAAGCGCAGTTGCGCTACTATAGTTAATGTTAATGTCTCTTGAATACAGCTAAATACATGTCAAACTTAGCTGGAATTCCAGATTTTACGCATATATTTTTGGTTGTATTAATGAATACAACAGCTTAAATACATGAAATACAATGTATAAAAATATAAAAGGCATCTATAACACGTAATATAGCAAAGGGTATCTATAAATGGCTAATTAGACCAAA
Source organism: Nicotiana benthamiana (assembly GCA_034376525.1). Taxonomy (NCBI): domain Eukaryota; kingdom Viridiplantae; phylum Streptophyta; class Magnoliopsida; order Solanales; family Solanaceae; genus Nicotiana; species Nicotiana benthamiana. Next base: position 502,855 of record CM067327.1, on the reverse strand, counting down.
AGGATGGTGCTTTATGAAAAAATCCTTTTTTTATAGCTCACATTTCAATTTATAACCAACTAGCCAAAAATAATAGGCTAATATTCAACATTCAATTCCAATAGGTTCTCAAAATTACTATTTAATTTTTAAAAACTATTGCTCAAACTTTGAAGTTAATTTTCAAATCAGTAACTGTGACTCAAATATTAGTTGAACAAACAAAATTCATTTGGGTGGTGAAAATTAGATTTTTAACAAACTTAAATATGTGGGTTTAAATTCCGAATTTAAGCGGGTATTATTTAGACTTTTTAGAAATAGTATAAGGAGGTGGTATATAAAATTTGAAGTCATTTAATGCAGATTTAGACTGGTTTTGAACAAGAATTGCAACTGAAAATTGTGAAAGAAATTTGTCTACAGACACTTTTATAAACATGTATAAAAGTGCATAATAGTGAATAAGATGTGTTTATAAACTCATATACACTATTATACAAGATTATACATAATTATATAAAAAATGGCTTCGTCTTCTTCCTTGCGTCTTTTCTGAAAATTAACTCAAATCTTGCTCAAATCTACTCCAAAAGCACCTCAAATTTATGTTTTGAACTCTGTTTTATACTTTCAATCAACTGGAACAACACCCAATACAAATAACTAAAAAACTCAAAACATCCTATTTTCGAAAGAAAAGCTTTGAATGGCTTTCAATGGTGGACTTCTACTCTTTAATTTTTTTTACATTACAACCAAGTGACATAGGGGGAGAAGTAGTAATGACGTACGATCCCTAGCATATGTAAAAGTTGTGAGAAAAAGAGAGAGTGTAAGCAATAGTTGTGAGAATACAAATTTAACTCCATAACTTTTAGAAGCAATGGTTGTAAGAACACGGATTTTGAATTTGCAAGAGCTAGTATTTTCAAAATGAGAAAATCTCACTTTATACCCATTAATTCCAAACTATTTATCCTTTAATGCCCAGAGCCAACTATTTACTACTCCTACCCATGCTCCCCAAATTATTTACCCGTCTTTCTTCTTTTTCCTCCACATTTTACCTTCCTTACTTTATACCCATTTTATTTTTTCCTTCCAAACTTTATACAAGGATCTGGTGAAGCCCAGGCGCAAACTTTTTCCCTCCAAACTTTTCTTTTCAAAATTTTTCCTTCCTATACAAAAAATAAACATTGTAAGGCCATCACCAAATGCAAGCCTTAAAGATTGTTGGGCTTCACCAGATCCTTGTATAAAGTTTGGAAGGTAAACATCGTATTTTTTCCTATATAAATACTTGCATCTGGCCATCACCTTTAATATCCAACATTGTTGGGCTTGAAGCTCAATTTTATTTTTCAATATTTTTTATTTGATTCAAAGTGGGTGCTGTTAAATATTGCTTATAGTACCTTCTGGAAGTTCATACTGGAATTTGATAGCATTTGGAGCTGATTTGAGGTGATTGTGACAACCCGACCTGTTGTCACGTGAGTTACGTCCCGTTTTCCCCGTTTTATGCTTCTATATGTTTCACTATATGTGTTTGTAGAGTTTGAAGTGATTTGGACAAAGTTTGGTTGGAATTGAGATAATTAGTCTCTTTAAGAGAAGGCTAGTTTGGAAAAGTCAACCGGATGTTGACTTATGAGTTATAGGGCTCGGAATGGATTTTCGACGATTCAGCTAGTTTCCGGTGGTGATTAATGACTCGGGAGTGAAAACGAAACTGAATTTGGAGGTTCGGTGTAGAATTAGGCTTGAGTTGGCTAAGTTTGAATTTCGGCGAATTCCGGTTGATAGGTGAGATTTTGATCCGGGAGTCAAAATGGAATTCCGAGAGTTGCAGTAGCTTTTAAGGTGATTTTGGATATGTCTGCATATTTTCAGGACATTCGGACGTCGTTTGGTCGGGTTTTTGATCGAATGTTAGTTTAGGAAGTTATAGTTGAAACTTAGGCTTGAATCTGTCATGATTTGATAATTTTTGCGTTTAGGGACATGTTTTTATGAAGGGAACAAGTTGGTATGATGATTTGGGGGTATGTTGGTGTTTTTGGTTGAGGTCTCGGGGGGGAGGGGGGGAGGGGTGATTTCGAATGATTTCCGGGAAGTTTGGACTTAAGAAAATCTGCAGAAATTGCTGCAGCAATGCAGCAGGAATTTAGCCATCGCGATCGCGTGACTTGGGTTGCAATCGTGTAGGGTTGGGTGCCGGGTGCTTCGTGTTCGCGTGAGGTTAGTCGCGATCGCGTAGGTGTGGCATCTGAAGCATCGCGGTCGCGTGAAGTAGGTCACTTCGCATAGAAGAATCTGGGGGCCCAACCAAGTTTATTCATCACGTTCACGGTCGTGGGGATCGCGATCGTGTAGCACTGGAAATTTAAGCATCGCGATCGCGTCTGGTGGTACACTATCGGGTAGAAAGAAACTTTAGCTGGGCAGAGGGCTTTTAATGAACTTTTAGTCGTGAACCCATCATTATTTCCTCCATTTTTGCACCACCTTGAGAGCTTGTTGGTAGATTTTGAAAGGGATTTCGATGGGAAGTGATTGGAGGTAAGTCTCGTGGCCTAACTACGCCATTTAATCGAAGAATCATCCACTAATTCTCTGAAATTTGGGTAAAAATTGAATAAACTAGGGCTTGGTTTTTTAAATGAAAATTGGGGATTTTATGTCCCATTTGGACTCCAATTTTGATGAACTTTATATGTACGGACTTGTGGCGAGACGAGGATTCCGGTGATGTGACTTTTGTAATATTTTGAGAAGTGGTCCCGAAGCTCGGGTTTTGCCAACTTTGTATTTTTGGGTGTTTTTCGAGTTCTTTCTATTGGGTTATGTTCCATTAGCCTATTATAACATATTCCTTGTGGTTTTGATCAGATTCCACACCCGAGGAGGTCGATTTGCAAGGAAACGGCAAGGCGAGCTAGGATTTTGGCCGGTGCGAGGTGAGTAATGGTTATGAATGACATACTGAGGGTTTGAAACCCCGTATTTGCACTATGCGGTGCTATGTTGAGATGAGATACGCGTCTTGTGATGAGCGTGGTGATGTATCTGCTGGGGACTCAGACTTGGTCCATCCCGATTGATGATTTACTGTACTTTTGGTTGAGACTGAGCTTGTACTCGTATACTTTGGCTTAGTTGCCATGTTTGGGGCCTTGTGCCGATCTGTAGAACTCCTAGGGAGCATGTTGAGCTAATTGACCTCACTTTACCTATTGGACACATACCATCTGTCCTGACTTTTGATTGTAAATCATGGGATAAACCAGACTTTGTAACCTGCACCCTGAATGAGTAATACCTAGGGTTAAATACCATGTCTTAGCTGAGTGGGCCCGAGAGGCCAAGTCTATATTGGCTGAGAGGGGTCAAGGACCCCGTAGTGAGGCTAATTGATATATATACATCGGGTCAGGCTGCACGCCGCAACAGTATATACATATACATGTATTGGATCGGACTGCAGGCCGCAGTATTATATTATATTGACCGGATTGCACACTGCAATGATATAGATTATATGGATCGGACTTCACGCTGTAGTGATACACGGATCGGACTGCACGCCACAGTATTATAGCGCTTGGGCTGAAGGAGCCCCTCCAGAGTCTGTACACACCCCCAGTGAGCGCAGTCGACTATATTTATTGGATCGGGCTGCGCGCTGCAGCATCTTATATGTTATATTGGATCAGGCTGCACGCTGCAGCAGTATATGTATATATAGATATGGTGTTGGATCGGGTTGCGCCGCACAACAGTGTTAGTAACTAGTCGGACAGAACGGAAAGTATATATCAGATTCTTTTCCCTGTTTGGTACTTATCTACGGTCTTTATTGTTGAAAATAGAACTGTATAGTATTTTTATCGGATTTCTTACATTCAGTTGTTATTTATTGCTATTACTCACTGAGTTGGAAGTACTCACTCTACTCCCTGCACCATTTGTGCAGATCCAGGTAACTCAGGGCAGAGTTGATCTTTCAGCTGATTTTCAGAGTATTCTCCGGAGCTTACTGAGGTAGCTGTCTGGCGTCCGCAGGACTCGACTGCTCCACTATTTCTGTATTTTTGATATTTTCGCGTACTCAGATTATGATATATTTTTGTATTATTACGCTATTATGGTAGAGGCTCTTGGCTCGTCACCCCCAGATCTGTGAGAGGTTGTTATGTACTAGTTATTTGGGATATTTTCTATATCACTGCAAAAGTTTCGATTTTCGCTACGTTGTTAATGAATTGTGAGTAATGAATGTGAGCTTGTAGATCGGAGTGTGAGTGTGATTGGCCGGGCTTGCCTAGCAATGTGTTGGGCGCCATCACGATCGGGTTGGGGTCGTGACAGTGATTGATATCGAATTTTTCAGTTGAAAATCGAAGAAGAACACATCTACCGTATACCGCTACAGTATACAATATGTTGTAGGAGATATAGCTATACTGCAACTATATACTATTATAGTATACAATATATTGTTATAATATGCTGTAATAATATGCAATATACTATAACAATATGTTGTAGTGGTATACAGTATACTATAATAATATACTTATCACCCGTAAATTCACTTGCCTTTTCCCTTTTAATTTGCTTTAAGTTTTTACCCAGCGTGAAAGGAAAATGGAAAATCCAAACAAATAAAAATAATATTATAGTATGTTATATAATGTAACGGTATACTTTTACAATTAGATCCTTTTAGAAGTTTTTGAAATTTTTATTGAAATTGATATTATTTCAGTTTAATAATTGAATTAATTTTTTTTAACTCTTATGTACAATTGTATACCCTGTTGGTATAAATATATACTATACTGGAATCAAATGTTAGTTAATATTTTTTTGGTTGTATTAGCTACATTTAATTGCTACATAATTTAATTTTTCTTTAGTAATAATATAAATTAATAATAAAAATAGTAAATAAAATTAGATTATGAAGAGAAAAAGAAAATTAAAAAAAAAGAAGTTAAATGAAATTAGAATAGGAAAAAAAATAAAAAATAAGAAGAAAACGAGAAAAAAGAAAAGGAGAAAAGAAAAAGAAAAGAAAAAAAAGCATAGAAATAAAAAAAATGGAGAATAAAGAGAAAATTTCCCATAAAACCTATTATGGGTAAGAAATGTAATTAGTTTATATGTAGAAAAACAAATCGGTAGACAAGGGTAAATAGTTTTATTTTTTTGGGTAACAGTGTCAAAACCCCGTTCAAAATATGTACAATATGGGCTAGATTCGGTAAAACTGAAAAATATGAGTCCTTTTTTTTTATGGTGTGAAGTCATGTGTATTTTCTTATAATTCTTTCTTTTTGATATCATATAATAAGGTATATAATATATATGTAAAATATTAAAATTGGGACAATTACTCCATATAGTATAAGCTACATAATGTTCAAAATCTACGATATTTCTAGATAGAAGAAAATATTTGCATATTATTGCGTAGGATTTTTTTTATAATTTGTACATGCATTTTCTATTATTCTTTTATATTGTATTACATCTTTATGGTTTGTATTTATTTTTTAAATACTGGAAATAAAAACTTGTGGAGCTAACGCTCGTCTTCACCTTTTAAAATACTATTTAAGATATGATCAATAATTCCTCAGATCTGCATAATATAAACAAAACAAAATCCACATGAATGGTAATCTACCTCAGATCGACCACATCAATAACTCTCTCTCTCTCTCATTTTAGTTTAGTTTATGGGGGGGGGGGGGGAGGGAGGACGGGTGGTTTGAGGGGGGGGGGGGGGAAGAGAGGTGAAAAAAAAGGTGTAAATAAAATTAACATTTGACCTTCTCTTTGATTTAATTTTGGGTGTAACTCAACATTTCACCCTTTCATGTTGTATACCCCTTAAAAAGTTCAGATGGAGCACTAACTTCATTTGTTTTGGCTCTCAGGGGACATGACGCTCATGTCATAAGAGGCTCCAACTTCCATTGGTACGGACCACTCTTTAGCTGAACATGACCTAAAACCAAAAAGTGTGACTCTGGTTCTCTACTACATCTATGTTGGTAATTTTTTTCTTTTTTAAGCAACAATGGTTTCCGAACTAGCTTGCGTGCACCTATAATATTCTACTACACGTGATAGTTCCTATCAACTAGGGGTGTACAAAGGAAACCGACAAACCGAACAAACTCGATAATCCGAGTCAAACCAAGAAAAAAAACCCGATCATGGTTTGGTTTGATTTGGTTTGGTGTTGGAAAAAAGTTTCGACCATAATTGGTTTGGTTTGCTTTTAGCTAAAGAAAGCCAAACCGAAACCAAACCAACCCGACATATATAGAACTTATAGATATATTTAATATATAAATATACTTATTGTGATGTAATTTATAAATATTTCTTTAAAAAAATCATAATTTTATCTTTTAAGGTATTATTTCAAGGTTGGACTTGGAAGTTTTTGAATATTCCAATAAGTTTTTTAGCCATTAACATTAGTAAATTAAATAATGCTAACAAAATTCAAATTAAAACCAAATTCAAATCAATATTAATGCTAACAAAAGACATTCTATTCAATACTATGAACAAGAATGTATTGAATATCTATTATTTTTTTTGCAATAATTTAGATAAATGCACAACCTATTTTTATTTTTTCTTTAGCGTTTAGTCATGTAATTAATATTCCCTTATTAGTCTCCTTATTTTAGTATGAATTAGTATTTTTGGATTATGTTTATTTTTATTATAGCTTTTTAATTAGCAATATTGATATTACACAATTTTATTGTCTTCGTTGTTGAATATTTTAGGATAATGCCACGACACATCTCATATTTTGTATTATTTTCTTTAAAAAATACTTTATATAATAGTTGTATCTTACTATGATTAAAGTAATATTTGAGCATAGTTTATTTGTTTTGTTCAATGAAGATTTTATTGGAAAAAATTTAGAAAAGAATCGAATAACCCGAAAATCCAAAAAAATCCGAATTTTATTGGTTTGGTTTGGTATTTTAATTTAATAACCCAAAACAATTATTTTGATTTGGTAATTATAAAATCCGAATCAACCCAGCCTATGTTCACCCCTACTACCAACAAAGATAGCACAAATAACTCTGCTTACTAAGGCTGAAATCAAATTATTAGCATCAATCCCTCATGGACGTATATAAGGCGATCATTAGCTATGAGTCCAGGCATCCAAATATTACTTGGAAATGGCTACCTCAGGCACACCGCAAAAGATCCCTGATGCAGCATAAGATGAAATATTTAAACCAAAATAGAAAAAGAAAAAGATCAAGTAGTGAAGCTTTTAAGGTAACATCAGCTTCCAGTTATGACAAAAAAAATCATGTGTCATGCGAAAGCTAGCAAAGCAAATCTTGAACAACGATAAATCATACAATAACAAAAGAGAAATATACCAAAGGAGACACAACTATTTAACGTGGTTCCGTCAACTGACCTACGTCCACCGCGAAGATGAGCAATCCACTATAATAAAAAAAGAGTACAAAATATCGAGAGAACATACTCACGAAGAGGTAAACACAAGTGACTCATTAACACTTGTCCCGAAAAGTTCTCCCCCTAAACATTACTCTCAAACCCCCTATGGCTACATTGTGGATGCTACCGAATGAGAAGGAAGGATCCTTAATTTATAGAACTCCAAACATTTTTCTACAAGAAAAAGGACTAGCCAAATCTAGGAGAATTATAATTTCCTTCTACATAAAGGAAAACCCAATTAAGGTAATTATATTGCTCTTTCCTTAAACAAATAGGAAAACCAAAGTATGCTAAGAAAATTATGGCAAACACCTAACAATTCTCCCCCTTGGCCTGAATTTTCTGACAAAATAAACTTGATCCATCTTCTTCACATAGCCTTCAATAGGTTGCATCTCCAAATCTCAATCACAAAGTTTGTCTCAACGAGCGTAGCACACTAGTCAAATTTCTCAGACAAAAATCACGATTATCGTCAAATATATTGCGGCTAGAATTGAACCTGCCCAGATGAACCTGTTTTGGAACCTCGCTCGAAGCTGGCTCTGATACCACTTGTTAGGATCGAAATAAATTCAGGTGTCATGTGGAAGCTAGCAAAGCAAACATTGAACGACGATAAATCATACAATAACAAAAGAGAAATATACCAAAGGAGACACAAACATTTAACGTGGTTCGGTCAACTGACCTACGTCCACCGCGAAGATGAGCAATCCACTATAATAAAAAGAGAGTACAAAATATCGAGAGAACAACCTCACGAAGAGGTAAACACAAGTGACTCATTAACACTTGTCCCGAAAAGTTTTCCCCCTAAACACTACTCTCAAGCCCCCTATGGCTACATTGTGGATGCTACTGAATGAGAAGGAAGGATCCTTAATTTATAGAACTCCAAACATTTTTCTACAAGAAAAAGGACTAGCCAAATCTAGGAGAATTATAATTTCCTTCTACATAAAGGAAAACACAATTAAGGTTATTATATTTCCCTTTCCTTAAACAAATAAAAAAGCCAAATATGGTAAGAAAATTATGGCAAACACCTAACACTTTCCCCGCTGAAACCATAATGAAGAGCAAGGCAGATATTGTGAGAGAAAAGGGTAGTGTAGTGTGGTTTAACAACAGGAACAATTAGCGCAGGACAATCAATCAAATTGTTACACATGAATACTGGAATTTAATTACAAATGTTTCTGTTTACATCTTGTCACAACATGAAGCACAAATCTGGTTTTTTTTCTGAAGCTCTTCTACTTATATTAACATCTTAGGAAAGTAACAACAATTTTTCCAAGTGGGAATGCAGCAATATGTATGGTAGAGTGCCATCTTAGCACGGGGAAACATGCATGGAGCCCCAGCTGATATGCTAGCTACTATAGTCTCTCCAAGTATTATGATGGTACATTGAAATGAAAGAGCCAGGAAATCACAAATGCAAAAACCATGCAAGCAAGCAAGAAGTTTAGGAATCGATGACCCTGCCAGAAGTTTCTGGTCTCTACTGTCGCTGGTGCGGTGGCTGCTACAGATACTGCGTCATTTGCTTCATTCCACTGCTCCACAAGCTCTGCTTCATTTACACCTGCAACATTCCGTGCAATTGATCCACAGATCTCACAAGTCCTGCAGATTTGAAGGTTCTCGCACAATCAGTTCATATCACATGTAGCAGATAATTAAATAAATAGGTCTTTGAAACTTCTTTGATTGAAACATAAGGAACATGCAAGCCATGTTAACTGAAAGCAATGAGGATATCTGATATGAGACAGATCAAGAAAACATATTCTTCATCACCAATTTCCAATTTTTTATTCCGTATGTATATCTCATACTCCCAACATGTTTGGGATTGAGGTGTCGTCATCGTTTTATTTATATCTCATATACTAGCAAATAGTTTAGTACATTGTGGGAATTACTGACATGCCCACAATACAGACACATTCACACATACACGCATAAAAAGCAAAAGCACAACAAACCCACGCTTCTTCGCTATAGTTTTAATCAGCACAGTATAGGTGAATTACCAAATCTGATGCGTATCCCACACCCCCACCAATGCCCAAATTGTGTCAGATAAACATGAATGCAACAGGGGTTTTGAAGTGGTCCTGTAACACAACATGCAACCAGTGGTTCGTAAGATATGCATTTGGGTGGAAAAAGGTAAAAGCTTCTCCTGATGTTAAGTATCCATGCAACATCTAAATACATAATACGAGGTTTAAAGCATCTCCACTTAATCTTCTTCACAAGTCAGAAAACTTGTGTTAATCATTTAAATGTTACAACAAGGGATTGAATATTGATCATGCCAGAGTTTTACTTTTAAAAGGGAGAAGTAAAACCAACACAATTAAGTCCGCAACTCAAAGTAAAACAGCACCGTCCAGGATATAGGAGGAAAATCTCTATAGCATCATTATTTTGAACTGTATTAAACGTTAGGCCATAAGAAAAGGGAAAAGAAAAATCAAAATCAAAATCCCTTCATAAGTCTGAAGTCGAGTATATAGGAACAGAAATTGAAATAAAGAGAATCAAACAAGGACATAGAGAACGGAATAATTTACAAAACTTAGCAGACTATGCATATGAAGATGGCAATCAGCCAAAGACTTCTCGTGAAACCAGGAATGTAGTTAATCCTCACAAGGTAGCAAATGCAAGACATCACAATAAGATTCAGGGTGATGCAACAAAGTAAAGATGGATAGCTTACCGTTCGCGGATCTTTAAGATATTTTAGGCTTTAAAATCATAATCAACTATTGACAAGCATCTAATATATTGCATCACATTTGGAAGCGCAAACTCATCGAGTCAAAATATATACGTTGAACATGAAAATATGGAAGGTCTACGTTCAAAACTGCAGATTCAAAATGTACTGAACACAGACAAACATGTCAAAATAAGAGTTCCCAAGCAAAGAGCCAGGTTCAATAAGGAACGTAAGAGATAAAATTGGTGAATGTTTGCAACCTATACCCAACCAACACTGCAATTGGTAAGTAAAGAGCAAAGGGGCTAAGAAACAAGACAATTTTTGCACACACTCAACACTCTTCAGAACGGTCAAGGAAAGGAGCAATGGTAGCAAGATTCCATCCTCTATCAGCAAAATGTCAGACTCTTTAGATGTATCAACAAAGCTACTGTCAACATTAGCTTGTCAATGACCACTCAGCCCCCCAACCACCCATCATGTAAGAAGTTAACAATCTCTGATAAACCATAAGAAAGATGCCTTTTGCACAAGTAGCCAACTTGTTATAGTTTCACTTGAAACTATTTGCTTCTAATCACATTAAGCCAGTGCGAATGAATCAATACACTAACATGAAACCAGGTTTCATACAGTGTTTCTTCACATTTTCTCAATCCCAAAAAGACATCGCAAGCACACAACTTTGGCCCATTTACAACCCAGACCATTGGGTGTTTGACTAAAGTATGTGATAAGAGAGAATCTTCTTCACAGCGTGTGAGAAAAAGAGCATTCCAAGAAGATACAAAGAGAAGCAAAAGAGGGGAAAGTAGCTAATGAAGTGTTTTTTTTAGTAAAAGCTAGATGTGTGCGAGATCTCGTCCTCCATACATAATGAAACCTCAAAAGCTTTAGCATTATGTCAAATGTCCTGCTCATCAATACAAGTAGGTCAACTGGAAAATTTGATAGACAGGGAAGGTACTTCACATTTGCGTTGACATCACAAATAGAACAAAGTTCAGTCAGACGAAATTCTAACTTGGTGACAATTTACTGGTACCAAGTGTCCACATACAAGAATGAGACAAAGACACCAGAACTTATCGGGAACCTATCAGATAGACCAAAAAGATAAGTAATAGAGGAATTTATACTCCATCAAATGATTGAAAGAGAACCTTGGTGTGACTGATAAAGTTATTGCCATGTGAGCATGGTGTCACGGATTCGAGCCGTGGAAACAGGCTCTTGCAAAAATGTAGGATAAGGCTGTGTACAATAGAGAATAGACCATTGTGGTCCGGCCCTTCCACAGACCCCGTTCCACAGACCCCGTGCATAGCGGGAGCTTAAAGCATGGGACTCCATCAAATGATTAGACTAGAAATATAGTTTTACAGAATCCACTAGACAAATTGGAGGCTAGTGATCAGTATTGAGTCGGTGTGCAATTTCAACAAAAAGAAATGGTACGAATGAAGTTCTGAAGTTATATTGTAGATAAATGAGAGAAGGATTCAGATCGGAGAAATTAATATTTCGGAGTAAAGAACAAGTAAAAATCTAGTGTCGGTTGCTCAAATTTTTTCCATTAAACACAAGATGCTTATCCACTTTCATTTTGCTCTGTCTACCACAAAGCATTACTTTTTACTCATTAAATAAAGCTTAAACTATAATCAGAAAACAAATTTTGCTACTATCTTAATGGGAATTACTCTTTTGGCCTCATTCCCTGAAAATAAATTGTGTAACGGGGTTTCTCCTAATCATTCCCTAAACCTGAAAAAAATCTGTACCCAAGAAATAAAGAACGACGAAGCTGGTTTATTATAACAAAATGTGGATTACTAGTCAAAAAGCTTACTTGTTTCCTTTAATTTTGAACCAAGCATCAGCACACTGCTTGTGAGCAGCAGCCAAATCATCTTTACAAGAACAACCCAATTCAATGAGGACCTCAGATTCTGGATTTGAGCCATCAAAACTCAATTGGCAAATCCTACAATCCTTTTTTATAACTTTAGGCAAATGTGGCTTAGTAGTATCCTGTCCCTCAGCTCCCAGATCCACTTCCACTGAACATTCTGATGCAGAAGAAGTCCTCTTCTTTTCCACAATTTCAGCAGTACCAGCTTCCAAATCAACATGGGACTTGTCTAAAGTTGACATTTTTCGAGATACCCAGTTCAAGAATCTTCATGTAAATGCAGGCTGTGACAGAGATCATTAATGCCCAACAAAAGTTGAAGCTTTCTGCCAAACTTTCAACCTAAGGGAAAACGAAAAGATATAGCAATGACTAATCAACTGTACTCCTTTCTTTATCTCGTGTTTGGATAGTAGGTGAGCTCTCTCCCTCTCTTCTGTCAGGGAACTACAAAGAAAGTGAAAAAGTTCCACGGGATGTAACCTCCATGTGAAGAGGGAGAGGTGAACTACAAGGACTAGCTTTGGAAGTAGATTTTATGTACTTTACTGCAAGTCTAGTAGTAGTATATTTATATACTTCTTTGCCGATTGTTTTTTTCTAAGAACCAGCTTCTGGTCACGATAGCTTTTTTTGTAATAAGAAAAGAGAAAAGAAGAGAGATGTTTAATTTCCACTGCGCCATCTGAGTTTTGAGTAGCTTTTTAGTATATTATACACACTTATGCTAACATGATTAAAAATGAAAAGGACAAGATACCCAACAATAACAAGAAGTTCCTGCAAATGGGGTTCAAAAAGCATAGCATAACAGTACATGCGGAATCAGGATTTAAACAGAAGGATGTCAAAATCTAGATAGGGAATGGAACTTGCGACCTTCCATCACTTTTGACACCTTTAGAATATTAGACTAGGATTTTATCTTGTTTCAAGGGTTGTCAACCCATTGTATATATTTAATTTTTTTATAAAAAAAATACCTTTCTATACAATGTAATTTTCAGGCGAATGGGTGTCAGTACACCCTTCGAACAAGGGTAGCTCCGCCCCTACAGTAGATAGTACCATCAATCCAAGAATAAAGAAATATCATGCTAACACTACTGCTATCGATCTGAGAAAAAAAACCTCCATCCTAATTCTCGATCATCATATCCCCTATCAAGGGCCATGTACTCGATAAGCTCCAATTGTGTCATGTCCTCTCTAATTAAATCTCTCAATATTTCTTTGGCTTACCTTACCCCTTTTCATACCCATCAAGATCAACCTGTCACATCTCCTAACTGGGCATCTACGCGTATCCTCTTCATATATCCAAACTATCTTAGCCTCGTCTCCCGTATCTTATCCTCCAAGAGGGCCACTCCAACATGTATTCCAATAACTTCATTTCAAATATTATCTAACAGTATATTCCCGCACATTCATCCCAACATCCTCATTTTAGCTACTTCTATTTTCTGAACATGAGAATTCTTGATTGGCTAAACACTACGCCCCATATAACAGTGTCGTTCTAACCACTTTTTTGTAGAACTTAATTATATTTAAGTTTTAGTGGCACATTTTTATAACACAAGACTCCAGAAGCAAGCTTCCATTTTATCCACCTGCTCCGATACGATGTGTGACATCCTCATCAATCTCCCAATTTTCCTACCCAAGGTACTTGAAAATCTCTTTGATGACACGAGTCTCCGACTTCATATCCACATCCGCTACCCGGGTTACGTCACTGAAGTTACACTCAAGTATTTTGTCTTGGTCCTGATCAACTCAGGAGCCTCACACCAAACCTCCAGCCTTTCATTAATACCACATCGTGTTTAGTCAATTAGAACAATGTCATTTGCAAATAACATACACCATAGCACCTGTCCTTGAATATAACACGCCAACCCGTCCATCATCGAAAAAATAAAAATGAACTAAGGGTTGATCTCTGGTGCTCTTTACCCTAAAATCAGATAATGATTAAATTAATACGCGGTTTTAAGGACACTTGATATAACTTGGTATAAATTAAGAAGAATAAATTAATATTGATATTGACAATGAAAGAAATAATGCAAACCACACGAATTGAACAGCCTTGGCCCTCGAGTTCAGTCACCCTTGAGCCAAATATGTTTCAACTTGCTTATGAGCATGAAAACAAGATAATGAAAACTAGAAAATGACAATATATTGCTTAGTATTACGTGAATATGATATCTTAACAAATGATCATACCCTCTTTATAGCAGGGGAATCCTACTCTAGGTACAATTCTATATGAGGTAAAAAATCTTATGAATGGCTAATTAATCGTCCTCTTCTTGATACGTGTCGGGATTCGTTCCATCATTTTTGCCCGATTACGCATATTTCATCTTTTATTTATTCGGCTCGGTATTAAAGCTTCAATGCCATCAACCAATGAAATAGTGTGGCTCCGGTACTAGACTTCGAGGTTGTGTGATACTCCCAAAGAACTTCGGGAAGGATCTCTCGCCATTTTCGCTTAGCGCTAGTCAATCTTTTCTTGAGAATTTGGATTATGGTTTTGTTGATCGATTCAGCTTGTCCATTCCCACTAGGGTGATAAGGTGTTGATAAGATCCTTTTGATCCTATGGTCCTCGGGATATTTGCTCACTTTGTTACCGATAAACTATTTTTCATTGTCAGATGCAATTTCGAATGGTATTCTGAATCGACATATAATGTGGTCCCAAATAAAGTCGACAACTTACCTCTTTCGGATCTTTTGGTATCACTGTGCTTCAACCCCCTTAGAGAAATAGTTAGTCATAAAAAAAAATTGAGCCTTATCTAGTACATAGGAACAGCCACGGTAATAAAACCCCCACTTCATGAATAACCACGACGATAAACCGAATGCAGTAACTTCCCATGTTGATGAATCATCGGAGCATGTCTTTGAAATTTATCACATTTTTTCACAAACTCCTTTACATCTTTTTCCATATCGACCTAGTAATAGCTGACTTTAATTACCTTTCAGACCAATGATTCGGCGCCTGAGTGGTTCCCATATGTGCCTTCATGGACTTCTCTCAAAATGTACTCGCTATCTCCCGATCCCAGACATATTGCTAGTGGACCGTCAAATGTTCTCCTAAGTAAGGTTTCGTCTTTGGACAAGCTAAATCGGGTTGCCTTTGTGCGCAGGGCCCTCGATTCCTTTGGATCTAAGGGAATTTTTCCAGTCTTCAAATACTCTATACATTTATTTCTCTAATCCCAAGTGAAGTTTGTGGAGTTTATTTTGGTGTGACATTCTTCTATTACCAAACTCATAAGTTGTACGACCTCCCCCGAGTTGAGCTCGTCGTCTTCGACCGATGATGTCAAGTGCATGAGGACATCAGCCTCACTATTTTGATCTCGAGGCACGTGCTGCAAAGTCGACCCTTTTAACCGATGTAATGTTACCTATTGATTTTCTAGGTATCTTTGCATTCGTTCTTCCCTTACTTCGAACGTTTTTTTAAGTTGGTTCACTACAAGGAGGGAGTTACACTTAGCTTCGATCACCTACGCCCCCAAGCCTTTGGCCAGTTCGACCTGCAATCATGGCACATATTCGGCGTCGTTGTTAGTCAATTTTACAGTTATAATAAAGTGTCTACCTATATTGCATGTGGATGGCTTTTGTACAATTCCAAGTCCGGACCTTTTTACGTTCGATGCATCATCCGTAAAGAGGGTACAAGTTCTCGAATATGTTCCCGAGTTTATCAACAACTCTCTTTCGACTTTGGTATTAGGGTCGGCATAAAGTCAGCCTGAAATCTGCTAAAATTTGAGATTTGATGGTTGTTTGGGGTTTATATTCGATATCGTACCCGCTGATTTCTACTGCTCATTTGGCCAGTTGCCCCAAGAGTTCGGGTTTATGCGTTATATTTCATAAAAGGTAGTTTGTCACGACACATATAGGATGACACTAAAATATGGTTTCAGTTTCCTAAAGGCACTTAGCAAGGCGAGTGCCAATTTTTCTAGGTGAGGATATCTAGTTTCAGTCCTACCTAAGGTCCTACTAACATAATAAATTGGAAGTTGCCTACCTTGTTCTTCTCGGACTAAGACTCCACTTACTACTACTTCTAATATTGCTAGACACAAGTATAGTTGTGTGTCTGCCCTCGGCGTCTGAAGCAATGGTGGGCTCTATAAGTATCGCTTTAAGTTCCTCAAAAGCCCGTTTGCAATCTGGGTCCATGTGAAGTTGTTTCTCTTCTTCAGCAACTAGAAATTTTGATGACTTTTATTTGACGACCTTGAGATGAATCGCCCTAGGGCAGCAATGCATCCGGTTAGCCTTTGTACAACCTTCACACTATCCACAACCTTGATATCCTCAATATATTTGATCTTGTCGGGGTTCATCTTGATTTCTTGATTGGATACCATGAATCCGAGAAACTTAGCAGACCCGACTCTGAATGCATATTTTTCTAGATTGAGCTTCATGTTGTACTTCTTCAATATACTGAAGGTTCTTGCAAATGCTTTTAATGGTCTTTTGCTCGTAGGGACTTAACTAGCATATCGTCAATATAAACTTACATGGTTTTTCCTATTTGTTCTTCAAATATTTGGTTTACTATTCATTGGTAAGTTCCATCAGCATTTTAAATTGAATGGCATTACATTATAGCAGTATGTGCCATATTTAGTGATGAAAGAGGTTTTTTCTTGGTCACCCAGGTTCATCCGTATTTGGTTGTACTCGGAATAGCACCGAGAAAATTGAGAGTCACGTGGCAGGTCGTGGCATCGATCATCCGATCAATGTTAGGAAAAGGGAAAAAATCTTTGGGGCATGTTTTATTTAAATCTTTATAATCTACACACGTTCGTAGTGTGTTCCCTTTCTTAGAGACTACTAGGTTTGCTAACAATTACGAGTATTTGACTTACCGGATGGATCTATTTTAAGAAGTTAAGTTACCTCTACCTTAATGAAGGCATGCTTGATCTCAGACTAGGTCTCTTTTTCTGTTTAGCAAGCAGAACTTCAGGTCCCAGCTCAGTTTGTGAGTAGTGATCTCCGGTGGCATCCCTGTCATATCGAGATAGGACCAAGAAAAATAATCCATATTAGCTATAAGAAATTGAATTAGTTTTTTACTAAGCTTGGGAATTAACCCCATGCCCAAGTATACCTTCTGATCGGGTATATGTTCGATCAGCACGATCTTCTCCAGCTCTTCAACCATTGACTTGATAGCATTAGAATTATTCGGGTTGATAAAGGACTAAGGAATCCTGAAGTCATAATCTTCGTCAATCCCTTACTTGTTCGATTGGGTCGAAGTTGGCATTGATGATTGCTATTTGGATTTTGTTTCTCTTTCGAACCCGAGTCTTTTGTTGACGAGAGTGCTGATATCGAAAATACTTCATCGACAACAAAAATCTCCTTCGCAGTGGGTTGTTCCCCGTAAACTGTCTTTATCCCCTCTAGTGTTGGAAAGTTTAATACCTGGTGAAGGGTCAAAGGTACGACCCTTATATTGTGGATACATGGTCTCCCGAATAGGGAATTGTATCGCATGTCCCCCTCGATTACATAGAACTTGGTTTCTAGGTGGTACCGACCACATTTACCAGCAACGTTGTTCTCCCTTAGTAGTTTTACAAGCCATGTTGAATCTGTTTAGCACTCAGGCCATAGGTAAGATCTGGTCCTGTAGGCGAGTTGTTCTACAACCCTCGATCGAATGATGTTGATAAGGTTACCTAGATCAATTAGCACACTTTTAACTCTAGTTTAATTCATAAGTACATAAATTACCAGTGCATTATTATGAGGTTGCATGATTCCTTCTGCGTCCTCGTCATTCAAAGATAGAGTCCGTTCTAGTAAGTAATCCCGAATCCATTTTTCTTGTGATTGATATTTTGGTGCATTTCATCATCGGACCTTAAGGAACATCGACCCCTTCAATGATCATATAGATGATGTGCTGGGGTTCGTCTTGTTCATTTTGTTTGATGGGGTCACTATTTCTGATGTGATTCTTAGCTCGGTCAATTAGAAATTCAAGAAGATGTCCGTTGTTGAACAACCGGATTACTTCTTCCCTCAAATATCGACAGTCCTCCGTCATGTGGCCGTGCGTGCCATGGTATTTGCATATTTTATTGAGATCCCTTTGTGTTGGATCAGTTTTCAAAGGTCGATGCCTCTTGGTTTCTTTGATGCGCCCGATAGCCGAAATGATGGCAACCGCATCAACACAAAAGCTATAGTCTAACGATCGTGGTTGTCAACGCCCCTTTATCTAAAAGTGATAAATGTATATCGTTCAAAATTGGGTACATGACTTTTGGGAGGACAACTCTATTCCCTTTCGAGAATTGGGCTTTGGAGTTGAAGAGTCGCCACCTAATAATTATAGTGCATTAGGACACTTTTAAGAAATAATTTGATATGAAGAAACCAGAGTTTGGGTAAGGGCTAGAAATTATCTCGAGGGGAAGGTGTTAGGAACCCCTAAAGATCCACTAGTGTGGTTCCCATCCATGCTACAATTGTGACTTTAATCAACAAGGAAACAAATAAAAGTCTTATGAATAGGGTTTTTCACATAGCATTGCAAGAAAGTTTAAGAGTTTGAAAAAAAGAGGAGTAGAAAGTCTAGAAAGATAGTTATAAATAACTTAAAAGAAAGAATAACAAGTAAAGGGAGAGGGGGGGGGGGTCCTAGGTTTACAAATAATATGGATCATATTAATACAATACCCGACGCACACTCCTCAAAGAGGGGTCGCATGTGATATTAGCGCACTGGTCATCATATCCATATTCTACCCTTCCCACCCTATTAAGGTATTAAAGCACAAAAAGTATCATTACTTATTGCATGCTAGTACCCGTCCCAAACCAATCAGTCCCAGAGGCATGAGACTACTAATCCTAAAGGGAAAGGGATTTGGGGACTTTTGAGATTTTTCAAAGGACAAAATACTAAGGCGTCAATCAAGACATGTAGTACAAGTATGGGAAAAAATATGTAAACCAATTGGGCTCAAGTAAGCCTCCTTGAATTAGACGAGGGCATATAGTTTAGCATGTCTTGCATGAACTGATTTGGTCTAAATTAAGTTAAAGTGATAAGCGAACTGGTTTAACACATATTTCTAGACAAGAAGTATGCATTAGGTTCGCTCGAATGCAGTTGTCTAAGGCTGATCCAATTTATTAATTAGCCAACCTTTTGTCTATGTGTTGGATAGAACTACTGATTTCGAAAACAAACCGATTATATAAGAGTTGCCAGTGTTATCAAAGTACAATAAGTTTCAGAAGAGAAAAGATTGCAGACTTAATGTAGAAAACGGAATTGCTAGTTTTAACAGAAAAAGTGAGATGCAGATTGATTAGAAAAGATTTATCAGATAAGCATAAAGAAATGAATTTTTCAAAGAATGAAAACTGGTTTGAAAATGTTTACCAAATTTATCGGAACGAATTAAGTTTTAAAGAAATGCATATTGATTATGAGAAAAAGAAGTGGTTTAAGAGTTTCGAAAATGTGCAGAAGTTACTAGTTTTTAGCAAAATAAGAACGCGTTTCAACAATCGATATTGTTTTAACGAGTGGGGCGGTTCTGATTCGATGTTTTCCTATAGGCATGCTTTCTATAAGTTATTGATTTTAATACCCTTTCCAAACGTTAACAGGAGTCTTACAAACATGATATATGTATGGAATTTTATTACTAAGCCTAATTGTTTGCCAAATGGAATTATTATATATGCAGAAATGCATAAATCTATAAGCATGATATCTACATGTGAAGTTGTAGGAATCCGAAATAACACCCTATAGGCATGGTATCTACGTGTGAAGTTGTAGGAATCAGAAGTAAAACCATATAGGCATGCTTTCTACCCTTGAGCATAAAAATAACTCCCCCTCCAATTTTCTACTAAATCCCCAGAGTTTATTAAAAATTGTTACAACCCAGTAAATCAAACTGAAATTAAAAGTACATCAGAAGCTACAGCTGCATCCAAGAAACCTAATTCAGAACTAGTGTCTAAAAATATGAGATGAACCACTTCCGAGATCAAGGTTTCCAAAGCCTTCTCTTATCTAGTGTGTTTCAAAGTTCCAAGGAGTTTCAGGAACTCCAGAAAATGCTTACACCTAAGGCATCAATTAAAATTGAATTAAAGTGCAGTGTGGAAGGGATAACCCTCGAGTGTCCAAGTTTAGAGGGAACTCATGGGTCCCAAGGCAAGACTCACAAGAGGGAGGCAGAACTTAGATTCTAGGAACAAGTGCAACTGCAAAGTTAGGGAGTGACAATTAAGGCTAGTGATCATGCCCATCCATATGGTAGGCTGGTACATCCCTGATCAGCCTGTCAACCAATCAATTATGAGTGAAGACCCATTGAAGGTTATGCCATGGTCTGGGCAGCGATTAGGACACTTCCGGACCAAAGTCCCAAACTCAGCACACATATAAAGGGGAATAAGGATGGCAATTGAAAGAGTTTAGGACCCATGAGGGTCCAATTAATGTCCATGGACAATAATATCAGGTATTGCCATGTTTTTGAACCATAACTTTACCATATAGAGGGGATTAAGGTTTCGGATTCATATAAGAGAAGGAACGATGAAATAAACAAACTTGCAGAAAATTACATCATATAAACAGTAATAGATGAACTAAACACATACGGGAAAACAGGAATTAGACATAATAACATACCAGTTGTAGAAAAGTAAGCAAAGAAAAGCGGGATTCTTTCTAGCAAAGCCAGAATCAGAGAAGAACACTTTATTCGTGTGAGTTTAGAGAACTCGAGTTCTTACAAAAATTGTAAGTGTATTTGAGAGTGAGAAGTAATCATAATTGATTGTGTTTGAAAGGGTAAAAAGGCTTCCGCTTTTATAGAGTATAAAGGCAAGCAAGAATGGAAAGAAAACCTTTTGTAAAATCAGTCACCAATACTCTCCCTACAGTTAAAGGATTTAATTTCGAACGGGAGCATGTAATTAAGGAAAGGACATTTTAGTAAAATCTGCCATCGTAGCAGAAGACGGGAGAATACATGAAGTTTATTTAAGGAAAACATTCAACATTACTTGATTTGTAAAGAGAAGGAAAGGAAATCGATCAGCCAACTAATAAAATCAAGGTAAACAGGTTTAATTCGAATGAACCCAGTCAGGAATAGGTAGAGGAAGGCTCACACAAAGAAGATCAGTGGCAATCAGTCGAGACCCTATTAAAGGAGCCCAAAATCAATCAGTTAATTGTCAAAGCCTTTTGAAAGAGGATTTTATCATATATATATATATATATATATATATATATATATATATATATATATATATATAAACAAGAAAATCAAATAGAAAGTCCAACAATGCAAGGCTTAGGATCATAAAAACAAAAGAATACGAGTTCATCCATAGATCCATAGAGAGTCTGAAGGTACATGTTCTCAAAGTGGAACCCTAATTCAATTTATCAAGAAAATCCCCAAATTCTATGGTTTCCGCATCGAATCAAATATAGAAACGAGAAGTCAAGTGAACAGACTAAGGAGTCTCATGAGAAAAAAACAATTCATGATAGCAGGTTTGAAATAATCAGAGAAAAAAATCAATTTGAGAGCATGAATGGACACATTTTGGAGACTCAGATCTTAGACAAGTCCAGAATAGTCGAAACATGCTTAACAAGAACATGAACAGAGTTCAGAAAAGAAAAATTCAAGAAACTCAGTAGTAAATGATAACTATGATTTTAACACGTTTTATGCCCATACTTTCCTAAGCATGGGCATTAAATGATCACTTTTCATCATAATTCAAAACTAATTTATATGATCACTTATATAAAGTTGTAAGCTTCAGAAAGTCGAAAAGCATCTAAACTGAAAAGTTATATACAAAACAACTATCATATACAAATATACTAAAAGTCAAATAAATATATATAGTAATCCATCAAAATAGCAGGGCGCACTCCCACAGATAAAATCTGGAATTGTCCCCAATGTCAACTACCAAAATAAGCATAAAATAAAAGATAAATGATATAGAGTGGCCCCTCAAGCTTGATCTGACGCCATGTGCTGATCAGTGGTCCCCTGGTCATCTGTACTGGTGGGATCCTCAAGCTGGTTCCCGGCTTGCTGTTGCTCTACTGCTGGGACAAGGGCCGGATCATGAGCTAGCTGAACATCTGGTGGAGCACTGGAGGTACCTTCATGAACCTATGCCACCTCTATTACAACTCCCTTAGTGCTAGAGAGTTTCCTCTTCTTCCTCGGGTGCCTGGGTGCCTCCTCCTGCTGTGGCTGAGCTACCGCTAGATCTACTGTTGGGTCCCCAAATAGTAAGTCTAATGGCATCTAGTTCGCCAAAAGCATATCCACATCTTCTCGCAGCTTATTCACTGACTCCTTTGAAGCTTTTTGCTTCCTCGACTTTTTAAGCTCCCGGGCCAACTTTTCCAATGTAGTGCTCTGTGCCCCAGCTGCCTTGGTCAAGGCATCCTGCATCTCCATCATCATTTCCTGGTTGGCCAGGATCTTTTTCAGTGTTTCCTTAATAGAAGGAGGAATCTCAACAGGGGCAAGAGCTGAATGTGACTGAACTACAGTGGCCAAGGTGGACAATTTGGATGTCGTAGCTGGCATCCAGTTGTTCAAACGGGCTAAAGACTGAGTGAGCTTGTGGGTAGTGAACCAATGAGTCTTTGATGAAGGGACAATTGGGTCAGCTAAAGTAGATGTTCCAGCAAGAGAAGAAGGACCTGGGGGCAAAGTCTCACTGGTAGTAGCAGTAGGTATGGTGGATGGCTCAATAGAATGCTCAATAGCAGCTGGCTCCTCAGACTAGCTAGGTGCGGTAGAAGTAGATGGCTGATGCTTTTTGGATTTCTTTGGGTTGTCCGGACCCAACTGAGTGTACCATAAATAGGGAGCCACTGGTTTTACCCTGACACAAAAACATTTTTTTCACACCCAAATCTCTAAAGTACAAGGAAAGAGTGTTTGGGAAAGGGTAGTTTTTGTTGGTGTCCTGTCTGACCGTAGAGATCACCCTCGAGATAATATTTCCCACATTGAGAGGAAATCCGGCCATGATAGATACCACTAGAACAACTCGAGGAATAGGAACTGAGTGATCATGGGTGGAGGGATCAAGTCTACTGCACACGAACGTCAACCAACCCTTGGCCTCAAAATTGAAAGTGTTTCGCAGAATCTTCTCCCACGCCTTCAACCATATTGGAACAGTGCCCAAGGCTGCCAAGTACAGGGCCAATCAATGACGCACCTCTTCTTTCATTGCCAGCTTTGCTAAGTATTCGGATTCATGTTCTTCTTTGAACCCCAAATATTCATTCAGTGACTTCCCATCAAATATCACCAATTTGTCCCGGACCTTCTTCACCATTGAGTCCCTAACCATATGATGAACATTACAATAGAACTCTTTTACCATATGTTCATTGGTAACTATACAAAGCTCCTTGAAGAAACCCCAACCCTCTTTCAGACGGAACTGTGCTTGCACATTTGGGTTGAAAGGAAGAAGATCCACGTCAATGAATTATCTTTTCAGGATCAACATTCTTGCAGGCCACCATTCTCTAAATTTGTGGAATGCTATCTCTCTCTCAAATCTATCTACCCAGGCTTCAGGTTTTATGGTCCGCTTAACTCCCCGACTTGAGGTTCATCCCCCTCACCATATCCTCCACTCTTCCCGGATAATGAAGTTGTGGGGAGGTAGAGTATTGCTCTTTACTTCTTGCCACGAACTCATCAGACGAACCTAAAACTATGTTGACCGCTCTTTTGGAAGTGGGTGCAGGTTCAGGTGAAGGGGTGTCATGTAACTGGAGTGAGGTAGGCATGTGAGTGGGAGCTGATTCTAAGGCGATGCTCCGGGATGGTGCATACTCACTCCTCGTGGAGTGTGAGGTAGATCTATCAGCTTCCTGTACGAGCTTACGAGTCTTTTTGATGTTCTCCCAAACCTGGGGAGTGAGTTTATCAATACGCTTTCCTCTCCCCCATCGGGAGGAACTACCTCTCCCGCGTTGTTGTTATTGTTCTTTTCCTCCACGATTCTTAACCATGATATGCAAAGAATACAAGTCTAACATTGTTAGTTTAAGCATATGTAGTGAATTAGATGAAACAGTTAAGCTCATGGTTCTGATACAGTGCATCAGAATAGGGGATGCAGACCATGAAAAAGAGTCACGCGGTCGCGTTAGGTTAGCGCGGACCGCGTAAAACTTGAGAGATGACCACGCTTGAAAATGTTCCAAACACACCCTCTCTGATACTCACACACGCGGTCCGCACTTATTTGGACTGCGTCCGCGTTGGTCCAAACGCACCCTCTCTGATACTCACCAACGCAGTCTGCACTGATTTGAACTGTGGCCGGGTTGGGCTAGCGTGGACCGCACAAAAATGCAACGTGGACCGCACTACTAAGACTTAGCACACACATGAGAAGTGGCGTGGAATGCACAGAATAGACACGTGGCCGCGCATGGCATAAAAATTAACTGAGTTAGGATTTATTCATTTGATAACAATTTTTGATCAAATGTTTGAGTCCTAATTGTTCGTACTCAATTAACTACTCTTGAATTCATGCCCATTGTTCAAAATTTACACAAAAAAATCTATCCTAATAATTAAATCTAAGAGAATAAGAAGAAATAAGAAGATATACTAATGGAAAGCAAGTAAAATAATCAAAAATTAAACTACGTATGAAATTAGCAAGGAGTGTTACCAGGGATTGTGAATATTCAACTACTTGAAGAAATGGACTCGGTGAATAGTGAAAATAAGAGATGAGGGAGTAAAAATTGCAAAAAGGGTAAAATGAAGCCTAAGGTCTCTATTTATAGAAAAACCCGTGGGCCCGTCACCTACCTACCAGTGCGGCTGCACCAAAATGGCCGCGGACCGTGCTGGATTTTCGTCCTTCACATTAAACTAAACAGCCTACGCGGACCACACTGTTTTGTCACGCAGCCGCATTAGGAAACTTCAGAGAACTAGCAATTTTATTTTCCCAGTGCGGACTGCACTATTTTGTCACGCGGCCGCATTGGGAAACTTTAGAGAACCATCATATTTGGGTCTTAACAGCGCGGACCATACAAAAGTGTGATGCAGCCGCGCTGGCAACTTCAGATTCTTAACTTCCTATTGCTTCGGCCTATGCGGATCGTACTGCTTTGGTGCATGGCCAAGTAGGCAAACTTCAAAGACCTGGTATTTTTTACTTTTGTCCTGCACTGGTTCAACATTATCCCTGCAACACCTCACAAACCATGAGTTCAAATATCCTAATCCACAAAGAAAATCAATGAAAACGAAAAAGACATGGGTTGCCTCCCAAGAAACGCCTGATTTAACACATTCCTTCAGCATTCTTCTTGGTTGTAGCAAGAGGGCTATCAGTGATGATGTCCAAGAGTTCATAATCTTCACCCATGATATGGTCTCTTATTCTATTTTTCCACCAAGAATAGTAGAGCCCATTGAAGAGTGGAGATATTGCAGTAGACTGTCCTTGACAGTTTCCAGGTGGTGCACTCATGTTGATTTCATAAGGTGTTAACCTCTTCAAGGATAACCCGCTCTGATACCAATTGATGTGAATAAACGTCAACACCACACAAGAGGGGGCTGATTTGTGTGGTACCTAATTTTTGCATTAGAAGAACCTGGTTCTTCTAAGTGTTCTAACTGCTGCTGTTTGCGGAAATGTAAAAACTAAATGTAAAATGCACATCTATTTTACGTGGAAAACTCCTGGCTCAAAAGGTGAAAAACCCACGACCTACTACTCATTTGGAGTTTTCCAAACTCGACTAAAATCAATGAGCCAAAAACAACATTTACAAAACTCTTGTAAACCTAAGGATTAAACTCTAATCCAAGTGTGGCACACATCCTCAGCTGCTGCGACACTATCAAGTTAACGCTAACCTGATGACTCAGTGTACCTAATACAATTTCTTCTAACTAAGCTGAAAGTTAAAATATAACACCTACTACAATTGAACTAGAAATAGAAACAATCAGATAGAACTGGTTCTTCTCTAGGTTCATGTAGCTGTAGGCGTCCACACTTGTAACTTGCATATATTTCTTACAAATCAGACTCGCTCTTTTTTGCTCTCAAATATGCTTTTACTTCTGCTTATATGTGTTGCCTGAAAAGAGAACTAACTCAATCATATATTGAGTTAGTAGTTAGAGTTTGATTAAGACTCCACTTCTTATCCGTTCACAATTCGAGTCCTTGGCCAATGCAAACTCCAACCCTTATCCTAACTTAGGATTAAGTTCTCTTCACATAAAGAGACTGTCCTTCTTATCCCAATGCAATCTTTTCAATTATAATCAGAAGATATTGATGCATGATCTTTGATGCATTATCTTCCTCATGTGCTCTGCATGTGCCCTTGTTGATTCAGACTGTGTAGTACAAGATGGACCATGTCCTTCTATCAGTTCATTTGTCAATCTTCAAAACTCAACTGAAACTTGGGCCAGCACCTATGTCCTCCAATGAACCGGGGCTTACCGAAACCATTGTGACCAACTTCCAACCAACCTGAACAGTGTGGTGCACAACTAGCGTGATACTTGTCTGGCTCAATAGAATCCTTTCCCAAAATCATTTTGTAGTGCCACATGTGCTGAGCTTGGAACTTGTGAAGGCTATCATCGTCCTGGATTTTAGCACTGAAGTGACTCATTTTTTCGACCCTTGGTATGGTTTGCTTTCTTCCAGCGTACCTCATGGCACGGAGGGGAACGTAGGGATAAGTTCCTCTTTGGCCAATGAGTATGAGAAAGGGTGCGTCTCAATATCGAATGATGAATTCTTTCGTAGGGACCCACTCGAACATCTACTGTACTTGGTCTTTTATCAGATTCTCAAATGACTATACCCATCCTCTAGCATCCTAGGGCTGAGAGAACATGTTAGGTATAAAATTCATACGTCTTGGCTGAAGGAAGGTGATGTGATCATCCCAGTCTCTCCGTAGGATCTATTGTCGGTATTCACCTTTCTAGAGGTGTTCTATGAGCCAGAGCTGAAGTAATAGGTTGCAACCCTCAAAATGGTTGGCCCCTTGCTGAAAGTTGTCCAGGGCTCGGTATATCTCAATAACGACGATAGGTACTATGCTGAAAGGTTGTCCGCCAATTCCTTCCATCAAAGTCTTAGTTACCGTGGCCAGTCTGGTGCGGATCCTAGCCTTCTTCATAGGGAACACTATCATTCCCAAAAAGCAAAACATAAAAATGAAGACCCTCTTACGGATATGCCCTGATGAAGTAAGGGTGAATTCATCTGAGTAGGTGTGGTATGACTTGCTATGGTCGTACCTCTCGTACAGATAGTCGAATGGGATGTAAGCGTCTTTCAAGCAGGTTAAGTCTGGATTCTTCTTCAATCCCATCATCTTAAGGAAACTCCTACCCTTGCGATTCTCTGGCATAAGCAAACCCAGAGTCTCCCAAGGAATACAATCTAAACCTCCTATTTCTTCGAGCAAATGAGTCATAGAAGAGAAGGAAAATTCCCTAGGTATTTGCGGACGAGCATCTGATCACTGGAGTAAAGGTCTTTCGACCAATTTAGCAGCCTTGGATGAATGTTGGTTACCATGCCAAATCTGGGGACTTCGTGCCTCATTTTTTGCAAAACAATGGGTTAGGCCCTTACCCCACCGGACTCGACTATTTAAACCAATAATTAGCATAGAAAGCATTTAGTTCTCCAAATAAATGCACAGAACATGGCGGTGCCCATTTGGGTTTCAAGGAAAAGGTGGACTTTTGACAAAGCTATCTTAATGAGTCATTATACGGACAACATAATTGACTCAGCTAGGTTTGACCATGATGCATGCGCAGTTAAAAACAATAAGGTTTCTATTAGGTATTAGACTGGTACCCTTGAGTGGACAACTCAAGAGGAAAAGGCACGGAACCATCGACTGCACCTCTGATCGACTGATTTTAACACAAGTATGCCTTTGCCAAATTTAAGGGGTAATAATATTAGAAGAGCGCAACCACTCATTAAGGCGTTGCTATGGTATTTGTTTGACATGAGTGGAATATGATGTTGAAGATGCAATTTAAAAGAATGAAACATATTGACATTTATTTCCACGTTCATAAGATAATGATTGCAATAATTGCTCGTAATTAAAACAATATAGAAATAAAGCGGTAAAATAAAACAGTAAAAGGAAAGAAAAGACATGAAGAACCAAGTTAGTCTCATTGTGAAGGAAATAAAGAAAGTAAGTAAATGCAATTTAAGGACAAAGTCACAAGTAGCATGCAATGTTAAAAGCCTAAAGAAATCCCCAGCAGAGTCGCCATGCTATCAACGCCACCTTTTTCGAAAAGCGATAAATGTATATTATTCAAAATCGGGTACACGACATTTGGGAGGACAACTCTATTCCCTTTTGAGAATTTTGTTTTGGAGTTGAAGAGTCGCCACCTATTGATTATAGTGCATTAGGACACTTTTAAGAAATAATTTGAGATGAAGAAACCAAAGTTTGGGTAAGGGATAGAAATTATCTCAAGGGGAAGGTCTTAGGCACCCCTCAAGATCCACTAGTGTGGTTCCCGTCCATGCTACAATTGTGACTTTAGTCAACAAGAAAACAAATAAAAGTCTCAAGTAGAGGGGTTTTCACATAGCATTGCAAGCATGTTTAAGAGTTTGAAAAGAAGAGGAGTAGAAAGTTTAGAAAGAAAGTTTTACATAACTTAAAACAAAGAATAACAAGTAAAGGGAGAGGGTGGTCCTAGATTTTCAAATAATATGGATCACATCAATGCAATACCCGGCGTACACTCCTCAAAGATGGGTCACATGCGCTATTAGCGCACCGGTCATCATATCCATATTATACCCTTCCAACCCCGTTAAGGTATTAAAGCGCGAAAATTATTGTTACTTATTACATGCTAGTCCCCATCCCAATCCTATCAGTACCGGAGGCATTTGGGACTGCTAATCCTAAAGGGAAAGAGATTTGGGGCCTGTTGAGAGTTTTCAAAGGACAAAATACTAAGGCGTCAATCATAACATGTAGTACAAGTATGGGAAAAATATGTAAACAAATAAGGCTCAAGTAAGCCTCCTTGAATCAGATGAGGGCTTATTGTTTAGCATGTCTTGAATGTACTGATTTGGTCTAAATTAAGTTAAAGTCATAAGCGGACCGGTTCAACACATATTTCTAGACAAGAAGTCCGCATTAGGTTCGCTCGAATGCAGTTGTCTAAGACTAATCCAATTGATTAATTAGCCAACCTTTTCACTATATGTTTAATAGAACTACTGATTTATACAAAAATGATTATAAAAGAGTTACCAATTTTATTAGAGTAAAATATGTTTCGGAAGAGAAAAGATTGCAGACTTAATGTAGAAAATGGAATTTCCAGTTTTAACAGAAAGAGTGAGTTGCAGATTGATTAGAAAAGGTTTCTCAGTAAGTATAAAGAAATTAATTTCAAATAATGCAAACTGGTTTGAAAATATTTACCAGATTTATCTGAAGGAATTATATTTTAAAGAAATGCAGATTGATTATGAGAAAAAAGAGGTTTAAGAGTTTCAAAAAGGTGCAGAAGTTTCTAGTTTTTAGCAAAATAAGTACGAGTTTCAACAATCGATATTGTTTTAACAAGTGGGGCGGTTCTGATTCGAGATTTTCCTATAGGCATGCTTATTATAAGCTACTGATTTTAATACCCTTTCCAAACGTTAAGAGGAGTCTAACAAACATGGTATCTATATGCAATTTTATTATTAAGCCTAACTATTTGCCTAATGACATTATTATATATGCAGAAATCTATAGGCATGATATCCACATGTAAAGTTGCAGGAATAAAAAATAACACCCTATAGGCATGATATCTACGTGTGAAGTTGCAGGAATAAGAAGTAAAATCCTATAGGCATTCCTTCTACCCCTTTTCATAAAATAATCCCCTCCTATTTTCTACTAAATCGCTAGAGTTTATTACAAATTATTACAAACCAGAAAATCAAACTGAAATTAAAAGAACATGAGAAGCTACAGCTGCATCCAATGAACCTAATTCAGACTTAGTGTCTAACAATATGAGATGAACCACTTCCGAGATCAAGGTTTCCAAAGCCTTCTCTTATCTAAGGTGTTTCAAAGTTCCAAGGAGTTTCAGGAAATGCTTACACCCAAGACATCAATTAAAATTTAATTAAAGTGTAGTGTGGAAGGGCCAGCCCTCTAGGGTCCAAGTTCAAAGGCAGCTCATGGGTCCCAAGGCAAGGCTCACAAGAGGGGGCAGAACATAGATTCAAGAAACAAGTGCAAGTGCAAAGTTACGTAGTGCCAAGGCAAGCTAGTGGTCATGCCCAGCCATACTGTAGGATGGCACACCCTTGACCAGCCTGTAAGCGAGTAAATTATGAGTGAAGACCCATTGAAGGTAAGGCCATGGTCTGGGCAGCGATTAGGACACTGCTAGACCAAAGTCACCAAACTTAGCACACATATAAAGGGGAATGTGGATGGGAATTGAAAGAGTTTAGGACCCAAGAAGGTCCAGTTCATGTCCATGGACAATAATATTAGGTATTGCCATGTTTTTGAACCATAACTCAATCATATAGAGGGGATTAGGGTTTGGGATTCATATAAGAGAAGGAACGATGAAATAAACAAACTTGCAGAAAATCACATCATATAAACAGTAAGAGGTGAACTATAGAATAAACAAATAGGGGGAGAGACATGACTTGAACGTAAGAACATACCAGTTGCAGAAAAGTAAGTAAAGAAAAGCAGGAATCTTTCAAGCAAAGCCACAATTAGAGAAAATACTTTACGCTTGTGAGTTTAGAGAACTCGAGTTCTTATGAAAATTGTAAGTGTATTTAACAGTGAGAAGTAATCATAATTGATCGCGTTTGAAAGTGTAAAAGGGGTTCCCCTTTTATAGTGTAGAAAGGCAAGCAAGAAAGACAATAAAACCTTTGGAAAATCAGTCACCAATATTCTCCCTTCATTTAAGGGATTTAACTTCAAACAGGAGCATGTAATTAAGGAAAGGAAATTTTAGTAAAATTTATCACAGTAGCAGAAGAAGGGATAATACATGAAATTTATTTAAGGAAAACATTCGACAGTACTTGATCTATACAGAGAAAGGAAAGGGAATCGATCAGCCAACTAATAAAATCAAGGTAAACATGTTTAACTCGAGTGACCCTAGTCAGGAATAGGTAGAGGAGGGCTCAAACAAAGAAGATCAGTGGAAATCAGTTGAGACCCCATCAAAGGAGCCCAAAATCAATCAATTAATTTTCAAAGCATTTTGAAAGAGGAGTTTATCAATATAAAGCAAGAAAATCAAGCAGAAAGTCTAACACTGCAAGGCTTAGGATCATAAAAACAAAAGAATACGAGTTCAGCCATAGATTCATAGTGAGTCTAAAGGTACAGGGTCACAAAGTGGAATCCTAATTCAATTTATCAAGGAAATCCCCAAATTCTAGGGTTTCCCCATCGAATCAAACACAGAAACGAGAAGGCAAGTGAACTGATTCAAGTAGTACCATATGAAACAAACAGACCAATATATCAGTTTTGAAACAATCAGATAAAGAAAATCGATTTGAGAGCATGAAAGGACACGTTTTAGAGACTCGGAACTTAGAAAAGTCTAGAATAGACGAAACATGCCTAACAAGAACATGAACATCCGAGGAATTCCATTGTGGTGGACGATGCCTTGAGTAAGAAGGCGGTGACTAAGAGGAGTTTGGCGTATATTCCTGATGGGGAGTAATCTCTTGATGTTGATGTTTAGGCCTTGACCAATCGGTTTGTGAGGTTAGATATTTCGGAGCCCAGTCGAATATTGGCTTGTGTGATTTCTCGCTCTTTATTATTTGATAGCATTCGAGAGTTCCAATATGACGATCCCCATTTGCATGTCCTTTATAATAGAGTTCAGCACGATGATGACAGAGATGTGACTATTAGTGATGAAGGGATGTTGAGGATGCAGGGCCGGATATGTGTGCCTAATATAGATGGACTTCGGGAGTTGATTCTAGAGAAGGCTCATAGCTCATGGTATTCTATTCATCCGGGTGTTGCGAAGATGTATCAGGATCTAAGAAAATATTATTGGTGGAGGAGAATGAAGAAGGAATATGTGGGATTTGTAGCTCGGTGTCTCAATTGTCAGCAGGTGAAATATGAGCATCAGAGACCGGGTGGCTTGCTTCAGCAAATGGATATTCCAGAGTGCAAGTGGGAGAGGATCACCATGGACTTTGTAGTTGGGATTCCACGGACTTTGAAGAAGTTCGATGCTATTTGAGTGATTTTGGATCAGCTGATCAAGTCCGCGCACTTCATTCTTATGTGTACTACCTATTCTTCAGAGAGGTTGGCAGAGGTCTATATTCAAGAGATTGTTCATTTACATGATGTCCCAGTTCTATCATTTCAGACAAAGGAACTCAGTTTACTTACAATTTTAGAGGTCTGTACAGCGAGAGTTGGGTACTCAGGTTGAGTTAAGCACAACTTTTCACCCTCAGATGGACGGGCAGTCCGAGTGTCCTATTCAGATATTGGAGGACATGTTGTGCAGTTGTGTCATTGATTATGGAGGGTCATGGGATCAGTTTCTACTGCTCGCAGAGTTTGCTTATAACAACAGTTATCAGTTAAGTATTCAAATGGCTCCATATGAGGCTTTATATGGGAGGCGGTGTAGATCTCTAATTGATTGGTTTGAGTCGTGTAAGACTAGGATATTAGGTACAGACTTGGTGCAGGATGCCTTAGACAAGGTGAAGGTGATTTAGGTGAGGCTTCGTACAGCGCAGTCGAGACAAAAGAGTTATGTTGATAGGAAGGTTCGGGATGTGTCCTACATGGTTAGTGAGAAGGTTTTATTGAAGGTCTCGCCCATGAAGGGTGTTATGAGATTTGGGAAGATGGGTAAATTGATTCCTCAGTTCATTGGATCTTTTGAGATTTTTCGGAGGATTGGGTAGGTGGCTTATAAGCTTTCTTTGTCGCCCAGCTAGCTTGTCGAGTGTTCATCCAGTATTTTATATTTCTATGCCAGGGAGCATATTGGCGTTCCGTCTCATGTTTTGGATTTCAGCACGATTGAGTTAAATGATGATTTGACTAATAATGTGGAGCTAGTAGTTATTTTGGAGCGTTAGGTTTGAAAGTTAAGGGCAAAGGATATAGATTTAGTGAAAGTACAATGGAGAGGTCGGCCCGTGGAGGAGGCTACCTGGGAGACCGAATGGAAGATACGGAGCAGATATCCTCATATATTTGAGGCATTAGGTATATTTCTTGACTCGTTCGAGGACGAATGTTTGTTTAACAAGGGGGATGTAACGAACCGCCCGGTCGTTTCATGAGTTACTGCCATGTTTCCCACATTTTTGTTTCTTATTATCTTGTTCGGATGTATTAAGTGTTATTGTATTTGTTGGTTCAGGTTTGAGACATTCAGTCTGTTTTGAATAAACATAAGTTGGAAAAGTCAACTGGATGTTGACATATATGAAAAAGGGATCGGATGTGAATTTCTATGGGTCGAATAGCTTATATAGGTGATTTGGAACTTATGATCATGATCGGAATGTGTTTTGGAGTTCCCGAGTAGATTTAGACATGAATTGACAAAATTGGAATTTTGGCGTTTTCTAGTTGGTGGGTGAGGTTTTGATATAGGGGTTGGAATGAAATTCCGGAAGTTGGATTAGGTTTGTTGTGTTATTTCTGATGTGTGTACAAAATTTGAGGTCATTCGGATGAGGTTTGATAGACTTTTTGATCGAAAGCGAAATATGGAAGTTTTTTGAATTCTTAAGCTTGAATTCGATGTCAATTTGGTGTTTTGTGTTGTTTTGAGCATTACAAGGGTTCTAACAAGTTTGAATGAGGTAATGGGATATGTTGGCATATTTGGTTGAGGCCCTGAGGGCCACAGGTGAGTTTCGGGTGGATGAACGCTTCAGTTCATGTTGGAAAAAGTTGCAGAAAATCTATTATTGGTGTTACATACATCATGTCTTCGCGTTCCCAAAGGGTTAGGGTGTGAGGCGGGAGGCATAACCTTCACGTTCGCGATGGATGTCCTGTGTTCGCGAAGGATTGAGTCCAGTATTCATCGTATTTGCGATGGTTATGCAGCTTTTGCATAGAGTAAAGATGAGCAGCTGGGATCCTGGAGAGTTGTGCTTCGTGATCAGGAGATGGTTGTCGTGTTCGCAATGCATTGAGGAGCTACGGCATCGCGTTCTCGTATGTGGTGTCGCGTTCACACTGAAGGAAAAGTGGTCAATGGAATTTTTATGCTTCGCGAACACGAGGTGTTGACCCCATTTGCAAAGAAGAGATTTTAAGTGTTGGGCGGAATGTTTAAAAAACCACTTCCGCGATTTTGGATCTTTGTTTTACCATTGTTGAGCGATTTTGGAGCTTTTAAAGGGACATTGAAGAGGGAATCAAGGGGTAACACTTGAAGGTATGATGTGTGGACTTAGTACTCAATCCTATTATGATTTCTACCTAATTTAACATGAAATTTGTGGAATCGAAAGCCTGAGAGTTAGGGCTTGGAATTTGAGACATTTATTTAGGAAATTTAGGTACCATTGCAGCCGGATTTTGATGTATTTGATATTTATGAACTCGTTAGAGTATAAGGATTCTAGTTTTGTAATTTTTATCGGAATCCGAGATGTGGGTTCAGGAGTCGGTTTGGCCAATTTCAAAAATTTTGATTTAAATTGGTTATTTTCGAGTGGGCTTTGTTCCCTTAGCATATTTTGATGGTATAGGCTTTTTTGATAGATTTGGAGAATTCGGAGGCTGATTCGAGAGGCAAAGGCATAGCGAGCTAGAGTTTGGACTGCATAGAGGTAAGTAATGATTGTAAATATTGTCTTGAGGGTATGAAACCTCATATTTCACATCATTGTGCTACTTTGAGGTGACGCACATGTTAGATAACGAGCGTGGGTTCGTGCACCATTGGGGATTGTGACTTAGTCTGTCCGATATGACTGTTAAACTGCATATTTGATTGAAAATGGTTTGCTATCATTGTACTTTAGAAAGTATCATCATGTTTTGCGCTGAATTCCATATTTGGGCCTCGTGCCAACTGTTTTGGACCCTTAGGGAATTTTTACTACTATTCTTCACTATTTTAACTTCATATTTGTACTCAGTCATGCTGCATTCCACTGTTTTCATAACTCAGCAATATTTACTCCGTTTTTGATATATTAAATGATATTTTAGGCTAAGCATCATGTTTTACTGTGCCCGAGTGGCTTGACAGATTTCTGACTGAGTGAGGCCGAGGGCCTATGTTGTGAGGATATTATGGGATCGGGTTGTGCGCCGTAGCATGTTGTTAATGATTCACGATTATGAGTCGAGGGCCTGGTTTGATTATGTCGCGAGATGGCTTGATATAGCTCTTGGGCTGTAAGAGCCCCTCAGAGTTTTCACACCCCTAGTGAGCACGGGTATCCAGTGTGAGATGGGATATAGTCCGAGGGGCTATTATAGTTTTATGTTATTGCTCGAGGGGATGATACGAGTGATTGTGAGATAGCCCGAGGTGCTGGTTCTGTTGGTATTTTGTGGGGGGGAGGGGGGAGGGGTGATTTATGTTTCTATCCTTTTCTCCATGTTTCATTACTCATTGAACCTACTGAAAGACGCTTTTAAAGAGGTTTTTACGAGTTTTTACTTATTATTGCATTGTTCTGGTTTTATACTGTTTTGTTGTAGCAGTATGTTGCGTTTTACATGATTTCTTATCGCTCAACTACCTTTACTTTTATTACTTACTGAGTTGGCGTACTCACATTAGTCCATGCACTCTATGTGCAGATCCATGAATCTCGGGTCACACTAGCGAGTGCTGATATGCTCTCACAGCAGGCTTGTTCGGAGTTGACTACGTAGCTGCTGGGCATTCGCAACTCAGTGCTTCTCCTTCCTATCTTTATTTCACTTTGTAGTTGCTTTGTATTAGACTATGTAGTCTTTCCATATTTTTAAATGGATTTTAGATGCTCATGACTGGTGACACCCCAATGTTGAACTGTGTTTGTTTCTGCATTGTACTATTCTACTCTTAATTTTTGAATTTTTAGCTTATTAGTGACTTTAAATGATTTATTATAACTATTTAGTTGGTCTGGGGGTTTGTGTTGGATGGCCTAGCTTTACAATAGGCGCCATCACGACCAGGTCGGGTTTAGGGACGTGACAATTTTAATCAAATACACATTCTAAATATTTATTCATAATATATATATATATATATATATATATATATATATATATTATCAGATATAAATTTTCTCGTGACCATTATCATTAAATATCAAATTATTGAAGCATCGATGAAGGATAATGCTGCTTGGTGTCCGGGCCCGCGGTCCTAACGAGCCCAACAGTTATTTTTTTTATTAAAAATTGTGTTTTTAAACTCTCCAACGGCCATATTTAAAATCTAGCCATTTGGGCTGATAATTTGACTGTTTTTAAGTTTAGAAAATGGCCATTTGGCCCCAAACTTTATTTTAACCCCAAACTTTATATAATTACACCTTTTCCCATTTCTCAACTATAAATACCCCCTCATTCTTTCATTTTTATTCACCAATTCATCAATATCTCTCAATTTATCAACTACAATTTCTTAACTTATTGTTGAAAATTCGTAAAAAAATTGTGAAGTTGTTGAGTTGAAGTTTTCAAGCGTTCAACAATTTTCAATTTTCTAGAAGTTGTTCGGCAATCTGGTAAACTCGTTTCAACTCTTACATTTTAAGAGTAAATTTTTGTGTGGTTTAGTTTGCATAATTAAAATATGGTATTTTCTTTGAAAAAAAATATTTGGTAAAGGAAAAGATAAAACCGGTGAAAGTAGTGGCCATAATACTACCCTTCCCCCGGCTCCCCGACCTAGAAAAGATATGCAAGTTGAAAGTAGTCGTCAACCTTGACGTCCTCCTCCTCCCGTAATTCTTGATAGTGATCACCTTTGTTTTCAATTTATCGATAGTGAATTTTTCCGTAATGTTGCACCATGTGATAGATTAGATGATGAAATTATGAATGCTCTTTGTCCTAATGAAACTATCTTAGAGGAAAATGAGGATAATGATAATGATGAAACTCAAGCACCAGATTTAGATGATACACCTACTAGTCCTGTTAATAACCCAACTAATGCACCGGCCGACCCACTTGTAGAAACTCTTGATTTTAATAGAGACCTGCTAAACGCCTAGAAACATCATTAGTTTGTAATTGTTTTACTCAAGTAAGAGAACAAAATAAGGCTAAGTGTAAAACTTGTGGGAAATTAATAGCGCATAAATACACCGGAGACCGTAGCGGCACTGATAATTTGACTAGACACATAAAAACACACCCTAGAGATAAGGCTAGATTTTTACAAATGAAAACGTAGCTAGAAAGGACAAGTGTAGATTCTGGATTAACACTAGTACAGGTTTAAATCTGGTTCAATAAGAAAGTAACACTGTTACCGGAGGTATTTTATATTACGATCCAAATAGAGATCGTGAACAATTAGCAAAGATGGTTACTGTTATGTGCTTACCTTATACTTTTGCTTCTAATCCTAATTGGGTTCATTATATTAGAAGAGTTTTTAATCTTACTTATAAAGGCTGGCCTCGCGCAACAGTTAAGAGTGATATTTATAAATTCAAACATGAATATGAACAATATTTGCAGTATTTATTTACTCATATACCTAATCGGATTTCTATTACTACTGATATTTGTAGAAGTGGTAATGATTGTGATTATCTAACTATTACAAGTTATTGGATAGATGAGGAAGGGACAATGCAAAAATGCATAATTGAGAATAGAATAATTAATTCACATCACACAGGTAAGTTTATAGCTAACACTGTTGCCTGCTTTAGCGATAAAATAATGGCAATTTCTATGGATAATGCTTCTAGTAACACTAGTGCTATAGGAATGCTTACAAGAATGGCTCGGGATATTTTATCAATTCAAGCTTCAACTTTTGCATCAGAGAGTGCTTTCAGTCAAACAAGACTGCAAATAGGTGATCATAGAGCGTCTATGAGGGATAGCTTGGAAAAATCAGTACTGTTTAGAGATTGGATCCGCTCGGAAAGAATAAACTTTGAAATTGCAGAATCACAACCGGCGATAGATGAAGCTTATCAAGAAATGATAGCGGAACTTGCGGAGGATTCGGCTTCGCCCGGAAGTGGTGATAAACAAGCTTCTTTTCCACCACCACCAACACAACCTCCTCCGAACCTTGAAGGATTTATGAAATTTGTCAAACATACAATGTAGATTATGGTCTAACTTGTACTTTGGCACATCTTCTTTTAGTTTTTTTTCCTTTTAATGGTGGTATTAGTACCTTGTTGTGCTTATTCCATTGGGGGAAGAAAGACCAAGAAAGATATGCCATTTTTGGTAATAAAAATTATAAGACATACCCTTGAATATCTATTCGCAATATTTCTTTGTCTTTACTTGGAATTATTTATAATATACAATATATAGACTACAAAAATAAATATAAGAGAATATATATGCATAACATACAATATATACTACAAGAAAATATATAAGTAATAAGTTATAATATATATACATAAGATACAATATATATACTACAAGAATATATATAAGATAGTATATATACATAACATACAATATATACTACAAGACAATATACAATGAAATATACATACATAAGTACATAACATTCTACACTAGTATACTATATATATATATATATATATATATATATATATATATATATATATATATATATATATATATATATATATATATATATATATATATATATATATATATATATATACTATACTAATAACTAGTATACAAGATATTGCCTTAGACAAAAAAAATAAAACAAAAGAAAAACAAAAAAAATCGCTAGGCCCGTTAAGCCCACGGGCCTGGCCCGCTAAACCAGAACCATATGGGCTTAGGCCCGTCACGAGCTGGTCTCACCCATTGAGCCTACGAAGCTCGGGACTGCCAGAGCCCAGACACACAAAACTCGGCTCACTAAGCTCATTTAGGCCCGGGCCCGAACCACCTAGCAGCATTTGAAGGATAATTCACAATTGCATGTCAATTTCAATAAATACAATTTTAGAGTATCTGAATAGATTGTATTAAACATATTATCATAAATTTCTTTATGTCAAGTATATCTTACTAATTAATCTCTTAAGAAAGAAGACACACAAATAACTTGTAATTGGAGGCAAAGCCTGGAATCCCAATGAGGCATAGCAGAGGTAGGTAGAAAAAGATCTATATTCATTAAGATAACTTAATCGGATCAACATTCATTATTTTTAAATTTTTTATGTCTATTAAATTAACTCTAATATAT
This sequence comes from Nicotiana benthamiana, assembly GCA_034376525.1. Taxonomy (NCBI): domain Eukaryota; kingdom Viridiplantae; phylum Streptophyta; class Magnoliopsida; order Solanales; family Solanaceae; genus Nicotiana; species Nicotiana benthamiana. Next base: position 463,080 of record CM067327.1, on the reverse strand, counting down.
TTTTAATAGAGTAATATTTATGTAATTTTTAAAGTTGTGTATTCAAAGTAAAGGGTAAAACCAATAACTTATTTTCTTATAATATATTTTTGTTAATTGTGCTACACACCGGCAACGCACTGTAAAAAAAGTTAATATTTCCTTCGGTCCAAAATAAGTGATTTTTTGGTATTTTTCTCGTGGTCCAAAATACGTGATTTTTTCAAATTTCAAGACTGGATTAATTACTTTTTTCCTATATTGTCCTTGGAGTAAATAATATTGAAATGTATCAGGAATGTTTACGTGAAGTAGTTGAAGTTAATATGACCAATTCTTTTACTAATTAATACAAAAAGGTAAATTTCTTAATTTGTATGAAAACATCTAAACAATCACTTAGGAGGGAGTAATAATTAAAAGTGCGCTGATGGCTCAAAAACCTGACTCTTTGTCAGCGACAATTCTAACAAAAATAGTGTATCATGAGCGTTTCCTAGCCAGCCATACATTAACTTCACAAAATCCGAAAATTGGTCTGACATTCTCCAGCAAAAAGATGATTCTCTTTTTCACCGCTTAAGAAGACTTCTTCAATTTTCTATTTACTTAAAAACAAAAAACAAAAAAATAAAAGAAAAGAAAAGAACAGGAAAATGGCATCAAAATGGCTTCAGCTCAAGCTTTCAACTTCAGTTGGCAACGTAATATTTGACATAGGCATTGGAGTTGAAGTAGAACTACCTTGATAATCTCTTTGGCTAGTGGTTCGGACAGATAATCTACCAGCATTCTCGAGTCCACTTTTGATCCAAGCAATGTTGTTTAAATCTGTGGTTATGGCAGTTAACTCATGGCTAGAGACGTCGGGAAGCTCCTCATATTCAACAAACTCGGGCCCCAATAATGAACTACCAGACAAAGTCATGCTGGGAGCTGAACAACAACCATGGCCGCATCTCAAAGGTATTACGGGATCATCAGATACACCTTCAAGAAGTTTACAGATACCAAAGGGAGGTGAGGAGACCTGGAGTGGAGGCCCCTGCATGGGCACTGTTCTTGATGATGCAAAGGCAGCAGAAGAAAGGTTTAACACATCAAAGGCACCAATTTTTGCAATTGGGCGAGAAACAGATGGATTCTTTTCCATAATAGTGGAATGACATCTTCCAGACACAAGATGTGGAATTTTTTCAGGAGCAGCAGACGTTTCATTCGTAGGAGATCTGTCTTCAAACTGGCTGGGTTCGCATTGCATGAGGATTACTTCCCCTGCCTCTTGGGCTTTAGATTGATTATGATCTTCAAATGACTTGGTTTCTTCAGATGACACCTTAACTCTGTCGATGCTGCTATTATCTAACCTCTCACAATGTACTGGTTTAACCTTTCTAAGCCCAGCAAACCGGCGCCTCAATGTAGAGTTCCAGTGGTTCTTAATTGCATTGTCTGTTCTACCAGGGAGCAACTTAGCAATTGAGGCCCATCTATTTCCATGCACAGCATGGGCACTAATTATAATGTTGTCTTCTTCCTCTGCAGCATATTAAGGTTAATCAGATTTGGGGAAGAATATGGTCATACAGAGAGAAGCACATGGAGAAGATTCTCAATAGAATAGAGAAACTAATAAGAACTAATACCTAAAGAAACATTAGGATATCAAGATCTTAATCAGCCAAAAGGATTCATGGCCCGCCACCTTTAGGGATACGTACTTGCCTAGGCGGCACAAAAAATTGTGATGTACAGCTGAGAAAGACAAATCAGCAGATCTTAATGAGAAGTTTATGAATTCTAAATTCTTCTGGCATTATGAGGTGATCATCTTCTAGTTCCCAAACAAAAGAGAGCGGAAAAAAAGGCAGAAGCTGCAAATGTGAAATATCCAAAAACAGCTCTAGCTAAAATGTTATCCATCAAGACTCGAAGGCCATGATGAGGGAAATACAAGAAATGCCTCAAAGCACAAATAAGAGAATCCATTTCACTGCCATGCTGAGGGTAATTTAATATAGTCATTTAGTATAACATTGCTCAAGTATCAAGCTAGGTTGTCAACTTTGTCAACTTAGCGGGGTTTTTGCCCCTCAACACGAAACATTTACATGTAAAAGAAATGATCTTTAAGACTTGATTAACTTGGGGAAGACACTTTTCATTTTTTTTGACAAATCAGGAAAAGTCTAGAGCTTCCAGTAACGTATTCCCAGCTTCAAAAGCCAGGTAGGAAGAGAAGTACAATTCTCTACTTGTTTGGCTGAGTAAACTTGGAACGAACAGAAATCCTACCTATTTGAGCTAAGATAGTGCTTCACAAAATGTGTATTTTATAAGTTGCTTCTCTTGCAAATCTGACCATGAATTAAATGTTTACTTCAGAGTTCAGTCAAGAGGTCTATCCAATCAATGCAATGGTTTCTTAATCCTAGATTGCCCTACAGAAAACCTAATAGCTGGTGCTATTTTGACAGTCAACACACCAATAGGATCTCTTTTAGACATATGAGGTGAGTCGTTTTGTCAAATCAATATATTATCAAGCTTGTTATGCACTACAGGAGACACACTAGCTCCATATGCTCGATATTCCAACTGCCCATTCCATTAGGCACTGCAAGCAGATAAACCAAAGAGAACATCTTTGACAACAACTGCAAATTCAAAATGCAAATTACAAGAGCAGCTCTATTGTATATAAAATAAAATAAAAATTAACACTGCTCTACCATGATCTCCTCTCTTTTCTTTTCTTCTACACTCTCCATCTTCCTCTTTCTTTCTTTAATCCAAATGATCTGTAAAGATTTCCTTCATAGTTCATACCTCAATCAGGAAAGGGAAACTCAGGAATCAAGATCAGATTCTGACTTGCTACTTTTTGACCAAGCATTCAAACAAATTTTCTCCAACTCTGACTCAAATCAGAAGAGATTTCATCTCAAATTAGAATCACATAACTATATCAATTTAAGATATTTCCACAACTCAAAGGAAGGAATTTCTTTCTCTCAAGTATACTGGAGCTTCTTGTGAAACTAAATACTAAATAGTAAAAGCTCATCAATTAGATTAAGGATACCTCGTATTGAGCAGACACTACAATAGTGATACAAAATACAGGTTAATGTCAGTTGGTCTATTAGTAATGCCATTGAACCATTCTAAAGGTAAAGCATTGACAATCAAACTCAACCAGAGATTTGAACAGCAAGCAAATGTAATCATTCTCCCATAGCACAGACTGGTTATATGTTAGGCAAACATAATCATTCTTTGATGCAGGAGATGGTTAATATGTTAAGCAAGGATAGCCATTCTGCCAAACGACAAACTAGATAGGTACAGGGCATTGTTTAGTGCGCTGGCAGGGGCATTTTCTCCTGTAAATGCTGCACGTGCACTTAGTTTGAGACTAAGGATGTAACACTTGTGACTGTTAGGGTGTCATATATAACTAACCACAAATATCAGCAAGTGTAATTTTATTAACAACCCAAAGGCTCCAACTCTGACTCAAATCCGACGAGATTTCACCTCAAATTTGAATCACAAGACTATATCAATTTAAGGTCTTTCCACAACTCAAAGGAAGGAATTATTTCCTCTCAAGGATTCTGGAACTTCTTGTGAAACTAAATGCTAAATAGTGAAATCTCATCAATTAGATTAAAGATAACTCATATCGAGCAGGCACTACAACTGTGATACAAAATACAGATTAGTGTTAGTTGTTCTATTAGAAATGACATTGAACCGTTCTAAAGGTAAACTTTGACAATCAAACTCAACCAGAGACTTGAACAGCAAGCAAAATGTAGTTACTCTTTCATAGCACAGACTGGTTTATACGTTAGGCAAATATAGTCATTCTACGCAAGCATAGTCATTCTTTGACACAGCGGCTGGTTAATATGTTAAGCAAGTATGGCCATTCTGCCAAACAACAAACTAGATAGGTACAGAGCATTGTTTGGCGCACTGCCAGGGGCAATTTGTCTTGTAAAGCTGCACATGCACTTAGTTTGAGACTAAGGATGTAACACTTGTGACGGTCACTGTGTCGTATATAACTGACCACAAATATCAGCAAGTGTGATTTTATTAACAACCCAAAGGCTCCAACGCCCCCCTACCCCAAACCCAAATACACCATCATAGTTTTGTTCTTTTTTATTTTTTTGGTGAACAATGAAACAATAAGTTTTTGCTTCATTCTCCGTGGCCAAAAAGAGCAACTAAACACTTAAATTACTTCAAGACTTTAGAAATCTTGATATCATTCTTTAACCTGTCATCTTATGTCTGATTTTGTCTCCATTAGCCTAGTTTACTCAATGTGACTTTTTTCTTTTGAATAAGTGAATTAATGAGGTATGTTAATCAATTCCCAGCTTTTCTCAATCCTCCCAGGTTATCAGGAGGTTTCTTACTCAAGAGCAGTAAATTTAATAAGAAAATGAAGATGAATAAACCCAGTAAAACATCAACGGAAACATGGCAACTAGACACAGATAGAGCATTCAAGACTTGGTCCCCTTTTGCACCCCCAGAAGATTTTCTATTTGGCAACTGCAATAAATCCATCTATATTAGCCTTGCAAATGCCCCCCGATATGTTAGAAAAACCAACATTTAGTACACATTATCATGAGTCATGGCAGATAAAGGTGCAGCAAATCAGCTCAAGTTAATAGTTTACCATTTCATGTACCGAACACATTTATCTAATAATAAAGGACTTGCTTCAACGATACAATATTCAACAGACATTGCCCAAAGAGATTCCCAAGAAACGCATAGATAGCAAATTAGACGACAAGGAACTGAAGATGAGTCAAGACAAATATTCAGAAACATATAAAGAAATATGTTTGTGTTTTAGCTTATGTCCCCCCAATGGTTGTTAGTTATGGTAGTTACTGTATGATATTATTGCATGCGATTGTATTTATGTTTCTTATGTTTAGATAATTATTTACGCTATTTCTGCGGGAGTTACTAATGCTCTATTGTTATTGTTTTTGTTTTTGTCTTTGTTTTTGTTTTGCCGAGGGTCGATTGGAAACAGCCTCTCTGCCCTTTCGGGTAGGGGTAAGGCTCGTCTACATACTACCCTCCCCAGACCCCAGCTGGTGGGAGTATACTGGGTAGTAGTAGTAGTTGTTGTTGTTATATAAAGAAATAACTGAAACCACTGACAAAAATCAACATTAGGAATGTTATTTAGGCCTAAAACCCCGTTCCCACAAACCCTATTAAAACCTATAGAAACTAATGAAAAACTTTAAAATATTAAAAACAAATGAGACATAATCACCAAAAGGGCTCCAGATAAAAGAGAAACATATAATTCAATATTTAAGGTAAAATTACCGATTTCATTAAGTGTTTAACATATTGTAAAAAGAGAGGAGCATCAGAAAGGGCAATGCTTTACCAGTAAATGGCTTGCGCTTAACAGCAGGGTCGAGCTGATTACACCAGCGAAGTCGGCACGACTTTCCAGAACGCCCTGGAATTCCTCGGGCGATCAAGCTCCAGTTCCTTGCCCCGAATTTGCTAACCAGTTCACTCAATACCGCGTCTTCCTCCTGCGACCATGGTCCCTTCACTTTTCCTCCACCACCGCCGCTGTTCCCGTCTCCACTGCTATCTGGCAACATCGCGTCACTATCATCTAAGGCCTTGAAAGAGACGGCCGATGGTTCGCCGTCATTGACGGCGGCGTCACGCAGTTTACAATTGCTCTGCTCCGCCTCCTCCTCCATCGGCTCTCGTTTCAGTTTTTTTCTCTCTCTAGTCTTTTCGGTTTGTTAAAAGTGATCTGTTTCTCTCTCTAACTATAGATATATAAGGGAAGCGCGCTCTGTGTATAGTAGCTGTATATGAAACGGAACCTACCTGCCCCAACTGCAAAATATTCTTGCGCTCTTCATCGATAGTTTCGAAAGGCGGTTTACTCCAATGACTAGTTTGCCCCCTTTCTCATGTATAGACGTCGACGTTGTTCTCGTACTTGGGGTTGTTTTAGAGGTAAAACAGTAATTTGACCGGCTTGCCTTTTTGTCTCCCAGTGTAACCACCACCTTAGTGTTTGAAATTTTGGACTTTAGTTTGGAAAAGGGAAAGAAAGCTTTAGGTTCCACCCCTCTGTTTCCCATGATTGAGATCAAACCCTTTCAAGCCCTAAAGTAAAGTTCCAATATTTCATTTTTTCATTTTCTTTTTCATTTCATTTTTTTTCTCATTGCCTTTTCTTTGTTTTTATTTTTCATGCTGTATGACACTTTCCTTTCATTTTGTTTTTTCGGTCAACAAAGAAGCTAACTGCTATTAACTAGCGAAAAAAAGTACATGGAGCTTGGTGCTCTATTGGCACCTCATTACAAAGAGAGTATAAAGTTGAACTAGCGACTGTTTCTTTAGGATCTGCTGCCGAATCTGGCATACAAAATGTCACGCTCCAAACCCGAAAGAGACGTGGTCGCTGTCCGGTGCCACACTCGACCAAGTGTATCTGTTTAACCCGAAAAATAATTTTCGAGGTCAAAGTAATAATTTTATATGACGGCCACAAGCAACCGATTCAATCCGAAAAATATAAAATTTTGTTAATACAATGTGATAGAGATGTGAAAAATAAATTCAATGACAGATAATATAATAAAAATAAAGCATAGAAAAAATAATTCTTAGTTAATGATCCTTGATAGGATAATGAGTCGAACAGAGCTTAAAAGGGCGGAAATATGGCTAACTTGGGAGCAAGTTGCTATGAATTACAATGTATATAATTGTAGAGAAGAAAATTAGATTTTCTGATGGTGATAAAAGTATGTCTATTTATAGGGCTAAATCTAAGTAACTATTCTCCTTGAATTATGGGTCCATTATGAGCATTTGTTCAATCCATCCATTACTTTTGGAAGACTTGTAGCAACTGTGTAAATGTTGAAATTTCGTAACTGATGAGTTAATTCCGTAATTGATGAGTTAATTCCATAACTGATAAGTTAATTCCGTAACTAATGAGTCAATCTCGTGCATGTTGAGTCAATCTTGTGCCTGTTGAGTCAATCTTGTAATTGATTGCCCTGTTCTAACCGTTACAATCGTATATTGCATTTATTAATAATTGATTTGTAGTTGTTGGTCTAATGATGACAAATCTCATATAATCCGGGATTAATTGATTCCTTCCTCATTTGTAATTATGAGATATTCTCCGCACCTGATCCGAACTATTTCATGATGATCAGTTTCGAGGATAACAGGCACGGTACGAGTATGTTCGGTCCCGGGGATGTTTCACGTATCATCTTTACATATCATTCTTCACTTTTCTTCAAACTTTACTAACACGTATCACCATTTAATAGACCCACATGGCGAGTCTGATTTTTACTAATACAGATAGTCCCCCCACTTTTTGGGTACTCACTATGATGTGACTGGAAAGTGGACAATTTTATCATTTTCATCCTAGCTTCTGCCTCATTAAAAATCTTGCCTGAAAAATTCAAAAGGGACAAAAACCGGATGAAGGAAGAAAGAGTGCAAAACTTAGAGATTTAGATGATAACTCCACCGCTTATGTTCCTTTCGTCAATAATCGATTGGTTTACCCCTGTCTTGTTTTGGGGTTTGAAGACAAATCTTTGTCTTATGTTTGCAAAGTTTGATATATAAATTTTGGTTTTCTTTTTTGCCTATTTTAATGTTTGGGTTTTTGTTTCACCCTTTAACTTTGCATTAAAAATGCTTCAATGCTCCGTGACTTTTTTGAATAAACACGAATTATAAAAGAGGTCCCTTTTATGAACGACACTTAATGAAGAAGACGTCTCAATTTCATAATGGTGTAAACTTACGAAAGAAAAAAAATAGGAACACACATGTTTCTTTGAACAACTTTGAGGAAAGTTTTGTGTCATTCTATCTTTCGACTTATATATTACTTTACATGTATTTAAATATCATCTATAACTTTTTGTTATCTGTTTTCTTTACAATATATTTGTAAAAAATTCAACGATACATCTAGAGACCCATGATTAAATATTGTCTTAACCTAAACATTCGTAAGAATTTGAAATTTACATCCACAAATGTATTCTTCACAGGTTTTTGAATCAGCTTGCATTTTTAGCTCGTGACATTGCTCTTAACTTTCGATTTATGGGTAGACCTTAGGCTTGACTCGAATTCTGATTTTTCTAGTTTCTTTGCCTTCAATATATATAGTCCCCCAAGTGTTAGAACTTTGAAGTATGAAATCTCGTGCATTTGATTATTCCTTCCATGTGATCCATTTCCTGAAAAGGAAAAACATACGGGACTCGGAGGTATGTATTTTAGATGATGACTACTTAACCATTTTATTTCATTAGAAGGATTGAAACCTAGACCGGGAATAATACAATATTCATCGTGTCTTTCGGGTCTAACATCATCATTTAGAATTTTTAGAGAATTTATCCCAATACTAATTTTTCTTGGCACTGTAGAAAGTTATTTGAGTAGTTATACTTAGTCTTTTAGACTTAAAATATATATTTGGATGTATCTTTACTTGTGAGAAGCCTAGAGTAGCATATTTGGGTGTCTAACTTTTAAATAAAATAGGGTCCTTTTAAATACTTTAAATGCTATGAAGAGGATGTCTCCTTTTTATTCATGCGTAAAAAAGGTTCGATAGATCCGAGTAGGCTTTTTGTCTGAGAAAATTATTGTCCTGATATGATTTACAAGAGTATTGACCCCATTAAGATTTATGGGAATATTGCTCCCGATAAGACATTCAGTTTGAGGGAATATTTACCCCAAATATATATATATATATATATATATATATATATATCTTAGTAGTAGATTTGTCTTGAAGAGACATTTAATCTGATTTGATTTTGAATCCACATTGGAGTATATGAACATACTTCCAAGTAGAGAGGGAAACATGTCCGAAATAATATTTGACATTTTTATTTATATGTACATGATAATCTATCCGAGTCATAATACAATTAACCATTAATAAAGGCTTATATATTTAACTTGGATGGTCGTTGTTGGACCAAATATAAGTCACGTGTTTGTTCAAAGTGAACTTTATTCTGATGGCATCTTTGCATACCTTTATCTTGATTTAGATGTAAAACTCTCATTTTTTATCGTAGGATTCTTGACTCTGACATGGAGTTCTCGATCCTTTTTGTCTAGTATATGTATTTTTGAAGAACTCGTTCAACACTGTTCGAAGTGTTTATGTTTGATATGAGCAAGACATCTAATTGAGTTGAGATGGTAATTAATGTCGAAATACTCTTAGGAATTCTATCTCCTAAGGGAATCAATTGCTTGTATCACTTCTTATAATTTCAAGTCAAATTGACTAATATTCAAGTATAAGTAATCTCCCTAGTGTTTGAGTTTTGAGGTATAAGAACTCAAATACTGGAATCATAATTTAACAGTCTGCAGTTTATAGTCCCCAGTAGGATAGTTAGTTTCGATATTGATGGACTTTCAAATGGTCTAGTTCCAACATATGGACGGTACCGGAGCTCTTTTTATCAAATATATGGTACTCCGGACAGAAACTACAAAGGTTAAAAAATGTTGTCGAGGATCGTGACATATCTTGATTTGAGCTATTCATACTAACTTTGATGAGTTATCGATTTAAAGGCTTATTACCGAAGTAATTTTTACTGCTTTCTTTATAAATCTCTCGCATTATATACTTTGTTTGTTTGGACCATGTGGCATTTTAGCTTTTGGATCATTGAATATTCTCAACTATAATTCTCCTTGAACAAGGCAGTAGAGGATGAGATGTACTCATAGTTATCGAGAGCATGCTTGTCTTTAGATAAAGTCTCATTCTACAAGTAATAAATGAATATTATGCCAATTCCAAATTAAATTAATCAGGCTTACCTCATTTTTATTCTAATTGATGACAGATCAGGGATTGCCTAAATAAGGGATGACTCAATCCCGAGACTGTTTGATCCAGAAATGATATTTCTTAATAAGAGCCCGGAGTTTCTTTCGGAGTTAGTGATATCAGTAGTTGATTCGAGACTAGTACATCCGACTCGATTTTCTTGGGCTGCATAGTTTTCTTGGATTTGATCAATCGCTAAATCAATATTTTTACTCTGAGTCCACAAGTTAATTTAAGCCCTGTAGCATATACTTCATACTCGGCTTTGTTGTTAGTAATAAAATAACTTTTATGAATTATCTAACTACTTTCCCTGATAGGCATTAAACATTGTCCCTAACTCGGGAAGTTTAGTACTTGTGGACCTAATTGTGTAGGTCCAGATCTCAAGAATTATCCCAAAAATAACATGTTCCAGTTATATGTTCGAGCTAAGATTAGTTATAAAATCTGCTAAATTTGTGGTTTTATTGTTACACCCCAAGTTTTCATACGTGAGAGTACGCCGTAAGTAATTGATGTAAGCTCGAAAATGAAATTATATGTGGAAGGAAATAAAGTAATTTAATCATGTTACCTTGGAGGTTACAAATATTTAAGATCATGATTAACAAGTACCAAAAGTGTTGGAAAGCTTAGGCGCTAAACGAATTGAAGAAATTAAGTTTCATCGAAAGTCGACAAGTTTGGAATGTTATAACATATACTTTTGGGGTGAGACTATGGTGATTAACATGATAAGGAGGTTGAGTTATGAGTTATTTTAGTCGTGTGTTATGTTTTTAAGTCAAGCGAGTTGTGGAATAAAAATTGGCAAAGGTTATCACACGTTGCATTCATAATGTGCTTAAATTTAGGTCAAATGTAGCCGTAGTTTTCTCCCAATATACTTGGAATCAACGGATGATCTACATATAAAATTGAATATCTACGAGTCTAGTTTCTAATGCATTAATGTGTTTGTCGAAATGACATCTTAGTAGAGAGATATTTGCATTTTCTGCGAGACCGCACAAGCAGCTCCCAATGGGACCCACTTAGGCGGTGGTCAACCTACTTCACTTCATAAACAATTTGGACGCCTATTTTTCACTTATTTTAAACTAAATGTCGTCTCCAAACTTCTCCTAACCCTTCTTAACATATTCTACAAGGGTTTGAAGTGATTCCAAAGTGATTGCTCCATATTTCAACATCAAAACTTAGTTCTAGTGAAGAACAACATCTCTTTGAGGTTGTGTTGTCATGGAGGATTGTTGTGGGCTGTGTTTTGCTGAAGTTCAAAGTTTTCGCTACTCACTAAGGTGAGTATAACAGCCTACTAGTCATGCTTAAGCTTGCTTGTACGCTGGTTAAGTTGTTAGGATGATAAACTATAAGATAATACTTGGATTGGCTTAAGTCACTTCTATGGTGTTGTATGGACATTACTTGAGGGTACTATAGGAGGTATGTATATTTTGTTCTTGCATGTTCCCAAGGTTATATTGATGTTGATTAAGTTAAATGGATGGAGTAGACATGAGCTAGTAAATAAAGTTACTAACTGAAGATAGTTAGAGTTATAGATTGTTTCCTTTGTTATAGATATATGGTATAAAGATGGAATCATTGATGAATGACTTCATTATGATGTTAATGATACTTTTAAGTTAATGTAAGAAGTCTATAAGGGGTGATATGAGTTACACAGATTCCAATTGGAGCTTTTTACTCGTCGTAAAGCAGTTATGACTTGTTGTTATTATATGATGTCTTGTTATTGATATATATATATATATATATATATATATATATATATATATATATATATATATATATATATATATATATATATATATATATATATAATTATATATATGTTGATAGATTTTTCTGGTTGTTGTTGGTATATGGTATTGGTGGAATTCGTTGTTACAAGGGAGATTCCACCCAAATTTACGTAAAAGAGCTACTAGCATAAGTTATAGACCTAGCTTTTGCTCAACGCTGATTTTGAATCTCCTTATACTATGATAGTTTGCGTTGACTTATTTGAAGAGTTTCTTGGAAGGGATTAAGGACTCAACGGGCTTAAGGTATGTTAAGGCGCTTCCTTCTTTCTTTTGGCATGATCTAAAATATAATGAACATAAACGATACGCTATTTTATAATGAATCTACTCCTAGGAACTAAGGTTGTCCAAGTTGTTCTTTCCGTACAAAGTTAATCTAAGAAAGTATATATGATCCTTGAATCCTAGTGAAGATCATATTGATGGTGTGATGTTCATAATATTAATTTAAAGTACAAAGACCTTACATCACTTCGAAAGGTTTAGAACGTGATTCCATGAGTCGAGCATGCATTATATATATGTATCCATTTTACTCTACCAAGTCACGCTATAGTCGTCCGAGTGTGGCACCTATTGTGTATCCATTGATCACTTGGGTTTTACCGAGCTCCACGTGGCCGGGTACGATTCTACCGAGCCTTATGATGGCCAGGAACATTTTTATCAAGTTCTCTTTGAGGCCGGGTACGATATGATTATGATGATGCCCACATAGGCGAATGTTTTTAAGTAGTTTATATATATATATATATATATATATATATATATATATATGTATTATGAATTTCATATCAGTAGCCCCCAGAGGCACTCAAATATTACATGTTGTATCTCATGTATCTCTTTTTACATTACCGTTCTTGTTTATACTTTCCTGCCTTACATACTTGGTACTTTATTCGTAGTGACATCCCTTTTGCCTGGTGATGCTGCGTTTGATTTCCACAGGTCCTGATTGATATGTTGACAGTCCTTATAGTAGTCTATCAGCTCAGCGAAGGTGTTGGTGCACTCCACTTGATCTGGAGTTGCCTATTTGGTCAGTATGCTTTGGGATATGTATCGATTGGCATGGCGGGAACCTATCCCGACCTTTATGATTTTATGTAATCTTAGAGGCTTGTAGATATATATTAGGTGTATGGATACTTGTGTGGCCTTGTTGGCCTATGTTTTGAGTTTACAAATGGTCATGTTGGTGTTACAGGCTCGTATGTCACATATATAAGTTTGCATATCATGTTGGGTCTTCATATGTTGAGTATTCCCTTATGTAATATTCTTCTTATCACGTGACGGATTTTCTGGCTTATTTACTCATGAAAGAATGGAAAAAAATATATGCGTCGGTACTCGGTTGAGTAAGGCACCGGGTGCCCATCCCATCCCTTCGATTTGGGTTGTGACAAAAGTTGTATCAGAGTAGTTCTGTCCTAGGGAGTCTACAAGCCGTGTGTATTAGTCTTGTTTATGGGTGCATTGTGCACCACACTTATAAGTAGGAGGCTACAGGGTATTTAGGGTTGTCACTCTTTCTTCTTACTCTAGATCGTGTAGTAGAGCTCAGTTGTAAGAATTCAAACTCCTAAAGTCGACCTTAGTCGTAATACAACAATACCTACATCCAGAAAGACAGTTTGTAAGAGATTGCACGTGGATGTGGAAGAGCTGAGTTAGAGGAACTCGATTTCACATCATGCTTATGATGAGTAAATGTGAGGTCTTCAGCAGATCATATGTGTACTAATCATGCTTATGATGAGTAAATGTGAGGTCTTCAGCCGATCATGTGTGTACTAATATGTGTAAGCTTCTTAATATGGATCCTTAAGGCAAGGATATCTATTCACGAATATGGTGAATAGCTATGAGGGATTCAAAAGCTAGATACAAGTTTCAAAGCAAAAGAAGTAAGGTGAAGAGGCGCACGAGGCACCCAATTAATGAAGATTATCAATTTTTTCAAGTCAGGTAGAGAAATATAAGCATTTTGGTACCTTCATCAATGACAGAGATATGTACAATTGGCCACACCCATCTCAGTTATGTTCTATTGGAGCTAACATATATTATTTAAGAGAAAGATTGGATATCAGTATCCAGTTGGAGATAGAGTGACCCAAAAATTGTGGATGGGTTGTTATCATTAACTAATGTTTTAGAATAATGGTGCAAATGTGGTGATATATCTCCTTGTGAGAAACCCAGATGGTGAACTCTAGAATAGTGCAATCAGATACGAATACTAGAATATTTAGAAATTTCAGAAGATAGTCAGTGGAATCCTAAAAGGGATAAATATTTATCTTAGTATGACTCCCGCCCCTTGAGAGAGACACAGAGAGAGAGAGAGAGAGAGAGAGAGAGAGAGAGAGAATTTTAGGCATCCCGAAGAGCCAGTGAGATAAAACAAGGGGAGCTTAAAGTGAATGAATGTTTTGTTGAAGTTTTCAGAATAAAGTGATAGACAAAAATATTATCAAGAGAATAAGAAGAAAGTAAATGAAACATCATGAGTAAGATGTGATATATGGGTGATAATGGTAAATCAAAATATGATAGAATGACATAGTCTATAGCCAAGTGAAGAAAAGACAAGAGGTGACAAGACTTGAGACAATAAAAGAGTATAGGCCAAAGGTTATATCCTCATTCGATAATTGAGTTGGTGACTCGAACGTGATTACCAGAAGGAAAAATTACTCAAGTAGTAATATAATTTAGTATGGGATAGTAAATAAGAATAAAAAAAATTGAACATGAATTAGGGATCGAGGGAATTTGTAATAGTCGGCATTGTGGAAATTTTAGAGATCGTATTCCAACAATTATAGAATAGAAAATAGGAAAATAACCTTTAAAGGTCATTTAGGAAGACGCTTCCCTAAAGCAAGCACTCTGAGTAGTGTTATTCTTAAGGGAAAAAGTGTGCCAATTACATTAGGTGTCACTTTCGTGCGTAAGAAATTCAGTTATCCCTGGTATAGAAAGGTTACCATAAGGAGAGTAAGGATCATTGATGATGTGAAAAGACGCCAAAGATGAAGATGTAAACATCAATAGGTAGATCTTCGAAGCACTAAGTCTTATACTCTTTTAAAGGGGGGAAGATGGTGTGATGTGGTATTAAGTCGGAGTTATTGGTTTAGGTAACTATGGAATAATAAAGGAGGAATGTGGTAGAAAGGCAAAACAAATGAGATTGAATTTATTCAAACACTATAGATATGTTATGACTCCAGAGCATTATGCAAGCATGCCGCCGGGGATAGGCAGTAAGGGTTTCCACACCAGATGTTATTGATAAATAATTACGTACGAACACTTGATATATAATGAGCCAGCACGAGTGGTAAGTTAAGAAAATGAAATAAACCAAGAGATATTATGCGGAATATAGATATGAGAATGGACCAACGAGTAGTAAGTCGTTGATTCGGGAAGAGCCTAGTTATGGTTAGACAAGAGGATACAGACAAGTCATGCAGATTGTGCAAGGTAAACATAGTGAACCCCAACATAGTGAATTCAGTCTCACGGATATAATGACATTGTGATCCTTGAGAAATATTTGGATTGAATTTGGGGTAGTTAAAAGTACCGTATAATTGATGCCACGAGGGAGATAACAAAAATTTATGTTCACAAGCAACCTTACGAGCACAAGGGCGTGGAGGTTAGAAACTAAAGATACTAATAGGCGAGTGACAACACCAAAAATTTCTTTGGGTATACAGGGTAATTAGCTTGCATCATTACAAGAGTTAGAGGATCTCCCCTAGGTACTACAATGAAACGCTAGCTGAGGAAAAAGGAAGAAGGCTTCAACCTAAGCATAGTAACTTGATGAAGAAATGGTCTTGTAACAATAGTTTCATTAGAACATTATATACACTCCATACAAAAGTGGTACCTGTCGTGGCTAATGAAAGGGAAGTAAAAATCAAAAGCTGATATTTGAGATCGTATGAGTTGCGGGAAATTCCAATATTTGCAGTCACTAAGATAAGCCAAGCATTCATGCAGAAAGTGGAAGAGCGACAAGAAAAAGTAATTGCCTAAGCTAAAAGGCAAATGAGATGGCATGAAAGGAAATCTATGGTGCCAGCAAGTTAAAGAAAGGTTGTTAATAATATAAATAGATATAAGTAGGTCGCAAGCTAAAGTATCGTAAAGTGACAAGGTTTAGGTGGATAGGAGTAAGTATAAGAAAAAACAAGTGAAAAGGTGACAAGAATAGATGAGTTCTCGCGATTAAACCCATCACAACAAGAGAGCTGATGGCTTCCGTAACTTATTGAAAGCTCAGTACAACCTGAATGAACTCAGAGGAGTCTAAGACTAGGTGCATTTATAAGAGATGAAAAGTTGCCCTGGTAGTAGAATAAGGGTGTAATTGTGATAAATAAGAGAATGGTGCTTAGGACTTTGATTGAGTAACGATTACATGAGAAAGGTATTTCATTAATTGCACGGGATTGGAATACCCCCATTAGCTGAATCATGTTAGGATGCTATGAAATACGGTTATGGAAGTATAGTATTGTCCCTATGTGGATCGGACAAATCACTTCAGATTCCCTGATGTAAAGTGAGCCCTAGTGACAGTGTATTTCGTATGAGATTTCAAGATAGATTACAGATCAACATTAAGGTGAATAAATAGTAGATGGGTACAAGTTTCAAAGTAAGATATTAGATTTGTTTGCTATTCTTAAGATGAATAATAATGAGGAAGCACTAAAGGACATAGATTTATACATATAAGATAAACAGCGAGAGAGTAACCTAGAGTTGGGTAGCAAACCTCGGGAATAATAAACCAAAGTAGGTTATATGGAATAGTATAACATATCTTGATGTAGTAAATCCATAAGGATAGATATACAAGGCTATAAAACAAGAGATAACAATTGTCTTAAATTCGATAAAATACCATGCGAAAGACATTAGTACACCTATAGATGATTTGAGAGATAACTTGTTATAATTCTATATATATTCAGAAAGTGAGCCTTAGAGATTGCCTAAAATATGGAGAAAAAGGGAAGAAGAGTCACTAGGCTCTCATACAATAACATAGTCGTACATACTACATGACATAAGGTAGAAAATGTTACGATATTGTAAGCATTCCATCCACATGTCATGGGTGCGAAAGAGTTCTAAAGGGGGGAATGCCCAAGCATTTGGATTTATTCACAAAATAGTAGCTTAGAGGGCAAGGTGAGACTTAAATTATCCATATGAGCTATTGTTATGAAACTAATAAGCGCATCAGTCAACATTCGAGGACGAATGTTCCAAATGGGGGAATGATATTACACCCCATGTTTTCATACGTGAGAGTACCTCGTAATTCATTGATGTAAGATCGAAAATGAGAGTATATGTGGAAGCAAATAAATTAAGTTAATCATGTTACCTTGGAGGTTACAAATATTTAAGATCATGAATAACCAGTACCAAAAGGGTTGGAATGCTTAGACGCTAAACGAATTGAAGAAATTATGTTTCGTCAAAAGTCGGCAAGTTTGTAAAGTTATAACATAATGTTTTGGGGTGAGACTAGGGTGATTAACATGATAAGGAGGTTAAGTTATGTGTTATTTAGTCTTGTGCTATGTTTTTAAGTCAAACGATTTGTGGAACAAAAGTTGGCAAAGGTCATCACAAGTTGCATTCGTAATGTGCTTAAATTTAGGTCAAATGTAGCTGTAGTTTTATCGCAATATACTTGGAATCAAGGGATGATCTACATATCAAATTGAATATATACGATTCTATTTTCTAACACATTAAATCGTTCATCGAAACGATATTAGGGTAGAGAGATATTCACGTGAGACTACATCATAAGTCATTGATATAAGATCGAAAGTTAGATTATATATGGAAGAAAATAAAGTAATTTAATCATGTTACCTTGGAGGTTAAAAATATTTAAGATCATGAATAACAATTACCAAAAGTGTTGGAAAGCTTAGATGCAAAATGAATTGAAGAAATTAAGTTTCGTCGAATATCGACGAGTTTGGAATGTAATAACATACACATTTGGGGTGATACTATGATAATTAACATGATAAGGAAGTTAAGTTATGATTTATTTTTGTCGTGTGTTATGTTTTTAAGTCAAGAGAGTTGTGGAACAAAAGTTGGGAAAGGTTATCACAAGTTGACTTCGTAATGTGCTTAAATTTAGGTCAAATGTAGTTGCAGTTTTCTCCCAATATATTTGGAATCAAGGTATGATCTAATATCAAATTGATAATTTACGAGTCTATTTTCTAGTAGTTTATTAAAATGACATCAGAGTAGAGAGATATACTTATTTTGCGAGACTGCGCAAGCAGCTCCGAATGGGAACCACTTAGGCGGTGGTCGACCTACTTCACTTTATATGCGATTTGGACGCCTATTTTTCACTTATTTTAAACTTAAAATCGTCTCCAAATTTCTAATAACCCTTCAAAACATATTCCACAAGGGTTTGAAGTGATTCCAAAGTGATTACACCATATTTCAACACCAAAACTTAGTTCTAGTGATGAACAACACCTCTTTGAGGTTGTGTTGTTATTGAGGATTGTCATGGGATGTGTTTTGCTGAAGTTCAAACTTTTTGATTCTCACTAAGGTGAGTATAAAATCCTACTAATTGTTCTTAAGCTTTCTTTTATGTTGGTTAAGTTGTTAGGATGATAAATTACAAGATAATACTTGGATTAGCTTAAGTCACTTCTATGGTGTTGTATTGCCATTGGGGGTTATTGTAAGCTGACTATTACTTGTATTTCGACTTGAGGTTACTATAGTAGGTATGTATATTGTGTTCTTGCATGTGGCTAAGGTTATATTGATGTTGATTAAGTTAAATGGATGGAGTAGACATGAACTAGTGAATAAAGTTACTAATTGGAGATAGTCAGAGTTGTGAATTGTTTCCTTTGTTATAAATATATGGTATAATGATGGAATCATTGATCAATAACTTCATTATCATGTTAATGATACTTTTATGTTAATGCAAGAAGTCTATAAGGGGTGATATGGGTTATACAGATTCCAATTGGAGCTTGCCGCTCGTCGTAAAGCAGTTGTGACTTGTTGTTGTTATATGGTATCTTCTTATTGACATTTGTATGTTATTGGATTTTTCTGGTTGTTTTTGTTGGTATATGGTATTGGTGGAGTCCCTTGTTACAAGGGAGATGCTACCCAAAATTACGTAAACGAGCTACTAGCTTAAGTTATAGACGTAGCCTTTGCTCAGCACTGACTTTGAATTTTCTTATACTATTATAGATTGAGTTGACTTGTTTGAAGAGTTGCTTGGAAGAGATTAAGGACTCAACGGGTTTAAGGTCTGTTAAGGCGATTCCTTCTTTCTTTTGGCATGACCTAAAATGAAATGTAGATAAACGATACGCTATTTCATAATGAATCTACTCCTAGGAACTAAGGTTGTCCTTGTTGTTCTTTCTATACAAAGTTATTGTAAGAATGTATATATGATCCTTGAGTTCTAGTTAAGTTCATATTGGTTGTATGATGTCCATTATGTTAATCGAAGGTGCAACGACCTCACGTCACTCCGAAAGGTTTAGAGCGTAATTCCATGTGTCGAGCATGCATTATTTATATTTATCTACTTTGCTCTACCGAGCCGCGCTATAGTCGTCCAGGTACGGAACCTATTGTACAACCACTGATCAGTTGGGTTTTACTGAGATCCACATGATCGGGTACGATTTTATCAAGCCATATGATGGCCGGGTATGTTTTTACCGAGTCCTCTTTGAGGCCGGGTACGATATGATGATGATGATGATGATTCCCACAGAGGTGAATGTTTCAAAAAGTGTATGTATATATATGTATTATGCATTTTATATCAGTAGCCCCCAGTGGAACTCAGATGTTACATGTTGTATCTCCTATGTCTCTCTTTACATTAGTATTCTTGTTTATGCTTTCCTGCCTTACATACTCGGTACTTTATTCGTAAAGACATCCCTTTTGCATGGGGATGCTATTTTCATGCCCCTAGGTCCCGATTGATAGGTTGACAGTCCTCCTAATAGGCTATCAGCTCAGCGAAGGTGTTGGTGCACTCCACTTGCTCCGGAGTTGCCTATTTGGTCAATATGCTTTGGGATATGTATTGACTGGTATGGCGGGACCCTTTACCGACCTTTATGATTTTATGTAATATTAGAGGTTTATAGACAGATTTTAGGTGTATGGATACTTGTATGGTCTTGTCAACCTATGTTTTGAGTTTATAAATGGTAATGTCGGCGTTATAGGCCCGTATGTCACCTATATAAATTTGCATATCATGTTGGATCTTCATATGTTGAGTATTCCCTTATGGAATATTCTTCTCATTACATGACAGGTTTTTTTGGCTCATTTACTCATGATAGTATGGTATGAAAGATATGTTATATTGGTACTCAGTTGAGTAAGGTACCAGGTGCCCATCACAACTGTAACATCCCGGCCTGTTGTTTTTGGAGTTTATGCCCCGTCCCCCCATTAAGTGCTTCCCTTTAGTTCATTTCTGCTATTTTTGGTATGCCGGGATGTTCGGTGTTAGGACTCGGAGTGTTTTGGGACACTAAGTCCCTAAATGAGCGTATACGAGTTGAAAAGTGGTACGTAATCAGATTAGTGTGAAGACAGCCTCAGAATAGAAATCTGATTGTTCCGTTAGCTACGTTAGGTGATTTCGGGGTGGGGAGCATGATGAGAATGTCTTTTAGAAGTCCGTAGATCATTTAGGCTTGAAATTTCAAAGTTTGTTTTTTGATGTTTTCGGTCCGATAGTGAGTTTTTGATTCGAGGGTCGGAATGAAATTTCGAAAGTTGTAGTAGCTCCATCATATCATTTGGGTTATTTGTGAAAAATTTTGGGTCATTCAGACATGTTTTTGTTAGTTTTTATATTAAAAGCATATTTGGAAGAATGTTTGAAGTTCTTAGGCTTGAATCATTGATTAAATCAGGTTTCTGGAATCGTTTTAGGTATTTTAAGGATTGTTACAAGTTTGAATAAGGTATTATGTGTTATTGATGCTTTTCGTTGAAGTCCCGGGAGCCTGGGAATGAATTCAGATGGTTGTCGCAAGGTTTCTGGAGTTGAAAGGTTGTTGAAGAATTGCTGGTACCTGTCATAACCGCACCTGTGGTTTGGGTTCCGTAGGTGCGGAGCTACAGAAATGGCCATGTCATCGCAGATGTGGCCGAGCATGGATTGTTCGAAATCACAGAAGCAGTGTGAGAACCGCAGAAGCGGAACCGCTGGAGTGGTATTTTGTCCACATAAGCAAAATATGGCCACTTAAGGAAAACCGCAGAAGCGGCTCATTGTCCGTAGAAGCGGGACCGCAGGTGCGGTCCCTTGTTGTGGACTTTATTTAAGTGGGTTTCGTTAAATTATTATTATTATGTTTTATCTCAGTAAGGCCCTGACCTTCCTCGTTACTACCCGACCGAGGTAGGCTTGGCACTTACTGAGTACTCATGTGCAGATCCAGGTACTTCCTCCCAAGCGTATCATAATCATGGTGGAGAGATCTAGTTGAGATTTTGAGGTATATTTGCTACATCCACAGACGAGGAGTCTCTATTCTGTTATGGCTTTAGCAGATAGTTACTTTCTATCCTTTCATGTTGATTAGACATTATAGTGTAGAGCCTACTATTATATTCTATTAGCCTGTGTTGCCCGTGAGTTTCTGCGTTTTGAGATTTGTTTTTGATTTTTGATGTTGAGTTGTTTATGCCGAGTGACATTTAGTACAATTTCCTTTCTTGATTTCTAATTTGGGTTCTCTATTTTTCACCATTATTTTATTTCCGCAAATGTTAGGCTTACCTAGTCGTGGGGACTGGGTGCCATCATGGCATGTTCACGGTTGGTAAACTAGGGTGATGACATGGAACACATGCCAATTTATTAGAGTCTCGCTGATCGGTATTGAGACGTCTGTACTTATCTATGAGAGGCTATGTAACTATTTTGGAAAAATCTTCACTTCATTGAATTCCTTGTTGTGCTATATTTTGACATCAATTCTAAAACTTATGTCTTCTTTTCTCTCACAGATAGTTAAGACATGTGCTACTCGGGATGATCATGCACTCGTGACCCCTAATGCAGCTGCCAGAGGAAAGGGCTGGGGTAGAGGCTTTGGACGCGCACGTGGTGCAACCAAAGCACCTGCACGAGCTATTGCTGAGGTACCACCAGCAGATCCAGCTGGGGTTCATGCACCTGACGCACCTATGGCCACTAGTACTTCGAGACTGCAGAAGACATTAGCTTAGTTCATGTCTATGTGCACCTCTTGGCTTAGGCGGGGTTCTTCCCCTCAGTGAAGCCATATCCCAGGCCTGGGGAGAGGCCTAGAATCCCGCGGCCTACACTCCTAACCAGAGAGTGCATCTGGAGCAGGTCCCAGATATTATTCTTGTGGCAACTATAGTGCCAGATCAGCCCGAAGATGGGGCAGTTGCGTCTGAGGACGAGCAACGGAGATTGGAGAGGTTCAAGAAGTATGATCCTCCAGGTTTTAGTGGATTAGCGACAGATGATGCCTTGGGATTTCTAGAGGAGTGCCACCGTATTCTTCGCACTATGGGCATAGTAGAGTCCAGCGGGGTTTCTTTCACTGCTTTTCAGCTTTGGGGAGCCGCTTATGATTGTTGGCCTACTTATGACATAGACATCCATTCGAGGCTGCTTCTCTGACTTTGACCCAATTCTCGGAGATGCCCCTCCTGTGCTTAGTGCGCCTTCTGTGCGAGGTCCTTTGAGAGGTCTGTCTAGCAGACCTAGCCCCAGCTAGTTACAGCCACCACATCCTTCAAGAGCTTGCTTTGGGTGTGGTGACACCCGTCATGTGGTGAGGGATTGCCCTAGACTTGGGAGGAGTGCACCTCCAATGACCGCTCATCCACAACGTACTCCTCAGTGTTCTCAGGCTATGATCACAACTCCCAGTGCTACACCATCTTCCTAGCCAGCTAGAGGCGGAGGTCAGGGAGGTAGGGGTAGCTCTCTCTCGAGAGGCCAAGCTAGATTTTATGCTATTCCTGCTCGCATTGAGGTTGTTGCCTCCGACTCTGTCATTATAGGTATTATACTGGTTAATTGCCGAGAGGTATCGGTTCTATTCGATGCAGGCTCTACCTATTCTTATGTGTCTTCTTATTTTGCTCCGGATTTGGGTATAGCCCGAGATTCATTGAGTTCTCCAATTTAAGTTTCTACTCCTGTAGGATATTCTCTTGTTGTGGATCGTGTTTATCGGTTGTGTTTGTTTACATTTCGTGGTTTTTAGACCAGAGTGGATCTATCGTTACTCGGTATGGTTGACTTTGATATTATTCTAGGCATGGACTGGTTGTCTTCCCATCATGCTATTCTTGATTGTCACGCCAAAATCATGACGGTGGTTATGCTAGGTATTTCACATATTGAGTGGAGTGGTACCTTAGATCACACTCCCAATAGTTATTTCTTTCCTTAAAGCTCAGCGTATGGTTGAGAGGGGTGCACCATGTTTTTAGCTTAAGTGAGAGATGTCACTGATGATACCCCTTTTGTTGATTCTGTCCCAGTAGTACGTGATTATCCCGATGTGTTTCCAGCTGATATTACGGGTATGCCACCTTATAGAAACATTGATTTTGGTATTGATTTGTTGCCCGACACTCAGCCCATTTCTATTCCTCCGTATTGTATGGTTTCTCATGAGTTGAAGGAGTTGAAAGATCAGTTACTGGAATTTCTTGATAAGGGTTTTATTTGACCCAATGTTTCACCGGTGGGGTGCCCCTGTCTTGTTTGTAAAGAAAAAAGATGTTCTATACGCATGTGTATTTATTATTGTCAGTTGAACAAAGTTACAGTGAAGTATCGTTATCTTTTGCCTCGTATTGATGATTTATTTTACTAGCTTCAAGGTGCACAGGTGTTTTAAGATTGATTTATGCTCAGGTTATTACCAGTTGAAGATTCGGGAGCCGGATATCCCGAAGACTGCTTTTATGACTTGGTAGGGACATTACGAGTTCCTTGTTATGTCATTTGGGCTGACCAATGCCACAGCGGATTTTATGCATGTGATGCACAGTGTATTCAGGCCCTATCTCGATTCATTTGTCATTTTTTTCATAGATGATATTCTTGTATTCTCCGGTGGGGAAGATCATGAGAAACACCCAAAGATAGTGCTTTAGATCTTGAGAGAGAAGAAATTATATGCAAAGTTCTCAATATGTGAGTTTTGGTTGAGTTCTGTGGCATTCGTAGGCCACGTGGTATCGAGTAAAGGCATTCGGGTGGATTCGAAGAAGGTGGAGGCCGTGCATAGTTGGACCTGGACCACCTCCAGTATAGAGATTCACAGTTTCCGGGGCTTGGCGGGTTATTATCGTTGGTTTTTAGAGGGATTTCATCGATTGCAACACCTATGACTAGATTGACCCAGAAGGGTGCTCAATCGGTGGACAGAGGAGTGTGAGGTAGGATTCAGAAGCTCAAGACAGCTTTGACTACAACCCCTATTTTGATATTTCCTACTGGTTCGAGATCCTATATAGTTTATTTTGATGCCTTACCGGTTGGACTTGGAGAGGTGTTGATGCAGGACAGTAGGGTGATTGCCTATGCGTCCAGACAGTTTAAGGTACATAAGAAGATTTACCCTGTCTATGACCTTGAGTTAGCTGCTATTGTTCATGCCTTGAAGATCTAGCGTCATTATTTGTACCGCGTGCCTTGTGAGATTTACATGGATCTTCGGAGTTTACAACACTTCTTCAAGAGAAAAGATCTAAACTTGCACCAGAGGAGGTAGTTGGAGTTACTGAAGGATATGATATTACTATTCTTTATCACCCGAGTGAAGCCAATGTGGTAGCTAATGCCTTGAGTCATCGGGCGAAGAGTTTGGGGAGTTTGCCATTTTTACCAGCTTCAGAGAGACCTATGGCGATGGCTGTTCAGGCCTTAGCCAGTCAGCTTGTAAGATTGGATCTTTCGGATCCCAGTCGAGTTCTAGACTGTGTGGTCTCTCCGTTCTCATTGTTCGATCGTATCAAAGAGCGGCAGTATGATGACCCTCATTTACTTGTCGTCAGGGGCACGGTTCAGCATGGCGATGCCAGGGATGTGACCATTGGAGATGACGGGGTATTAAGGATGAAGGGTCAGATCTGTGTACCTAATGTTGATGATATTTGGGTGTTGATATTTACAGAGGCTCATAGTTTGCAGTATTCTATCCATCCAAGTGCAGCGAAGATGTATCAGGACTTGAGACAGCACTATTGGTGGAGGCGGATGAAGAAGGCCAAAGAGGGTTTTGTATATAGATGCCACAACTGTCAGCATTTGAAGGATGAGCACTAGAGACCGGGTAGGTTTCTTCTGCAGATGGAGATTCCGGAGTGGAAATGGTTGAGGATCACCATGGATTTTGTAGCTGGACTCCCTCAGACTACAAAGAAGTTCAATTCCATTTGGGTTATTTTTGATCGGCGGACCAAGTTCGCGCACTTCATTCCTATGTGTACTAGTTATTCATTGAAGTGGTTGTCAGAGATTTATATCAGGGAGATTGTGTGCCTGCATGGCAACCCAGTTTCTATTATTTCGCACAGAGGTACTCAGCTTACATCATGGTTTTGGAGAGCCGCTTAGCAGGAGTTGAGTACTCGGGTGACGATGAGCATATCATTTCACCCCCAGACGGATGGGCCGTTCAAGCGCGCCATTTAGATTCTTGAGGATATACTCCCTACGTGCGTGATTGGGTTTGGAGGGTCTTGGGATCAGTTCTTGCCACTGGCGGAGTTCGCCTACAACAAGAGTTATCCATCCAGCATTCAGATGGCGCCGTGTAAGGCTTTACATGGTAGGAGATGCAGATTCCTCGGTGGGTTGGTTTGAGCAGGGTGAGGCTAGGCTATTGGGCACTGATTTGGTTCAGGATGCTGTAGAGAAGGTTAAGGCAGTTCAGAACAAACTCCGTACAACCTAGTCCAGATAGGAGAGTTACGCGGACCGAAAGGTTTGTGATGTTTCCTATATTGTTGGGAAACGGGTTCTGCTTCGGGTCTCGCCTATGAAGGGCGTTATTAGATTTGAGAAGAAAGGGAAGTTGAGTGCAAGATTTATTATCCCTTTTGAGATTTTGAGGTGAGTTGGGGATGTTGCTTATGAGCTTGCTTTACATCTAAGTTTGACCAGGGTTCATCTGGTATTTCATGTTTCAATGCCCCGAAGGTGTCATGGTGATCCCTCGCACGTGTTGGATTTCACTTCAGTCCAATTGGACAAGGACCTATCCTATGTTGATGAGTTAGTGGCTATGTTGGACAGGCAGGTGAAAAAGTTGAGGTCAAAGAATATCGCTTCAGTAAAGGTTTAGTGGTGGGGTCAACCGGCTGAGGAGGCGACTTGGGAGACCAAGCGAGATATGCGTAGCCGGTACCCTCATCTTTTCACTACTTCAGGTATGTTCTCTATGCTTGTTTGAGGATGAACGAATGTTTAAGTGTAGGAGGTTGTGACGACCCGGCCAGTCATTCTTGGAATTTACGCGCGGATCCCCCATTAACTGCTTCCATTAAGTTCATTTTTGCTTTTTTTTGTTTGTCGGGATGTTTGGTGTTAGGACTTAGAGTGTTTTGGACACGTAGTCCCCAAGTGAGAGCTTAAGATTTGAAAAGTGATTCGTAATCAGAACAATGTGAAGACGGCCTTAGAATGTCTTTTGGAAGTCCGTAGCTCATTTAGGCTTGAAATGCCGAAGTTTGTATTTTTGAAGTTTCCGGTCTGATAGTGAGTTTTTGATCTCATGGTCAGAATGGAATTCCTAAAGTTTCAGTAGCTCCTTCATGTGTGCAAAATTTCATGTCAATCGGACGTGTTTCGGTTAGCTTTTTGATCGAAAGCGTATTCAGAAGAAAGTTCGAAGTTCGTAGGCTTGAATCATTGATTAAATCAGGTTTTTGGTGTTGTTTTTGGTCTTTTAGGGATTGGTACAAGTTTGTAAGAGGTATTAGGTTGTATTGATGCTTTTGGTTGAAGTCCGAGGAGCCTCGTGATGAATTCGGATGGTTGTCGGAATGTTTTTGGAGTTGAAAGGTTGCTGAAGAATTGTTGGTACGTGTCAGAATCGCACCTACAGTTTGGATTCCACAGGTGCGGAGCCGCAGAAGTGGATGTGTCATCGCAGATGCGGCCCGAGACATATTATTGGAAATCGCAGAAGCGATGTGTGAACCGCAGAAGTAAAACTGCTGGAGTGGTATTTTGTTCGCAGATACTGAATCCGGCCACTTAAGGAAAACGACAAAAGTGGCTCATTGTCTGTAGAAGTAGGACCCCAAGTGTTGTTCCTTGTCCTCAGAAGTGGAAATGGCTGTTCAGAAAGGTTAACTTCGAGGGTTGAGTTTAGAAGTTTGAAAGATCAATTGAGAGCTCGGGAGAGGGCGATTTTGAGAGGTTTTTGAAGAGGAGATCATTGGGTAACGTTTCCTTGATCCCTTCTAGTTATATTTCTTCATTCTGTAGTTAAATCCATCATTAAAATCTGAATTAAGGATCAAAAGCTGGATAATTCGGGTAAAACTTCATCGACTAATCTATTGAGTTGTGAGTGGGCATCTGACCTCCGATTTGGGAGATTTTTATATGGTTAACTCGTAAGAGTACGAGGGTTATTAAAATGTGAAAATTATTTTATTATGAGACGTTAGATTGAGGGGTATTTTGGTTATTTTACATATTTTTGTGCCCTATCTTTAATTTTAATAGTGGAATAATTTGTTTGCAATATTATTTACGCTATATAATTGAATTGAATAGATTTAGGCCATTTAGAGTCTGATACTTGTGGGAAAGGTGTGGCTTCTAGTTGATTATTGAGTCGGCTTACCTTGTGTGGGGGACCTTTCCCCTTAGGACATGATCTTTGATATTTGAATGCCTCGTACGTGAGGTGATGAGCACGTGCTTGAGATAATTGTTGTAAACCCGTTTCTACTTGTAATATTTAAATTGAGATTCCTGTTTACTTGTTCATTTTAGATTGTAAGTTTAACCAGTGCTATCTTAGAGAAGTATGTTTAGCTGACCTACTTGCTTAATTGTTTAACTGTATTATTTGCACTCGGTAAAGCATGTTATGCTAGAATATACCATTCCTTGTTCTGGTTAGAGCATTTATTCTGAGATTATGAGTTATTGTTGTTGTGTGTTATATTTGGGACTATGGGACGGTTTCCTGGGAGATCCCCCTGTACTTGATATGTTCTGGATTGAGGGTGCGTGATACCAAGAGATCACTGGCATGTGTATTTCGATATATTCGGATACCAAGAGATCCCCGTCTTACTTATTGAGGATTCCAAGAGATCCTCGGGATACCAAGAGATCCCTGGAGTATATGATGAGGATACCAAGAGTTCCACGGGATACCAAGAGACCCCCACCTGTTATATCTTGTTGTGAGCAGTATTCCTTATATTGTTACCTTTGCTTTCTATTACTATTTTCCTTATTTATCCTATTTCAATTCTCGTTGTGGACTTTATTTAAATGGTTTCCGTTATATTATTATTATTATTATTATTATTATTATTATTATTATTATTATTATTATTATTATTATTATTATTATGTTTTATCTCAGTAGGGACCTGACCTTCCTCGTTACTACCCGACCGAGGTTGTTCTTGGCACTTACTGAGTACCGCTGTGGTGTAATCGCGCCTCTTCTGCACATGGTTTGCATGTGTAGATCCATGTACTTCCTCCATGGCGTATCATCTTTGTGGTGGAGAGATCTAGTGGAGACTTTGAGGTATATCTGCTACGTCTGCAGACCAGGAGTCTTTATTTTATTCTGGCTTTAGCAGATAGTTACTTTTTCCTTTCATCTTGATTAGACATTCTGGTGTTGAGCCGACTATTACATTCTATTACCCTCTGTTGCGCGTGAGTTTCTAGGTTTTGGGATTTGTTTTAGATTTGTGATGTTGAGTTGTATATTCCGAGCGACATTCAATACAATTTCCTTTCTAGATATCTAATTTGGATTCTCTATTTTCTGCAATTATTTTATTTCCGAAAATATTAGGCTTACCTAGTCGTGCAGAGTGGGTTTGTCATGACATGTTTACGGTTTGTGAACTAGGGTCGTGACATAGGCCCTTCAGTTTGGGTCATGACATTTATAGTCATACATGGCTGGGATATCATATTCACTTAGATCGACTACTGATTTAGCTAGCCTTCTGATAGTTCATGTTGATGCAAAATATTGCATAATGAAAATATAGTGACTATGGGGAATTAAATGACATTGAAAATAAAGCTTTAGATTTAGAGCAACTATAATTGATGCCAACTTATCAAAATGTAGATATGTAGTTTCCGTATCTAAGAGCATTTTATAATAGAAAGGAGAATGTGTACCTTTATCCGCTTAGATTAAAATTGCATTTACCGAGACACACAAGACAATTTGGTGTTCCAGCAATCATCTTTCTCCTCTGAATTTTGAAAGTAATGATACGTTGTTTTTAGATAGCAAGTTCGAATGATTCAACTTTTCGGACTAAACCGATCTTTCGAAGTTCCGTAACTTTATCTTTTATTATTTGACTTTAGTTTCTTCTTTTGCTTTACGTCATTATACAACAGGTCAATATTGAGCATATAAACCTTTACCTCCGGTGGTACACCTTTTATGTTAGCATGGAGGCAAGTAAAGTAATTTTTGTTAACATGACAATATTTAATCAACTTACCTTCGATGTCGAGTCTCAGCCAGCGTAATTCTTCCTATTTGGGAAGTTAATGATAATTTCTAGTTCCTCAGCATTTGACCTCGTGGCTTTTGATTCCTTCGGTCCAATGATTACTTCTGAAAATATTTAAATAATTGTCCAAGGTTATTAATGAACCTTCCTTCCTCGTGGTATATTCCATCTCACAACTATCTCTTCTTTTTCAGTTGTTAGGTGTGGTATCTTTGTAAGCGATATGGTGGGTGTTTTACCCATGTTTCTCCTAATATTCATTCTTCTCCTATGAAATTTTATAATTTAGAAAGGTAATTCCTTACCTGTTCGGGTAGATCTTGATCTTTTCCAGCCTGTGAAGAAAATCTCATATCTCTTTTGCTTGGACGTATTTTTGATTTTTGCCTTTGGATTCGGATCACCCAAGAATAATATCCGCTTGATCTCCGGACCTATTTTTGACTTTCAATTGAATGAACATGTTTTTGCTGTTCAATTCCTGGAAGGTCCGGCGTTATTCTTCTGACTCCTTCAATCAGATCCGGAATCAGCTCGGTTTTGGTTTTTGAACCTGTTTTTAGACAACTTATTAGTGTCTATTCGACTTACCGTGTCTTCTTCTATTTCAATTCCGGTGCTGCAACGGTTATGCATATCATTCTCGTAGGATAGGTGGGAATCCTTAGAGGGGTTCTATCCGCTCGCTCTGTTCCTTGATATGTTTCTCGAAGGTTCGAACTAAATTTTGTAAATTAAAATTACCTGGTGTATCTGAACACCCTATTCCAGAACTGTTTCGTACAGATCCGTTATGATCAGTTCTGGTAATGTTATTTGCGGTACCAATATATCGATGTATATTCTCTATATTTTCTGCTTGTTTCTTACATATCATTATCGTGGCTATTCTTCCCTTTTTATTTTGCATGGTAAAGCCATCTCCAGCTTGGTTGTATTCAGCTGTGTTGAATGGTGAATTGGCCATTATCAATTTTAAACCGAAAACAAGTGAATATTGACAAAAAATGTTAATATCTTTGGATGAATTAGCAAATTTGCTTGAGTTCCCGGTAGTAGAATTAACCCAAAAAATAATTTTCATGGTCAAAGAAATAATTTTATATGACGTGCCACAAATAACCAATTCAATTCGGAAGATATAAAATTTTGATAATACAACGTGATAGATAAGTGAAAAATAAATTCAATGATAAGTAATATAATAAAAATACTGCCGAGAAGAAAGAATTCTTATTTAATGATGATTGATAGGATAATAATCCGAACATAGCTTGAAGGGCCGAACTATGGCTAGCTTGGGAGCAAGGTGCTATGAAATACAATGTATGTAATTATAGAGAAGAATATTAAATTTTCTGATGGTGGTAAAAGCATGTCTATTTATAGGGATAAATCTAAGTAGCCATTCTCTTTGAATTATGGGTCCATTATGAGCATTTACTCAATCCATCAATTACTTTTGGAAGACTTTTAACAACTGTATAAATGCTGGAATTCTGTAACTAATGAGTTAATTCTGTAATTGATGAGTCAATTCCATTATTGATGAGTTAATTCCGTAACTAATGAGTAAATCTCATGCTTGTTGAGTCAATCTTGTAAGTGTTGAGTCAACCTTGTGCCTCTTGAGTTAATCTTGTAATTGATTGCCTTGTTCTAACCGCTACAATCATTTATTGCATTTATTAATAATTGATTTGTAACTGATGGTAAATCTCATATAATTTGGGATTAATTAATTCTTTCCTCCTTTGCAATTAGGAAGTATTCTCCCGCACCTGATCCGGGCTATTTCATGATAATCAGTTCCAAGTCTAACAGGCTCGGTACGAGTATGTTCGGTCCCGAGAATATTTTACATACCATCTTTACATGGCATTCTTCACTTTTTTTCAACTTTTCTTGACACATGTCACTATTTAATAGACCCACATGGCGAGTCTAATTTTTACTAATACAGTACCACTCTGTAACTGTAAACTTCGGAGGTGTTCCCCTCAATTAGGCCGATAAGGCCATATTCTAAATCATCTGAAAATAACATATCTCTCTTATGTGGGGTAATCATACCCAAAAGCTAATATATATATATATATATGTATATATATATATACATATATATATATATACATATATATATATATATACATATATATATATATACATATATATATATATACATATATATATATATATATATATATATATATATATATATATATATATATATATATATGTATATATATATATATATATATATATATATTAAAGATGTGAAGGCTGACAAAGCCGCCATGAACATCTAGTACAAAATATACAGAACTCGTCTGCAAGCCTCTAGAGATGATTGTATCAAGGCCGGGATAGGGTCTTAACCTAACCATCAAACCTGTATATAAAATGGAATCCAAGGTCTAGACTTTTAACTCTGAAGGAGTGGAGTTTACCGACCAAGCTGATATTTGACTCTATCTGCTGGGAAAGTTTATCCAGTTGTCTATCAGGATTTGCAGGCATGAAATGCAGCATCCCTAGTAAAAAGGGACGTTGGTACGAAATAATAAACCGAGTATGTAACGCAATATAATAGTCAAAAAATTGAAACTGAACTGATAATATAATAAATAAAAGTATTAAGGAGTGAAAGATAATTTGAAGATTTGCCCACCTGGTGATATTGACTCAACTCTCTCAATATAGTAAGTAAAATAGATGTCCATCCCTATAAGTCTCAGTGTGTGCATAAATACTCTGTCGTAGTAGGCGCGCCCATAGGCGCTCGGCCATACTAGGCTTTGTATCTCGACAATTTTGACTCACTCGTAGGCGCTCGGCCATAAAGACCTCTACTCTCTTGACTAGAAGAAGACCATATTTAACTGAATATAAAGTCCTGATAAGGGAGGATATGATAACTTATGAGACTAGGATAATGTACAAACTAATGAATATGAACTTCTCTTTATGTCTCGATATCAAATACATGTAATTTTAGCCTTAACATACATTAATCCCTTGTGTCCTTAATACCTTCCAAGCAACTCTTTAAACAACTCAACCTAATATACCATGCATACGAAGATTCTAAATTAGCGCCGAATAAAGAAAATGTCTGATTCTTAAGCTATTAGCTCGTTGATGTAAATTCGACAGTTTCTCCCCCGTAGCAAGGGCCTCCTCTAATACCATATAAAAACAACAATAATCGGAGAAATCCAGAAATATATAAATATTAATAAAAAGACACTACATAACAACAATAACTCACAACTACTTCACGACGAGCGACAAACTTCGATTGGAATCCTTATAGCCCATATCACCCCTTATAATCTTTTTACTTTAATGTAATAGTATCATTAAAATGATAATAAAGTGATTCATTAACGATTCAATCCTTATACCACATGTTTATAACAAAGGAAACATTACACCACTTCAACTATCCTAGATTAGTAATTTTATTCACTAGTTCATGTCTAGTCCATCCATTTAACTTATTAAATATAAAGATAACCTTAAGCACATTGAAGAACACAATATACAGACCTCCTACAGTAGCTTCAAGTCAAAATTGAAATTGTATTTAGCTCACAACTGCCCTCAATGGTAATAAAATATCATAGAAATGACTTAAGCTAATCGTTATTTCCAATCTAAAGTTTCATATGTTTCTTTCATCAATTCACTTGATAAACATATAAACATGCATAACAACATAAACCATATCATAATCAAGTTATTTTCCCCATTTCCAGCAATAACAACTCTACACACACACACACACACACACATATATATATATATACATATATATATACATATATATATATATACATATATATATATACACATATATATATATACATATATATATATACACACACACACACACACACATATATATATATATATATATATATATATATATATATATATATATATGTATATATATATATATATATATATATATATATATATATATATATATATATATATATATATATATCCTTAAAACAACCCAACAAAAGAT
Source organism: Nicotiana benthamiana (assembly GCA_034376525.1). Lineage (NCBI taxonomy): Eukaryota > Viridiplantae > Streptophyta > Magnoliopsida > Solanales > Solanaceae > Nicotiana > Nicotiana benthamiana. The sequence continues at coordinate 429,422 of CM067327.1, read as the reverse complement.
CAACATCTCTTCCCCTTTCAAGTGCTATCTTGTAATCTTTTACTCGAACACCACATCCAACATGTAATTAAACTTAAACACAATTAAAAGGATTTTAAATATATCTTAGGCAGTAGATACCCTAGGGAGAAACTCGCAGTTTCCGTTGACCTAATTTTCAACATATTTATGAATGTAACTTTTGATAACCTTTGCAAACTTTTGATCTACAACTCGCTTGACTCCAAAATATAAAACATGACTCTGCTATAAATAAAATAACTCACAGCATAACCTTCTTATCATATTAAGCACCATGACTTCAATCTAAAAGTACATGTTATAACATTCTGAACTGGTCATCTTTTGACGAAACTTACTTTCTTGAATTCATTTATTTTTTAAGACTTCCAACCTTCTTGATACTTGGAATTTGTGATTTTAAATATTTATAACCTCCACAGGAGCATAGAGAAACATGCGTATTAACGGCAAAAAATAAAAACAAACAATAATACATAAGCCATGGCATGAAAAAACATATTCACATAAAGAAAAGAAGAAGAAAAAGAACCGCTTTTAAGATTTTTGAAAACCCTAAATTGGACAGACTAATTTTTTATGAAAGAAAATTGGGAAAAGCATCAGAACCTCGAGTAGAACATAGGTTAGTTATAGATCTAAGAAAATAAAGGAAAAAAGAACCTCAAACACACAATTTAGAGTCTCTCAAAAACCTAGAAACGAGAAGGCTTAGAATGATCTGGTCTTCCAACAAGTCTGGGCCATGGCTAAGCCTTGTCAAAGCTCGAACATGCCGGAATGGAGCTAGAGAAACCAACGGAACTCAGGTCGTGGAGGATCTGAACAGTACTGGTCAAGCCTGGACCATGAAGACCTTGAATACCCACAATTTGGGTGTAATGTAAGAAGGTACAGGTTGTCCATGTCCTGGGAATCCATGGACGCCGATGGGTTTGGTCGGAGAAGACGGTAGGCGCTAGGGTTTCGAATGGTGTTAGAGAGAGTTTTGAGAGATAAGGGAATTTGGGGGAGACTGTTTTTGGACAATGAATTCGGTTTAGGGGTTGGGTGGAATTAAAAAGGAAAGAAGAAATGAGGGTCTTAATTAAAACAATCAACGTCCATGATTTAAAAATGGGAAGCGGGCGGGTTAGATCAAATGGGTTTGGGGCGGGTTGAAATTAAAATTGGGTCGTCAATTAAAGGGTTGAAATTAGGATTTGAATTGGGTTTAATTAAGTCAAAAAATTGCAAAGAAATAGGGCCTAGTTTTAAATGGCCACTTTTCCCTATTTTAGTGAATAAAAATAGCTAAAAATAATTTAAAAGTATATTAAAAATATTGAACTGATTAATAATATATAAAAAATAAATTAAAAATATTAGAAATAATTTTATTATTATTAAATGCGATTAATTATAAAATATGCTACAATTATAATTTCATGCAATTAAGCTTTACAAATTCCGAATAAATTTTTAAAAATTGTGTAAAAATTATACTAATTATATTTTGCTGTAAATACGAGAGTGAAATACATTATTTACTAGAAAATGATAATTTGGAAATAATTTTGGATCTTGTACTTGTTAAAATAGGCAGTAAATTGATAAAAAAATAAATCTTAAAAATTGAGGAAAAATACCAAAACTTTCAGGAATGCTTATATATGCATATATATGCTATTTGATAAGTATTTTGAGTATACAAAAACATAGAGAAAAATTGGGTATCAATAGCTGCCCCTCTTTACCCGAGCAGGATGGAAGCGTTGTCGGGTAAAGATAACATGGCCAATTTTGACCGAAAATGGTGATTGTCGGAGTTTGACTGTGCTCTGGCTTTTGAGCTGCCTACATAACCCTGGTTATACAGGAATCAGGCCACATATATTTCAAGAACCATTAACGCAATGTGTCCATGGAGATTCGAAAAGATGGACGCGACTGTGTAGTTTGAAAAAGGTTTTGAAGTCGAACAGGTTGCGAAGAATTGGAGGGGGATCACTCCTGTTGAGACAGTCATTTTGCTAGACGGTTTACATGCAGACGAGCAATGTGGCATATTTTGTGCATAATTTAAACATGATGCAAGTTCCCGTTGGACCATGAACGCTGCCTTTGGACGGTTAGGATGACGTCCTCAAACTATGATGTCCTGGGCCATGAATTGAAAAAAATAATGATTTGCAGGCCAGGAAAAGGTGTTCTCGGGCTATGCAGGTGGTGCCTCCGAACTATGACGCCTTTGAATAAGTTGGCGGTCTTTCAGCCTATTAGAAGGGGGCAATCGTTCACCTGAATGAATGCAAAGGGTGGCCATCTTTCAACCAAAGAGAGAATTTAAATATATATGGTGCTATCTCAGCCGAAGCGATAATTTAGATGCAGGTGGCAACATTTCAACCGAAGCAAGACTTTGAATGCAGGTGGCGATATTTCAGCTGTGCAGGATAGAGACAATGCTTTGTCTCGAAAGGCAGATAAGTAGCCTTATGCAGGATGGAGGTAGAGCTTAACCTCGTATGGCAGATAGGTAGCCCTATGCAAAATGCAGATGGAGACAGAGCTTAGTGTCGAAAGGTAGATGAGTAGCCTTATGCAAGATGGAGGTAAAGCTTAACCTCGAAAGGCAGATAATAGCCTTATGTAGAATGCAGATGGAGATGGAGCTTAGTCTCAAAAGGCAGATTAGTAGCCTTATGTAGGATGGAGGTAGAGCTTCACCTCGAAAGGCAAAAGAATAGCTTTATGCAGGATGGAGGTAGAGCTTAATCTCAGAAGGCAGAAGAGTAGCCATATGCAGAATGCAGATGGAGACATAGCTTAATCTCAAAAGGAATATAAGTAGCTTTATGCAGGATGGAGGTAGAGCTTAACCTCGGAAGGCAGATAGGTAGCCTTATGCAAAATGCAGATGGAGACAGAGCTTAGCCTCGAAAGACATATAGGTAGCCTTATGTAGGATGGAGGTATAGCTTATCCTCGGAAGGCAGAAGAGTAGCCTTATGAAAAAATACAGATGGAGACAGATCTTAGTCTCGATAGGCAAATAGGTAGCCTTATGCAGGATGGAAGTAGAGCTTAACCTCGAAAGGCAGAAGAGTAGCCTTATACAGAATGTAGATGGAGACAGAGCTTAGTCTCGAAAGGCAGATAAGTAGCCTTACGCATGATAGAGATAGAGCTTAACCTCGGAAGGAAGATAATAGCCGTATGTAGAATGCAAACGACATTAAGCTTAGTCTCGAAAGGCAAATAAGTAGCCTTATGCAGGATGGAGTTAGAGCTTAACCTCGGAAGGCAGAAGATAGCCTTATGCAAAATGCAGGAATGCAAGAAACGAACAGTAGTAAGTTCTTTTAGTTGAGAGATGATAGTATGAGCGAATGAGCGATCGTTCTGAGAGCTTTAATCTTGAAGAGTACGAGTGTGTGAATGTATTCAATGATTTGCGACCTGGGGTAACTGCACCCAAACAAAAATCATAAGTTCTGTAGAGGAGAAAGGTCAGTTCGTATCCCCTGGCTCTTGATGTCACATATCATTGGGGTAGCGTTTCTTAACAACTGTGATGCCAATGATATTTATGCATGATTCAGTAAATATAATGTAAATATAAATTTGAAAAAGAACTTTATTTTGGATGAACAAACAACTGCAATGTGCTTCAAGACATGGCAACCTCGCTTGTTACGGAATTTTGAGGGTCCTCATCAAAATTCTGCCCCAGTTTATTGGGCTGGTGTTGCTGACGGCAGTGCTGAATAATTGAAAGCGCATCGATTACAGAATTTTTAGGGTCTCCTTAAAATTCTGCCCCAGTTTATTGGGGTCGGCGCTGATGAAGAGGCTAACAAACTAACTTCAAAATTTTGAGGTTCCTCCTAAAAATTCAGCCCCAGTTCTAGTAGCGGGGGAAAATGGATATTTTTATTAAAATGTGACCGGACCAATTGGGCTGCCTACGTATCCCCTCTTAAACGAGAATCAGTTCAGGCGTAGTTCAAATAAAATCATAAAGAAAAATATATGATCAAATGTAGTATCTCTTTAATGTATCTGAGTTGATCGGCATCGGCCAAACTTCTCCGTCCATTTTTACAAGAAGAAGGGATCCTACGGACCCTGCCAATTGGGAGAGAATTCCCTTTGGCTTCATCTTGATGTGGAAATATTTTCTTCAACACAGCTGCTCTGGTGTAAACTACCTTGGCTTAACCCTTTTTTTGAAGGCTTTGGACATTCTGTTATGATATAATTGACCGTGGCAGACTGCATTCATTCTCTTTCCATCTATAAGGGCTAACTGCTCGTAGCGACCTAATACCTATTTTGTGTCATCTAATTCTGCTTCGTGTGTGATCCTCAAGGAGGGAATCTGTACCTCAGCGGGAATGACCTCCTCTGTACCATAAACCAGCTTGTAGGGAGTTTCCCTGGTCAATGTGCGGACTGTGGTATGATAACCCAATAAGGCAAACGATAGCTTCTCATGCCATTGCTTGTGCGTCTCGATCATCTTCCTTATTATCTTCTTGATGTTCTTATTGGATGCTTCTAAAACTCCATTAATCTACTGGATAAATCAATAGGGGTCTCCCTGGGTTCAAGCGAAACCAAGATCCGCGGCGTTGACAAGTAAGCCTTGATTCTGTCGAAAGCCTTTTGATAATCATCAGTCCATTTGGTGGTGGCATCTTTCTTTAGCATCTTGAAGATGGGTTCACAAATGACAGTAGACTAATCTATGAATCGCTGATACAGTTGAGTCCTCCAAGAAAACTCATCACATCTTTCTTGTTCTTTGGCGGTGGCAACTCTTTAATAGATTTGACATTTGACGGATCCAATTCTATTTCTTGACGACTCATAATGGAACCCAATAACTTTCCGGTAGGGACCCCGAATGCACACTTCGCAGGATTCAGTTTCAAGTTGTATCTCTTCAATCTGTTGAAGAACTTTCGCAAGTCTTCTATATGATTTGCAGCTTTCTTGGACTTTATGAGGACGTCGTCTAAATACACCTAGATTTGTTAATGTATTATTTCATGAAAGATAGTGGTCATGGCCCTCATGTGGGTAGCACCAGCATTCTTCAAACCGAACGACATCCTTCTGTAAAAGTACATCCCCCACGGCATGATGAACACCATTTTCTTTGCATCTTCTTCATATGTCTATATCTGATGGTATCCAGCAAACCAATCGATGAATGCCTGCAGCTCATGTTTGGCGCAATTATCAATCAATATGTGTATATTTGGAAAATGGAAGTCGTCCTTAGGACTTGCCCAGTTTAGATCCTGGTATTCAACACAGACTCTAACTTTCCCATCTTTCTTTGGAACCAGCACGATGTTGGCTAACCATGTTGGATACTCTACCACACTAAGAACCCTAGCTTTTACTTGCTTGGTAACCTCTTCTTTGATTTTCAAACTCATGTCTGGCATGAATTTTTTGAGCTTCTATTTTACTGGCAGGCATGCCGGATCTATCGGCAACTTGTGAGCCACAATGGATGTGCTAAGACAAGTGATAGCGTCATAAGACCATGCAAAGATGTCCTCATACTATTTTAGGAACTTTGTACACTTTCTTTTCTGATGGCAACAAATGTACACTGAAACTTGTTTCCTTGACAATCTTCGTGTCTCCCAAATTTACAACCTCAATTTTGTGCAAGTTGGACTTGGGCCTATTAAATTCTCGACCTCTCTAACAACCTCTTCCGGTATCTCATCTTGTTCTGAATCTATATCTATTTGTTGCATTGCCTCGTTGCAAGTTGCAGTCGTCGGTTCATCATCAAGATATGCAATAGCAATGTTGTGTAAAAAATAAAAATAAATGATAGAGAAAAGTAATAAGAGCGAAACATAAAATAATCTTGGAAAATTCTGTTGATTAAATTCATAAATGTTTGAAACATCATAGCTCTTTTTAAAAGTAAAAACAATGCGGAAAGAATAAATAACTTAGTAAAATAAAGATGCGATGCATAATGCTCGTTTAGCCTTGCTACCCCAAAGCTTCTCGGGAACTGATGTTCCTGACTGACCAATTGGTGAGGCGTTCCCCTCGATTCACAACTTGAATGGAAGGACCTTCCTCCCCTTCCTCCTCAAAGATAACACAACAATCCATATCATCCTCCAGAAACAGGTTCTTCATTGCTGCTAGTGCCTCGTCTTCCTCTGATCCATAAATAATGTCAACTGGCTGAAAGGTATGCTCCAGCTAAGGTATAGGGTGTTCTAATTGATAGTAGGGACCGCTATGGTGGCGACCAATGGTTGAAATCCTCCCAGGTGTACTCATACCCCAGGCTAAAAGAGGTACCATGCTTCTTCAACTTGATGGTCTTGGTGATGCCCTGGAGGTTCTTGCCAAGTTCTCTTTCGGGCTCATACCCCCTCCAATTAAGAATACTCTCAGTTTTGTTATCCCACTACTTGTCTTTGTCAATGGCATTGAATCACTCGATGTGGTGTTATGCATCTCCACCTATTATCCTTCTACATTCGATCATCAGGATGGTTTGGCGGCTGTATGTAGGGTTTCTACCGTTTCCATGGATGACCATTTCCTGATGATCCCATTCAAATTTCACAGCCTGATGTAAGGTTGATGCCACAGCCCCAGCTGCGTGGATCCAAGGACACCCCACCAATAAATAGTAAGATGCAGGCACGTCTATAACTTGGAAGTTCACATCAAACCAAGTAGGTCCCATCTGAAAGCACTGGCTAGTCTCCCCAATGGTGGATCTTTGAGACCCATCAAAAGCCTTGACGTTGATAGCTCCATCTTTGATTCCGTGCAAACCCTTATCCAATGTCCTGAGAGTGATCAGGGGACAAATATTGAGGCTAGATCCCCCATAGACCAAGAATATGGTGACGAAATAATCCTCGCGTTGCACAATGATATTCAACGCCTTGTTGTGACCAAGCTCTTCTGGTGGTGACTCATCCTCGTGGAAGGTGATCTTGTAGCTTTCCAGCACCTGCCCTACCATATTCGCCAGTTCGTCTCCTGTTATGTTGCTGGGAACATAGGCTTCACTCAATATATTTATTAAGGCAGTTTTACGTGCCTCGGACCTTTGCAGAAGAGCCAAGATGGAAATCTGCGCTGGTGTTCAGTTCAGTTGCTCAACAACTGAGTACTCTTTGGCCTATATCTTCCTCCAAAGGTCATCAGGTCCAGTTTCAATAGCCCGTCCAAAGGCTTGCTTGATGGACTCAGCTAAATGTTCTAAGGTGTATTCCATGCCTTTCTTGGTCATGCCCTATTTGCCTATCGCTTCTCCAGCATGTGTTTTTCCTTTCCTTCTAGCCTCGGCTGCATAATCCCAAGGTATGGCATTCGACTTGAACGGGGTCACGTCTATCATGGAAACAAGAATCGGCACCTTGGGGGTAACACAAAAACTTCAAATGGTGCAGGTGCTTTTGGGACCCTATGCTTAACCTCAATTGGTTTTGGCGCCTTTGCAGGAGGTGTTTCAAACTAGAGTGGCATAGACAGATTTACCATATCGCCCTCAGAGGTCTAGATTTGAAAAACAATGGGATAGAGGGTAAGCGCAGGCTTGTTAGGCTCATCTCCTTCAACTATAACCCGATTTACCTTTTGGGGTCCTAGTCATCCTCAATCTCAATCATATGGATGCCTCCACCCTTGTGGTCGAGCAGAGGGTTGTTACGGATATTTAGAGCTGGCTCGTTAGCTACAATGACATTGTTATTAATCAAAGTATAGATCTTATCCTTCAGTGAGCAACACTCATCAATGGTATGGCCCTTCATTACTGAATGGTACGCGTAAGTTTTGTTTGGATTGACCCACTGGGAGGGATTTTCTTGAATTACAGCTGGTATAGGCAAAACATAATCGGCTGCTTTGAGTTTTTCATATAGTTGGTCGATTGGTTCGGTGATAGCAATATACTATTTGGGAGGTCTTCGATTAAAATTTGGTCTGGGTCAAGAAAAGTTTTGGCGCATGGGTGATGATGGGTAATGAGAAGGTCGGGAGTTGTTTTCATGGTATACATGCGCGGGTTGGGAATATCTCGGTAAAGTGGGTTGATATGTGGGTGGTGGAGGTGATTGTTATGTAGATGGTGAAATTTTGTATGTAGGCGAGCGTGCTTGGTAATTTATGGTAGGTTGATATGCGAGTAGACTTGAGGGAGAGGTTTGGTACTTCATATGGGATTTGGTTCTTTGCGCATACATTACGGAATTCACGTCCTTTTTCTTTGACGAGCCACCAGACTGTAAGGCCTTGTTGGTGGCCTGTAACGCCTCGAGATTGGTGAACATACCATTCTTGATACCTTCTTCGATTCTTTCTCCCAACTTGATGATGTCGGAGAACTTTTAAACCTCTATTAGCATCGGCCTTTCATAATATTGAGGATCTTGAGCCTGGACAAAGAACCTGTTCATCTGCTCTTCCTCCAAGGCCGGCCTGACCTTAACAGCTTCTGACCTCCAACATGTGGCATACTCGCGAAAGGTTTCTGCGGGCTTCTTCTTTAGATTCTGGATGTAGAACACATATGGTGCGTTCTCGGTGTTGAACCTGAATCTGTCCATAAAGTCAGATGCTACGTTACCCCAACTTGTCAATTTCTTTGCATCCTTGATGATATACCATGATAAAGCATCGCGTCTCAGACTCCTCATGAACAGGTTCATGTGGATTTTCTCGTTCCGTTCTACTCTTACCAGCTTATCACAATACACTCTCAAATGGACCCTGGGATCACCTGTACCATCGAACATCTCAAACTTGGGAGGTTTGTACCTCTCCGGGAGCTCATCATCTGGCTGAACACAAACATCTTCATAGTTCAAACCTTCAATGCCTTTGCTACATTCGATACCTTGGGCCGGGCTAGTTAACTTCTTTGGTTCAGCGGCCAAATTCTGAATGAGGGAGTCCTTGTCATATGTTTCGGGTGCACTTGTGATTGGCTGGGTATAGTGGGGTACAATATTCACAAATACGGGATTGTTGTGGATCTGGTCGTTTGTGGTGTTTTGGGGTTCGGGAATGAGTAATGCAATGTTGTTTTATGTATTGTAGGATTGGGTATGAGTGGGTTGTATTGGTGGTTGTGGGGTATTTTGTGGAGGTACAAGGTTCTGGGTGTTAACATCAGGAGCAACAAGAGTGATTGACAGGCTTGCCATGTTCCGAACTTTGTCCAATTCTTCCCAAAATCTTAGCAAAGTATGCTCAAGATGAGAAGCAATATCCTTGGTAATTGAAGTGTTTTGAGAAGTTTCCTCAAGTTCCTTTCTAGCGCCTACATCTCCCATTTTGCCTTTTTCCTGCTTCTTGTAAAACTCAGAGGAGGAGGAGGTGGAGGATCCTTGGATCTTGTTGAGTATGTTGATGGTGCGAGAATGCATGAACAAACCTTTACGGAGAGAAATAAAAATAAAAGAAAAACAAAAAGGTAAAAAGTCAGTGTGGATTTCAAGAAATAATATTGCAATATTTAAACACATTGTGCAGGACTATAAATCGCTTCCTAATTTGGGTGCCTCATTCTGCCCAATGTAGGCCTAGCGAAAAATTAAATTTGGAGAACTAATAATGCTAAATGCCTTATTTCATTGATAAAAACAAGACGAGTCTTAAAAAGAAAACGACTGAATATTAAAAGATGTTACTAATGGCCAGTGGCCTTATTTAATTTATGAAAGCATTAGAGTAAAAGGTTCTAACTACTTGGTCCCAGAAGAACCTTCCCCATATTTGGTACTCTTGCCTCCCTCGTACAACTGCATCAACTCGTGCAGTTGTAATAGCAGATATGCTCGAGCCAGATGTCCTCCTACACTTCCCTCAGCATTCTGGCAATCTTCAATCTTCTTCAAGAACTTCCCTTTCAACTCCACTAGACCTCGCTCCAGATATCCTAGCCTATTTTTGGCGTTGATAGCCATATCGTTCAATTCGTTGATCAGCTTCTTGTGGGCTTCCTGTATTTCCCAGTGCTCATTTTCACACTCTCGCATCCTCTTGCGCAGCTGATTGTATTTGACTTGTGCTGTAGTTTTCTCATCAATAAGCCTATGACCATGGACAAACCCTGGGTAACCCAAACCAAGTGATCGTCTTCCAACCAACCCGTGTAGTGCGACACACACCCAATATGATACCTGTCTGGTTCAATAGATTCCTTCCCTAAGACAAGCTTGTGGTGCCACATGTGTTGTGCTTGACACCTGTGCGGGCTATCATAATCTTGAAAGTGTCAGCCCTGAAATGACTTATATTCTCCATCCTTGGTATGATCTACTTTGTTCCAGCTTGCCTCATGGATCGGAGAGGAACATAAAGGTAAGTTCCTCTTAAGCCGATGCATATAAGGAATAGTGCATCCCAAGAACGAAGAATAAATTCCCCGGTTGGGAACCACTCATATATCCATTGTACCTGTTCTTGTTCTAGATTCTCAAACAACTCTACCCATCCACTGGCGTCCTCTGGATGAGCAAACATTTTGGGCATGAAGTTCATTCGCTTTAGGCGATGGAAATCGATATGGTCATCCCAATCCCTGCGTATGACTTCTTGTCTGTAGTCACCTTTCTGAAGGTGTTATATAAGCAAATGCAGAAGTAACAGATTGCACCCTTCTACGTATGGGGCCCCTTGCTGATATTTCGTATAGCTCGATACATTTCGGCAATGATAATGGGCACTATGCCAAAAGACTGCCCATCAATACCCTCCATTAAAATTTTGGTCACCATGGCTAATCTGGTGCGAATCCTAGCCTTCTTCATGGAAAAGATCATCATACACAAGAAACATAACATGAACACAAAGACCCTTCTATGTATGTGCCCAAAGATGTACGGGCGAACTCATCGGGGTAGGTGCGTAGGACTTGCTGTGGCCAAACCTTTCATATAGGAAGTCAAATGATATGCAGAACTCCTTCAGGCAAGTCATATCGGGGTTCTTCTTAAGTCCATTATTTCAGGAAACCCCTTCCTTTGCGATTTTCTGGCATAAGTACGCATGGAGTCTCCTAAGGTATTCTAGCTAGATCCCCTATGTCTTCCAGCAAAGGGGTCATCTCGAGGTCACCAAAGTGAAAAACTGACCAACCACTGTCCTAGAATAAAGTAGTAGCTTTGATAATATTGTTGTCATGCTTAACTTCCAGAAGTGAAGGAAGGTTTCCTAAGTATTTGCGGACAAGGTTCTGGTCACTGGCATGAAGGTCCTCCCACCTGCTTAACAACCTTGGGTGGATTTTTGTTACCACACCGAATCTGGGGACTTCGTGCCTTATTTTCTGCAAAACAAAGTGTTAGTCCCTTAACCCCACCAGTCTCGACTATTTAAATCAATAATTAGCTATAAGGCATTTAGTTCTCCAAATAAATGAACATAATGTGGAGATGTCTGTTTGGGTTTCGGGGAAACCCGGTGGACTTTGGTTTAGGCTATCCTAATGAGTCATTATGCGAAAAACATAACTGACTTGGCTAGGGTTGACCATGATGCATGAACAGTTTAATGGAATAAGGTTTCTACTTTTGAAATGCTAGACAAGGTACCCTTGAGCGGAAAACTCAAGAGGGAAAGGCGCGAAACCGTGGAAAACACATTGATCGACTGGTTTTTCCGCAAATATCCCCTTGCCACATTTAGGGGGTTATAATATAGGAAGAACGCGACTACTTATTATAAGCGTTGCTATAGGATTTGTTTTGGCACGAGTGGAATATGATGTTGAAGAATGAAGTTACATTTGTAAAGCATATAACATGTATTTTCACGTTCGTAAAGTAAAGATTACAATAAACGCTCGAAACATTACAACGGAATCAAAATAATGATAAGGCAGTAAAGAAAGAAATTAAAAGAAAGGAAAAAAACATGAAAAGCCAAGTTAGTAATCACGATGAAATAATTGAATGCAGGAAATAAAAGTGGTTAATGAAGCAATAAAGTCACAAAAGCATGTAATGGAAAAAGCCATAAAACTTTCCCCAGCAGAGTCGCCATTCTTTCGACGCCCTCTTTTTCCAAGGCGAAATTGGGTTTACGACATTATGGACAAAACAACTCTTATTCTCTTTTGAGGAATCGAGTTATAGAATTTGATGATTTGCCACCTACTGATTATAGTGTAGTTTCCGACCATGCTCAATTGTGACTTTATGGAGAGTAGAAAGAAACACATAGAGTTTGCATATAGGTACTACAAATAAGTTTAAAATTTTGAAAGAGGAAAGACATACGTGATTTTGGAAAGAGAAAGATTAATTGAAGAAGGCATTAATTTTTTCTTAAGAAAACATGACCTCATATAAATAAAAGAAAAAGGGTCTTAGGTTCAAATATAATATGGATCACCTTTGTGCAATAGCCAGCAATCACTCTCGCACGAGATATTAGTGCACCAGTCATCATATCCATTTTCTACCCTTCCAACCCCGTTAAGGTATTAAACGCGATTAGTCTCGTTTTATCATTGCATGCTAATACCCGTCCCAAACTATCAGTCCTCGGTTATTTAGGACATCTAATCCTAAGGGGAAGGAAAGGGAATGTAGGCATACATGGAGTTTCAGAAGGATAAAATACTAGGGCGTCAATCAAAACAAATAGAAAATGAATAGGGACTGAAACAAATACACAAAGGCTCATATAAAACCCTGTAAATCATATAGCATTTAGTTTAGCATGTCTTACACGTACTGATTTGGTCTTTTTAAAAAAATTAAGCAGCAAACAGATTGGTTCAACACATAGAGTTGGATAAAAAGTCTACATTAGGCAGCCCAGATCCAATTGCCAGAAGTTGAGGTATTTTAAATGAGTTACTGACTTAGAACCTGATGCAGAAGAGTTTAAGACAGAAGCTTGAAAATTGCAGGAATTCAGAGATGACTTTGGAATTTACACAATTGTTTAACTAAAAATACAGTAGAAGTGCAAAGCAGTGTTTTCGAAAATGAGACGTCTTTTAAAAAAAAACACATACTGTTAAAGATTGTTTTGATTAAGAGACAAGATAATCGTAAAAGAGTTCAAAGAGTGCAGATACTTTAAAAGATAGAGTTGGAAATCTGTTTCGGAAGACAACTTCAAAAATTGGAGGTGAAATTCAGGCAAAAAGTTTAAAGATGTTATTTAGAAGAAAAATACAAGCTTGAAAGGAATTAAAAGCAGATTTATAAGAGTTCTGAAAATGGACAGGTTTGGACAAATTGTACTGAAAATTCTGCAACAAGTTGGTAAATAATTATCGATTAAACTCATTAGACGGGTTGGAATTCCTATAGGCATGATTTCTACGTCTTGATTTTATAACGGATCATTTATGTTATTAAACTTGTAACGAAATGAGTATTTGATTACCCTATAATTTGCCTAGCATTTATGCGTTTCCTGTAGGCATGATTTCTATATGCAATTAGTTGTTTGTTTATTAGATCCTATAGACAGGATATCTACTGATTTGCAACATGGCTGAACATTAAATCCAATAGACATGATTTCTAAATGATTGAATGAAAAGAATGCAAAAGCCTATAGACATGATCTCTAGATGATTTAAAGCGTTGAACCTATAGGCATGATATCTAAGTGATTAAATGACAACATTGGTCCTATAAGCATGATATCTACCCTTTAGCATATGCAAGTAAATATAAACCCCGGTCATACCCTTTTACTAATATTTCCCCAAGTTCTTTTTTTACAAGATCATTGCAGAATCAGAAGAAAAAAGTAAGAAAATATATCACAACCTACAGCTAGATCCAAATTGCCTAATGCAATCTCACTATCCAATAACATGTGTTTCACCAAATTCGGATTCCAGACTCCAAGGACATATCTTACTCAAAGTGTTTTAAATTTCCAAGGAGCCTCTAGGACACCAGGCAATGGTTACACTATGAATAATAAATATTGTAACAAAATAATGCAAGTGAAATTACCAGCTCTCAAGCATCCAAGTTCAGAGGGAACTCCAGGGTCCCAAAGCATGGCTTAACAAAGGTAGAGGGGAGGGGTAGAACTTAGAAACTTGGAATGGGTGCAAGGTGAGGGAGGAACCATAGCAGAGGGTGGTCATACCCAGCCATGGCATAGGCAGGCACACCTCTGACCCCCTTCTTAGGTTGAACAAATAAGAGCAGACTCTGGGGAGTCAAATTTAGGGTCTGAATGGTGAGTAGGATACTGCCAAACCCAAGTTAAAGCTCAACACATAGAGGAGTGAAGGAATGGAAAAGCAATTGAGTAGAGACTCAGGAGAGTCTGATTTTGGATCATGGACAACAATTTAAGATGCTCCCATGGTTCAGAAAAATACTAGCCTGCAAAAGGGAACTACGAGAAGGAATTTGCATGAAAACATATTAAAGAGAGATAGGAGAGCATAGCAAAACATCAAGAAAATGCATAATAGACTTGAATGTAGTCGCATAGTGGAGGAAGCTTAAATAAAGACATAGTGAAAAAGGTGTAGAAGAGGAGAAGCAAACACATAATATGAGGGTATTATTTAACTTGGAAAAACATACTAGTTGTAATTCTAGTACAGCAGAGAAACAATAGCAAGTAGACAGCCATAAGAAATTAACAGGAGCAACTTAAACTTCAGCGAGCACTTGAGAGTTTCGAGGAACTCCAGAATATTCAGACAGTAGGAGAGAAAGGAGCAGAATGCTTAGTAGGGGTGTATAGAGGGTAGTAGTAGAGAAGGTAATAGTAGAGAAGGTAACAGTAGAGCAAGTGGTGACATATTTTGAAGAAAGACGTGTTTGTGTATTGAGTGTGTGTAATTCTTTAGAAGTGTGTTTGAAAGTGCAAGAGAGCAGTTCCTTTATAGTACAAAAACGAGTAAGCAAAAGGCAAGGAAATAATTCACAATCAATCACAGTAGGATCCTCCTAAGGTCAGAGGATATGATTTCAAACGGGCATGAACTAATTAAGGAAAGGAGAATAATAAAAAAAAGCCTTTCAGAGTAGCATAATAAGAGTAAGCTCATATGGTCTATTTAAGGCAAGGAACCCACAGTACACGGCTTTGAGAGAATAAGGAAAATACAATTATCAAATAACAAGAAATTTAAAAGTCTTTGAATGAACTTAGTCAGAAAAGGTAAGAAAGAGGTTAAGTTGTAAAATAAGTAAAAAAATCAATCAAGCCTTAGTAAAAGGAGATTGAAATCAATCACAAGCTAACAAAATCTATTCAGAAGAAAAACCCTCGTGTATAAGCATGCTAGTATCAAACAAAAGAGACAGTCATAAGAGGTTTCAAATTATAAACAGGAAATTCCAAATTGATTGTAAACTCTGCATGAGTTCGAGATCCCCAAGTCTTTTAGAGTAGAACCCTAGAGTGAAACTTGAAAAGACCCAAACCCTAGGGTATGAATCCGAGTAGGATATAGAAGAGAAAAGGCAAGCCTTTACAATAAGCTGATGGAACTCTTTCAAGGTTCCCTGAGGAAACACACAAACACACGTATCAAATTAGAAGTAGTAGAGTGCCAAATAGTAAAGAACAAGTTTAAGAGAAAGCTCATAACTCAAGTAGGTTCAGAAAGGAGGAGAGAAGTCATTGAATTTAGGAAGCAGTAAAAGAAACAAGTTTAGAACCCAAATAAATCCAGTGAAGGCAAACGATCTCAGTAGGAGAAATAGTAGAAGGACATGCAAGATTAACATGTAAAGAATACTCGTAGACAAAATCAGTAGAAGCAGAAATAAAACAAAGGTAGAGAAACATGCGTATTAGCGGCTAAACATAAGAACAAACGAAAATACATATGCCATGGCATTAACACATAGATTCACATAAAGAAAAGAAGAAGAAGAACCACTTGTAAGATTTTTGAAAACCCTAAATTGGACAGACTAATTTTTTAAGAAAGAGAAATGGGGAAAAACATCATAACCTCGA
This sequence comes from Nicotiana benthamiana, assembly GCA_034376525.1. Classification (NCBI taxonomy): domain Eukaryota; kingdom Viridiplantae; phylum Streptophyta; class Magnoliopsida; order Solanales; family Solanaceae; genus Nicotiana; species Nicotiana benthamiana. The sequence continues at coordinate 413,441 of CM067327.1, read as the reverse complement.
GTAGAACATAGATCAGTTACACATCTAAGAAAATAAGGATGAAAGAACCTCGAAAACACAATTTAGGGTTTTTCAAGAACCCTAGAAACAAGAAGGCTTGGAAAGATCTGGTCTTTAAACAAGTTTGGGCCATGGATAAGCATTGTCAAAGCTCGAACATGCCGGAAAAGAGCGAGAGAAACCAAAGGAACTCAGGTTGGCGGAGGATCTGAACAGGCCTGGTCAAGGCTGGACTTTGAAGACCTTGAATACCCACGATTTGGGGTGAAATAGAAGAAGGTACAGGTTGTCCATGGCCTGGGAAGCCATGGACACTGGTGGGTTTGGTCGGAGAAGACGGTAGGCGGCTAGGTTTTCGAATGGTGTTAGAGAGAGTTTTGAGAGATGAGGGAATTTGGGGGAGGATATTTTTGGATAATGAATTAGGGTTAGGGGTTAGGTGGAATGAAAAAGGAAAGAAGAAACGAGGGCCGTTGATTAAAACAATCAACGACCAGGATTTAAAAATGGGAAGCAGACAGGCTAGATCAAATGAGTTTGGGGCGGGTTGAAATTAAAATTGGGTCATCAATTATTGGGTTGAAATTGGGGTTTGAATTTGGTGTAATTAAGGCTAAAAATTGCAAAGAAGTAGGGCCATGTTTTAAATAGCCACATTTCACATTTTATTTAACATAAATAGCTTAAAATAATTTTAAATTTAATTAAAAATACTGAACTCATTAATAATATATAAAAAATAATCTATAAATATTAGGAACAATTTGTTAATTATAAAATGCGGTTAATTATAAAATAATGTATAATTGCAGTTTTATGCAATTAAGCTTTAGAAATTCCGAATAAATCTATAAAAATTGTGTAAAAATTATACTAATTATATTTTTTCTATAAATATGAGAAAGAAATACATTATTTACCAAAAAATGATAACTTGGAAATAATTTTGGATCTTGTAGTAGTTAAAATAGCAGTAAATTGATAAAAAAATCTTAAAAATTGAGAAAAAATACCAAAACTTTTAGGCATGCTTATATATGAATATATATGCTATTTCGAACATATTTTAAGTATAAAAATACATAGGAAAAAATTGGCTATCAACAATTGTTCATATCATCACCACTCTTTTGAGCGGAGTCCGATCTCGACCTGATCAACTAGGCCATCTCCGGGAGATGTTACCAATATTCCATTCACACTTTCCGGTTTCAATTATCAATACGTTACCACCATATGTATATATTATGGCATCCGATCACGACCCGATTGGCTAGGCCGCCTTACCGAGGCATTTTCTTTTTCCCATCAATCACCTCATTTCAATCTTTATTTTCCACAAATTCTTTCATAGGCACTTAGGGCCACTTCCGTCACATCATATGTTTGGCACTAGAACACATCTCACATCATTCCCAATTTCATTGTTATGTTTGTAACTTAATAGAGTATAGGTACACAAGAAGCCGTAAGATTGTAAGCATAGATGAGATTTCACATAGATGGTACAACAACACATTTAAATTTCAATATAAGGTCTAAGCATTTCAATACATGATTCATAGTCTTTTCAAATTATGAAGAATAGCACATTGATCATATTGGAATGCATCTTTCACAAATATAAGGTACCAACCCCAAACACAAGTGGAACAACAATCAATTTAACAATTCAACTTTAATCTTACTGCAAGTGATCATGATGCAAACATTAGTAGGGACACAGTTTTCCTTGTATACTTTATGCTGAGGGTGCATTATGTTATGTGGAGCAATTGGTACGCCAATAAATGACACATGTTCTAAGGAGTAATATAGTAGATAGACTATTCTATAATAATGTACTGAATTAGTACTTGAGGGCCGATGGGGTGGATGATGAGCCTGACTTTGAAAAGATCATTCCCGCTACTCAACGAGCCACAAATATCACCAGCATCTATTTTAAGGAGGAGGATAATGGGTCTTGTTTGTCTATTGTTGAGTGTTAGGCTAGTGATGATAGTTTCATGGCTCATTTCTACGGTATGCTTGATTTACAGTTACAGATTGGGGGAGGCCTGCTACACTAGAAGAGTAGATACAGTTGAATGAGTGATCACTTAACTTACAGGACCAGAAATTGGTTGGGACTGTTGAGGGTGAGAATGTACCTTCCATGAGGATATCAATACCTAGAGCATTTTGTAAACGAAGAGGAGGAGATAGTTGATTGAGCTGTCGATGATGGAGATGAGGATCTTAGAGAGGACATAGATAACTGGGAAGAGGCAGACAAAGCCTTCTTCGGTGAGGGAGATGACTTCAGCAATGACCAAGGAGTTTTTTTTACAATTCTGTTTGAATTGTTGTTGGAGTTTGTTAGTTTCCTTTTCGAGACTTTTGATTTTTATGGATAAATTTTAGTATGATGAGTCGTTGTAATCAGAACACTTATTTTTATGAAAATTTGAAAATCCCAAAATATTTTATTATTTATATTTTACACTTATCCCCCAGAACTACGCTTGTTCTGATTCACGGTTGGTCATGATACATAGGCAATTTCTATAGGATTCAATCATAACAAAAAGGAAAAAAAACAGAAGAAAAAAAGAAAAGGAAAAGAAAAAAAACAAGAGACAAAAAGAAAATAAATGAGAGAGAAAACAAAGAAATCATGGAAAGGAAACAATGGCAAAACAAGAGAGAGAAATGAGAGAATAAAACAAGGTAAAGCATACATTTATCTTATTCCCAAGGTAGAGCATGCTCAAACACTTCAACTATATAGACCAATAAGTCTGTGTAATACCACTTATAAAATTATTACAAAAAATATTATTAATAGACTTAAGACTATCATTTTTAAAATAATAGGTCCCACACAGACCGGTTTTCAACAAGGTAAACGAGCTTCAGATAATGCTATAATAGTTCAGGAAGTCCTTCACCAGTTTTCAAAAATGAACGGAAAGTCTGCTTCTATGCTTCTAATAGTGGACCTAGAAAAGGCTTTTGATCATTTAGAATGGTCCTTTGTTAGGAAAACACTTGTCATCTTTGGTATGGCTACTAAATTGATCAAGTTAATCATGTCATGCGTCACTACAACTTCAACCTCTATACTCATTAATGGTTCAAGTACACCTTACTTTAATACTTCTAGAGGTATTCGGTAGGGAGATCCTTTATCACCATACTTATTTATTAAGTGTATGGAAATGTTTCAAAAATGCATAAAACTTCAGTTAATAATTTACAATGGCAACCAATTAGTATTGCAAAGAAGGGACCAAAACTTTCACACTTGTTCTTTGTAGGCGATATCATCCTCTTCTCAAAAGTGAACGCTAAAAGTTATAATGCTATAATTGATGTCGTAAATCTTTTTACAAGTTGTTAAGACGTATTAATATTGAAAAATCAAAAATATTCTTTCCTAAGAACTGCTCAACTACCAACAAGAATATCGCTTTGGACTGTTTTCAACTCAAACAAGGTATTAGCTTTGGTAAGTATTTGGAATTCCTTATTTTCAGGGAAAGACAAAAAAATAGTGATTTTCAATTCTTACTTGATAATTTTAAATCTAGACTAGCCGGTTGAAAAACTAATTTCTTAACAAAGGGCGGAAGAGTCACCCTAATGAAATCTACCCTTAATAATCTTCCGAATCATTTGATGCAATACATTAAAATCCCCTAGAACATAATTGCCAAAATCAAACAATATCAACGCAATTTTCTATGGGGAATAACGGCCACCAAAAAGAAAATGTATCTTCGAAAATGGGATAAACTAACAACAACTCATGAAATGGGAGGCCTGGGAATTCAAAATTTAAGAAACAAAAATAGTGCATTGCTAGAGAATCTGGCATGGTGAATCTTCCATAATCCTCAACTTTGGGCTAATCTTTTGATTAATAAATTTATACATTGAACTTCTTCTTCGTATTTCACCACAACTTGGCGTAGTATATTACAAGGTTGGTCAAGTTGTCAAATTGGCTTAAAATGGAATATCGGTAATGGTGAAAATATAAATTTTTGGAATGATTGTTGGGTTAGAAATGGATTGACCCTTCGTTCTATAATTAATGGACCACTACCCTACATGCATCAACAGATGAATATTAATAAAATTTACAATGAAGGATGTAAATGAGATCTGTTACTATTTGATCTTCCGAGGGATATACAAAACCTTATAAAAAGTGTTTACATTTCTAGGTATAGTACTTCAGCTGATAGCATTTACTGGGATTTAACTACTAATGGAAAGTTTAGATCAATTCTATGTATAAGGCCCTAGAAAATATTTGTAACTATAATCATAATATAGATACTACTTTCTCTTGGATATGGAAGCTACCGATACACCAATAGGTTAATTTTTTCATTTGGCTTCTAAACCACAATAGACTGCCAACTTTTCCATTTTTTCATTATCTTAATACTATATCAAATTCTATTTGTCAATATTGCCACAAAGAAGAAGAATCAATGACTCATATCTTCCTAATGTGGAAAAAAGGTGCCACATGTTGGCATGAGTTAGGAATAGGGAGGTATGTCAATACACTTACTAATTTCAATATGACGCATGAATGACTTACTAAATTAATTTATTATAATTACAAAAAATTCCCTCGTAATATAAACTCGCACACTTACGTGCCTTAAGTCTTTGGAATATCTGGAACACTAGAAATAAAAATATTTATGAACACTTGCATAATAAAGTTAGTATTCACTTCACTACTCAGCAGGCTATTGAATTTTGCTATCTTACCTCTTTGAATCATAAAGTACAATAACATGTAAAAAATCCTTTAAAATGGATACCTCCCAAGCCTAATATTAATAAACTAAACGCTGATGGTTCGTATTTAGCCTCGCTAAATAAAAATGGCATTTGTGGAGTAATTCAGAATCATAAGGGAGACTGCATTCTGGGCTATTGGGGCAACCTTCCATCACAATCTATTATTACAACTGAAATGTATGCATTATTATAGGGACTTACTTTGGCTAAGATCATAATCTAATGCCTATCCAAGTGGAAATGGATGCCAAATAGGTAAGTACAATACTATGCAAGGATAACTTAATGTTTACTAATCAAACAAATGATGGCAGGCACCTACTACGAATGCTCCATGATCCGCAACTTACACATGCATACAGAGAACAAAATAGATTAGCAGACAAACTGGCAAATCTGGGAAGTCTTTTGGAAGGACCTAATGATGTAGAAGTCTTCCGCAATCCACCACCTTCTGTTGAGCAAATATTGGAAGAAGACAACATAGGACTGCCAATTTTCCATTTGATAGCACAGAGTGTTGATGTTAGTCTTGATCAAACAACCACGCCACGCGGAAATATCTCCAGTAGTCTTACTTCTACTACTGTTGGAGGGTTACGAAGGGATGCTCGAATGCTAGTTTTAGTAATATAATATCTACTGCAAATCCTAACTTAGCTGGCCCTATGCCTAGCGTTACTACAGAAAATATAGTTTGTAACATGGAATTACTATGTACGCATGTTTAGTTATCTATAATATCTATCTTTAGTACCAAAAAGAAAAAGAGAGAATAAAAATAATGAGAAGTCAAGTAGAGAAAGACATGAAAATAAGAGATGAAGAAATTGCAAATGGAAATAAGGAATAGCCGGGATGACGCGAGCAACCGATCAAATGCATAATAGAAAATATTAACTGCTTAGGTGCATTGCATTCCCAATGTGCGGTCTCCTGTCCATTAAATTCCCTAACACTAATTGGATGCCCCCATTTTGTGCTTTTTTAGCAGAAACACGGTTGGTTTGTGGTTCTCAAAGTAGTAGCTCCTCTCCATAACATAAAGACAAAAGGCAATGGCGGATAACAACAACATTGTGTTGGCTCATACTGGTGCCCGAAAGCAGTTGGTTTAACATGACACTGATTTGGCTATGAGGTAAGGATATTAAGACATCATATGACGAACATGTATCAGGCCAGGATGAGTAGGAAGGCACTACCCCCGCCATCACCTAGCTTCTTAGATCCTACCCTTACCCAAACTCCGGTCATAGTGCTAGATGATCCCTCGTACCATGCAATCCACCCGTTTATCATAGCTTTCCCAAACACCCTAGTATCTCCATCACTCTTCCTCCAATTACCCCTCCCCAAAATTGCCCTCTTATCATGTCCGTTATTCCCAACAATGAATACCCACTCAAAGCTCATGATGCCTAGTATTACCTCTCAAAGGTTGCCCACAAGTTTCATGATTCATACAGGAAGAGCCCTGGGGACGAGCTTCATGCTGAAAATGAACAGGTTATAGGAGAAGAAGCGAAAGATGAGATATCCGGGAAGCTGCAAAGCATAGAACAGTCTTTAAGAACATGCAAGGGATGGGAGACCAGGTTAGCATGTCTTACAAAGAGTTGTATATGCTCCCAGACGTTCTCCTGCCCGCGGGGTTTAGAGTGCCAAAGTTTAACTTATATGATGGGGGTGGGGATTTAGTATCCCGTCTGAGGGGTTATTGTTGTAAAATTAGAAGTGTGGGTGAGAAAGATGATTTGTTGATGGCATATTTCAGTAAGAGCTTGACTGGGGAAGCTTTGGAATGGCATAATCGCCAAGATGTCGGTAAGTGGCATACATTGGGCGACGTGGCTCAAGATTCTGTTCAGCACTTTCTGAACAAAATAGAAATAGTCCCAAACCGCTCCTCCCTATCTCAGATAGAGAAGAAACCCAAGGAAATTCTTAGGGGGTTTTTTTGGCTCAGATGGAACGGACAAGTTTCTCACAATAGCCCTCCCTTTGATAGAAAAGATTTTTTTTGAGCCTCGGCGATGACATGGTCTAGTGGTCGTACTTTGTAAATGCGTACAACCTCCATTACGACCCCTTGAAAATCCCTAAACCCTACATAGTCCATCCTAGAATTATCCGTCGAACAACATCCGGTCATCTTTCCAACCACTAGGTCACTCCCCCCGCTGATGACAAGGTCCAGTGGTCGTTCTTACTACATGCTCTCATCCTCAATAACAACCCCGTGAACAACCCCAAACTCCACATAATCCACCCCAGTATTATCTGTCGAACAACATATGGTCATCTGCCCAACAAATAGGTCATTTCCTAGGGCGAGAACTAGCATCTCAAAATTCCCGTGTGCATTCATAGCATTTTCAAGCATCCAAAAATCCTGGAAAAATGAGGCATGGAGGGAAACAAAGGCAAAAATATTATTTCATGCCCATCGGAGAATCCTATACAAGCTTGTTAGAAAAGTTAAAGCATTCTGGCCTAATTGAGGCGCTCCTCGGCTATACTCAAAACCCACATGCAAAAGGCTTTGATCCTACTATACAATGCAAGTACCAATCTAAGGTCCAAGGGCATAGCGTTGAAGATTGTCGCTTTTTGAAAAGGGAAATAGAAAGAATGATTCAAGATGGGGTAATTATGGTCAATGACAGTGACAGGGAGCAAGCGGATCCTATTTGGAACTTGTTGACTAAAGTTGATAATGTTGAATTTGGTAATGGTCTTGGCAATATTGATACGGAGCTCAATGGATAAAATGCCGCGCGTGGTAATTGGAAAGACGCTCCATATCGACTAGTTGGGGGAGTTTGGCAGTTTATTTTGTTGTCATTTCTGTTGTCGGGGTTATTTTCTGTGTTGTAATCCAGATATTGTCTTGTGACTCAAACCCTTCTATCCTTTTATTTTTCCTAGTTTGTTTAGTCCTAGTAGCTCGTTTAATGTTGTCTAGGTTTGTTCCAGGTTTGTAACCCCAGTTTAGTTTGCTTGTTTTGTTGTTCAAATCCTTTCATAATCTGTCAAATGCAATTTTCTATATTCTATAATTTCTAGTCATTATTTTTTAGTTCTCTTTTCTTTTTATAGTTCTTTTCCTATTTACTCTAGTGACATGACATGCCCTCATAATTCTCAACATGGTCTTTAAAAGTCAGTTTAGTCGTGAAGCAATGAAACAATTTTGAAGAGGATAGTGAAATTTGAAGGAAAATTAGTAAAGGCATTTTGAGATCACTTCAAGCCTGAATTGTGTGAAATTGGGGCAGGTAGAAAATAAAGAAACCCTATTGGAATGTGTCATGCCGCATCGGGTTTAAGCTAAAGGCAAGTTTGCCAAAATTGAAAGGGTCATTTGTGGTAATTAGAGTGAGAGTGTTGTCTAAGGTTCTTTGTATTTAACAGATGTAGAAGGCAAATGTGTAGATACGGCTATCAATTCTGATGCAGTCAAAAGATATTATGTGTAGTTTCTTTGGTTTGTTTATTGTGCCATTTGAATCTGGCATGCTTTGAAAATTGGAATGACGAAGATATTTTATTTTGCTATCTAAACACTTTATCATTTGTTACCCCTTTGAGCCTTATTTATTTTCTTTCATACCCCTATTTTGGAATCAGTAGCAAAGCTCAGAAAAGCAAGCGCAAAAGATAAGTAAAGGAAGAGAAAATAGAAAAAAAAGAGGAATAAAAAGAAGAAAAACATCAACAACAACAATAACAACAACAAAATAAAAGAAGAAAAGAAGAGAAACGAAAAATCACAACAAACAAAGTAATTCCTATGACATGAATTACGTCCGACCTGATTTCTTTTAAGGATACATAGGCAGCCTCACAGTTCGTCCCATCAAAAGAAAAATCTAAAAGTCCCCAACCAAAGAAACTAGGGCTGCAGTTGTGGTTGTTATAAGAGATTTGATTGCAAAAGTTGTAATTTTGACCCCTTTAAGATGTTTTGATACTTTATCCTTTCTTTCTAACGCCATCCAAAAGCCCACATTATGGTCCAAAGAAAGACCTTCCGATCATTCTTTGAGTAGTGCTAAGCCAAGCGAGTTAGAGGTATGATTCAGATTAGAGGCAACACTCTGTTCTACACAAGGAAAATAAAAATGAGAGAGTCTTATCATTGAAAACCTTCACTGGCACCATAAGATGATGATAAGTTGAGAGAAAGAACAAAATGAGAGAGGCTTGATTGTGAGAACTCTTCATGCACTAAAAGTCGAATAAGGATTGTGAATCAGATTGGATAATCGGTGCATTGAAGCCCATTTTCACATTTTAGAGGTACAGGAAGAGTCGAATATCAGACTTGTTTGATAGAATAGGCCACATGTGCATGTCATGGTCATTAGAGTTGGTAGACATCTGATAAGTTTCTACATTGTAGTTTTCTTATTAGGAATCATCTCTTTCCCTTGTTCTTTACTATGCTCCTTTTGTCTTGTTTAATTCCTCTTTCTGAGTCTATTTGGTCAGAAAATATGAGAAATGACTTCAAAATATTTCATAAAATTTCCAATTGCACAAAATGGGATATGGCTAACACATCAAAGTGTCATAAGTTAGGAGAAAGAACAAGCGCACTGAGTTGGTAATAATCAACATGCTTAGGGATCCATGGGAAATACAAAGGTTTGGTACAAATCGATTCATGAACAATGCAACAGATGGATGGTGTTAGGTGAACGAATCAAAGGTATTTTATGTGGTAAGATTGATAAAAGTTGGTTAACGAATGAGAAGCAAGGTCTTCTAAGCAGAAATCAATGTTATCATGGTATCTGAAGGAACAATAGACCTAAAGGCCATGGCTAGTGGATTAAGTCAAGAAAGAACATACGCACCGATTGGGTGGAAATTGTCGTGCTTTGAGATTTATGTGAGACACAAAGGTTTGATAAATGTCAGTTCATGAGCAATGCAACAGATGGTGGATATTGGGTCTGAATGGAGAAGAGGTATATTCAATGATACGGGTTATAGAGCATGAGGTTAGTCAATAAACAAACAAGGTATTCGAGTGGAAATTAAAGTTATAATGGGAAATGAAGGAGCAATCGCCCTCAAAGTTCAAGACCACAAACAAACCACCATGTTTAAATTCACAAAAGTTTCTTTGATTGAAGTAGGGGTAGAAAATTTCGTTTGTTTTTGAGAAACCCTCCGTAAGGTAAGGCAAGCGCCAGACAGGTTTGACCGTAAACTCTCACGACCTAACTGGAAATTGGGACCTAGTTTAAAGTCCAAAACAATCATGAGTAGAAAAACCAAGCATAAGTCTTCCCCCAATGGAATATAAGTTGGCTTCAAAGTTTTCATGTTTGAGATAGATTTAATTAGCAGTTTTCAAGACCCTCCCGAATAATGGGACCTGGCTTTAAAATTTTCATTAGATAACAAGATTTAGCGTAAGTTCTTTTGTAGTGTAGTATAATGCAGCCGTAAAAATTTTCACGCTTAAGATAAGACTTGACTTTGATTTTCACGGCCCTCATGGATAATGGGATGTAGTTTTGAGACCCGCTTAAATAACAAGTTTTGGCGAAAGTCACACCTATAGAAGATATAATACAGATTTAAAAACTATCGTTTAATTAGGAGTTTTCAGGACCTTCCTGGATGAATTTAGCTTTCAAATTCATAGAATATTTGATAACATGATTCAGTTCAACACCAACAGATGTGCCCAACTACCAAACTTGGGCATATTGTTTTTTGGTTTTTTTCTATTTTGTGGAAATCAGGAGCCCACCTGGAGAAAAAAGAAATTTATATTTTGGCAATTAGGCGCCTACCTAGAGATCAAGGGAATACAGTTCAAGTTTTGGCAATCAGGCGCCCAGCTGGAGAGTAAAGGAATACAATCATGTTTTGGCAATCAGGTTTCCACCTGTAGAGCAAGGGAATATAGTTCATGTTTTGGCAATTAGGCACCCACCCGGAGAGCAAGGGAATACAGTTCAAGTTCGGGCAATCAGGCAACCACTTGGAGAGAAAGGGAATAAAGTTCAAGTTATGGCAACCAGGAGCCCACCTAGAGAGCAAGAGAATATAAATCAAGCTCAGAAATCAGGTGCCCACCTAGAGAGTAAGCGAATACAATTCATGTTTTGGCAATCAGGCGTCCACCTCGAGAGCTAGAGAATACAGTTCAAGTTTTGGCAATCTGGTGCCCACCTTAGAGCAAAGGAATACAGTTCAAGTTTTGACAATCAATCGCCCACCTGGAGGGCAAGGGAATACAGTTCAAGTTATGGAAATTAGGCACACACCTGGAGAGCAGGGAAGTACATTTCGATTTCAGCAACATGCACCCATCTAGAAAGCAAGGGAGTACAATTCAAGTTTTGATAATTAAGCTCCCACCTCGAGAGCAAGGAAATACAGTTCAAGTTTTCGCAATCAGGCGCTCACCTGCAGAGAAAGGAAATATATTTCAAGTTTTGGCAATCATGTGCCCATCTGGAGAGCAATGGAATACAGTTCAAGTTCTGGTAGTCAGCCGCCCATCTGGAGAGCAAGGGAATACAATTAATGTTTTGGAAATAAGGTGCCCACCTGGAGAGCAAAGGAATATAGTGGAATTTTTGGCAATCAGGCACCCACATGGAGAGCAAGGTAATACATTAAAGTTTTGGAAATCAGGCGCCGACCTAAAGAGCAAGGGAATACAGTTCAAGTTTTGGCAATCATGAGCCCACCTTGGAAGCTAGGGAATACAGTTCAACCGTTTTAATCAGGCACCCACCTGAAGAGCGAGGGAATACAGTTCAAGTTTCGGCAATCAGGCGCCCACCTGTAAAGCAAGGGAATACCATGTTTGAGGAAGTAGATAAGATTTTTGTAATACATAGATCATAGTTTAGTCTAGCTTCCTTTATTTTTTCATGGTGTACTACGGAGTTCAGTAAGCAGTAGCAACAACAATAGCAACAGTGAAACATCTTCATGGTAGTCCTAACTACACTGACCTGATTCCTTTATAGCAAAGGATATGTAGGTAACCTCGGAAGCATGGTGCGGTCAAATTTTTCAAAAAATTCTTCCCAAGGAGTAGTCAAACGGGCAAAAATCACTCGAATCCGCTCACTTTATCTTTGCAGAATACTCTTCATCTTTCTGAGTAAAGAGAGACAGCTGCAAGAATGTGATTTTTTTCCCTATGTAAATTACTCACACAAATTGAAAACAAAATAAAATTTTCCCATTATTTGCAATTTCGTAGTATTTTTTTGTTAATCGTTTGCATTTTGTTTACGCATGTTAATATCATTTAAGTTCAAAAAATATAAAAATATGTTGCATTCGTATTTAGGATTGAATCTTCCAGTTTTAAAATTAATTAGTAATTTAATTTTCCCATAAAATGGAAAAATAAAAAAATAGTTTATTTTTGCGATTTTTAATTTTAGTTTTCGAATATTCGTAGTTTTCCAGTTAAGTTTGGTTCTTAATTATTTGTGGTAAGGTCAGTTAGAGTTAATGAATTTAGTACAGTAGGATGAGTTGATTAGAAATTAATTTAGATTTTATTTTTAATTTAAAAGAAATTAGAATAAAGAAATGAAAAGAAAAAGGAGAAAAAGAAGAAATTTGTTTGGGCTGTTTTAGTTTAATGTCCACATGCCCAAGTATGTTTCCCATTAACCAGTCCAATTGGTCTCCAAACCGGTCCCAGCCATTCAGTTACCAAGATCACTAGGAACGACGTCACATATGAGTTGAGCGACATCATTTTAAGTTCAACAAATCCTGGCCCTTTATTTTGCGTCATCCAATGGTCCATAGCCCATCTCCATGTTTGCTTAAGACTGCCAAAAATAGTTTTGAGACAGTTCAATTTCTATCTCTCATCTCTCTCATCCCTCATACACAAACTTAGCGCAACCCTAAGATTTTTGCCATTTTCACGGGACAGGGAGCTCCAAATCACACCAAATTTTCACCATCCACCCCCCAAACTCCCTCAAACATTAATTCATTGCCAAAGCTCCCGAAACCCCCACCTCCACTCTTTAGCTTTGAATTTGAAAATCAAAAGAGGTACAAGGTTCCAACTCCTATGCTTTCAAGACTCGACTTGACTCAGAACTTTCGTTAAGCAGTTGTTCTTGCCTAGAATAATTGATTAACAATAGTTTTGGTTCCTTTCAAGATTAGCTAGTTCCTAAATAGACCAAGAACACTTGGCCAAGCTAATCGGCTTTGTCGATCTATTGTGGCCAAGACCAGTACTATTCCTTCCTTGATTCTTTTTTGTGTCTTTTTCTTTTTCTGCTTCTCTAGTTCTTTTATTTTTGTGTGTTTGAATTAGTTTTAGTTTAATTAAAACCATTGGTTCTAGCTATTTAATTGTGTGATTAGGATTAGTGCCTTATGTGATTTTATTTTTGCTTGAGTTTGGTTTTGTTTTGGATTATTTAGGTTTAGTCGTTAATTCTATTAAAGATTTGATGAATCAGCTTCTTGCTCCGTAATTCGGTTGAAGGTTTGGGATTTAGTATATGGGACCAAGGTGTAGGTTAGGGTTTTAGGTCAATTTAGACACATTTTCGGTCCGAACCATTGGGTCGAAGTTGACCCATGACCCATTCTTGTTTTGAAGGGTAGTTAGCACGGGTGTGAAGGGTAATTTAGTTAATTAGCTAAGGGAATCTGTGTGTAATAGAATAGGAAGCTTCTAGGAAGATGGGGAGGGGGTCTGTGTTGAATTTCTGGTTTTTAAATAAGGGTATCTCAACTATAATAAAAACTCCAAAAGGGGCAAAATGCAAAGACGGATATCTGTAAGATGCCCTAACGCTCTGCCTATAAAAGCATCATGACCTTTCTATTCAAGTTATATTTGAAGAGATAAAAATTTTAGAAACTAAACAGTTGAAATTTCTGGTAATTTTGAATTCATTACATTGTTTGTTTTGAAAACTGCTCAAACTCTGCTCATTTTTGAGTCTTCTAATTTCATTTGGTGAACAAAAACTTCTGAAAATCATAGTTTCTCATACTGGGGTTGAAATGGATTGAAGTTTTGATTTGAAAAGTCTTAGTTCAAGCTTTGTTGTGAGTTTATTATTCAATTGAATTTCTTGAGCTGATTTCACTATTTTGACTGGTTGAATTTGGGTTGGCTGCTACTGTTCACTGCTGATCCCTCATTTTTTATTTTATTTTGCTTTCCAGGTACACTTTTTGAATCCTACATAACGTGAAGTTTTGATTCGAATTGAGAAATAAAATTCGAAATGTTAAACATGGCTCTCAGTGTTTTGAATCTTTCGTTCAGTTCCATCTTTCTTAGATAAAATGATTCTGAACCTATTTTATGTACTGTATGAGAACTGAGTTGGTTGATATTTGATATGAAGTTATAATAAGAAAATCACTCATTAGTTAAATGTCATATTTGGAGTTTTTGTTGTGGTAGTTAAAGGTAAAGTGAAAGGATAGTTGAAGGTAATGTGTTAAATGGACAATTATTAAGTTTCTATGTTGAGAATGTTAGCATAAAGTAGGTTGTGTTGGTCTCTTAATGCATTGCATGTCAACCATTAATTTCAAGTTATTTTGGGAGCAAAGAAGAATATGTTCATACATGTATGCTTGAAAACCATGTTAGTATGCTGATTAGTGAGTAAATTACTTGTAAATAAGGAATTGTAATTACAGCTTGAAAAACTCAATTGAATGGTGTTTGAATCGTAGGTTTAATGTTATTTTCTGTTATTAATGGTCTGCTTGTTCATAACGCTGAAACTCAGTAGATTTATCTATGGGGTTGTGACTTTACAATGGCCACTCGGTGACCAGTCTTCTATGCTCGAATTATTTGGACTTCATCCAGATTTGAAGATGAGTATGCTATCACACAAAACTTGGGCTCACCCCTAGGACCATGTCTGAAGTCATTTTTTAAGGAAGCTTTGTATACATTCATCATGTTCAAGCCTGCGCTTTGTTAGAACCAATTATCTTAATTAACGGTTGTTGCCGGCCAAATTCATTTGCAAAATAGCTTGAATTTCATGGTCCCACAGCTGAATTCTACTTTATGCTTAAGAATCTCACTTCAGAATAAAATTAAAAATTTTCCATTAGCCTTTGTAAATAATTAATCAAATTGTTGAGTAGATTAGGAAGTTTTACTTTAAAATTAGAATCGAGGTATGCCGCGCCAACTAAAATCTCAAAATGGATGGACCTCATTTAATGAATATTTTTAATCCTTAGAAATCGGGGCGCGCCATTTAAGGAATCTTCCATAGCCCTCACAAAGTTAAAGATGCATAGTTGCTTTAGGCATGTATTTTAAATTACCTTCCTGAATTCGGGTGTGCATTTTATATGACCCAAATTCAAATCTTAACAATATTAAATAAAATGTAATTCGGATTGCGGGTGCATTTCATGTGGTGCGGTCCAAAGGCATATTTTAGACGACATTGGAATCTTCTTTAAAAGAATTAAAAACAGTTTCAAAGTCAAAATGAACATAGGTTTAAAAGTGTATTAAAATCATATAATGGGCCAATAATAGTTGTTGAGCGAGCATACTAGAACCACAGAACTCAGAAATACCTAACACCTTCTCCCGGGTTAATAAAATTCCTTACACGGATTTCTGTATTCGCGGACTGTAAAACATATGTCAATCTTTCCTTGATTTGGGATTTAAAATCGGTGACTTGGGACACCATAAATTATTCCAAGTGGAGATACTGTATCTTTGAATGAAACAATCCTGTTTCGATTGTCATTTAAATGAAAAACTCCCGTATGCCCTTTCGGGTGTAAAAAGGAGATGTGATGGCTGCCACCCCTCCTTCCTTATAAATGCACTCAGACAATTCTAAGGTGGTCTTGGAGAATGTTTTCTTGCGAGTTCCCACTATTTCTTTTCCCTAAGGAGCTTTGAAGAATTTAAACACCTTATTGAGTAAGAACCCATATGGCAACCCATGATTACCATCTTTAAAATCTACTACTCCCTTCATATGCTCTATCATGAGACCATGCAAATTGATAGTGGCGTAGGCATTCAGTGCTTCTATTAGAAACAGGTCTTCTCTAGACGTAATGGAATGCCTTTCTGTCCGTATAAGTAAAACCTTGTTCACCATCTCGAAAAACAATTGATACACTAGAAGAAGGGCCTTCTTATGCACCCGTTCCCCTTGATGCACTTCATCATCCTTCAGAATGGCACTTCTGAAATTGGGAGAACAAGTTCCCTTAATAGATGATATTCCTCCAGTAGGTACTCCTAAAATATTTCCAACACAACATTTTCCATCACAAATTCTACACTTTTGACCTTCAAATAGATGTTGTCCTCTACCACTGTGAGAATGTACACGTAGAAACTATGCACCTCTTCTACATACAACCTTGGGGCTTTCATTTGTTAACAAGTGTGTACATTGTTGAAACTCACAAATGTCAACAAGTTGGCGAATAACTGTCATGTAAAGAATATCATGAGCAAATCTTTTGCCCCACATCACCCTCTGTTTTCTTAGGTTTTCTTTTCTTTCATCCTTGTCCACACCCACCTTGGTCTTCTTGGAGGAACTAGGTTCCTCAATGTTACCAGCCTTCCTTATTACAAAATTTCCCATATTTTTCTTTTTCTTTGCATATTTCTCAGACATATTCTCACCAGACTCTTCTTCCTCAACATTTTTTACCTCCACCATTTTAATAGATGACTCTCTCCAAGGTCTAGGAACTGCAGGTTCTTAGAGGAGTTACGAATTAAGGAACCAAGTTCTTCATTCACCTATTTATCGACATCAACAACAAGCGCTAGAGATAATTCATCTTCATTAACCAGCTTCTTACCCTTCATCATCCTCTTTTTTCTTCTTCTTCTTCTTCTTCTTCTTCTTCTTCTTCTTCTTCTTCTTCTTCTTCTTCTTCTTCTTCTTCTTCTTCTTCTTCTTCTTCTTCTTCTTCTTCTTCTTCTTCTCTTCTTTGATTTTCTTCAGAACTGACTCAAGTGCTTCTTTCTTTTGTAGTCTAGTAGTATGTCTTTTAATAGTTGGCTCTTTGGGATTTTCCCTTCTACTCCTAGCTGTAATAAATCTTTCAACAGACACATTGTCATAATCTTCCTTATTGTTCTCATTTTCTTCCTCAGAAAGGGACCACATCTCAGAACAGACGATATTTAATGACTCAACATAGAAGTGACTAAAGGGAGCAAGATCTGTACGGACCCGGGGCCCTTTTGAAGAGAATGGAGTTTCATCCCAAGTAGGAGCAGAGGGCTCCACTTAGGCTGAGGGTTCAGGTCCCACATTTATTTCCCTAGTAGTATTGTCATGTGCCTGATTTTCAATGGGCACCAGTTCCCTACCCTATTCCTGATGACCTTTACATTTCCTAAGACCCAATGGTCTCATTTACACCCTCAAAAAAACAAAACAAACCTTCCCTTGAAGCAATTTAAAACTTGTTCTCAATAGCTTCTTATTCATTTATCCCAAAATTAGACTCATAAGATACAAGAGGAATATTACATGTAGGGTCGGCAATATTCAAATCGAAGCTTGGAATGGTCGTTGTTGAACCTTCACTACTACAAACCATATCCTATTGGGATTCACCACTCTCCCAACTTTCTAAATAGAAACTTCCTAAGCTTCATCTTCTCCTAGTGTTTCTACTTATGCTATTTTTTTTTGGCGAGGCAGAAGACAAGGTCACAACAGCAAACCTTTTGAGGTTCTGAGTCTTACGACTTTGAGAAGAGCAAGAAGTTGACTAGGTTGGAGAGGAGGTAGTGGATGGTTGAGGTCTGGTATGGAGTTTTGACTAGGTGACAGAGGAGACTCAGACTCTGTCTCTTGTGCTTCGTGATGTGAAGATACAATGGGGACATCACTAGAAATATTTGAAACTTCTGGATTATGAGACACAGTGAAGATTTGGAGGTAGGACACACGAAGAAGATTGTTTGTGTTTGCGTGAGAATTTTTAGTTTTGATGTTGATATTGAGGAAAGAATCAACGTTTGGATTTATGTATAGAAGTGAGGGACTAGTTACAAATAGGTATAGATTTGATAGGTAGACATGCATTTAGTAATGGGTATGATGTTTGGGTTCTAAAGAGATGATAAAGTGACACTAAAATTTTAATGACGTGGCACTATTAAAGCCGTTAAAAAGGTTTGCATGAGCGTACTACTAACTTGAGTCAAGAGAACCAGTTTCCCTGAATTAGTTTTGAAAATATGAGCCTTATCTTTTTACCAAGATGCAATGACATCGGTTGCTTGTTTTCTCTGTAATTGCCATGCGTGTCTACCTGTTGTTGATACCCAATTTTTTATGTACTTTTATATGAAAAATACCTTTCAAAATAATATGTATATGCATATATAAGTATGTCTCAAGGACCTTATATTTTCTCTTAATTTTTCAAAAAAATTTATATCAATTTGTTGCCCTATTTTACCAAGAAAAGCCCAATGATTATCCCCAAAATTATTATGTTAGTGATTGATCTATTGGAGTCTAATTTTTATACTTAAATACGGCTAAGGTACTTTTCACAAATTTAATTGGTATTTTGAAAGGCAGAATTGCATAATTGCAATACTAGCCAATTTTAGGTTTAAACTCATGTAATATTCTTAAAATGAGGTTTTATAATTTTAAAATGATAATTAAATATATAAATCATTTTGGTGCTTTTAATTTATTTCCAAAAATTTGTTTACTATTTTTTGTAATTTTAAAGGGAAAAAATGGCTATTTAAATAATAGCCCAATTTATTTAATTTTTAGCCTGAAACTTGACCGGAAATTGGACCCCAATCTCCAGCCCAATTTCAATTAAAATCCTACAAACACTGTTTAACCCATACCAAAAAACACAAAATTCCACCTACCCATTTAATCTCGATCGTTGATCTCCCAAATCAACAGTCTTTTTTTGCCCTTGCATTTTTTATCCAAACGACTCCCAAACCCCTCTAATTTCCTAACTCGTCTCTATCTCCCTATCTCTAGTTCTCTCTAAAACCTTCCCCCTTCCCATCTTCTCAGGCCACCTTCTGACCTGAATTCATGGTGGTTTCACCACCCACCAGCCTCCCATGGCTCCTCACATTTGGTTACTAAAGTTTTGTGACTTGAACACGAAGAGTTGGGTCCAGACCTCTATTGATTCAAGCTTTACGACCATCTCCAGCCTTGTTCTTGAAAGCTATGTTTGTTTCGAGCCTGGCTCTGACTCCTCTTTCTTAGATCCAGGCCTTTCTCATCGTTTGGTTCCTCTAATATCCTAGCTTTTGAGGTTGTTCTGATCATTTTAAAACTATTCTAAATCTATATTTTCCCTAAGGTTTTAAACGATTTTCAAATATTTTTCAAAAGTTCTGCTGTAAAAACCGTTATTCTCTTTATCTAAGGTTTCTAAATGTCTATATGATTTTCTTCTGCTATGTTCCTTTTACTGTGTTCATTGTTTGTTGCTCCTACTCTTTTACTTCTACTATGTTTCTTCTATTGTGTTCTGATTAGTTTTCTTCTACTATGTTGCATATTAGTTTCTTCTACTATATTTTCTTTGAGCTCTTCTACCAGTTTTCTCATGAGTTTCTTTTGACAAAGGAACATGTTAAAGGTTTTAGTTCTTTTATGATACCCTCTGAAACTATTTTGACTTAATTACTTGTCCTCGAATCTCTGCACTCGATTGATGGTGGAAACCCTAGAATTTAGGGGTTCTTCCATGTTTGGAAACCATTGGCTATCTGATTTGCTTTAACTAGTTTTATTTCATAAAATACTAACTTTCAGACCTATTTCGAGTCTTTGAACTGAATTTTGAAATCATTGTTTTCATATGGTTCTCACTTTTGCTAAACTCTTCTAAGGTCATTTACACTGGATTTTTTGTATGCTACTAGATTCTACTTCTCTTCTACCTTGCTAACATATGTGACAGCCATGCTCATATACTCTATTATTTACTGATTTTTCTAATGACACGACATCTTCTTTTTGTTTAGCATGTTTGTATTGTCTTTATACGTGCTGAACTCCCCTCTAAAATGGCTTTCAAATTTGTGATTAGTTCAAACTTCCTTCTATATAGGTCTGATTGATTTCTTTCCTCGTTTGCTTATTTCCCTGTGACTCGACTTAGGTAAAAGCCTTTCTCAGCTTTTCTGACTTGGTTCATTCATGGAACAGTGATTACAAAATCTCTGGTCGTTGATTTACGGGATACCAATTGATTTCTCTTGCTTTATTTTATGCAACCATGCATTTCAAAGCAATGCCCCTAAAATAAACTTCTGTGTATTTACCCCTAATTGCCTACTTTGCGTAAAATGCTTGTTTGATTTCTTTTCTTAAACAACCTTTACCGTTTGAATATGAATTCCTTAATTAAAGGAAGTCTTGTATGATTGATCCTTAATTGATATTCAGTTCCTCTACTATTTTCTTATCTTATGTCTGCCTGATTTTCATAGTACATATGCACGACTCTTTCATTGACAAAAATATTACTCATTCGTAGTCTTTCTGAACTAACATTTACACAAAATAGTATTCTCTCTTCTTGTTTGCATTGTGGCCTGTTTACAAGACCTTCTGCTTTTCTCTATTTATTTCTTTGAAACGTGTATGTCTTTTTTTAATCTTTAGCACCACAAAAATGTGTTTATTTACTATTTTTGTAACTGTGTTTACTTAGTGTTTCCATATAGTTTAACTAGCATGTTAATTTCGTTCTACCTGTTCTATTATGAATACCCAAAACCCTTGACCCCTATCTGTTTGAGCTATGGTTTAAGGTATGGCCATATGAAAATTATTATCCATGAATTAAACTTGATCCCTTGGGATCCTAGTCTCTAATAGTGTGTTCTAACAGGCTTCTAGGTGTGCTAGCATTCTCCGTTGCTGGGTATGCCCACAACCTTTCCTTGCCTCTTTACAATCCCTTCATTCCCCTAAACCCCTATGTGTACTTATTTGTAACTGATTCCCTTTCATTTTCCCCCTCTCAGAATTCTGTTCCTGCACTTGCACTCTCTCTTAGTCTTTAAGTGTTGTCCCCCTCTTGTGAGCCTTACCTTGGGACCATGACTTCCCTCTGAATTTGGACACTTTAGGGCTGGACTTTCCGCATTGCACTTGTCCAAAACAAATAATGTATTTGGATGTGACCATTGACCAGAATCCCCTTTGAGGCTATTAGGCAACTTTGACACATCCAAATAGGAGAAAGGCTTTGGATCATGATCTCATGGAGGCTCTCCTTGGTTGTACTTTTAATTTCTAATGTATTCTTTCACTTTATTCTAGGTTGTAATAATTTTTTCATAAACTCTTGGGGATGGCTAGTGAAAAAGGGCGGGTATTGATGTACGCAAAAAAGGGTAGATACCATGCCCTTAGGTGTTTCTGAATTTTGCATAGATATCATGCGTATAGGTCATTTCTAGATGCTGCATTCTCACATAGATCCCATGTCTATAGGTCATTTCCGAATGCTGCATTCTCACATAGATGTCATGTCCATATGTCATTTATGAATTCTTCATCCTCACATATATGCCATGTCTGTAGGTAATTTCTGAATTTTGCATCCTCTCATATATAAATCATGTCCATAAGTATCTAGAAATCTGAATGTTGCATATGTATATTGATCGGAGCGGACTCAACCTAATGAAGAGTAGGGGCTAATACTTTTACTAATAGTGGTATCGGGGTCAATTTTCAATAGAGAGCTTTGATTTAGAGTTGAGTATTTTCTAAGCCTAGAAGTGCGTTTTGGCTCCTAATTTATCTTCTAAAATTTTTGGTTTTCTTTTGAGTAAGAACTACATTTTATCAACAACAATTGTAAAACTAAGTTATGCTAAAACTATGATTCTAAGTTGTATGCAATAAAGAGAAAGGCACTAGGGTCGTGCCATGTACCTAGGTGGTCAACTAATGGGTAGTGATTCCTAATGCTAGAATGATGAATATGGGACTTATGCTATAACCATTGCACTTTTTCATCCACTCCCACACCTCTTGGTAGATAGAATGATTTTGCCAAATTGACTCTCTCGAGACTAATGGGGTCGGCCAATTTTCCCAAGCAACTTATTGTTCAAGTTGGGTAATTACTCTCTAGAGGTTTAACCCGTTAATTGGGACTACCATTCTCATGGGTCCATCCCAATTCCTTGTTGGAATTAATCTTGGGGTCATAGCCTCTCTTTCTCAAGAAGAGTCAAGACCCACTAAGCTAGACTTAATATTTGCAACAACCAAATCTTAATGAAAACATAAGATTAATCCAAATAACAAATAACCAACATCATTCATGCACTAAGCAATCACACCTATTAATTACCCACACTAGGGTTAAACCACAACCCTAGCTACTGGGTTTAGCCTGGCACAAACAAAAATTGAAAAAATAGAAGATAAAATTGACATAATAATTAACTACAACGATAATCTTCTTGAATCCACTTTGATACAAGAAGAAATTGCACAATATAGGATAATACTAAGATGTGTCGAACTCAGTAGCTTTCTGATAAAACAAAACATAACCTAAAAAATTAAAATGTTTTATTTATGCTAAACAGGAAAATTTGGACAAAAATGCCCCTGAGGGTCTGGCGTGGACCGCGTACAAATGTCAAGCAGCTGCGCAGGGCATTTGGTCTTCAATTCTTGCTTCTGGTACTGGGGGATGCGGACCACACAAGAAAGTCATGCGGCCGCGTTGGCTAAGGGGCGCGGACCGCACAAAATGGTATGTGGCCGCGTAACAACACTCATCAAAATCTTCCCTCTCTGAACTTTACCCACGCCAAACGCACTACATTGGTATGCGGCCGTGTGGGCTTTTGTATTGAGTAGTTGGGTCTCAAAACCTTCACTAGTGCAGACCGCATGGAAATGATCGCGGACCGCGTGGCTTGACATTGCATTTGCGTGGTCACTGAACTATCATGTGCGACCGCGTGGAAAATTAGTGTGAACTGCATTCAGGGTGAGCTTGAACTTGACCCAGCCTCTGAACTCTCCTGCGCAGCCGCACACCAAATCAGTGCAGTCCGCAGGTCATCTAGTTCCGCAGTTCAGTTGTCTTTTGACACTTGGCAGATTTCACTCCTTTTTGAGCTGATATTTGATATTTATCATCTTGTCGCTCAAACCTGTAATCAGGTACAATTTGTAAGAATTTTGGAACTAATATATGGCAATTAATGCACAAAGCTTAGGTAAGAATGGGTATAAAACATGTAGAAATAACAGTTATCAACTCCCCGGATGTAAGCATTTGCTTGTCCTCAAGAAAATAAAATGAGACCTATCCCTAATAGAAAACACCCAAGTAATTCCTATTCATCCTAAAGTAACCTAAACAAGCATCAATTGGGACTAGAAATTTCCCTCAATGTGAATGCATCATTAGCACATTTAAACATTCAAAACTTGTGGATCAAGTGTGATACAAGAGAATCAAGAGTTGACAAAACTCATCAAGGCCCTTTATCAAGTACTTGTTGGAAACACGTTTCAAATGCAATACACTAAACGTGTGTTCTTTTGTAGGTTTTGATGAATGTCAAACAAAGCAATAAGCGATATATAGCAGTGCTCAAGGTCAAGCACATAATGGATGCATTACAAGAAGCTCAAGACAATGCTTGGAAATGTTATAATTGAGTCAATATTAATTGTGATCTTGATTCCTCAATCTTGGCTCATAACATGGCTTCTCTACTAAAATTATTTTTTCCAAAATCATGCATATTTAAAGTAAGTGTCAAATGATTTTAAACTATGCATATTCACATTTGTTAAAATGTTTTCCAAACATGCCTCAAAAATCTGGGCTAAGATAATCGATTATGTACTTATGATAATCGAGTATCTCTAAGCCAAGACTGCATAACAATCGATTATGAATTAATGATAATCGATTGTGAGTAAGCCAGTTAACATCAGGTTTTTGCAAACTGCATAACAATCGATTGTGTACTTTCGATAATCGATTGTTAACTGAGGCAAAGTTTTCAAAACTCATAAAAATCGATTATGAACTAATGGTAATCGATTGGAATGAGAAAAATGTCTCCCAGTGATTTTAAGTAAAATGATAATCGATTGTGGCTTTTGATAATCGATTATATATGAGACAGTAAGTTTTGAAATTAATTAATAATCGATTGTGGCTTTTGATAATCGATTATATATGAGACAGTAAGTTTTGAAATTAATTAATAATCGATTGTGGTTTTTGATAATCGATTATATATGAGACAGTAAGTTTTGAATTTAATTAATAATCGATTGTTCTATTTGATAATCGATTGTTGAAGCTGACCGTTGTCATATTTTTTTCAAATTACCTTCAGGTAATCGATTGTGATATTTAACAATCGATGTTTTAGCGTAAAATCTGGAAAAGATTTTCTGAACGTTGTTAAAATAATCGATTATTGATTTCCTGATAATCGATGTTTTATGCCAAAAATTGGAAAGGATTTTTTAACGTTATAATTAATCGATTATTGATTTGAAGTAATCGATTGTTAACGTAAAATCTGGGATTGATTTTTTGATCTGATAGGCAAACAATCGATTGTTTAGTCCTGACAATCGATTGTCACTGAGTAATTTCAGCAATCCTTAATTGGCAATTAGACAACGGTAAGACTGAGTTTTTCACCTATAAATACAGGTTTAACTCAGTGTTTTCACAACAACAACACATACAATTTAAGTATTTTCATTGCTAAAAGCTTTCTTACATTGATCATCATTTTCATTCATCTATAAAGCTTTTTGAAGAGCCATTCTATTGAGCTAAGTTGTTGTGATCTTGAGCGTACTATTT
The DNA here is from genome assembly GCA_034376525.1 of Nicotiana benthamiana. NCBI lineage: Eukaryota > Viridiplantae > Streptophyta > Magnoliopsida > Solanales > Solanaceae > Nicotiana > Nicotiana benthamiana. The sequence goes on along the minus strand of CM067327.1, from coordinate 388,736 downwards.
CTACTCATATCTACTCATTGAGGAGTACTTTGTAAAGTGAGTGTGTCTTTGTGTTTGTAAGAGAATTGCGATTCTCGTTTGTCGAGGAACTTGTGATTCCTCGGTTGAAGTCTTTGGGATTGTTATCCCCGAGCAATTGAAGTCTTTGGGATTGTTATCCCCGAGCAATTGAAGTCTTTGGGATTGTTATCCCCGAGCAATTGAAGTCTTTGGGATTGTTATCCCCGAGCAATTGAAGTCTTTGGAATTGGTATCCCCGAGCAATTGAAGTCTTTGGGATTGTGATCCCCGAGCACCTAGGTGAGGCTTGTGTCCTCAGCTGTAACGGTTTGTTAAGCACCCGTAAGCTTGACAAGTTTAGTGGAAATCTCGAGAGAGTCTCTCGGGGACTGGACTAACCACGTTTGTGGCCAACCAGGATACATCTTTGTGTAAGTTTATTTTACTGCACTTGTCTTAATTTCTGCAAAGTTTTTAAATTCCGCACTAAAACGCTTAATAATTTTAAAACGCTATTCACCCCCCCCTCTAGCGTAAAGCGTTATTTCCAACAGTACTTTGGTCATTGTGGAACCCAAATTCACACATCCTCGACTTTCCCTAAGTGAACATCAACTATTAGAGTATTTGCACAGAAATCAAGGTAAATTGACTCTCTCTCATCTCTCACAAAGAAAATGCCCTATGTCTGGCTTTAAGTACCATATGCTTGCCCTTTTGTAAGTATCCACTAATGTAGGCTTCCCTCAACTCAAGATCATATAGGGCTTTTGAGGCATCATTGTGAAGGATTTAGGGTGAACGTAGGATATGATTTTGTTAAAATGGGTTCAATCTTCCATTAAGCACTTCTTTTGATTCATTTTGGCACACTTTCTTGACTCAATTGAGTAATTGAGTTCTTTCAAGGGGATAGAGAGACACATTTTCATCTTTCTCTTGCAATTCAAAACCTTTCTCCTTTTGTCTTATTTTCCATACCTTTTTCACTTTTTGTTGTCCTTTGATTCCCTTTTTGATTCTTATTCTCTTTGTCTTTTTCTCTTGTTCATTGCCTTCCTTTTCTTTGGCTTTTGTACCTTTTTACCACATTGATGCCTTTCTTGTCTCTCCCCCCAAACATACACATTTGCCACTACTCAAGGAAAGATTTGGGTGCCAAGAGCAGGTCTAATTGAGAACGGGTATAGGCTTGTAACTTGTTTCATGAATGAAAAAGGTTCAAGGCTCAAAAGGGGTGAACTAGGGATCATTTAATTGGTAGGTCATGAAATTGTTCAAATTGATATTTTTGGATCGAGGAGAGCCTATAATAACTTCTCAAATCAAGTTCCACCTATGATGTTTCCTCAAGAAACATGCGGGGCAAGTTCTAGAACATCGGATCGGTACTTGGGCTCAATAAATCTAATTCTCACCACATACACTCAAGGATTGCACATGACGGAGTCGAGGGCCCACAACGACCTTAGATATGATTCTAGCGAACAATGGCCCAAAATGGCCACACGATGATTGTTTGGTCAACTCAAGAGTCTCAAGGCCATAACTTTCACCATCCTAAGAGCAACTTAATGTCCTTGACCATATGATCAAAGCCAAATGTGCTAGGCCCAAAAAAAGCATTTCCTGAGGTACCCTTAACTACAAAAACTTGAAAATAAAAAAGAATACATAAAAAAATGACTCAAACCCTTAAGAAGGTTGTCACACAATCTATTTGGGAAGTGCCACCCGGTTCGCACAACAATCTACCCTTAAATTGAACTGTGGAATTAAGAAAACTAAGGGCTTATCGCAAATGCCAAAACAAAACCAAAAAGGTTACTAGCCTAACTTTGAAATTAAAATAAAAACAAAAAATTTTAAGAAAATCGAATACCAAAATGAAAACTGAATGAATATGTACAAAAGGGGAGTAGAGTATACAACTAGGGGCGATGAATATATACATGAAGTCGAAGAGCATCTAGAGTGAACAGTTAAATACAAGCCTTCTACAACTACGAATGTACTAAAAGTAAAATAATATATACAAGCATCCAGAGTATCAAATCAAAATGGTAGGGCCACACCCCCACGAATAAAATCTAGCATTGTACCCAATGCTAACTACCAAATAAAGCATCAAAATCAGAAAAGGATATAGAGTGGTCCCTTAAGCCTCATCAATCACTCTGTGCTGCTCAGTAGCTCCTGAGTCCTCTACACCGGCAGGAACCTCAGACTAATCCCCAGGTTGCTGCTGCTGTGCTGCTGGGGCTGGTGGAAATTTGGAGGGCTCAACATCTGGAGTACTGGAGGGAGCTTCTTGGATCGGAGCCACCTCAATCACTATTCCCCCTATACTAGGGAGCTTCATCTTCTTCATTGGTCTGCGCTCCTCTGCTTGTGGTTGCACTGCTGCTGGCTCTCCAGCTGGATCTCCAAATAATAGGTCGAGCGACATATAACCGCTAACATCTTGTCCATATCCAATCTCAATTGTGCAATTGACTTCTTGGAAGCTTTCTGCTTCCTTAGCTTGTTGTGCTCCCGAGCCAATTTCTCCAATGCTTTGCTATGTGAACCAGCCGCCTTAACAAAGGTATCGTGAGTCGCCATCATCTTTTCCTAGTTGTCAGGATCTTCTTAAGTGAATCCTCAATGGATGAAGGGACCTCAACAGTAATTGGTGCTCCTTGTGCCTGTACAACAGTGGTCAATGTAGACAACTTGGATGTCGCAGCTGAAATCAGATGTTCAAATTAGCAAGGGAGTGTGTGGGCTGGTTGGTAGTGAACCAGTGAGTCTTTGATGAAGGAATCACTGGATGAGCTGTGACAGATGGGCCAGCTGGAGAGGAAGGACCTGTGGGCAGTGCCTTAGCAGCATCAACCTCAGTGGGCTGCTTTGTAGCAGCTGGCTCTTCAGACTGGCCAGGTGCGAAGGAGGTAGAAGCCTGATTCTTTTTACCTCTCTTTGGGTTGTCAAGTCCAAACTGATCATACAACGAGTAGGGGGCTATTGGAGGTACCGAAACACTATACCTTTTCTTCTTCATTTTCAACTCTCTGAAGTATAGAGAGAGTGTGTTCGGGAAACGCTAGTTTGTTTTTGTCTCGTTCCCGACGTGAAAAATCACTCTCGACATTATTTACCCACATTCAATGGAAACCCCGCCATAATAGATGCTATCAAGACAGCCCGAGGAAGGGGAATAGAGTGATCATATGTAGACGGGTCAAGTCGACTACATAGGAAAGTCAACTACCCTTTGGCTTCAAAGTTTAGGGTGTTCCTAAGGATCTTTTCTTGTGCCTTTAACCTGACAGGGACTGTACCTGGAGCTAATATGTGCTGAACCAACCACGAATGAACTTCCTCTTTCTTTTCCAGCTTCTCTAAATACTACGATTCATCCTCTTCTTCGAACCCCAAGAAGTCATTCAGCGACTTCCCATCAAATACCATGATCTTATCCCTCCCTTTCATTGCTTTGGAGTCCCGAACTATGTGGTGGAAATCGCCATAAAACTCCTTCAAAATGTGCTCGTTTCAAATTTCAACTCTCTCTTTGAAGAATCCTCAACCCTCTCTAGTACAGAATTGTGCTTGCACTTGAGGGTTGAGTGGGACAAGATCGACATCTATGAACTGTCTCTCCAAAATCAACCTCCTTCTGGGCCACCATTCCCAGATTTGTGGAAGGCCACCTCACCGACAAACCTATCATTCCATGCCTCTGGTCTCCGGGTCCTCTTTATATCCCCAACATGTTGTTCTCCTCCTTCGGCATATCTTCCACTCTCCCCTATAGTGAAGCTGTGGGAGAATTGGAGTACTAGTTCTCACTTTCTTTTTCTGCTCCGGACTCATCAAACTAGCCAGAGATGACATTTACTGGCTTTTTAGAGGTGGCTACATCAACACAATCAGGAGATGGGAAATCCCGGAGCTGAAAAGACGTGGAGATTTGCTTGGGGGAAGAATTTGAAGTAACACTCCTCGAAGGTGAATACTCATTCCCCATGGAATGAGATGAAGCTCTATCAGCTTCCTGGATTATCTTTCAAGTTTTCTTTATCAATTCCCTTGTTTGAGGAGTGCGCTTAACAATCCTCTTGCTTTCCCCCCTCGGAAGGAAACACCTCTCCCAGGTTGTTTTTCTTTTTCCCCACATTGTTTTTCTTTGCCCCACATTGTTGCACCATTGTCTACAAGGAATACATGCCTAACTTTGTCAGTTGAAGCACATGAAATGAAGTAAACAATTCAGTTGAATGGAATAGTTGCAGGCACAGTGACACAGGCATAGGGACGCGGTCCGCACAATTCAATTATTCCAACACACATCTCTCTGACTAAACTGACGCACTCCGCGCTGGTTTGGATCGCGGCCGTGTTGATTTAGTGCGGACCACACAGAAATGACATGCGGTCCGCGCAGGTGAAATACCAAAATGTTGACCTCTCTGAACTCTTCTCTTGCTCTCCGCACTGATTTGGACCAAGGCCACACTGGGCTTACGCGGACCGCGCACAAATGGCATTGATCGCGCTGAGAAGGTTCATCATTGCACAAAAGGGGCCACGCAGATCGTGAAAAAATGTTGCGCGGTCGTGTAGGGAAAATATAACTGCGCCGGAATTTTTTTTCCATTAAGTCCCATTTTTTTTAACAATTTGAGGCCTAACTGTCCCTAATAAATTAATTAACAAGAATTTATGCCCCATGATTCAACAAAAACACATAAAAATTTAAACTAATAGTTAACTAAGAAGAAAAATGATGAAAGTAAGAAGTTATACTGGTATAGAGTAATTAAAAGCAACAAAAATTAGGCAATGAATGAAATAATAAAGAGTTGTTAATGGGGATTAATAAGAATTCAACTATGTGAGCAGATGATACAGATGTATAGTGAAAATTAAAGCTCCAAATGAAAATTTGAGAAAAGGCTCAAATGAGGCCCAAGGCTTCTAATTATAGAAAACTCTGGGAGCCACAACTTACCCACCAGTGCGGCCGCACTAAAATGTCACACGGACACTGCTGGATTACCATCGTTCACATTGGCTGCTCAATCCATGCGGACCGCACTGTTTTGGTGTGTGGCCGTGTGGCAGACTTCAGAGACTTGTTCATTCCAGCTTTTCATGTGCGGGCTGCACTGCTTTGGTTTGCGGCAGCGTGGGAACATATCAAAGAGATGCCATTTTTGGGTCCAACAGCACAGATTGCAGCGAAATGTCACGCGGACCGCGCTGCATCTTCTGAGCCTAAAATTACTTTTGCTCAGGCATACGCGGACTGTACTAGTTTGTTGCGCGGCCGTGTAGGCACAATTCAGAGACTGAGCATTTTTGCACATTCTCCCTGCACTGGTTCAACATTGTCCCTCCAACACTTCACAAACTATCCGCTCACAAATCCTACTCTACAATAGATATAAAACGACATGGGTTGCCTCCCGAGAAGCGCCTAATTTAACGTCGTGGCACCACGCATGTTACAACCACAGTCATTTCAAATGAATAAACGCCATCACGTGGCTGTCATCATTTCAAATGAATAAGCGCCATCACGTGGCTGTCATCAATCTTGCCCGAGTAATGCTTGGCACGATGCCCATTGACCCGGAAAATTTCACCATTCTTATTTTTGAGATCAATGACACTAGAAGGAGTTACACCAACCACTTAAAAAGGATCTCTCCACTGAGACTTTAACTTTCCCAGAAATAACCTTAACCGGGAGTTGAAAAGAAGAACCATATCGCCAACTTTGAATTCTTTCCCTCGAGAGTACTTGTCTTGAAGTTACTTCATCTTATCCTTGGACAAGGACAAGCTGGAGTAAGATGAAACCGAAAATCATAAAATTCATTCAATTGTTCAACCCAATGATTAGCAGCTATGTCCCACTCTAAGTTCAACTTTTTCCAAGGACCACATGGCCTTATGCTCTAATTCTACCGGAATATGACAAACCTTCCCAAACACCAACCGGTACTGTGAAATACCAATCGGAGTCTTCAAAGCAGTACGATAAGCCCAAAGATCATCATCCAATTTCTTCGACCAGTCGGTCCTATTTGCATTGAAAGTTTTGGACAAAGTACTCTTGATCTCACAGTTGGAAACCTTAACTTGGCCAATCTCTTGAGGATTATAAGGAGTGGTCAACTTGTGATTTAACCCATACTTGGCTAGCAAAGAGTCAAAAGCCCGGTTGCAAAAATGAGAACCCCTATCACTGATGATAGCACGTGGAGTTCCAAATCTCGTGAAGATACTCTTCTTCAAGAACGCCACCACATTTCAAGCTTCATTGTTGGGCGAAGTGACAAACTTAACCTATTTCGACACATAACCAACCACTACCAAAATGTAGGTATTGCCACAAGAACTTACGAATGGTCCCATAAAGTCTATCCCTTAAACAAAAAAAATGTCATCCTCTAGAATTTTGTTAAGGGGAATCTCATCTTTCTTAGAAATCCCTCTGGCACGTTGGAATTCATCACATCTCTTGACAAAGTCACAGGAATCCTTGAACAAAGATGGCCAATAGAAACCACAATTCAACACTTTAGACGCCGTCCTCGCCCTACCATGATGGCCACCATAGGGCAAAGAGTGACAAGCTTCCACAATACTCAATTGCTATTCTTTGGGAAATCACCAGAAAATTACACCATTGGTGCAAATTTTGAAAAGATGCGGCTCATCCCTATAGTAGTCCAAATAATCCCGCTTGAGCTTCTTCCTTTTCTTAGTAGAGCACTCATACGGAACTACACTGGTAACACGATAATTGTCAATGTCGGCAAACCATGGCATGTCTAGGATATAAACCGAGAGGAGTTTTCCATCCAAAAATGCATCATTTATCTCATGGCCGTCTAAAGGCCTCCTTTCCTCCTCCAATCGAGACAAGTGGTCCGCCACTTGATTTTCACTACCCTTTTTATCAACAATCTCCAAATCAAATTCTTGAAAAAGAAGCAGCCATCTCATTAACCTCACTTTTGAATCTTTCTTAATAATAAAGTACCTAAAGGAAGCATGATCGATATGAATAATCACCTTGGCCCCCATAAGGTACAGGCGATACTTCTTCATGGCACAAACAATGGCAAGCAAATCCTTCTCGGTGAGCGTATAGTTCCTTTGAGCTTCAATCATTGCCTTACTTCAGTAGTACACCAGGTGGAAAATTTTGTTCATTATTTGGCCCATGACTGCCCCCACCGCAACATCACTAGCGTCGCACATGAGCTCAAAGGGCAAGCTACAATTTGGTGCGATAATGATGAGTGTAGTCATTTTGCTTTAGAAGCTCGAAAGCCTCCATACATCTCTCATCAAACACACATTTGGCATCTTTCTCTAGCAATTTACACAACAGATTATCTACCTTCTTGCTGGCTGGATTACCTAGCTTCAAGGCGCTTATTTGAAACAAAGTACAGAGAGAATTTAAGGTTATCACACTTTATTGTGACGATTTCTAGACAACCGGGGTATCAGCGTACTTCACGGCTAAGTGAAGCTAGTGTAGATAATTCCTTTTCCGAATGAAAGGCGATATGGGGCGTACCCTAAGGAAGCAAGAAGGGAGGATTTTCTTTACTTTACCGCTAGAACCTTCCTTTCACGATTGAACCCGGGCACGAGCTTACCTTGGTTGAACCAAAAAAGGGGTACCAGTATACCTACCATTACCATATGGGGAATGAACTGAGTTAGAGGCTTAAAAACGTCCTTGGTGAATCTTTGGTAGAAACCCACATGTCCAAGAAAACTCCTCACCCCTTTGAAAGAAGTAGGGCAGGGAGCCTTGAGACCACCTCGATTTTTGCCTTATCAACCTAAATCCCTCTTTTTGAAATTTTTTGACTCAACACAATTCCTTCTTCTACCATAAAATGGCATTTCTACCAATTGCGAACCAAGTTTGTGTATTCGCATCGGTCCAACACAACATCCACGCTTTGCAAGCATTCACCAATTGAGTCCCCAACCACACTAATATCATCCATGAAGACCTCCAATGTGTCCTCCACAATGTTTTTGATGATTGCCATCATACACAATTGGATGGTAGCCGATGCATTACATAACCCAAATGTCATTCGAGAGAAGGAGAATGTGCCATAAGGCCACGTGAAAGTTGTATTTTCTTCGTCTTCCGGGGAAATGAGAATTTGGTTATAGCCTGAATACCCATCAAGAAAATAATAAAAAAGCCTGGCATGCAAAACGATCAAGCATTTGGTCCAAGAACGACAACAGGAAATGATGCTTTATCGTCAGCTTGTTCAACTTCCGGTAGTCCATGCATACCCTCCAACCCGTCACAGTACGTGTCTGAATAAGTTCATTATTGTCATTGGTAACCACCGTCGTTCCTCCCTTGTTTGGCACACATTGTACCGGAGTAGTCCACGAACTGTAGATTTGAACTACGCTTGAACTGATTCCTGTTTAAGAGGTGATACGTAGGCAATCTTGTGGGTTTTGTCATAATTCAATAAAAATTTCATTTCCCCTCGTAATTGGAAACTGGGGCAGAATATTAAGGAGGACCCTCAAATTCTGAAGTGATTTCAGTCAATCACTACATGCAGCCGTTAGAAGCATCAACCCAGTAAATTGGCGCAAAATTTAGAGGAGGACTCTCAAAATTACGTAGCAAGAAAAGTTTTAATGTCTTGAACCACGTAGCATTCGTTGGTTCATCTAAAGAAAGCTATTCTCGCTTATGTATTTATTTTATATTTTTACTAAATCATGTATGTAAGTTACCAAAATTGCATTTTTTAGCAACACTACCACAATGATACGCACGGTATCACCAAAATAAAGCGAGTAGGTCAAGCAATGTCATTGGGGGTACGAACTAACCTTTCCCCTTGACAAAACTCACGATATTTCTTTAGATGTAGGGACCCGAGTCGCAAAATAAAGGAATATATTATACACTCAAATTATTCAAGAATATAGCTCTCAGAACCGTCATACCTATTCACAGTTGCTATCCACACATAATATTCATAGCAGCCACAGTATCGCAATTAGCTATGAGCTACAAAAACTCTATTACCATTTGCCTTTTATCTATAGCATAAGGCTACCATTCAGCCTTCCAAGGCTGAGCACTATCTCCTTCTGCATTTTCTGCATTGCAAAAGGTTACCATTCTATCTTCAGAGACTAAGTGTCTCCATCAGCATTCTCTTCATTGCATAAGGCTATCGTTCTTCCTTCCAAGGTTAAGCTCTACCTCCATTTCCATTATCCACATTGCATAAGGCTACCATTCCGCCTTCTAAGGTTAAGCTCTACCTCAATCAGCATGGCTAAAAGATCGCACTTTATTTACATCTGCATAGGTTGAAAGATTGCTACCTCTACACCTGTATGGCATAAAGATCGCCTCTTTATTTACATCCTGCGTCAGCCAAAATATACACGCTTTATTCACATCTTGCATCGGCTGAAATATCGTTGCTGCATTTACACTTGCAAGACTAAAATATTGCCAATTCATTTACATCTTGCATGGCTAAAATATTGCCACTTTATTTGCATATTGCATGGGTGAAATATCTCCACTTTATTTTACATTTGAATGGCTGGAAGATCGCCACCTTTTGCATCTTATGGGCTGAAAAATTGCCAAATTTTCCAAGGCGTCATTGTTTGGAGGCACCAATTTCATAGCCCGCGAATTCCATGGCATGGCCCGATGACCCCTCTTATCTTTTGCCTATCATTATTCAAAGTCATCATAGTTCGGAGGCATCATTCTCATAGTCCTAGAGCATCATTTCATGGCCTGCAAATCATTTATTATATGCTTCATGGCCCAGGATGTCATGGTCTGAGGACGTCATCCTAACCGTCGAAAGACAACACTTATGGTTCGACGCGAACTTGCATCATGTTTAAAGTTTTGCACAATATACACTTGTATTGATTATTTGCATGTAAACCAGCGAGCAACGACCATATTGGCAAGAGCAATCCTGCTATTGTTCCCGCAGCCCTATTAGACCTTAATTGTTCATCCCAACCTGAATATTGTGCCCGTTCTTGAAAAGTATCCATCGACATATTTCGCCGATGGATTCTGTACTACATATGGTCTGATTCATGTAAAATTAGGGATATGTAGGTAGCTCATAAGCCAGGGCACGGTGAAAACTTTTCAAACCATTTCATTCGGCCAAAATTGGCCATCATATCTTTACTCGACGACTCTTTCATCCTTCTCAGGTAAAGACAGACAGTTGTTGATACCCAATTTTTCCTGTATTTTATATGCAAAATACCTTTCCAAATAACATGTTTATGCATATATAATTATGACCCAAGTTCCTATTATTTTTTCTTAATTTTTCAAAGATTTTTAAATCAATTTACTGCTCTATTTTATCAAGAAAACCCCAATAATTGACCCCAAAATTATAATTTTCGTGTTTCCTCAATTGGAGTCTCATGTTTATATTAAATATGGCTAATATATTTTTTGCACATTTCTTTACAAGTTTATTTGGTATTTATAAGGGCATAATTGCATTATTAGCCATTTTTAGGTTTAAACTCATTTAACATTCATAAAATAATATTTTATATTTTAATTTTATAATAATGTATTATACATCATTTTAGTGCTTTTAATTTATGTCCAGAAATTAGTTTACTATTTTTTATAATTTTAAAGGGGAAAATCTGGCTATTTTTTTAATAGCCCAATTTTTTTTCCATTTTAGCCTATAATCTGACCCCAATTTCCAGCCTAATTTCAATTAAAACCTGACCCATACCTTTTTAACCCATACCCAAAACCAGAAATCCCACCTACCCATTTAATCTCCACCGCTGATCTCCCAAATCAACGGTCCCTATATATCCTTACCTTTTTTTTCCAAACGACCCCCCCAAACCCCTCTCATTTCCTCACTCATCTCTATCTCATTGTCTTTGGTTCTCTATAGAACCTTCCTCCCTTCGTCTTCTCTGGCCACGTTCTGACCTGAATCCATGGTGGTTTTACCACCCACCAAGCTTCTATGGCTCCTCAAGTTTGGTTACAGAAGTTCTGTGACTTGACCACGAAGAACTGGGTCCAGACCTCTATTGATTCAAGCTTTACGACCATCACTGGTCTTGTTCTATTTCGAGCCTGGCTCCGACTCCTCGTTCTTATATCCAGGCATTTCTCACCGTTTGGGTTCCCAAGAAACCCTAGTTTTTGAGTTTTTTCTGATCTCTTTAGATCTGTTCTAGATCTATACTTTCCCTAAGCTTTTAAATGATTTTATGATATTTTTCAAAAGTTATGGTTTCAATTTCGTTATTTTTCCGATCTTGGGTTTTTAAATGTCTATCTGATTTTCTTTTTATCTTGTATGTTTCATATACTATGTTCCTTTTACTGTGTTCTTTGCATATTGCTTCTACTGTGTTTCTTCTACTATGTTTCTTCTACTATGTTCTAATTAGTTTTCATCTACTATGTTGCGTATTAGTTTCTTCTACTGTGTTTTCTTTGAGCTCTTCTACTATGTTTCTTATGAGTTTCTATTGATGAAGGAACATGTTAAATAATGTGCTCTATCAGGCTTTTTGGTGTCTAGCGTTCTCCATTGCTAATTATGCCCACAGTCTACCGCTGCCTCTTTACAATTCCCCAATTCCCCTAAACCCCTATGTGTACTTATTTGTAACTGATTCCCTTTCTTTCCCCCCACTCAAAATTCTGTACCTATAGGTCATTTCTGGATGCTGCATTCTAACATAGATGCAATGTCTATAGGTCATTTTTGAATTCTACATTCTCACATAGATGCCATGTCTATAGGTCATTTCTCAATTCTACATCCTCACATAGATGCCATGCCTATAGGCCAATTCTGAATTATGCATCCTCTCATATAGAAATCATGTTCATAAGTATCTGGAAATCTTATTTCTGCATATGCATATCGAAAATATGCCTATAGGTTCTTTTGAATCTTGTATATTCATTTTTCATCTAGAAATCATGTTCATAGGCATTAAATGAAATTCAGCATCTACATATAATGTTTATAGGGTTGCTACATTTTACCATGTCTATAGAAATGGTTTAATATTAACAACGCAAAAAAAGGATGACTATAGGAACAGTTATTAATCGAGTGTACCTACCACTTCCCTAGGTCAAATAAATCCAAAAAGAAATGATAAAGTTTGAAAATTATTTGAAGAAAGCGGAAGAAGATGCAAAAAAGCTACAAATTGGAGAATGCACAAGTTTCAACAAAGAAGACACCGTCTCAAGTTGTTACATTGTATTGTTTTACAATTTTATAAGTATTATCATCTATAATATCATCACAGAGTATGCTATAAACTTTGTGATGATCACTGAACATTTACTCTTAGAGAGTTCTTTCTTTTTGCATGCTTGCTAGTGAGGTTATTTTATGCCTCGATAGGATTAGTATAACAAGGGTAGACCGGTTGTGTTATTTGGGTAACAATACCGGTGCTATTGTACCCCTTATTTGTACTTTTTCTTTTAGTTGTATTTTCGTTTTTCTTTTCTTTTATTAATATAAAACCAACCATAGGCACTTGCCTAGTGGATTAAAAAAAAGTTATTAATCGAATTTCATAATATACGCATAAGGCTAAAACCAGTAAAAATGATGTGTCATTATTTGAAGAGCTTATAACCTTCGTAAAAACTTGCCTTTCTTTAATAATCTGACAACCTTTCTTACCCAGTACGTATTCATTTTACTTTGTTGCGTTCTAAAAGTCAGTCGATATCACGTCTATAGGATCCTTGTCCAATACTTAGGCGAGCCTTAGGGTAAAAATTATAAATTGAATCTGTTTTATCAACTACAACAAGCAGACAGGCCTGACTCAGGCTCCTTATCTGTATTATGTAATAAATCATTCTACCTAAACCTTTATGTTCTTAATCAGACCCTAAACAGTTTGTATATGACATGCTAACTATGTGCTTCTTTGATTAAATGAGGAATATCTGATCCTTTTACTTGTTATATGCTTTCCCCAAACTAGCTATACATGTTTTTGTATGTCGCCTTAGAATTTTGTCTTTGAAGCTACTAATAAGCCAATATCCCTCCCCCTTGAGGATTACTAGTCTTAAATGCCTTTGAGAGTGATAGGATTAGGGCGATTAATAGCATGCAATAAGTAAACGAGACCATTCCGCGCTTTAATGCCTTAATGGGGTGGGAAATGATAGATATGGATATGATGACCATGCGATAGCATCACATATAGCCCCTCACTGAGGAGTGATTACCGGATGTTGTGTGGGTTGATCCATATTATTAATAAACCTAAGACCCCCTTACCATTTTTTCTTTTAAAATTTCAAACTATTTCTTTTAAAGAAAATCGACTTCCTTTAGTTTTTTCCAACTTTATTTATTTGTAACCATTGAGTGAAAATCACCTCTTATTGGAAGTTTTTATTTTCCTACATGTTATTAGTAACTTAAGTCATACCAATAATTTGGACGGGATCCACACTAGTGGATCCCGGAGGGTGACTACAACTTGGTCTTTTATTTTGCAAAACATTATGCAGATAAGATCTTTTTCAAAATTATCTTTGAGAAAATGATGTCGCACTTGAATGTGCTTTGTCCTTTTATGCGGAGATGGGTTCTTTGTAATGGTAAAGCCAGTACTGTTATCACACAAAAATTCACACAATCACAAATTGCACCAAAGCCTCCAACTTTTGCTTGATCCACAATAGTTGAGCACGGGAAGAGGCAACTGCCAAATACTCAGCTTCTGTAGTTGAAAGAGCCATATAGTTTTGTTTCCTTGTACCCCATAAAATCAGAAATGATCCCAGAAAATTTACCATGGTAGAAGTGTTTTTTTCTATCCACTAGATAAGCCTCAGCACACCCAATTAAATTGAAAGTTTCTCCTCAAGGGTAGTAGATAACCAGATCCTATGTTCCTTTGAGATACCTTAGAATTCTCTTGGCGTTCTCCAAATAAGATTATTTGGAGTAGATTGAAACGTTACACATATTCCCACATTGAATAAAATAACTGATCTACTAGTTGTGAGATACGAGAGTGAGCTATGATACCCCTGTACATGGTTTTGTTCAATGGAGAACCCGATTCATCCATGTCCAAACGAGTGGCAGTGACAATAGGGGTGTCAATGATCTTTGAACTTTTCATCTCAAATCTCTTTAGGAGCTCTTTAAATTACTTATGCTGACTTATTATCATGCCCTTAGAAGTTTGCATAACTTGTAGTCCAAAGAAAAAATTCAATTCCCCTATCATGTTGATTTCAAAATCTCTTCCCATGAGCATTGCAAACTCTTCGCATGGGGAATCATTAATTGCACCAATGATGATGTCGTCAACGTAGACTTCCCCAATAAGTAGGTTCCTTCCCCTTTTCTTCAAAAATAAGGTGTTTTCGATTTTTCCTATTGCTTACCCATTGTCAAGGAGGAATTTGGACAACCTTTCATACCATGTAGAGAGTCCTGCTTCAATCCATATAATGTCTTCTCAAGTTTGAATACATGCTCAAGATGCTCATGACATTCAAAACCAGGTGGTTGTTTGACGAAGACTTTTTCCTTTAGATATCCATTCAAAAATGCACTTTTGGCATCTATTTTGAATAATTTAAATTTCCTATAAGATGCAAAGGAAATGAATGTTTTGACGGCCTCCATTCGAGTAACCAGAGCAAAAGTTTCATCATACCCGATCTCTTTTTCTTGATTGTAGCCTTGAAATACTAGCCTTGCCTTGTTCCTTGTTGTATTCCCAAACTCATCTAGTATGTTTCTGAACACCCACATAGGTTCTGTAATGGTTATGTCTGAGGATCGATGAACTAGGTAGCATACGATGTTCTTCTAAAATTGATGTTCATCTTACAGCAGTAATCCAATCGGCATCTTTTAATGCTTCCTTGATATTTTTGGGCTCAATTTGAGAGAAGAAGGTTGGGAAGGAAAGTGAGTTTCTTGACTTTGATCTGGTTTGAATCCCTGTGTCAAGAGGAGTGATTAAATTTTGAAGAGGGTGTGAACTTTTGTGCTTCCAGTTAGACACCTGAATCTCCTTGCGAGATGATCCAGGTTCCTCTTAATGAGATACATCGGTTACATGAGTTCCACTTCTCAACTCAGCATCAGTAGATCTTTATACAGCATCAACAACTCTGTTCTCTCCTTCAGTTATTGATATTGAGTGACCAAGTTCTTCTGTATTAGCTAGAGATTGAGTTACACCATCTTCATTTGATTCCCTGACCTGACTCATCATGTCAGCCTTTCCATTTGCCATATATATGACTTCACCTAAAACCTTTGACCGCTCTCTGTCTTGATCAACCTTATCATATGGATCTTTCCCATATAAGTGGTGTGATTCATCAAATATCACATGTATATTTCCTAAACACATTGATTTATTTTGTTGTAGACCTTGTAAGCTTTGCTTTGTGATGAATAGCCCAAAAAGATTCCTTCATCACTTTTGGCATAAAATTCTCCTAGTGCTTCCTTACCATTATTTAGGACTAAAAACACACATCCCGAAGTGTGTTATCTTGGGTTTCCTTCAATTCAGTAGTTCATACGCTGTTTTGTTCAGGAGAGACCTGATCATGCACCTGTTCACCAAGTAGCATGCAGTGTTGACTACCTCTGCCCAGAAGCTTTTTCAATACCATTGTTAATAAGAATTTTCCTTGCCATGTCTTTAAGAGTCCTATTTTTCCTCTACTAAACACCATTTTGTTGTGTGTTCTTGGAGCTGAAAAGTTATGACTTTTACCATTTTCCACACAGAATTTGCCAAATTTTGCATTGGCGAACTGTGTGCCGTGATCAGATCTTGTACTCACAACATTGTGGCTCATCTTCACTTGGATCATCTTCAAAAGGTAGAAACCACTGAAAAACTTTCATCCTTGGTTTTTAGGAACAACGTCTAGGTAAATCTAGAGTAGTCATCCACAATAACGAAAATATACTTCTTTCCTCGTCTACTTTGCACCCTCATGGGTCCACTTAAATCCATATGGAGGAAATCAAGTGGCTTTGAGGTGCTTACTTCCTTTTTGGGCTTGAAGGAGGCCGTGACTTGGTTTTCTTTTACACATGCATCACACACATTGTGATCTTTGGAACTTGACTTAGGCAGCCCATAAACCAAGTCCTTCTTGACCAATTTGTTCAGCAACGTAAAACTTTAATGTCCCATTCTTCTAGCATTGTCATCAACAACACTCAAGCATGTAAGATCCACATTGTTCAAAGACTCAAAATCAACAATATAGATATTTTTGAATCTTTTAACCTATAGAAACACTTAACCAGCACAAGATTTATATATGTGCATAAGTTTTGCAAGAATTCCATTTTATTTCGATTGTTGTAGATATGAGAGACACTCAGTAGGTTGAATACAGTATGCATTTTCAGTTGAATGGGTGAGTGTCTTCCTAACTCTTCCTACTTCCAAAGTGTGTCCCTTTCTGCCATTGCCGAAGGACATACTCCCTCATTGCAGGGCATTGAGTGAAAAGAAATCATCGGTGCTTCCTGTCATATGCTTAGAGAAGCCACTATCCATATATCATCTTTGGCAGCGTCATTTCGCTGCTCACTGCACAAGGAAATAAAGGATTAAACTTAGGAACCCAAAGAATTTTTGGTCCCTTGTAATGAAAAAATAGGAGAACAAAGTTCTTCTTGTCCAAGTAGACATCATACGGTTTTTATTTGAGGGAACATGTTATTTAGTAGTAGTTACTTTTTTAGAAAAAACTTTATTTTTCTGTTGGGACGGAAATATAGGTTAATTTAAAATACTCAATGTTACCACAATGAATGTAAAGCCAGTTATAAGGGATAGTAACGTACTTGCTATGGGGATTGTAAGGAGTCTTTTCCTTTTGGAACTCGATTCCCTGCATGTTCCCTTTATTCTTATACAAAGTGGTGATTGAATCGGAGGACCGAGTCCACTTAAGAGAAATTTCTATGTCATTCCTAACTCTACCTAGATCTTCCTGAAGATGTCTGTTTCTCTCAAGTTAAGCACACAGACTAGATTGTATTGATGTTAGAACATTTTCAAGCCTAAGGTGGGCCTCACTTGTAACTTTCTTTCCCTTTTGAGTGTTCTCATGCATGCTTTCCCTTTTTAATTCCTCATTTGTCTCGTTTAGGCCTACGAATGCTACCAGAAGTTCATCTCTCTCATGCTCTACATTTGCAATATTTTCAGCTAAAACATCCTTTTCTATTTTTAAAACCTCAATGGTTTCTTTCAGATCGACCATCATGACTGCTACATCATCTCTCTCATGTTCTACTTCTCATAATTTCATAGTTAGCATGTGTTTATCATTAATAAGATTTTGATATCTATCAATTAGAACATTTTACAAGGATATAAATTCTTTTATGGATAGGATATCAAATTTCTTTGAATCAAGAAATTTTACCTGATCGTCATCATAATCAGATTTTTCCATCAGGGCGAAGATAGAATTATACTCGGCTACTTCTCTTTAAATGGTCATCATTGAGGTATCATCTTGTTCATTATCTCCTTCAAATTCACTGGAGGAATCTCCCCATGCAGCAAGAGCTTGTTTCACAACATTGTCAACATCATCTTTCCTCTTGAATCTTCTGTCAGGAACCGGGTTCCTCTTAACTGCTTTGTTTGTGTTACGCTTGTACTGATCTTTCTTGTGCAAAGGACAGTCATTGATGAAATACCCTGTATTTCCACATTTACGACACTGGTCATAGACTTTTGGTCTACCAGAACTACCGCTTTTTGGAATTCCTCCATTTTGCGCATCATTTTCGGAATTTTTTTTGTTAGATAAGCCATCTTAGCATCTTCGCTACTTGAGTCATTATTGCCAGCCTTGAGGACCAGGTTCTTCTCCTTCTTGGGTTCTCTTCATTTATGGTCCTTCTTTTTCTTCATTTCATACATATTCAGATTTTTAATGAGTTCATCAATGGTCAACCTTTGTAGATCCTTTGACTCTGTGATAGCGTTAGACTTGCTTTCCCAAGAAACAGGTAGTACACTAAGTATTTTCCTGGAAAGTTTGTTCCATGGAATGAATTGTCTCAAAGAGTGAAGCTCATTGACGATGGAGGAGGATCGAGTGTGCATATCATGGATGGGCTTATCATCCTTCATGTGAAGAGTTCATACTTAGCGGTGAGAGTGTCGATCTTCAACTCATTGACTTGACTTTTCCATCGTATTCCATTTGGAGAGCTTCCCAAATCTCCTTATATGAATGGCAAGTAGAGATCATGTTGTATTCGTTAGGTCCAATTCTATAAATGAGGATTTTTCTTGCTTGAAAATTATTCTGTATAGCTTAGCGGTCTGCATCATTGTACTCTTTCCTTATCATGGGAACAATTATTGTTGGTTCACCAATGGTTTTCATAGGGACGAAGGGTCCATTGGAGATAACATCCTAGATATTTAAATCTTCATCCATATTAAAATCATGCATCTTTGTCTTCCACCATCCGTAGTATTGTCCATTTAACCTTGGTGGTCTGTAGGTAAATCAACCTTCATCAATGTTTGGTGGAGTAGACATGATGATCCTATTAGGTGTAATCTCATAAAAAGAACTTGCTCTAATACCAATCGATAGAAACTAAGGGTGACCAAACTATATAGAGAACCTAGTTCTATATCAGTTTCCGTGGAACAGACACAACTAAAGATAAGTAAATGACGCAATAGAGATTTACGTTGAAAACTATCTGCTCACGGGATCAAAAATCACTTTCAACACCTCTAGGATTTCAACTTTAGATTAAAAACTATTGTATCCAAAGAATTAAACATTAATCCCTCACTCACTTGTAATAACTCTATTACAAGCCTTTTCATAATAACCCTATTACAAGCACTTTCATAATAACTCTAAAACAAAGCACACAACTCTACTAAATCTAGCCAAGACACAAACAAAATGTTTATAGTTTTACACCTGATTTCCTACACATGCTTCTAGCTAAGCTAAGTAGGAATTACAAGTAAATGTCTCTAACAAGGTACAATACAACTAAGGAAATATTCTAACTTAATGCTGAAAACTGGTCCTCATTCTATTGTTATTTGTTCTTGAAGGCTTGAAGTCACTTGCAAGATTGTAACACACTTAAGAGAGAAGCTTGATGATTTTCCAAGTGTTCAAGTTACTTGTTTTCCCTTCCATCATTTGATAATATAACAAGTGACGTCACTTGGATGATGCAATCAATTATCTGGTACAAGGTAAGTTCCCATAAAGTTACTGTTGCATTGTTTGCCATGTTGTGTATGTTCAGAGAAATAGTTGCAACAACTTTACAGCTGTGGAGAGTTGATTGATACAGCCAGCAGGGGAACTGATGTCCATTTATTCCCTCTTTCATCTCTTTGACACTAATTGTTAGAACTTGTGCCCAACTTGAGACTTGTTGTTGTTGAGCACTGAGGAAGTATAACATGTTCCCGATCTAGCTCTTATAATTAAGTTTGTTAGATCATCAAAATATAATAAGACACATTAATAAGACACATAACCTATCACTCCCCCTCCCCCTATGGCGCCTCACGCCAATGCCCCTATTCGAGAGAAAATTGGCTTAAAATTTATTTTGGACTTGGACATTCTGAACCTGCCCTATAAATATTTACCACTTAAACTTTTCTAAGAAAGGGTTGGGCGTGTTTAAAGGAAAGGAGGGCTAAGGAATACATGGATCATGTCATCAACTCATCCCATTAATCATCTAGTATTTGTAGTTTTTATGATTCAAAATAATATTTTTATTTATCAAACAATTGTGAGTGGATAAAACCCCTCTTATTCTAGTGTTATGGGTAGTTCTTCAATATTGTCGTTTGACGGTTGTGGAGACAACTTGATTTAATTATATTTATTTTATTCAAACTTTTAATTAATTATTTTTTTATGAAACTAAACACTAAATACTGTCTAAGAATTTATTGTTGAACTCGAAGGTGAAAACTATAGATTGCATATAGGATTGAATAGAGTAAGTTCGTGAATTTGGACACTAAAGAATAGATTCGCGATTAGGAGTGCGAGTGGCCAAATGGAGAGTTTTTGGACTTATGAAATATTTAGGCCTGCTCCTTCTGATATTTTCGCTTATGCGGTATTGGAGAAGCAGAAGCAGGACTGCAGAAGCAGCTTGGCAAACACAGAATTGGAAAGTGGATGTTTGGTTAGGAACCGCAGAAGCAAATTTTGTTCCACAGAAGCCAAATCGCTTTTGCGATGGGTAGACCACAGAAGCGCTTGGTCGGGTGATTTGGGAAGCCACACAAGCGGCTATTGTTCTGCAAAAGCAGGATCACGGAAGCGGAATTTTCTCCGCAGAAGCGGAAATCGCTGGAGCATAAGCACTATTTTAGGTCATGATTTGGCTCATTTCTATCCTATTTTCTTGGCATGGGGCGATTTTGGGGAGCTTGAAGAAGTGATTTGTGTCATCAAGGATTAGGGTATGTTATCCCTACCTATTATGAGTTAAATATATTGACTATGTATGGATTTTTGTATGAAAATGGGTAGAAAATTATTGGTTAGAGGAAGACCTAAAAAATTAGGGTTCTTGGATTTAGACCACAATTTTGGGTGTGGAATTAAGAGAAAATCATGTATTTGAGTTTGAGAGTTCATGGAAAAACTTTATCTTTGAAATTTTCGATTCCATGCACGTGGGAGAAAGGGCATTTTGGTCATTTCACAAAATAGAGTTGGGAAATTTTATAATTTTGATTGTTCGCAAGTATTTGAGTATATTGTCATTATTTTGCCGTTATTTGGCTAGTTTAGGAGCTCCGTTTATTGGTTCGAGCTTTCAGAAAGATGTGGAGCGCCGACTATAAGTCGTCGAAAGAATGTAAAATGTCGATCGTGGATCTTTAGAGAGAGATGAGTCTCCTTTCTAATCATTTGAGGGGGAAATTACCCTATGGGTAAGTTAAATTGATTATGTGTTCCTAATTGTGGGGGCTACGTATGCGTGAGGTGACGAAAGACCGTGCGTAGCGGCTATTATGCTATTGTCCAGGTAGTCTAGGACCCTAAAGCATGTTTCACTTGAATTATCTATGAACCCATCGATGGTTTGAATCACCTAAATCACATTAAATTAGTAAATAAATTTCAAAGGGATTAAACTTTCATTTCTTAAAATTTGTTAAAGGAGAATTGGTTTTATTTGAATAAATATTCCGCGATAAGCTCTTATTTGACTGATCGAGCGTGAATTCTTATGTGTACCTGCGTCGCATGCATGATTCGCAAGCAGGGTATGTGTTTATTTTTGGAATGGGCCGATCACCTCGGTGAAATAGATGCATCCATGCTACGACCGCTCGACCCTCGGCTGTGCACACTTTACATTTTTGTGCAGGCCATCGACCTCGGCATGATTTGCGCATGTTTGTGTTGTTGTTTTCAACTTATTTGAGTTGTTTCATGCCTCTCTATGGCTCGAGATCATATTGTTAATAATAACAAGAAATCTAAGGAAATTTTTTTTGAAAGCATTATATGTCTACTTGTTTCCTCTATTTGGATTAGAACCATGTTTATAAAATAAATTCACTGTTCAATATATCTATTATGGATAAAATATTATTGGACTGCTAGTGAGTGTCATGATTGACCATCTTGTCTCTAACCCTTCGATATTGGGCGGCACACTAATTACGTACACGTTATTTTTGTACTTATACTACCCTTGTTGTGCATTTTGTTGCACATGTATATGTTACTGCAGTGGTCTGCTAGGCATAGCAGCGCGGATGATTCTTGGACTAGGTGAGTTGCATCATTCGAGACGGACGCAGCTAGAGTAGTCCCTTCCTTTTTACTGTGTTTACTTTCCATCCATTGTATTCTGGGCGGATGTTGTATTTTATTTCTCTTATCAGCAGATGCTCATCCACTTGTAATACCGGATTCTGGGATGGTTTGAAATATTGTATCAATTGTTTAACTTTTATATTTGATTTGAAAATATATTCCTTAAAATTTCTAAATGAGGAAGGAAAATCTTGGATTCCAAAAGTGTTAAAATGAGATTTAATTAAGTATTTGACTTGGCTGGCCTGACAGCGGTATCCGGCTCCACCACGACACTTAGTGGATTTTAAGTCGTGACACTAAATTTTTGTTTTTAGCAGTAACTTTAGTTATAATAAAAATCACAATTCATCTCTTGGAATTCACTTGAAGAAATAACTCGTAACTAGTCTAGTTTAGACGGTATTTAATCGTATGTCCTCGTGTGAACAATACTTTTTATCATTATATTACTTGTCGTCTACGTATACTTGCATGTGCATTGGCCCCAACAACGGGATTGCGCAAGATGCCTTTTCACTGGGGGATCTACCTCCGGTCTGTGTGTCTTCCTAGGCCCCTTCACTTGGGTGACTTATCTACTGAAGTCGATTGGCATTTTATTTCCATGTCCTCCGCTGCTTTTCATAGATAATTTAAGTGCTCTACATCTCACTTCCAATCCTGTGTTGCATGCACGAACCAAATATGTTGAGATAGATTACCACTTTGTGCGAGAAAAGCTGGTACAAACTGCTATGGCAACTAATTTTGTTCCCTCCTTGCATCAGCTAGCTAAATGTATTCACTAAACCATTGGCAAGGGCTCAATTTCAAATTCTAAATACCAAGCTGATTGTTGTGAGAACTCTTGACAATAACTTGCGGGCAGGGCGGAGGAAGAGTTTGGCTGTCGGGTCGATGCAGAGCATAAATTTATGTGTAAAAATTCATTAATAATGCAATAAATGGTAAGTTTGAACTCATAATCTTAAAATACAGTGGTTTCAATGGTAAAACCTAAAAAGCTAAACTCATATAATCTAATCCTGGATCCGCCTTTGCCTGCTACGGAGTAAGACAACCTGATCAGTTTTGGATTTGGATAGCATTCGCCAAGGTAGTTGTTGTATTAATGTAGGACTATTAGGATATGATTCTGAGAGATAAGATACGGTACTACAGCTAAGAGCAGTTGTATACTTTCTATAAATATAGCCTTACTGGCATCTTATGGAATACGCAATAGAAGCTTAAAACCTTTTTGCTATGTTTTATTTTTACAAATACTTGTGTGTTGTTATTTTTCCTGTATTATTTTGATTCTTCGAGTTGAATTTTACGTTGCTTTAGTTCTGCTATTTAGCGGCATTTCTTTCTGATTTTTCAGTGCGAACTTCACCATATTCCTAGAGTGCGTTTGCCTATGTAACGGTAAGACTCGGAATCCAATCAACGATTTTGGCAAGAGGGAATTGTTTTAAATTTCATAACAAAAAGTAGGGCTGAGTGAAAAAGGGTTCTATAAGGATAATGTGGGGTTTTATCCACAATTAAGTGGGGTTCATGAAGTTTAAATTTGGGACAGATTAAAGATGTTTTAGGATTCACAGTGAGGGCCTATTGTCCTTTGACTTGTAAACCATTACTGGTGACTTCTTTGGCTGTTTTGTCCTGGAGTCCTTCAAGAACAATGTGTAGTCCAAGAGGGAAACAATTTGGCCCACACGTATAGTTCTGATGCGAAGACAATTTATACAATCTATTTTCCGAAATTCTTGCTTCCGGCACTAAACCCTTTATTCACCTTCCGTCTTCCTTCTTGTATTTAAATATTGTTTCAGTTCAGTTTATTCTTTTACCCACAAAAGGGATTTGTTTTATAGTTGAATGGTCTATGAGCAAAAGCAATTCGTTTAAAACATTCCATCAAAGAATCACACATGAAAGCTGTATAAAGAGAGCACAAAGTAATGATCTAAATACTCCTTTTTTGAACCTAAATTTGTTTATCAAATCAAGAGGTCTACTCTTAAAAGAGACCAAATATCATAAACATGTATCAACTATACGGTCAAAGTCGATATGCCCCTTTTTGTTCGACTAACTAAGATTGGAACGTGGTGGATCAAGTTTGGATCTCGATTTTTAGCTATGGCACGGGCTGGAGTTATCGAGACCCTGGGACCGACTAAGTTCAAGGTCGACCAAGATCGAGACCAAGTAAGATGGAGATCGAAGATAAGCCGATTAATAGAAAACCGAGATATCCGTAATCGACCAAAGATCATGGCGAGAACCGCAGCACGAATCAAGTCAAGACTGGTTGTTCAGCTAATCATGGGATTTCCTCCCATATTTGGATTGTACCTTAAGTAGAAGTCTTCGACAAAATAAAATGGGTTCTAATCATTTGTAAGACACTTTACATTGACGCATATCAAGGGAATATAATGTATCTCTCTTTATCTGGTTTATCAACTTTTTTGTTCTTTAGTTGTTCTTACCTTACTAAGATCGAGGGTTCTTTAGCTCGAGGGAACTATCCAAGCATTAGTTTGTTTTACATTCTTGTCAATTTCCAACACTTATATTTATGTTAATCAATTG
The DNA here is from genome assembly GCA_034376525.1 of Nicotiana benthamiana. Classification (NCBI taxonomy): domain Eukaryota; kingdom Viridiplantae; phylum Streptophyta; class Magnoliopsida; order Solanales; family Solanaceae; genus Nicotiana; species Nicotiana benthamiana. The sequence goes on along the minus strand of CM067327.1, from coordinate 364,183 downwards.
ATATTAGGTGAAATCATGTATCCTTAAAACAATATTATAAGTTTAATTGTTATCCAGTGTTTAGGTTAAACAGTTTGGCGCATACTGTGGGGCTAAGGATAAAGATGATTGTCTGGTATTAATTCTCATAGCACACACTACTTTACGCTTGTTCTTGTAAGTTTGTTGATTTCAGAATCAACATGTCAAACTCGCAAGCAATACTCACTCACACCGACAACGGCCTCCGTTTTCATGGAGATAATGACAACGTAGCCGCCCTGGGGGTCAAAATGCCTCATGCTAGTCTAGAAAGAGTACCAATTACATATCATGTTGATGTTAGTTCATATGTCGCTCTAAATTTAAATCTGGGCGTTGATCCTGAAGGTAGCGTATGCAGGAAAGCTCGATCAGGTGGTCTAGGTACGGAGAGCAGAGAAGACGATGGAGTCAGCCTCCAATTGATATTTCAAATGCTGCAAGCTCAGTAAGTTGCTATAGCACAACTACAAAATAAGCATCGAGCACCAAGTGGGATCGAACCAAAACCCGAACCAGAAGTTGTTCATAGGGTCGAACCTATATCGGGGAGATCGAACGCTAATTTCTGATTGACCCTGCCATTATGAAAATGCTCGAGGAGCTTACTAAATAGATTAAATCAGGAGAAAAGAAAATCAAGGCGAATGATAAAAATATAGAAACATACAACCCCCGGGTTGGCCAAATACTGGGGGCACCATCGATTCTAAAGGGTTTGGATTCGAAGAAGTTCGTGCATAATCCATTCCCAAAAAGTGCGGCTCTGAAGCCCATCCCGAAGAAATTTTGCATGCTAGAACTTCCCAAATACAATGACACCACCGACCCTAATGAGCATGTTACTTCTCATACATGTGCCATTAAGGGAAATGAGTTTGAAGATGATGAGACTGAATCTTTGTTGCTAAAGAAATTCAGAGAAACTCTATCAAAGGGTGTGTGATGGCCCAAAGGGTCATCACCATAATTTTTCCATTTTTCGTGCTTCCGAGGACTGGAAAACCTTACTTTTAGCTGTCTTGATTTATGTGCGCAGTCCCGGCGCCTAACCAAAATGTTTTTACGTTACAATATGTGAATTTTGTGAATATATTAAACAATTTTGATATTAATATTGATAAAGTTGACTTTGGTCAACATTTTGGGTAAATGGACCCGGACCCAAGATGTGCTGATCCTGGGAGGTCCGTAGAAAAATATGGGACTCGAGCATATTCCCGGAATCGAAATCCTAAGTCCCTAGCCCAAGTATAGAAATTGTCAAAGAAATTGTTTTCTCAAATTTGATATGAAAATGAGTTAGAAAATATAGGTATCGGGCCTTTATTTTGGTTTCAATGCCTGATACAAGTCATAAATATGCGTTAAGTGCTATCTGTAAAGTTTAGTTGTAAACGGACGTCATTTGACGTGTTTCGACCTAGAAATGGGAAAGTTGAAGTTTATGAGAGTTGAAAGAAGAATTTTGTGTTTTGAAGCTTGATTCATAGATTTTGATGTTATTTTTGTAATTTGATCGCATGAATAAGTCCATAAAATGTGGTTGTGTACATGTTTAGTTTGGAGCCCCGAGGACTCGGAAGAGTTTTGAATAGGCCAAGAGTCCATTTTTTTGCATGTTGGAAAAATTGTTGGTATGCCTGACCTACAGGCTTTGCAATATGAAGCCGGCCTCGCAATTGCAAAAATTCCCCATGATGTAGCAGACTTCACAAAAGAGAAGAAAACAATGCAAATGCGATGTCTACTTAATAGTAAAGCCTTCGCAAATACGAATTACACTCATCGCAAATGCGATCTCCATCCTGAAGCCCAGAGTTCGCAAATGCGAACACCCTCTTCGCAAATGCGATGTCCGCCCTCCCTGCCTTAGTACGCAAATGTGATGTCCGCCCTTCCTGCCTTAGTACGCAAATGCAAACAAAATATTGCAATTTCCAAGAAGTTTCGTAATTCCCATACCTGCACATGTATATTTCATACTTACACGATTTTTAAAGCTCATTTTTCATATTTTCAAAACTCTAACACCCATTGGTGATTTCTCACGAACTCCCTTTTCTCCAAATCATTTGTAAGTCATATTTTACTCAATTTCTTAAATCTTTAACATAATTTATCATGTTTTAATATTAATATCAAGGTTTCCATGGGTGAAAGTGGGGATTTTGGGTAGAACCTAGATTTTCACTAAATTGGGAATTTGGACCTCAATTTGAGGTCCGATTTCAAAACAAATTATAGGTGTGAACTCATGGGGGGAATTTGGTAACCGGGTTTTGGTTCATTATCAGGTTTTGATCACGTGGGTTTGGAGGCATTTTGAGAATTTTTGGTCAGAACTTTGGGAAGTTCATTCTTATGCATTCAAATCGATTTAACTAGTATTTGTATTTGAGTAATTTGTGACTAGATTCGAGTAATTTGTGGCGAATTTGAGGGGTAATGCTATTCAAGAGGCTTGAGTTGATTTTGGAGGTTTCGAAGTAAGTTTTTGATCTAACTCTGGCTTGAGGGAATAGGATTAGGATATTAATTTCTATGTGCTAAATGTGGAGTACGATGTACAGGTATCGTGACGGTTATCTATGCACTGGAGTCTAGCATGACCGTGAGTCGTAATTGCTCTTAATTCAATAGATGTGACACAACTGTCTTGTTTAATTGATAAATTCCATATAAAGTCTTAGTTGAGAAGAAAATGAGTTAAAAGAGAATGTGTTAAACTGATTTTCCTTACCGGGATGAGTAAACTGTTATTATTGTATTCTCCCTTACTGGGATATTTGAGATGTTAGTGATATTTCCTTGTCGAGACTCCTTGTTTGTTGTCACTTCCCTCGCATTTGAGTTGCGATTGTCGTTGGGTGAATTTTTGGTATTAAGCATTAAGGATCGGGTTGCAGGCCTCAACGCTGTTAATGTGGAGGATCGTATTCTACGCTGCAATGGTGTTAAACATTGAGGATCGGGTTGCACGTTGCAACAGTGTAAAATGATGAGGATCGGGTTGCTCGCCACAACGAAATATGAATTAAGCGTACTGTCTCCGTATGTAGAGTATCTGTGTTATTCCTTATCAGTTGTTGTCGTGCTGTTTCACTTCTTATCCGATAACTGTATATTTAACTGTCTTACCCCATAGAATTTTTCCTTCCCTCTTAACTGTTAAATATAGTGTGTTTTCTTGTTATTGTATATATATTTGTACAGGTTATTTGTGGTAGGTCCTGTCAAGCCTCGTCAATTCTTCGCTGGGGTTAGGCCAGGCACTTACCAGTATCTGGGGTCGGTTTTGCTGATGCTACATGCTGTGCATTTTTGTGCACAGATCAGGACACAACTTACGAACCACAATAGTAGGACTTGTGGGAACTATCTTCAGTCCCGGGATTTTCGAGGTAGCCTAGCTGGTGTTCCCAGGCCGAAGTCCCTTCTTTATTACTATTTATTTTTATTGTATCGAGACAGACACTATATGTATTTCTTTCAGACTCTGGTTTTAGTATTTCATAGTAGTCCCTAAGTAGTGACACCAGATACTGGGTAGAAGTAAAATTTGAAACTTTCGTATTTCTATTTTCACTTATTCAAGTATATAGAAGACTTCCATTTTAATTGATTTCCTTGTTTTTATTATTGTTTATTTAAAGTTTAGACTGTATTTCAATGTTTCGATTGCCTAGCACCGATAGTAGGCGCCATCACGACATCCGGTGGTGAGAAATTCGGGTCGTGGCAAGTTGGTATCAGAGCACTAGGTTACATAGGTCTCACAACTCACGAACAAACTCGATAGAGTCTGAGGGATCGGTACGGAGACGTCTGTATTTATTCCAGAGGCTACATAGTAAAATTTTCACTTTGTCAATTCTTGTAGTGCGATTCTAGTGAGTACGTGATTTTTGCCCTATATATGAATTATTCACTAAAAATTCAAACAAAAATGATTTTTCCTTATTTTTTTATAACTTTTGTGAATTTTGTGTTAATTGTTGCATTTTATATGTGCATTTGATTCATATAAATACAAAAAAAAAATATGCATTTGCATTTAGGATTGGATTTCATATTTTAATCTTAATTAGAGGTCAAATTATATTAGGACAATGCATGAAAATCACAAAAAGTAGTTCACTTTTGCATTTTTATTGTTTTAATTGTGAAATTATCGCAAATTAGTTTTAAAGTAATGTTAGGCCATTAATTAGTTTAGCTAATTATTATTTTAATTTTTTCACCTTTATAAAATTAAAAGAAAATAATAAATACAAGAATAAAGGAAATAGAAAAAGAAAAAAATGAGGAAAAATAGAGAAAAAGAAAGAAAAGGTATTTTGAAATTGGGCTGTTCAATTCACAAAATCTGGCCCAAATTCGTCAGCTAGTCCACATTCCAACTCATACCACCAGACCAAGTCCACCGTCCATTTAGAACCGCAAAACGGCGCCGTTTACTGATCGTCAATCCTGGCCGTCGAGGTTAGCTCATCTAACAACCAGGAACTAGCCTACTCAGATATAAAGATGTTCCAATGACCCCCCTCCCACCCCATCCCATATCGTCGTCTCTCCCACACCCCTTTCCTTCAAACCCTAGAGACCGCCGACCTAAAATCCCTAAGCCGCCGGTGGCCGCGCGGGTCACCAAATCAATCAAAAATAACACCAATTGCTCCCTTCACTCTCCTCTTTCCACTAATGCCATCAGCTTCCCTCGAATCCAACTGCACCTCCTCGAATATTTGACTGAAGTTCGAGCCCAAAATGGCAATCTGCCCAAATGGTTCCAAATTCGTACCCCACAGTCCCCTAGCATATCTCATGACGATTTCCATGCCAGAATTTTTTGAATCTTAGTAGAGCTGGTGGATTTTTGGATTTAGGGTTCATGCAGTTAGACTTGTTTTGGGGATTTGTTTCAGGGTCGAGTGATTTCTAAGGTAAGTGTCTTTTAGTTTTACGATTTTTTTCTTCAATTGGATAGTTTAGTTTATCTTCTTCATTTTCGTTTCATCTGTTTCGATCAGCAAGGTCATATATTAAGTTTTGTCATATTCTGTTTCTCTCGTTTTCATGAATGCTTGATTCAACGTGTTCTTGTTAATCTCTCTATAATTTCATTTATTGTGTTATATTTTTAGTTTAATCGTGATATCATTGTCCTCCAATTCTAGTTTGCTAATGATAATTCAGTTTTAATACGTTGTGATGATAATTGGTCGTTATTTGATCGGGCTTTTTCTTTGTTCTATTCATGCAAAGGTGGATTTACAATTGGATTTGGACTGATTTCATTTTATCAGTTTGTTAATTTATTATTGGATATTATGGTTAATTAGTGTTTAAGATAAGTTGCAGCTGAAAAACGCTTGTTAATTAACATTACTTATATTTTAGTTAATGATGAAGGGGCTGGGTTCAGTTAGTTTTAGTTTGTAATTTTCTGACTGTTTAAAGGGCATTTTGGGCATGGAAAAGGGTAGTATCTTAAAAAATAGTAATTGCAAGGTAGGGTTAAGGGTAGTATAGTACTTTTGGGGTTAAAAGAGCATCCTAGATGCTTCTAGATTGGGGTGAAACTGTAGTTTTAAGCTTTTTGCTAGTATTTACTTGAGTAACAAGTTAGAAATAAAGGGATTAAACTGAAAATAAAAAAGGACTAAAAATAATTGAGAAAATCTGATAGAGTCTCTACATGTTGCCTATAAAAGGGCATCAACTGCCTTGTAAAAGGGTCTTCTTCCTTCAGCTAAAAATTTCCCCTAAGTATACTGTCCAATTTTCCAGATTTGAAGTTCAATTTCAGTTCACAAACTTTAGAACTTAGCTCTCCTAAGACTCAAAAACAAAAACAAACCATAGAAAATGTCAAATATCAAATAAAAAAACCAAAATAGAAAATCAGTGACAAAAAAAAATTAGGGAACCAGACAGGTCCATTGAAGTTTTGCAATTCAAATTCGAGTTTAGCTGCCTGTTTGCCATTGTAGCTCATTGAGGAGTAATTGAAGTCCTGAAATCACTTTGAGTTGATTTTTTTTTTAGAATAAAACGGGGAGTTATTTGAGTTATTGGGGGTCTGTTGAAGCTGATTTTGGTTTGCTTTTCTCATATTGGTCGATTTCAAAAAATCCTGGGTTTTAGTCTACATTTCTGGGTCATACATTGCTGTTAGTTGCATTTTCTTTGGTTTAATACTATCAGTGCTGCCGCTGACTCCTATTTTTTGTTAAAACTCTATTCCCAGGTATACATCTGAATATTCATTGATGTTATTTGGATTTGAGGAATAGGACGAAAGGCCATGAGAATTGTTGTTGGAAGTCAATTTTTAATTTACTTTGTTTTTGCCTAATTTCAAGTATGAAATAATCTGCTATTCGAGTGTCTGAATAAATTTGTATAATAGAACTATGCTGAACCGTGGATTACTTGTTGCTGAGTTTGTTATTGTGAATTAATTACTGGTTCCTTAGGTTTATGGCATCACTTATTTTTTAATTGAGGATCAAACAGGAAGGCAATGGATTGTTTGCTTAGAAATTCGAGAGGTTCTAATCCAAATGGGCTTTAGAGTTAATTGATACCTAGGTTGTTGTTAGCAATTACTATAATTCATGATTAAAATAAGTTAGTTAGTTTACTGGGAAGAATATCCGTTCAAATGATTTCACAGTAAGCTAATAGAGATTAATCAATGTTCTTGAAGTTTGTCATCGTTTTTGCGACCCAAATGAAGAAGTGTTGCTCTCTTTTAATTATTAGTTGTTAATTACACTTGGTTGAACTACTTTGAGCATATTCATTTAATTTCACTCACGTCTAGGCTTTCTGGAGGTAAAGGTAACGAGCCTAGATTTGCATTTGTATTTAGTCCCCTGGGAATCGATCCCAGGGCTGAGGCCTTAAGGACTGTCAGTGGATCCACTCTTGGTTTGGGCCACAAATTGGGCCTATATTCAACGCCTTTCGTTCGAGTTTAGTCAATTGTTGGTTGGGAATGTTTTTCTTTTTTCTTTTAGAGACGGATCTAGATAGAAAATGTATAGTCACTTTTAAGTTGGCCTTTTAACAAATGTTGAGACGATCCTTGCCAAACAAAAATAAATGCGGGGCCCACGATAAATAATTGCAAGAATTAATTTAGAATATGGGAGGGCCGTTTAGCGAATTTCACGGTTGTCCCAAAAATAATAATACGTTAGAACCTTTAGACGCGTTTTAATTAAAGTACCTTCTTAAACTCGGGTGTTAATTGATGCAACCCAAATCCAAATCTCGACGAAGTCGAAATGTTTTGATAATCAAGGGTGCCTTGATAGCGACGGGGTTAGAAACGCATTTTCATAACGTCGGAATTCTTATAAAACAAATAATGATCGAAAATTGGTTCAAAAATGGAGACGAGACTCACCGAACAAAAATAATTTGGCGCCCCCAATAATTGGTTATTAAAAATGATTAGAATTTGGAAGGTCCATTTAGCGAGTTTCAACGGCCTTCCCCAAAACAATATTACGCTAGAACCTTTAAGCACAATTTAATTAAATTACTTTCTTAAACTCATGTGCGTATTGATGCGACCCAAATCCAAATCTCAACGAAGTCAAAATGTGTTGACGACCACAGGTGCCTTGATGGCAACGTTGTCAGAGATGTGTTATCACGACGTCGCAAGTCTTTTAAAATAAATAATGGTTAACGGGGTATATAAATAAAAGGAACATATGCTAGCATGTATTAAAGTCGGATAAAATCAAATACAACTGTTGAGCGACTGTGCTAGAACCACGAAACACGGGAATGCCTAACACTTTCTCCCGGGTTAACAGAATTCCTTATCCGAATTTCTGGTTCGCAGAATGTTAAGAGAGTCATAATCTTCCTCGGTTCAGGATTCAAATCGGTGACTTGGGACACCATAAATTTTCCAAGTGGCGACTCTGATTAATTAAGAAGCTAAATCCCGTACTGATTGTCCTTTAAGTGGAAAAACTCCTTTACGCCCTTTTGCGGCGGTGTATAGCGAAAAAGGAGGTGTGACAGCTCTGGCTACTCTGCTGGGGAACGAACCCAGAATCTCTGATTCAGGGTTAAGAATTCGAGCTTAGATAAATTGTTGTATGTGGTTATACCTGATTTTCTTACATGCTGTGTGTGATAAATGTTACCGCTTTGATATTATCTGAACTGCATACAAACTGTGTCGACACCCTTCTCTCTTTACCTCCGGGGATGTTCTTACTGGATGAGACTCCCTATTCTGTTAGTGTCATACCCTAAATAAGAAAGAAGCTCGGACAAGTTACGATGCCGGATGGTTTTTTGGTTCCCGGTAAGTTGCCCCCTCCTCGACTCGAGTTGTCCGCTCGGGTGCATAGTCTAGAACACCAACCCAGGTTTTGAACATAGAATAACTGGACTTCATGCCCGATCCCTAGTAGGAATGCTTATTTGCATTACGTTGCATTTGACTTAGGGGACTCAACACAGGGGTTGGGTCCGTCTAGGACTAGTAACCTGAAATGAAAAGACCATCCTGATGCATCCTATTTGCTTTCCGTGCACTTATTTATTTTGGACCTGCATGTTGACCGGTTTTGAATTATGGAATGTGAGAAAAGTCAAAAATAGAGAAAATGAGAGAAATAGCCGCTAGGGAGTTAATATTTGAATAAAATCTGATGCCCAAGTACTGTCAAAACTATGCCAAGTTTAAAAAAAAAAAAAACGAAGTAGAAAATGTTTTTCTATGTAGTTTCTTTTATGAAAATCAAAAGAAAAATAGAAAAAAAGAGTCTTTTACATTGGGACAAATTGTTTGAAAAAAAAATGGTCGTTTGATTTGATTTAAAAAATACAAAATGGGGAAAGCTTAGAATTTTTTTTAAAAAATTTTAGTTAGTTTATTTGCTCGAACTTTGCCAGCTTGATTCTCACAGGGCGTGGGATACGTAGGCAACCCTTATCGGGTCCAACCTTCCTTTCGCAAAAATAGCCAAAAATGTCAAAAATTTTCAATTTGCATCACAAATAAGATAGGTGATGCCGTTTTGCAAAAATAGCCGAATGTGTCCCAAAATGGATGTCGGAAAGCTGACTCTGCGTAAACGGCCACCTTTGGTCATGTTTTGATTTTTCACGCCCACAGCGTTAAATCTTTCGTCCTCGAGGTGATGAAAGACCATGTTTTGCAATGCCGAGTCATTTATTTCAATTTTGAAAATAGGAAAAGAGTCATAAAAATCGGGTGATGCCATTTTTTCAAAAATAGCCAAATATTCCTAAGCGGGACGCCGGAAGGTTGACCTTGCATAAATAGCCAACTTCGGTCATGTTTTGGCTTTTGGCCCTCACAGCCTTAAATTCTCGTCCCCGAGGCGTTGAAAGGACGTGATTGAAATATTGGATCTTTTATTTTAATTTGAGAAGCAAGAAGAGTCTTAAATAAGTTGAGTAGCGCCATTTTGTCATAATTAGCCGAACGTTCCCGAAAGGGACGCCGGAAGACTTACTTTACAAATACGCCCCTTTTTTGTCTAATTTTGATTTTTTATATCGAGTCCTTTATGTTTAAAATCTAGAAAAGAATGTAGATAATTTTATTTTGAGTTAAATGAAGATTTTTTTTCTTTTTCTTAAACACCTTAATAAATGTGCAGGATGAGCACGATGCTAAACGAACCCTTTTCAATATTAACCAAGATCCCTTTTGAGTTGCGATTATGGTGGAATGACTTAGGCAAAGAAGGGCAGGACGAAGTTAAGTAGTAACTTAAAGATCTCCCGGATTTATTAGACATCTAGCCTTGGGGGGATATTATCACGGCATTGGTCGCTTCTTGGGATTCGGCACATAGCGTATTTCGTTTCTTGGATTTTGAGCTCACACCGACATTGGAAGAAATAGTGGGGTACATCAGAAGCGATCAAGATCCATTGAGATCCACATAATTAATTGCTCCCAGGGCCATCACTGTACATCGGTTATTGGATTCCTTGAAAACACCTCGAACAATCCACCACCCAGATTTTGCAAAGGGTTACTGCAGTCTCTGTTTCATATATGATAGATACGGACACGTGGGAGGATTTAATTAAGCCAGACTTCAAACTCTGTAGTGGAAGTAACCGACAAAAATGGGAGGAACATAAGCGGGTGGCTTTTATGATAGCTTTTTTGGGCCTCATAGTATTCCGGAGGAAATATGGCAATATTGATTTGAAAGTGGCTGGGGTCGTCAGTACCTTGCAAACCATGAAAAAAGCACTTTGGCACCTATGATTTTGGCTGACATCTTCTGGGCTCTCACATCTTGCAAACCCGGGGCAACTTCTTTTAGGGATGTAACTTGTTGTTGCAAATGTGGATGATCGAATATTTATGCCACCGCTCCCCGCTCTTGAGTTATGGTTCGTCAAAGAAAACTTTTATAGAAGAAGTTTACACAAGAATCAAAGGGGATAATCTAGCTGAAGGAGTCACAACTTGGGCATCATTATTTTGGACCCTCACTGCCAGCCAGATATAGTAGGCGCTCGGATGGTTGCCAGTGGAGGAAGTCATATATATGCCAACAGTCAGGCCTCATTTTCTGTTGATGGGACTCAAGAGCATCCAACCCTACGCGCCGTATTGGGTTCTTAGGCAACTCGATAGGTATCAAGTGGTACCGAGAGATGAAGATCTAAGCACCCAAATGGTCTAATTTGTCCTAACGGTCGGTTCCCCGAAGAAGAAGTTCTCCAGATTTGGAGTGAGTGTCAACATTTGAAGGCCAACACTTGTGTGTCAGATAGGGTTAAAGGGGAGCTTGCCCCTGGGTATCATAATTGGTTCAGGGGTGGTGCAGCGTACGGTAGACCTGCTTAATGTCATCATCTCAAAGATTTTTCCGAGTCGTCCCAAGAGCAGTGGGATTTGTTAGCAAATGAAGAAGGTTACAAGGCTGAGACCGGGAAGCTGAAGCAACAAGTAGAAAGTTTGAAATTCGAAAACAGTGTGCAAGTCGCTATAGATCAAGCTGAAAAGAACAAATTGGCCCAAGAAAATGCAGAGCTTAAGGCCCAAATCCAGCAATTGAGAGCAGCCAATGGTAGACAACCGAGGAGTCAATCAGAAGAACGATAGATAAAAGGGTTAAGAAATGAGGTTAGGGAGTGCCGGGATGAGTTATAAAAATCTGAGAGTGTCATGGCAGGGCTCACAGCACCATGGGCTACAAGAGAAGCGGAGTGTCGCCAATACTTAAATCAACTTAAAAGTGACCACGAGCAAGTTATTGAAAATCTGAAGAGAAAAGTGGCTTCCCTTGAGGGCAAAGCGATCAGGCAGGCCAGGGATTTCGAGATCGAAAGTGGACAGTGTTACAATTTTTTGGCCCAAATGGAGGTAGAGGTGCAACAGTTGCAAAATCAGCACCTACAGAATTCTTGGGAATTAAAGACGTGCACCAACCAGATAGAGCTCTTACTTACAAAAAAGAGGCAAACAAGGGACTTAATTAAAGCTATTTCTTGGGATATATTCAGGAGATGCCGGGTCTATGAGGATATGACCCATACGACTTTCATCCAGACAGTGCAGATCTATGTGAATCGAACAATAAATGATTTAGAGAACCTCGAAAGGGACTTGGGACATAGGCCCGCAGCGAGGCCGAACGATGCCCCGCGGGCACCTAGATTTGAGTCATTAAAGTATGTGTAGGTTGCGTCTGTATCTTTTTTCTATTTTTGAGTCTGTTTGTCCATTGTTTTCAATGTCAAAGTGAGTCTGTAGTTTGAAGTGATTTTAACGAAGTGGTTGTTTAATATGTGTGAGTACATGCAGGTGGTTAGTTGATTGGTAATTCTGGCAACTCACCATTGCAACACCCGGTCGAAGGATAAAGAAATGACTGGACAATATTCGGATACTAGTATTGTGGACCCTACGAAAGAGATTGAGGTGACCGATGTGGGGGCTATGAAAGAAGAGATGAAGAAGTTGAAAGCCAAATGGATGCCATGCACCGGCCTTGGTCTCAGGGGCACCCGGCACCATTATACCCAGCCAACCCCTCTTATATCCCGCACCTAGCGCAGGCTCAGGAGTCTTCCACTCCCGAAACATCTCCACCAATCCAGTATAACACCCAAGGGTATGCCACTACTTCATATGCTCTACCGGCTCCACCACCCAAAAAAAATCCTCTTTCGCCCGTGGCTCCTCCTCCAGCTCCATTAAAAAGGTCCTCTAGTGAACCACTATTCCAAGCCCATGACGCCCAATATTACTTGCCAGAACCCACCTTTAAGGCTCCTGTGCCATACTCATGTACCCCTCACTTTGAGATCCCAGAAGAAGTCCAGAAATCAGTTAAAAATTCAGAGCATGAGGAACTGATCAACAAATTCAAAAGCCTGGAGAAATCCTCCAGGAACGTTCACGGGTTGGGCAACCAAGTCAGTGTTGCATATAAAGATATATGCATGTTTCCCGAATGTCTAGCTGCTCGCAGGGTTCAAGATGCCTAAGTTTGACCTGTACGAGGGACACAGCGACCCGGTGGCCCCCCTCCGAGGATTCTGCAGTAGTATGAGAGGTGCTGAAGGAAAAGATGAATTACTGATAGCCTACTTCGGACAAAGACTGAGCGGGTCTGCATTGGAGTGGTACACCAGACAGGACACTAGCCGATGGTACATATGGGATGATCTGGCCCAGGCGTTCATTGGCCATTTTCAATACAACCCCCTGATCGTCTGTCATTGTTGAAATTTGAGAAGAAGCTGGGAGAAAGCTTTAGAGAATTTGGTTTTCGATAGAGGGAACAAGCAGCCAGAGTGGATCCTCCGATAAGGGAAAATGAGATGGTAGGCTACTTTCTACAAACGTTAGAGCGAACATACTTCGGTCATCTAGTGACGTCTCTGGGTAAATCAATCAATGAAGTAGTGAAGATGGGCGCCATATGAAGAGGGCTTAAAGTCAAATAAAATCTTGAGTTATTAAGTTCTGAAAGCAACCATGCAGGCCATACAAAGCGGTACTGGTTGTTTGTTAGGAAAGAAGAAGAAGAAGGAAGAAGTGGCCACAGCGGAAGCTAGCACCTGGTCCAGGCCCAGCAATCCTCCACCCTACTATAGCCAACCTAGACCCCACCAACCAAATTACCCATATACCCTATATGGCCCACCACAATATTACTACCCACAACAAGAACCACACTTCTCTATCCACCCTGCCCAGACATACACGGAGCCTCCGCCTCACCCGTAATAGCATGCACCGATTCCCCAAAACACGTATACACCTCCACAAAACACCTATCAACACCCTAGGGCTAACAGACCAGGACCTGTCTTTCACCCGAACAAAAATTTTCGAAATGAGAGGGCCCCAAATAGAAGAACTTTTACACCATTGGGAAAATCCTACACCGCTTTATTCCATAGACTGAAGCAGTTGGGAATGTTAACCTCAATCAAGCCCAAAGTACAAAACCCACATCCCAGAAACCTGGACCAGTTCGTTTGCTGTGACTATTGCTCGGGAATGCCGGGGAATGGAACTGAAAAATGTTGGAAGTTGAAGAATGCGGTGCAGGAGATTATTGAAAACTGCCCTATTGAAGTACATGCCCCGGAGGCGCCAAACATCAATCAGAACCCGCTGCCAGCACATCACGAGACTAACATGATTGAGTTGGTACACAAGGATGGAGAGGTGAAGAAACCTACATAAACCGTGATGATGATTCGTGATATGGAAACCAGTTCAAAGGAACAGTCGACTGGGGGATAGGCAGGGGTGAAGTTGAAAGGTAAAAGTGACAAGCCAGTGGTAGTGATAGGGAAAGAATTACATGTCGTTGTGGTACCAGGGGCGTCACCCGCGCCCGTGGTTGTTGTGAATGGTGCTTACATAGATCCAGTGATCGTCAAGCCAGTAGTCTAGTTACCCTTGGTTGATAGCAAAGATGTGCCATGGAAATATAAGAAGGTGATAGTAACATACAAGGGAAAAGAAATTGTGGAAGAGAGTTGTGAGGCGCAAGAGTTGACTCGATCGGGGCGTTGCTTCGCTCCCGAGGAGTTGAGAAAGGCTAGGGCTACTAAAGACAGTCCAGTACCGATCAAGAAAGCTGTTACAGAGGAAGAGGCGGAGGAGTTTCTAAGAAATATGATGGTACATGACTATTCTATTGTCGAGCAGCTGAGAAAAACAGCGGCCCAGATTTTATTGTTGATCCTCTCTGATGAACGTCGCCGAGCTTTGATGAAGATATTAAATGAATCCCATGTGCCTAATAAGATTTCTATGAACCACTTGGAGACAATTTTTAATAAGATCTTTGAGGTAAATAGGATAACGTTTTCGGATGATGAGTTGCCCGTGGAAGGAACAGAGCGTAATAAAGCAAAGATTCAGTTGTGACCATGGCATTGATAGATAATGGATCTAGTGCCAATATTTGCCCGATGTCTACGCTGAACAAGCTAAAGATGGATAATGACAGAATTTGCATGAACAATGTGTGTGCCCGAGGGTTTGACGGGGGCGGAACAGACACGGAGTGGGACATTATCCTTGAGTTGACCATCGGACCAGTTGAGTTTACAATGGAATTCCAGGTGTTGGACATTGCAGTATCATACAATCTGTTGTTAGGACGACCATGGATCCATGCAGCTAAAGCAGTGCCTTCCTCACTGCAAGAAATGGTCAAACCTGAATGGGAAAGTCAAGAGGTGGTGCTACATGGAGAATACCCCACAAGCGCTGCAGAGGGTAAAAGCATTCCACGTCCCCGAGTAGCAGCTGCAACCGTCATGGTGGTTTCAAAAATTATGGGTAATGGGTTTGTCCCGCGAAAAAGGTCTGGGTGCCAAGCTTCAGGGCATTGTTCAACCCTTTTCCTTGCCTAGGAATTTAGATACCTTTGGGCTAGGGTTCAAGCCAACAACAGTAGATATCAGAAGGGCCCGTAAGTTGAAAAAGAAATCTTGGGTTCTCCCCAAACAAATTAATCGTCTGTCCAAGTCCTTCGTCAAGCTGAGGGCCAAAGAGCAGTTTGCAACACAGGATATAGGTTCATTGATTGGAGCAGAGGGGAATTTGGACAAAGTGTTTGAAAAGGCATTTGCCGAAGAAAACATGGTTCAGGACTATGAAGGTTCTTGTAATGCAAAAATACAGTACGTTGGGCCCCATGCTAGGATCAATAATTGGGAAGCCACTCCCCTGCCAGTTTGGAGGGAGTCGCGGTAGTGGAACTCTATTTTTCTGTTTTTATTTTTCACCTAGATTATTCCACGGTTTGTAATTCTTGTGACTATGTTCGGTCCATTTGGATGAGCTACGCCCTGTTATCTTTACATTTTAATGAAATGCAATTTTCTTTCCTTCTTCTTTCCTAATTTTGTTTCCATTTTTCTTTTCTTTTATGTACAGTTCTTTTTTTGCTGATATCAATGACATGACATGTATGAGGACTTCTCGGCCCAGTTTTATAAGCCAACCTAACTCAAAAATAATAATACAAGAAATTAAATGTGATGATGAAGTAATATGATGATGATGAAGCCTATGAGGAAATTAGTAAGGAATTAATACACTTTGAGGAAAAACCCAAACCGAACTTTAATGACTCAGAAGCAGTTAATCTAGGGGACTAAGATAATGTCCGTGAAACTAAGTAAGTGTTCATCTGGAGTCGCAGCTCAAGGAAGAAATAATCGCGGCATTGTTGGAGTATAAAGACGTTTTTGCTTGGTCCTACGATGATATGTCGGGACTGAGTACCGATTTGGTTGCTCACAAATTGCCTATCAATCCATCACTTCCACCTGTTAAGCAGAAACTGAGAAAGTTCAAAATAGGCATAAATGTGAAGATTAAAGAAGAGATTACAAAGCAGTTTGATGCAAAGGTCATTCGGGTTACACGGTATCCCACCTGGTTAGCTGATGTTGTGCATGTACCAAAGAAAGATGGAAAAACTAGGGTGTGCATTGATTATCGAGGTCTCAACAAGGCAAAACCAAAAGACAACTTTCCATTGCCAAACATCCACATATTGCTCGACAATTGTGCCAAACATGAGATTGGTTCTTTTGTTCATTGTTATGTGGGTTGCCATCAGATCTTATTGGACGATGAAGATGCAGAGAAGACTACATGCATCACGCCGTAGGGAACATACCGCTATCGGCTCATGCCATTTGGTTTGAAAAATGCCAGGGTAAATTACATGAGGGCTATGACAATGATCTTCCATGATATGATACATAAAGAGATTGAGGTGTACGTAGATGATGTGATTGTGAAATCAAGGAAGTAGTCTGACCATGTCAGGGATTTTCGGGAATTCTTTCAAAGGCTACGCAGGTATAATCTAAAGCTCAATCCTGCAAAGTGTGCTTTCGGGGTGCCATCTGGAAAGTTGCTAGTGTTTGTAGTCAGTCGCCGAGGTATTGAATTGGATTCATCAAAGATTAAGGCCATTCAAGAATTGCCGCCTCCGAGAAACAAAACGGATGTGATGAGTTTATTGGGAAGATTGAATTACATTAACATGTTTATTGCTCAGCTCACAACTACTTGTGAACCCATTTTCAAACTTCTAAAGAAAGATGTTGTGGTCAAATGGACGGATGAATGTCAGAAAACTTTTATAAGATAGAGAGATATTTGTCGAATCCGCCCGTGTTGGTTCTACCAGAACTAGAGAGGCCTTTGATTCTGTATCTGACAGTCTTGGATAATTTGTTTGGCTGCGTACTGGGGCAGGATGATGTCACATGCAGAAAGGAGCAGACAATCTACTATCTCAACAAGAAGTTTACATCCTACAAGGTTAAGTATACTCATCTTGAGGGGACGTGTTGTGCCCTATCTTGGGTGGCACAGAAGTTGAAACATTATTTGTCGTCCTACACTACTTACCTCATATCTAAGTTAGATCCACTGAAGTATATTTTCCACAAGCCTATGACACGCTAAGGCTTGCAAAGTGGAGGATTTTGCTTACCGAGTTTGATATTATCTTTGTGACCCGGAATGCAATGAAAGCACAGGCCTTAGCTGATCATTTAGCTGAGAATCTAGTTGATGATGATTATGAGCCTTTGAAAGCTTACTTCCCTGATGAATAGGTGATGCATATTGTTGAGTTGTAGCTGGTAGAGAAACCAGGATGGAAATTGTTCTTTGATGGAGCGGAAAATGTGAAAAGGCGTGGGAATAGGAGCCGTACTTATTTCTGAAATAGGTCAGCACTATCCTGTTACGGCTCAGCTTTGTTTCTATTGCACAAACGACATGGTGGAACAAGAAGCATGCATTTTAGGATTGAGATTAGCTGTGGATATGGGTGTCCGGGAAGTCTTGGTCATGGGTGACTCGGTCCTACTGGTACACAAAATTCACGGAGACTGAGAAACACGGGATTTGAAATTGATACCATATGAACAGTGCCTGCATGTGCTTTGTCAATGGTTTCAGTCGATAGAGTTCAGGCATATCCCAAGAATTCATAATGAGGTTGCCGACGCTTTGGCTACTTTTGCGTCGATGTTGCATCATCCAGATAAGGCTTATGTAGATCCATTGCAGATTCAGGTCTATGATCAAAATGCTTATCGTAACATGATAGAAGAAGAACTTGACGGTGAATCGTGGTTTCATGACATCATGGAATATATTAGGAGGGGGGTATATCCGGCAAAGCCACCAGTGATCAGAAAAGGACCATTCGTCGATTGGCAAGCGGATTTTTCCCGAGTGGCAGAGTATTGTACAAAAGAACACCAGATCTCGGAATGTTGAGGTGCATAGATGCGAGGCAAGCCACGACTATCATGACCAAGGTACATTTTGGAGTCTGAGAACCGTATATGAGTGGATATGTTTTGGAAAAAAAGATCTTACAGGCAGGGTATTATTGGCTTACAATGGAGCGGGATTGTATTGTTTTTGTGCGTAAATGCCATCAGTGCCAAGTGCATGGATATTTGATTCATTCTCCACCGTTAGAATTCCATACGATGTCAGCACCATGGACTTTTGTTTCTTGGTGGATGGCGCTATTGGGCCGATTGATCCAGTGGCATCAAATGGGCAAAGGTATACTCTGGGAGCAATAGATTATTTTACCAAGTGGGTGGAAGAGAAGATGTTCAAGTCTGTGACTAAGAAAGCTTTGGTGGATTTTGTGCATGCGAACATTATTTGTCGATTTGGTATACCAAAGGTGATTATCACGGACAATAGGTTTAATCTCAACAGTCATATGATGAAAGGAAACATATGAGCTATTCAAGATTACTCATCGTCATTGTACTCCGTACCGCCCTAAAGAAAATGGAGCGATTGAAGCGGCCAACAAGAACATAAAGAAAATACTGCAAAAAATGGTTGAAGGGTCTAGACAGTGGCATGAGAAGTTGCCTTTTGCATTGTTGGGATATCGCACCACCATTCGTACTTCGGTGGGAGCGACTCCTTATTAATTGGTGTATGGCACCGAGGCAGTAATACCCGCAAAAGTGGAGATTCCGTCACTTTGAATCATTGGAGAGGATGAGATTGACGATGATGATTGGGTAAAGACCTGTCTGGAACAATAAAGTTTGATTGTTGAGAAAAGGTTGCCATCAGTGTGCCATTGTCAGTTATACCAGCGAAGGATGGCAAGAGCATACAATAAGAAAGTACGTCCGAGGAAGTTCGAGGTTGGACAATTGGTCCTGAGGCATATTTTACCCCACTGGGCCGAAGCAAAAGGAAATTTTACCCCGAACTGGCAGGGGCCATTTGTAGTAACCAGAGTGTTGTCTAAGGGTACGTAGGCAGCCTTACTCCGAGGTTCAGCCACACCAAAATAAAAATCTGAAATTTCCCAAGCAAGAAACTGGGGAAGAAGTTGTGATTCCGAAAGTTGTAAGTTTAACCCATTGTAAATTATTTTGAGCCTTTTATACCCTTTCTTTCTAACCCGTCCAAAAGCCTGCATTACGGTCCAAAGAAAGACCTTCTGATCAATTTTTCAGGAATGCCAAGTCAAGCATATAGCGGTAACTAGTGGTAGTGGCAATACCATGGTTCAAACAAGAAAAACAAAAGATAAAAATGAGAGAGTCTTACTGGTGAAAACCCTCATGGGCATCGTAAGGCGACTAGAGCTGAGAGAAAATAAAATGAGAGAGTCTTAGTGGTGAAAACCCTTACAGGCACCTTAAGGCGAAAGTGAGGTGTGAAATGGAAAGCGAAGAAAGTCTGTTAGTGAAAACTATTTCGTGGTATCGTAGGTTAAATGAGGTTAAGGTTTGGGTAAAGTAATCAGATGAAGGAAGTCCTGGGCTGCGAGGTATGGCGACTGAGAGGTTGTTAGTTAGATCGGGTGTGCCGGTTAGTCCGAAATGCATGTCGTGATCACCGGTGCTAGCTGTTACGGTCAGATAAGTTTCTTTTCTTTTCCTTTTCAACAGTCATCTGGTTTTGGATTCTTCTTATCCTTAACTCATATAATTATTGCATTTCATTGTCTTTTGGGGTTTGTTGTCTAAATGTTCCAATATCAGTTTTGTTCAATAAAAGGGGAAAGGAATTCAAAGCCCACTGCCAGCTTCCGAAAATGGGAAAGCGTAATGTGGCCAGAGCAAGTCAGTAACAATGTGATGTAAAATGAAATAGGGGAAGTCGCCGGATTTTTCATCAGCAGAATGTTCAAGAAATGTTGTCGAAAATGTGAAGGTCCAGGCAAAAGAGTTGGAAAGGTGAAACAACAGGGTAAGTACAAAAGCATTCAGGTTATCGGAATTAGGGAATGTGAAAGCTGGTCAGAAAGTCAGGTAGTTCAGAGGAAGTCACGCAGCACAAAGCAAAGCAATGGAATGACGATGCAGCAACAATGCCATCAACTAACCACAATTTTTAACTAAGAAATTTTCGGTGATTGAACCAGGGGCAGAAAAATATATTGACAGGAGGAATTATCCGTGAAAGAAAAGCAGGCAGTAATCAAGTTTAATCGCAAGTGTGGCATGGGTAAAATGCAAGAAAATAAGGAGTGGCATGAAAAGATGTTAAAGTCAAGAGCCCGCCTGAAAAATAGAGGAGTACATTTCAGTATTTAAATGTTAAGCGTTACACTAGTTTTATCGCAATTAAGTTTTAGTCTCAATTTTGTTTTTCAGTATGTGGTAACAAGCCCTAGTTTTCCCAAACAGGGGCAGAAAATTTTCTTTGTCTTGTTCTATTTTTGTGAAATAAGGAGACCGCCAGAGGAATAGAGAAATACATTTCAAGTTTTTGTAATCAGGAGATAACCTGAAGACTAGAGGAATACATTTCAAATATTAGTAATCAGGAGCCCGCCTGAAGAATAGAGAAATACATTACATTCAGCAATCAGGAGCTCTCCTGAAGAATAGAGGTGATACAATTCAAGTTGTTAGTATTAAATCAATTCTTTCGTTTATTTTGGTCGTCAGGTGCCCTCTAGGAGAACAGAGGTCCGAATTTCAAATTTCGGAAGTCAGGAGTCCGCCTAGAGAATAGAGACATGTACTTAAAATTTCGAAGTCAGGAGTCCGCCTGAAGAACAGGGACATGCAGTTTAAATTTTTGAAGTCAGGAGTCCGCCTGGAGAACAGAGACATATATTTCAAGTTTTAGAGACATGAAATTTAAATTTTTGAAGTCAGGAATCCGCCTGAAGAGCTGAGACATGCAGTTTAAATTTTTGAAGTCAGGATTCCGCCTGGAGAATAGAGACGTATATTTAGAGTTTTTGAAGCCAGGAGTCTGCCTGAAGAACAGAGACATACAGTTTAAAATTTTGAAGTTAGGAGTCCGCCTGGAGAAAAGAGACATATATTTCAAGCTTTAGTAATCAGGAGTCCGCCTGAAGAACAGAGACGTATATTTCAATTTCAGTATTCAGGAGCCCTCCGGAGAACAGAGGCATACAGTTTAAATTTCAGCAGTCGGGAGCCCTCCTGAAGAACAGAGGTGACCCTATCCATTTTTTGTTTTCAATCAGCTTCTTTGTCTATTTTGAAGTCAGGAGTCCGCCTGGAAAACAGAGACATGCATCTCAAGTTTCGGTAGTCAGGAGTCCGCCTGAAGAACAGAGACATACAGTTTAAATTTTAGCAGTCAAGCGTCCGCCTGGAGAATAGAGACATATATTTCAATTTCAGTGATCAGGAGCCCCCTGGAAAACAGAGGCATGCAGCCCAAATTTCAGCAATCAGGAGAACGCCTGAAAAACAGAGGTGATACAATTCAATGTGTAGTTTTCAACCAGTTTCTTTATCTAATTTGAAGTCAGGTGTCCCACTGGAGAATAGAGAGATACAATTCAAATTTTAGCTGTCAAGAGCACGCCTAAATAATGGAGGTGTTAAATTTTAACTTGTTGTTGAAGTTAGGAGCCTGCCTGATGAACGGAGGTATACAATTCAAGCTTCGACATCAGGAGCCCGCCTGTATAACAGAGGTATTTTGAGTCAAGTATTAGTCAAAATTCTTATTAATATCCGGCAACGGTGCCCAGTTTCCAAACTGAGGCAGAAAGTTTTCTTTGTTTTGTCTACTTTTATGAAGTCGGGAGTCCGCCTGGCTAACAGAGGAATACAGTCAAGCTCAAGTTCAGCAACCAGGAGCCCGCCTGGAAAACAAAGGAATACATTCATGTTCAAGTTTATTTAAATTCAGCAATTTGGAGGGAAGGTACAACATCTCAGTGCACGATTTGAAGTAACAACAATGAGTCTCACCAAGTAAATGCAATACACCAAGGAAGTACAAGATGCAAGTTTGAAGATTCTAGATTGGATTTTGTAATTCTTAGCTTGTAGTTTAGGTCAGTTTCTTTTATTTTCAACATGGTGTAATAAGAAGGTAAGGAGCAGTAGCAGCAGCAGCAAGCGCAGTGAAATCACAGCTCCTGATAGTCCCAGCTACCAGACACTCCCGAACTACACTGACCTGATTCCTGTTAGCCCAGGATATGTAGGCAACCTCTGAAGCAGGGTGCGGTCAAAACTTTTCAAAATGCTTCACAACAAAATTTTCAAACGGGCAAAAATCGCTCGTATTTTCTCACTTATCTTTGCTCGAAAACATTTCATGGTTCCAAGAAAAGAGGGGTAGCGCTGAGCACGTGATTTTTGCCCTATATATGAATTATTCCCATAAAATTCAAAAAAAATTATTTTTCTTTTTTTTAATTATTTTTTGAATTTTGTTTTAATTGTTGCATTTTATATGTGCATGTTGATTCATAAAAAATACAAAAAAATTATGCATTTACATTTATGATTCTATTTCAAATTTTTGTGTTAATTAGGGGTCAAATTGTGTTAGGACAATGCATGAAAATCACAAAACATAGTTCCCTTTTGCAATTTTATTGTTTTAATTGTGAAATTATTGGCGAATTAGTTTTAATGTAATTTTAGGCCATTAATTATTTTAGATAATTGTTAGTTTAATTTTTTGCACCTTTTTAAAATTAAAAGAAAATAATAAAATAAAAAATAAAGGAGATACAAAAGTAAAAATGAGGAAAAAGAGAGAAAAAGAAAGAAAAAGCTATTTTGAAATTGGGCCGTTCAATTCACAAATATTGGTCCAAATTCATCACCTAGTCCACAGTCCAACTCCATGCCACCCGACCCAATCCATCGTCTATTTAGAACCCCAAACGGCACCGTTTAGTGATCTTCAATCCTGGCCGTCGAGTTTAGCTCATCTAACGGCCAGGAACTAGCCTACTCGGATATAAAGATGTCCAAACAAACCCCCCCCACCCCATCTTGTCATCTCTCCCATACCCCTTTCCTTCAAACCCTAGAGACCGCCGCCCTAAAATCTCTAAGCCGCTGGTGGCAGCGCCGGTCAACAAATCCAACCAAAATAACACCAATTGCTCCATTCACTCTCCTCTTTCCACTCATGCCACCAACTTCCCTCGAATCCAACTGCACCTCCTCGAATATTTGACTGAAGTTCGAGCCCAAAATGGCAATCTGCCCAAATGGTTTCAAATTCGTACCCCACAATCCCCTAGCCTATCTCATGAGGATTTCCATGCCAGAAGTTTTTGAATCTTAGTGGAGCTCGCGTATTTTCGGATTTAGGATTCATGCAGCTTGACCTCTTTTGCGGATTTGGTTCAGGAATGAGTGACTTATATGGTAAGTGTCCCTTAGTTTTATGATTTTTTTCTTCAATAGGATAGTTTAGTTTATCTTTTTCCTTTTCGTTCCATCTGTTTCGATCAGCCAGGTCTTATGATCAATTTTGTCATATTGTGTTTCTCTCGTATTCATGAATGCTCGATTCAACTGTGTTCTTGCTAATATCGTTATAATTTCATTTATTTGTGTTATATGTTTAGTTTAATTGTGATATCATTCTCCTTCACTTCTAGTTTGATAGTGATAATTCAGTTTTAATACGTTGTGATGATAATTGGTCGTTAGTTAATCGGGATTTTTCTTTGTTCTGTTCATGCAAAGGTGGATTTAGACTTGGATTTGGGATGATTTCACTTAATCAGTTTTTAAATTTGTTATTGGATATTAGGGTTAATTAGTGTTTAAGATAAGTTGCAGCTGAAAAAATCTTGTTAATTAACTTTAGTTAGATTTTAGATACGGATGAAGGGGCTGGGTTCAGTTAGTTTTAGTGTAATTTTCAGAATGTTTAAAGGGCATTTTGGGAATGGAAAAGGGTAGTATCTTGAAAAATAGTAATTGCAAGGTAGGGTTAAGGGTAGTATAGTACTTTTGGGGTTAAAAGAGCATCCTAGATGCTTCTAGATTGGGGTGAAACTGTAGCTTTCAGCTTTTTGGTAGTATTTACTTGAGCAACAAGTTAGAAATAAAGGGATTAAAATTAAAATAGAAAAGGACTAAAAAAGAATTGAAAAAATCTGATAAAGTTCCTACTTGTTGTCTATAAAATGGCATCAAATGCCTTGTAAAATGGTCTTCTTTATTTAGCTAAAAAATATCCCTTAGTATACTGTCCAATTTTCCAGATTTTGAAGTTCAATTTCAGTTCAGAAACTTTAGATCTTAGCATTCCTTTGATTCAAAAACCAAAAAAAAATCATAGAAAATTTCAAAAATCCAAAAAAAAAAAAACAAAATAGAAAATGCAGTAACAAAAAAAATATTAAGGAAACAGACTGTTCTATTGAAGTTTTGCAATTCAAATTTGATATTAGCTGCCTGTTTACCATTTTAGTTCATTGAGGAGTAATTGAAGTCCTGAAATCACGTTGAGTTGTTTTTTTTAGAATGAAGCTGGGAGTTATTTGAGTTATTGTGGGTTTGTTGAAGTTGATTTGGGTGTGCTTTTCTCATATTGGTCGATTACAAACAATCCTGGGTTTTTGTCTACATTTCTGGCTCATACACTGTTGTTAGTTGCATTGGCTTTGGTTTAATACTCTCACTTCTGTTGCTGACTCCTATTCTTTTGTTAAAACTCTATTCCCAGGTACAAATCTGAATCTTCATTTATGTAATTTAGATTTGAGGAATATGACGAAATGCCATGAGAATTGCTGTTGGAAGCCAATTTTTAATTTACTTTGTTTTGCCTAGTTTCAATGATAAAATAATCTGCTATTTGAGTGTCTAAATAAATTTGTATAATAGAACTATGCTGGACTGCAGATTACTTGTTGCTGAGTTTGTTATTATGAATTAATTACTCGTTCCTTAGGTCATGGCATCACTTATTTTTTAATTGAGGATCAAACGGGAAGGCAGTGGACTGTCTGTTGAGAAATTCAATAGGTTTGAATCCAAATGAGCTTTAGAGTTAATTGATACCTAGGTTGTTGTTAGCAATTACTAAAATTCAGGATAAAAATAATTTAGTTAGATTACTGGGAAGAATTTCCGTTCAAGTGATTTCATAGTAAGCTTATAGAGATTAATCAATGTTCTGGAAGTTTGTCATTGTTAATGTGAGCCAAATGAATGAGTGTTGCTCTCTTTTAATTATTACTTGTTAATTACATTTGGTTGAACTACTTTGAGCATAGTCATTTGATTTCATTCACGTCTGCGCTTGCTGGAGGTGAAGGTAACGAGCCCAGATTTGCATTTGAATTTAGTCCCCTGGGAATCGATCCCACGACTGAGGGCTTAAGGAGTGTTAGTGGATCTACTCTTGGTTTGGGCCACAAATTGGTCCTATTGTCAACGCCTTTGGTTCGAGTTTAGTCAATAATTGATTAGGAATGTTGTTCTTTTCCTTTTAGAGACTGATCTAGATAGAAAATCCATAGTCACTTTTAAGTTGGCCTTTTAACAAATGTTGAGATGAGCCTCGCCAAACAAAACAAATGCAGGGCCCTAGATAAATAATTGCAATAATTTATTTAGAATATAGGAGGACCATTTTGTGAATTTCACGATTTTCCCCAAAATAATAATACGTTTGAATCTTTAGACGCATTTTAATTAAAGTACCTTCTTAAAATCGGGTGTGCATTGATGCAACCCAAATCCAAATCTCGACGAAGTCGAAATATGTTGATAACCACGGGTGCCTTGATGGCGACGGGGTTAGAAATGCATTTCATGACGTCGTAATTCTTATAACACAAATAATGATCGAAAATTTGTTCAAAAATGGAGATGAGCCTCACCGAACAAAAATAAATGTGGGTCCCCCAATAATTGGTTATTAAAATGATTAGAATTTGGATGGTCCTTTTAGCGAGTTTCAACGGCTTTTCATAAACAATATTACTCTAGAACCTATAAGCGTG
Organism: Nicotiana benthamiana; assembly: GCA_034376525.1. Lineage (NCBI taxonomy): Eukaryota > Viridiplantae > Streptophyta > Magnoliopsida > Solanales > Solanaceae > Nicotiana > Nicotiana benthamiana. The sequence continues at coordinate 338,366 of CM067327.1, read as the reverse complement.
ATTTAATTAAATTAATTTCCTATACTCGGGTGCGCATTAATGCGACCAAAATCTAAATCTCGACGAAGTCGAAATGTGTTGAGGACCACGGGTGCCTTGATGACGACGTGGTCAGAGACGTATTTTCACGACGTTGCAAGTCTTTTTAAATAAATAATGGTAAAAGCGGTATACCAATAAAAGGCACATATGCTAGCATGTACTAAAATCAGATAAAATCAAATATGACAGTTGATCGACCATGCTAGAACCACAGAACCCGGGAATGCCTAATACATTCTCCCGGGTTAACAGAATTCCTTATCCAGATTTCTGGTTCGCGGACTGTTAACAGATTCATAATATTCCTCAGTTTGGGATTCAAATCGATGAATTGGGACACCATAAATCTCCCAAGTGGCTACTCTGAATAATTAACAAGCTAAATCCTATTCAATTGTGCTTTAAGTAGAAAAACTCCTTTACGCACTTTTGCGAGGGTGTATTGCGAAAAAGGAGGTTTGAAAATTATATTCCTCACATACTTATTGTCGTTCTATCTCTTTTTTCGCAGATGTCGAGAACACGTGCTTCCTCTTCTACCGCACAGCAGCCCGAGCCCCCACCAACAGCTCCTATTAGGGGCAAAGGGCGAGGCTGAGGCAGGGGCAGAAATCAACCCCGAGTAGCAGTCCTAGAGGTGGAGCCTCATGTTGACTATGTTGAGGAGGTTCCAACAACAGCAGCTCTAGTGGGCCTAGATCAGGTCTCGAAGGGGTTCCACAGCCACTCCAGTACTCTAGGACGCTTTGGTTCGACTAGTAGGCTTTATGGAGAGCGTGTCTGGAGTGGGTTTGCTTCCCGTAGCACCATCCACATCTCAAGTTGGGGGAGGAGTTCAGACTCCCACTACGCGTACTCCAGAGCAGGTAGCTCTTCAGCCGCAGGTTTCATCAGTTCATCTAGTTGTGCAACCCAGCCGGGTATTCTAGCTCAGACCGGCGATGGTACAGCGATGTCAGTAAATGCTTTGTGGTGGCATGATAGGTTCACCAATCTATTCACCACCACCTTCAGTGGTTCTTCTACAGAGGACCCTCAGGACTTCTTATTCAACTACCATGAGGTTCTCAGGATTATGGTTATTGTGGAGAAAAATGGGATCGACTTCATCACCTTTTGGCTTGTAGTATTCGCCAAGCCTAAGTGGAGGGAATATTGTTTATCCAAGCCAGCAGTGTCACCATTGTTGACATGGGATCAGTTTGGAGAGTTGTACTTGGAAAAGTTTCTCCCAATGACTGAATGAGATGCTTTACGCAGGCCGTTTGAGCGTCTTCATCAGAGTACCATGACAGTCATGTAATATGAGACTCGTTTTATTGATTTGGCACGCCATGCTATTGTTATACTCCCCACTGAAAGAGAGAGGGTGCGTAAATTTATTGATGGGTTTATTGAGCCGATCCAGTTTCAAATGGCTATGGGTGCCAATAGTGATATATCTTTTTAGGAGGCGGCCAATGCGCCCTGCAAGATAAAGATGGAACTTGTGCGAGGAGGTAGTCAGGGGTCAGATAAGAGGCCTCGTCATTCTGGTATGTTAAGTGGTACCTCATCTGGAGGTAGGGATTCATATAGCAGAGGCAATGCTCAGAGGCCCTTTCAGTCAACACTTTAGGTCTCTCATGATACTTCGGGTGGTAGCGGTTCTCAGCCACACTATTATGATCAGCATCCCATCAGTGCACCACCGTTTTAGAGCCTTCGAGGAGGTTATTCAGTACGGCATAGTCAGTCCCAGATTTCTCAGTTTCCACATTAAGGCGGGTGTTATGAGTGTGGAGATATTACTCACATCAGGATATAGTTACCGAGGTTGAGAGGTGCTCGATCGCAGCAGCAAGGTCTCCGTCCCATGATTCAGGCAGTTGATATACAAGCCGCCCAACCAGCTAGAAGCGGGGGTAAGGCAAGGTGGAGGCAGGGAGCATAGAGGTAGAGCTCAGGCCACCAGAGACAGGGGTCACGCCAGTAGCAGATCGTCCAGAGACATAGTTTAGGGAGGTGGGGCCCAGCCCCGATGTTATGCTTTGCTAGCCAGGCCATAGGCCTAGTCTTTTGGTGCTATCATTGCAGGTACTATAGTGGTCGGTGATAGAGGTGCTTCATTGCTATTTGACCCTGGATCTATGTATTCATATGTGTCGTCCTATTTTGCACCCTACTTGGTTATGCCTAGCGATGCCTTGGGTGTTCTTGTTTATGTATCTACACTGGTGGGTGATTCTATTATGGTCGACCGAGTGCATCATTCCTGTCTAGTAGTATTTGAGGGTCTTCATACCCGTGTTGACTTATTGCCCTTAGATATGGTGGAATTCGACGTTATCTTTGGGATGTACTGGTTGTCCCCATATCATGCTATTTTGGATTGTCACGCCAAGACCGTGACCTTGGATTTGCCAAACATGCCCCGACTTAAGTGGAGAGGGCCCCAGGTCATGCCACCCACAGTGTTATTTCATATGTCAAGGCTCGACGCATGGTTGAGAATGGGTGTCTATCATATCAGGTGTATGTTCGTGACGTCAGCGTAGAGGTTTCATCTATTGACTCTGTTCCTATTGTTCGGGAGTTCCCTGAGGTTTCCTTTTAGACCTGCCGGGTATGCCGCCCGACATGAATATTTATTTATGTATTGATCTCGCTCCGTGCAGTCAGCCTATTTCCATTCCACCATATCGCATTGCCCCACCAGAGTTGAAAGAGTTAATGGAACAACTTCAGGATTTGCTTGATATAGGTTTCATTAGACCTAGTGTATCGCCTTGGGTGCGCCAGTGTTATTTGTGAAGAAAAAGGATGGGTCGATGAGGATGTGCATGATTACTGGCAGTTGAACAACGTCACGATATAGAACAAGTATCCACTGCCCAGGATTGATTATTTATTCAATACTCTTCATGGTGTGAGGGTGTTCTCGAAGATAGATTTGAGATCTGGTTATCATCAGCTGAGGATTAGGTCATCTGATGTCCCTAAGACAGTATTTTGCACTTGGTATGGGCATTATGAATTTTTGGTCATGTCATTTGGGTTGACCAATGCCCTGGCGGCATTTATGGAGTTGATGAACCGATTGTTGAGGCCATATTTTTATTTATTTGTGATTGTTTTCATTTAGGACATTCTTATATACTCTCGCAGTCAGGAGGAGCATGTGCAGCACCTCAGAATGGTTCTTAAGACTCTGAAAGATAGTCATTTATACGCCAAGTTCTCGAAGTGCGAGTTTTGGTTGAATTTTTTTGCATTCCTGGTTCACGTTGTTTTAGTAGAGGGTATTCAGGTGGACCCTAAGAAGATTGAGGCAGTCAAGAACTGGCCTTAACCGGCATCAACTACAGAGATCCAGAGTTTCTTTTGGTTAGCAAGTTACTACTGACGGTTCGTGGAGGAGTTTTCATCCATTGCAGCCCCGATGACAAAATTGACCTAGAAGGGTGCCCAGTTCAGGTTGTTAGATGAGTGTAGGCGAGCTTCCAGAAGCTCAAGATAGCTTTGACTATGGCACCGGTATTGGTTTTGCCCACATGATCAGGGCCTTATGCTGTTGATTTTGATGTTTCTCATATTGGGCTGAGTGTAGTATTGATGCAGAATGGAAAAGTCATAGCATATGCTTTGAGGTATTTAAAGATCCACGAGAAGAATTATTCAGTTCATGACCAAGAGTTGGCAGCCATTCTTCATGCTTTGAAATTTGGAGGAATTATCTATATGGTGTGACGTGTGAGGTGTACACGGATCATAAGAGCCTTCAGTACTTGTTCAAACAGAAGATGTTGAATTTGAGGCAGAGCAGGTGGTTGAAGTTGTTGAAAGACTATGATGTTTCTATCTTATACCACCCAGGAAAGGCCAATATGGTGGCCGATGCATTGAGCAGGAAGTCTGCCAGCATGGGTAGTCTCGCTTACATTCCGGTCAGCCAGAGACCGCTTGCTTTGGATGTGTAATCCTTGGCCAATCGATTTGTGAGGTTGGATAATTTTGAGTCGAGCAGAATGTTAGCTTGCACAGTCTCTCAATCATCGTTGTTGGAGCGTATCCTTGAGCGGCAGTTTGATGATCCTCATTTATGTGTCTTGAGAGACACGATGCAGCGTGGAGGTGCCAGGAAAATGACCTTGGCGGATGATGGTGTATTGAGATTGCAGGGGGCGAGTTTTTGTGCCCAATATTTATGGTATTTAAGAGTTGATCTTAGAAGAGGCCCATAGTTCTTGGTATTCCATTCATCTGGGCACCGCGAAGATGTATAAGGATTTGAGGCAACACTATTGGTGGCGCAGAATGAAGAAAGACATTATTGCATATGTGGCTCGTTGTTTGAACTATCAGTAGGTTAAGTACGAGCATTAGAGGCCCAGTGGGTTATTTCATAGGATTGAGCTTCCCGGGTGGAAGTGGGAGAAGATTACAATGGATTTCGTTTCTAGCCTTCTGATGACTCGGAAGAAGTTTGATGCTATATGGGTCATTGTTGATAGGCTGACTAAGTCACCGTATTTTATTTCGGTTGCCACCACCTATTCGTCCAAGAGATTAGCTGAGATTTCTATCAGGGAGATCGTTTGCCTTCATAGGGTTCCTATGTCTATCATTTCGGACCGAGGCCCGCAGTTTACCTCGCATTTCTAGAGAGCGGTACAGCAGGAGTTGGGCACCCAGGTTCAGTTGAGTATAAAATTTCATCCCCAGATGGATAGTCAATATGAGAGGACTATTCAGATTCTTGAGGATATGCTCCGAGCCTGCGTTATTGATTTTTGAGGCTCGCGGGACCAGTTTTTGCCTTTAGCAGAGTTCGCCTACAATAGCATCTACCAGTCCAGCATTCAGATGGCTCCATATGAGGCGTTGTATGGTAGGCGATATTGGTCTTCAGTGGGATGGTTTGAGCCGAGAGAGGCTCGGTTGTTGGGCACAAATCTAGTTCAAGAGGCCTTGGAAAAGGTCAAGTTCATTTAGGATAGACTTGGATAGCTCAGTCTAGGCAGAAGAGTTATGCAGATCGCAAAGTCAGAGATGTTTTCATGGTTGGTGAGTGAGTATTGCTCCGTGTATCGCCTATGAAGGGCATGATGAGATTCGGGAAGAAGGGCAAGCTTAGCCCTAGGTTCATTGGCTCATTTTATATTTTTGATCGTGTGGGAGAGGTCGCTTATAGACTTGCCTTGCCGCCTAGCTTGTCAACCGTGCATCCAGTTTTTCATGTATCCATGCTTCGGAGGTACCACGACAATCCAACCCACGTATTAGATTTCAGCACTGTCTAATTAGACAAGGATCTGTCATATGAGAAGGAGCCGATGGCTATATTAAACCGGCAGGTTCGACAGATGAGATCGAATAATTTTCCTTCACTGCGTGTTCAGTGGAGATGTCAACCTCCTGAGGCATCAACCTAGGAGTACGAGTCTGATATTCGGAGCAATTATCCTCATCTATTCCTCGACTCAAGTACTTCTTTCTTTTTTCCGTTCGAGGACGAACGATTGTTTTATAGGTGGAGGATGTGATGACCCTTTGGGTCATCACCAAAATTTTTCCCTTTTTCGTGCTTTCGAGGCCTTAAAAACCTCACTTTTAGTTGCCTTGATTTGCGTGCATAGTTCAGGCGCTTAGCATGAAAGTTGTTATTTTAAAATATGTGAATTCTGTGAATAATTTGAAGAATTTTGTAATAATATTGATAAAGATGAATTTGGTAAACATTTTGGGTAAACGGATCCGGACCCACGATGTGACGAATCCGGGAGGTCTATAGAAAATTATGGGACTCGGGCGTATTCCCAGAATCAAAATCCGAGGTCCCGAGCCAGAGAATAGAATTTTTCAAAGAAATTGTTTTCTAAAATTTGATATGAAAATTTGAAATAAAAATGAGTTAGAAAATTTAGGTATCGAGCCCATATTTTGGTTCCGTTGCTCGGTAAATGTCTTAAATATGTGTTAAGTTCTATCTGTAAAGTTTGGTTGCAAACAGACCTCATTTGACGGGTTTCGGACTAGAAATGGGAAATTTGATGTTTTTGAGACTTGAAAGAAGAAAAAAGTGTTTTGAGGCTTGATTCATAGATTTTTATGTTATTTTGGCAATTTGATCGCACGAGTAAGCCATAAGATGTGGTTGAGGTTGTGTGCATGTTTGGTTTGGAGCCCGAAGGCTCGAGAGAGTTTTGGATAGGCCAAGAGTCCATTTTTTTAATGTTGGAAAAATTGCTAGCATGCCTGACCTGCAGGCTTCGCAACTGCGAAGCCAGCCTTACAATTGCGACATTCCCCCTGATGCAGCAGACTTCGCAAAAGCGAAGAAAACATCACAAATGTGATGTCTGCATTATAGCCCAGTTTTCGCAAATGCGAAGACAGTCATCACAAATGTGATCCCCGTCCTGAAGCCCAGAGTTCGCAAATGCGAACACCCTCTTCACAATGCGATATCCGCCCTTCCTGCCTTAGTCTGCAAATACGAACAAAATCTCACAAATTCCAAGTCTGATGGGTTCTCATTTGCGAACCCAGTTTCGCAATTCCCACACCTACACCTCCATATTTTATACTTAGATGATTCTTACAGCTTATTTATCAAATTTTCAAAACCCAAACAGCCACGGGCGATTTCTCACGAACTCCCTCTTCTCCAAATCATTTGTAAGTCAATGTTTACTCAACTTCTTCAATCTTCAACATCATTTATCATATTTTCATCATAAAATCAAGTTTTCCGTGGGTGAAAATGGGGATTTTGGGTAGAACTTAGGTTTTCACTAAATTGGGGTTTTGGACCTCAATTTGAGGTCCGATTTCAAAACAAATTATAGGTGTGAACTCGGGGGGAAATGGGTAACTGGATTTTGGTTCGAACCTCGGGTTTTAACCACGTGGGTATGGGGGTGTTTTGGGAATTTTTGAGCAGAACTTTGGGAAATTCATTCTCATGCATTCAAATTGATTTAACTAGAAATTGTTGATACATTTTAGTAATTTGTGACTAGATTCGAGCGGTTTTGTGGCTAATTCGAGGGGTAAAGCTATTCTAGAGGATTGAGTTGAGTTTGGAGCTTTTGTGGTAAGTGTTTGATCTAACTCTAGCTTGAGAGAGTAAGATTAGGATGCTAATTTCTATGTGCTAAATGTGGAGTACGGTGTATAATCATGGTGACAGTTATGTATGCACCAAAGTCTAGCATGATCGTGAGTCGTAATTTCTATTAATTCGAAAGATGTGACACAATTGTCTTGTTTAATTGATAAATTCCATATAAAGTGTTGAGTTAAAAGAGAATGTGTTGAAATGATTCCCTTGCTGGGACGAGTTGACTGTTATTATTGTATTTTCTTTTTTTGTCGGGATATTTGAGTTGTTAGTGATATTTCGTTGTCGGGACTCCTTGTTTTATTGTCACTTCCCTCGCACTTGAGTTTTGATTGTTGTTGAGTGAATTTCTGGTATTAAACGTTGAGAATCGGGTCGCACAGTGCAACAGTGTTCAACATTGAGGATCCGGTTGCACACCACAACGGTGTTAAACATTGAGGATTGGGTTGCACGCCGCAACGGTGTAAGATGATGAGGATCGGGTTGCTCCCTGCAACAGAATGTGGATTAAGCGTATTGTCTCCGTATGTAGAGTATCTTGTGCTATTCCTTATCAGTTGTTGTTGTGCTATTTTACTTCTTATCCGATAACTGTATATTTAACTGTCTCATCCCATAGCATGTTCCCTTCCCTCTTAACTATTAAATAGAGTGTGTTTTCCTATTATTGTATATATATCTGTACACGTTATTTGTGGTAAGTCCTGTCTAGGCTCGTCAATAATTCGCCAAGGTTACGCCAGGCACTTAACAACACATAGTGTTTGTTGTGCTGATGCTACACTCTGTGTTTTTTTGTGCACAGATCAGGACGCAGCTTACGGACCGAAGCAGTAGGACTTCTGGGAGCTATCTTCAGTCCAGAGATTTTCGAGGTAGCCTAGCTGGTGTTCGCAGGCCGAAGTCCCTTCTTTAGTACTGTTTGTTTTCGTTGTATCGAGACAGACACATTATGTATTTATTTTAGACTCTGGTTTTAGTATTTCATAGTAGGCCGTGAGTAGTGACACCGGATACTGGGTAGAAGTAAAATTTGAAACTTTCGCATTTCTGTATTCATTTTTTTTATGTTTTTAGAAGACTCCGGCTTTAATTTAATTTCCTTGTTATTATTAGTGTTAAATGAAAGTGGAGACTGTATTTCAATGTTTGTCTTGTCTAGCTCCGATTATAGGCGCCATCACGACACCTGATGGAGGGAAATTCTAGTCGTGACAGGGTACCATGGCATGGCACCATAATTTACCACCTAATTCTTTTGATTCATTTTCTATGCTTGTAGATTCTTCTTAAAGGCACATGCCTTTTCCATTAAGGTTGCAACTAGAATGTTGGACCTATTCGAGGTATGGAAAAAACATAATGATACGCTCAGGGAATTCGTATGCCGATTATAAAGGGAACTGATGGACCTGCCACCGGTCACCGACGATTGGGCTATTCAAGCATTCACTCAAGGTCTCAACGAATGGAGTTCCATAGCTTCATAGCAGTTGAAACAAAGTTTTATCGAGTATCTAGCTGTCACTTGGGCTGACGTGCATAATCGATATCAGTCGAAGATCAGGGTCGAGGATGATCAACTGGGAACTCCTTCCAATTGTGTTTATCCTAACAGGCCCATGTATAGGATCAAAATTTATATCGACCGAGAGCCAAGGTCGAATATTGATCGATATCAACCGTACAACAGATATCGTAGAAGCAGCGGGTCTGGACATAGCTTCACACGAAATGAGAGGAGAAGTGATTGAGGTAAAAGTTAACGGGGACTTGATACTTTGGGAGATCACGTTAAATATCCAAAATCTAAATGAAGGTACAACCCCATTCCAATTCTTTTTATTTTTTCCAACTAACACTTGCAGGCTATCGACAAGGATAGGCATGAAGCATTGGATCTTAAAGCACGCATTGTACTCTTTTTCTCTTAGACTGATTTTTGTCCCAAATGGATTTTTCCGGCGAGGTTTTTAATGAGGCAACCATTTTTCGTGCTATCTTAGAGCAATTCGACTGTATCCCAGGTTCCCTATAATAAGCCTCGAGTGATGGGGGACATTTCTATCGAATGTCTATTTTGTTGCAAAGAAATTACTTCATGATAGAGGGTTTTCAATAGGAAAATGATGTAAGGGTCAAACAGTCAAACGAACCATGCCCACATAGGATATTCGAGCCCTAACATCAAACATGCATGCATGTATAATCATCTATGAGATAAGTATATTTCCTTTCCAATATCTCGTACCTTTAGAAAATTTTCCTACTTCATACTCTTGATCTATAATGTGAAAAAGTGTAAGGGCCGATCATGATGGAAGTTCGAACAACTAACCCCATGCTCAAGGACTGCCGTAAAAAAAACAAATGAAATCAAACTACTAAAATTTAAAGACCATATGACCTTAAAGGCAACCCTTAATTTTTACAGGCCTTGGCTACCCCACTCAGGAACCAACACTTCGGGCAAGGTGGAAGTTAGATGAATAATAAAGCCAAAGAGCAAGATCCAAACTAAAGAGGCTAAGGACAAAGTAACACAGATCGGAAATGTCCAAAATCCGTAACAAATACAAAGGCCTAAGGGCTACTTCTACTTCAAGTTTGATCAAGTCCTTACTCGATCATAAAAGCCCAAGGGCTATCCTAACCTGAGTTCGAGAAAACTATCACTCGTTGACTATCTGCAAAACCTAAAAGCAAACTTTATTTCGAGTTCGAGCAAATCCTCACTCAACTATTAAGCCTAAGGTCTAACTTCACTTCGAGTTTAATCAAGTCCTTACTCGAAGATAAAAGCCCAAAGGTTATATTAACCTGAGTTCGAAAAAACTCTCACTCGGGGACTATCCATAAAGCCTAAGGGCTAACTTTACTTCTAGTATTAGCGAATACTTAGTAGACTATAAAGCCTAAGGGCTAACTTCACTTTGAGTTTGAGCATGTCCTCACTCCATCATAAAGTCCCAAACTATCTTAACCCGATTTTGAGAAAAATATCACTCGAGGACTATCCATAAAGCCTAATTTTAATATTACTTCGAGTTCGAGCAAATTCTCACTCGATTCTTAAGCTTAAGAGTTACGCAAGATCTAGTTCAAATGGTCATTCGGGGGCCATCAAACACGGTCGAATGATCAATGCTTCAATCATGGGTTTTTTTAAGGGCCTCTCTCCAAGACTAACACTTGGCGCGCTCGGCAACCTCCTTTGACCAAACCTGAGCAGTTTGCTTTTATGGAACAGGTTTAGATGTTTTGGCCATTTTGTTTTTTTGAGCAAGGAAGAATAGAGATTTTAATATTGGGTTGTTTGAGGAAAGCAAGCATAGGAACTCAGACTCAATTTTATAGGCCGTGGGCACCCCCAATCAGGGACCAACAAATTTGGGCAAGGTCGAAGTGAGATGAATAATAAAGCCAAAGGGAAAGATCCGAACTAAAGAGGCTAAGGAAAAATTAATTCAGATCAGAGACATCCAGAATTTGTAACAAATACAAAGGCCTAAGGGCTACTTCTACTTCGAGTTCGAGCAAGTTCTCACTTGATCATGAAAGCCCAAGGGCTATCCTAATCTGAGTTCGAGAAAACTCTCACTCGTGGACTATCTATAAAGCCTAAAGGCTAACTTTACTTTAGTTTGAGCAAATCCTTACTCAACTATTAAGCCTAAGGGCTAACTTCACTTCGAGTTCGAGCAAGTCCTCACTTGAACACAAAAGTCCAAGGATTATCTTAACCCGAGTTCGAACAAACTCTCACTCGGGGAGTATCCATAAAGCCTAAGGGCTAACTTTACTAGAGTTTGAGCAAATCCTTACTCGACTATAAAGCATAAGGGCTAACTTCACTTAGAGTTCGAGCAAGTCCTAACTCGATTATAAAAGCCTAAACTATCTTAACCCGTTTTTTTCGTGAAAAATTTCACTCGGGGGCTATATATAAAGCCTAAGGCTAACTTTACTTCAAGTTCAAGCAAATTCTCACTCGACTCTTAAGCCTAAGAGCTACTCAAACTCTAGTTCAAATGGTCATCCGGGGGCCATCAATCTCGGTCGAAAGATCAATGCTCCGAGCATGGGTTTTTTGAAGGTCCTCCATCCAAGTCTGACACTTGGTGCGCACGACAACCTCCTTGGATCGAATCTGAGCAGTTTGCTTTTACGGGACTGTTTTAGATGTTTTGACCATTTAGTTTTTGTGAGCAAGGAAGAATAAAATGGGAATACTGGGTTGTTTAAGAAAAACAAGCAAAGAAACTCGGACTCAATTTGTTTCTTGTCATTACACTCCGAAAAAACAAGGGGACTATCTGTATTCGGTCAAAATTGGGATGCCCCTTTTTGTTCGACTAACTAGGGCTGGAACGTGGTAGATCAAGTTTGGATCTCAATTTTTATCTATGACGCGGTGTTGAGTTATCGAGACCCTGGATCGATTATTCGAGCTCAACCAAGATTGAGACCAAGTAAGATGGAGATCAAAGCTAAGTCATAACAGAAAATCGAGATATACGGAATCTGCCGAGGTTTTTTCGAGAATCTCGGCAACGAATCAAGTCAAGACCAGTTGTTCAGCCTATCATGACATTTTTTTTTATATTTAAAATTGTACCTTAAGTAGAATTATTCTGCTATATAAAGAGCTCCTAATCATTTATTAGAAATCTTACATTGACGTATATTCAGGTAATATAATATTTCTCTCTTTCTCTGATTTATCAATTCTTTAATTGTTCTTACTTTACTAAGCTCGAGGGTTCACTAGCTCGAGGGCACTGTCCAAGCATTGGTTTGTGTTACATTCTTGTCAATTCCCATAAAATATTTTTATTTTAATCAATTGATATTATGTGAAATCATATATCCTTAAAATCACATTATAAGTTTACTTGTTACCAGGTTTTTAGGGTAAACAAATGCAACTTATTTCTAATAAATCAATGCCAACTCATTAAACGAAAATAAAACTAATTAAAAGCACGAGCAACTTGTTGATCATGTGCTTATGTTAATTGATTGACATTTTCTGATGTGTTGACTACCTACTAAGAGTTATTTACAATAGTTATAAAAAAAAGGTTTCACAATTTTTATTATTATTTTCTTAAGCCACAGAGGAATAATCCAGTCATTAAACCATATTACGCAGAAATCCTTACTTAGATGCCCGAAAAAATATTCTATCGTCTTACACTAAAAAATGTATGTAGTACCGTGAGTTTTCAGTAATACTGCTTTATTCATAGCTTCGAGTAGTTGATATAACAAAAAATCGCAAAGTGCGTTTTAATAAGTGCACTCGACATGATATTTGCTGAATTTGGACATACACAGCCACACTGCTCCCACCATCCGCAGTAAGAATACGGATCAACCAAAACGCTAGTTTTCGAGTTGTTTTATTTTTTATTTTTTATTTTATTTTTTTGTGGTTGGGAAAATGGAATAACTTCAACTAAAAATTTTTGAAGAACGAGACTCGAAACGGTGAATAGTTTCTTGGCATGTGATATGAGTGCTCATATTTGGAGTAAGGTTGTTGAAAGTCGGAGTCATGTGATAAAGGGTATCATAAAGAGTGCCTTTATTTTGAAAATTAGAACTATGTTCAAAGGACTACCTTTATTAAAAAAAATTAAAAATCAGGTCTCACCACATATCTACGTAACTCCTTTGCCTTTGGGACTCTCAATGTTTAGCTTCAAAGTTGAAAAAGAAAACAAAGACGCCCCCCCATCCCACTCAAAAACGCCCATCCCAAGTAGTCTTAATTGCATATACTACTATATCAACCTCACAGCCTTGGATCCTAAAAGAGCATGTGAGTTTTGACAAATCAGAAAATAGAGGTACGGCCATGTCCAGTTGCTGTTAAGTTTTTAGGTTTCTTTTAACAATTAAAAAGAATAAATATACACTATATTAGCAGCTCCAATTACATCAAGATTCTTTTGGAGTACTCATTTTTCATTTTTTTACTTTTTGAAACGTTATCTTTTAAAGTTACCCCTTTTAGCTAAAGATGAAATTAAGTCGTTGAAGTTACGTAATGATCAAAGTTCCCAAGTTTGATTGAAATTTCACCTTAAAAAAAAGGTAGAGGTTAAAAAGTTGTGGCCATAGTTAAAAGGCCTCCAACAACATGGTATAATCTTTTCACTTTCGAAGGGGAAAAATTTCAAGCAACTTACTTTTACCTTTCGAGCTATTTTCTTTTATTCGTTTTTTCCTTTGGGGTCGAGAGACTAGGGTAAATTACTTTACGTCAGGCACTGTTTCATTCGTAATGAATGGAATGGACAGAACTCTTCAATGCCTTCATTTTATGACGATCAACAACACAGTGAGGTAAGCCAGTTTATGTCTGCTATACTTGTTTCGTTAATTGGGACCACAAGCATGTAGATTTGTCTACCCAAACAAGAAATGAAATAGCAAAAGAGGTTTCAATTAATCTCCATTGAATCTACTTCAATTTAGTTGAAAATTAAAGGTGGAAAAAGAAAGTTAAGACTCTGCCAGTACTAATTAATCTTCATATAGAAATTAAAATAAAGAAAAACCCCAAATGACAATTGTAGTAAAGACTCCATACAATATGTTAAGTTATGTGAGCTGTCAATGCAAAAATATTTTTGTACCATTAAGTTAAGTTGACCTCTAACAGTCTGGCTTATTTAGTAAATCGGAAGATAGAATAAGAATTCGTTATATATATATATATATCTTGACAACTGCGCAATTCTTGTAGGATGAGACTCGCTTATCCAATCATCATTATCTAAGTGAAGGCTATGCTTTTTGAAATTGATCCAATAACATCTACGTATGTATGCTCTCTCAAAATATTCTGGCATGAATTCCAGAAAGATACAGTTTGGTAATGAATAAAAGCATAAAAAGCAAGCAAACATTCCGGAAGGAAAGAAAGAACAACAACAACAACCCAGCATAATCATATTTAGTGAGGTCTGGGGTAGAGTATACGCAGACCTTCCCCTTCCCTAGGGTAAACAGACTGTTTTCACCCGGCAAAGGAAACTGTTTCCAAATAGACCCCGGCAAAGGAAAGAAAGAAAAGAACAAGAAAAAGAAAAAGGGAGCTAACACTTATAGATTTGTAATAGTTGAATTCTAGCTCAACTTCAAGTAGGACACATATATATTGAAAATATTAGCGTGCAGTAAAGACGTTTCTTGTCAATTATATCACGCAGAGTTAAACGAAAAAAAAAAACTCATACCAAAAAACGTTTTTATTTTATTTTATTATTTGAACGGATTTGAAGTTAAAAGGGGTATTGTTACTTACTTGTTTCTTGCTGATGCTTTGCATTTGAAAACAATTCTCCCACTTAGGTATGAATGACCCATGAGGAAAAATCTTTCTGGAACAACAACATATATGGGATGTAATGTTAATAGCTCCAAAGGATGAGTCCAAAGGGATAGCATGATCCAAACTCAGTATTTAATTTCTGGAAAGAAATATAGCAACACAAATGAAATGGGATCAATGCGATCCCTTTGGACGCCTCCTTTAGTTGCTGGGAAGACCAGAGAATTTTCTGAGACGAATACTGAAGGTTATGGAAAGGGCACTCTTGAAAAAGATATAAGGGGCTATTGAATGAAAAAAGAAAAACAAAATCTTCAATTTATAAGTTGATTTTGGAAAATATACCCTAATTTTTGGTCATGATCAATTGTTTCTCTTCTTCTTTAAACCCCTTTAATTTTCGATCTTGTTCTCTCTGTGAGTGAAAGGACTACTAAGGAGGGAAGAAGAAGAAGAAGGGGAGACAAAAGAAAGTGGTCTAAGAGTGACTCAATATAAAAGAAACCACAAGTGCTCTAGCAACGACTTAATTTCAGGTTAGAAAAAATCATGTAAAACACTTAATTTTTAGTCTTTGAGATTTTCATGGCAAATCATTAGGAGAATTTTTCCTCCTTCCTCTTCAAAAGATTTTTTTTAATTAGTAGACCCCATCTCTTATTAAGCAGCCACATGGGAGAAAGATTTTACCAGAAGCTAGCCAGCGTCCCTCTTTAGCTAAAAATTCCCAACAACTTGGATGGTAATAAATTAAATCTTAATTAATTATTGCTTTTCTCTGCTCGTAATTAATTATTTTCCTTCTTGTTCTTGTTAAAAATGGTCGCATCCCATCCATCTCCTTCCCATACACCAAACTTTCATAATATGCTTATTTAATAAGTAACATCAATATCCTATCTCTTTATTTATACATACATCTAATTCAAATGATTACAAATTATAAAGAACATGTTTAATTAAGCTAAATATATAGAGATCCCTTTATTATATTATCATATAATTGAACCTAAAATTAATATAGTAATAATCCAGAGAGATCTGAACATTTGGACAAGAGGCTAAGTATTCCAAATTTATGTTGGTCAAAGATTAGATGTTTGTGATTTGGACGGCAAAGACCTGCGGTTCAAGTTACCAATTACAAGTGGTAAGATTTCCACTTCATATTTTTACCTTTTGGTCTCACTATATTTTCGTATGAATAGGAGAGAGTGAAGGAAAAGAGTAACTGTATTAGTTATTTTTTATAAATCATGTCAGAAATATACAATGTGGAGTACAGAAATATCAAGATTTTTTTCTTCAAGAATGTTGCAAATACAACTAGAAGCATATGGTGTAGCGGTGGAGCCATGGCACTCGAGGGGAAGGGGGAGGACTCAAGTGGAAAAATAAATAGAAAAAGCAGGTAAAAGGTATACATTTAAAGGTTTATTCTTCGCCCAATAATTCAAAATGTGGGTGCCTAAAAAATACAAACAAGAATATAGAAAGTTAGTGCGGAGGAATATGTATATGTTTCACAAAATATAATAAAGATTCTTAGCAAAATAACAAAATATAAAATTATTTGGGAACTTTATTTTCTATAATCAATCTAAGAATTTATATATGCTAACAATTAATGTAAAGCCACAAAAGTTGTAATCATTTATTATTGTTAATTAGGATTCTCCTTAAACTTGGTAAATGATAAGTATATTCCCACAGATATACTAACTTCACAAAACATAGTCATGTGAAAGAAATCCAGACAGATTAGCTAGGCGCCTATCCATGTTACAGTTGAAGGGGTGCAATCACCTATTGGATTTTACATGCCCAAATTAAAGATCAACAACCCGTAGCAAGGTTGCAAGAATGCCATTAACATACAGAAGCATCATTTGCTTGATCAAGCCGCTACTACACTTATTTCACATTACACTCAAAGAGAAAGTTCACATGCGACCTTTGTTGGGGTATGTGGATCGATTGGGCGTTGGTAAACATAAATTTGAGAGAGAAAAAAACAACCTTTATTACTCACAAGAATAGATTACACGATTATTTACAAAACTCATAAAAAAACTCTCAAAAAAACTCACAAACGAGGATCACTCTCTAGGATCACTCTTGTACTCACTCTTCTTGGTGATGAACACTCTAATTTTTGTGATGATTTACAATGAAGGCAACCACCTCTATTTATAGCAAAAATGGTGAGGGTTTTTTGTAGAAATTCACGTGTGAATAAGAAAGCTTCCCATGGAGGCTATGGTTGGCTTGTTCAAAGTTTGCTAGTTTAAACATCTAGAAGTACGGTTGGAAGTCATCAATTCTCCCCCTCCAGCGGTAACTGAAATAAACATCCCGGCTATGCCTCTGCATAACTCTAGCTTTTCTCGAGTCACCACCTTTGTTAACATATCAGCTGGATTCTCCTTGGTATGGATCTTCACTAGTCTCAACAGTTGTCGATCCATCACCTCGCGTATCCAATGATAGCGAATATTTCTATGTTTTGTACGGGAATGGTAGATGGAGTTCTTGCTCAAATCCAAAGCATTCTGACTATCACAATGTACCTTGTACTCCTTTTGTTTGATTCCAAAATCTTGGAGATAACGCTTTAGCCACAACATCTCTTTTCCAGCTTCAGCGGCAGCAATGTATTCTGCTTCGGCTGTGGATAAAGCAACACACTTCTATAGCCTAGACTGCCATAAAACAGCTCCCCCTGCAAAAGTGTAAATGAATCCCGAAGTAGATTTTCTACTATCAAGATCTCCAGCCACATCTGCATCTGTATAGCCTTCCAAGATTGGATCAGCTCCCCCGTAACAAAGACATAATTTCATTGTACCCATAAGATACCTAAGAATCCACTTTACTGCCTCCCAATGCTCTTTCCCGGGGTTGGAGAGAAAACGACTCACCGTTCCCACTCCGTGAGCAATATCGGGCCTCGTACACACCATAGCATACATCAAACTTCCAACTGCTGAAGAATATGGTACTGACGACATCTCCCCAATCTCTTCCTTGGATGAGGGACAGGAAATCTTGCTCAGCTTGAAATGGTTGGCTAATGGAATGCTAACTGGTTTGGCATTGTTCATATTGAACCGTGCAAGCACTGGTTCAATATACTTCTCCTGAGATAGCCATAACCTCCGGTTCTTCCTGTCTCGGGTGATCTGCATTCTCAATATTTGTTGAGCTGGTCCTAAGTCTTTCATGTCAAAAGACTTAGAGAGTTCCTTCTTCAGCTGGTTGATCTTAGTTGCGTCTTTCCCCACGATCAGAATATCGTCTACACATAGTAAAAGAGCTACGAAATTCCCGTCTGAAAATTTCTGAATGTAAACACATTCATCTGCGGCAGTTTTCTTGTACCCTTGACTCACCTTGCACGAGTCAAACTTCTTGTACCACTGTCTTGGTGCTTGCTTCAAACCATACAAACTCTTCTTCAGCTTGCACACGAGGTTATCTCCTGAAACCTTAAAACCTTCGGGCTGCTGCATATTGATTTCTTCTTTTAAATCTCCATGAAGAAACACTGTCTTCACATCCATCTGTTCAAGCTCCAAGTTCATACTTGCGACCAATCCAAGTATGGATCTTATTGAAGTCATCTTGACTACGTGTGAAAAAATCTCATCAAAGTCGATTCCCTTCTTCTGCTGGAATCCTTTGACTACCTTACAACCGTGCTTTGTATTTCACCACTTTTCCACTGCCATCTTTCTTCAGCTTGAACACCCATTTATTTTTCAGTGCCTTCTTCCCCTTTGGAAGTTCTTCGATCTGATAAGTCTGATTTTTCTACAGAGATTCCATCTCGTCCTGCATTGTGAGCAACCACTGTTCTTTGTCCTTATAAGATACTGCTTCATGGAAACTCTCTGGTTCTCCATCTTCAGTAAGTAGAAGATATTCGGATTCTGGATATCTTTTCGATGGAATCCAACCTCATTCAGACCTATGAACTTCTGGAATATGAGGAGATCCACCATCATTTGAGTCTTGTGATGGTTTTGGAACATCTGCCAGAGCGGGTTTTGGCTCCCCCGATCAACACCGTCTTCTTCCTCATTATCTTCTACTTGTGGAATATCTTCTGGCGCTGTATCTTCATTTCTCATGAATGATTCTGCTGTTGCCTCTGGCACCTGAGGTGCAACATTTGGCTTCTGAGATATTGTGGGCTTTTCAATATCTTCTATTGTTTGGTTTTCATGGAACACTACATCCCTACTTCTGATCACCTTTTTCTCCTTTGGATCCTATAATCTGTATCCAAATTCTTCATCTCCATAGCCTATGAATATGCATGGAGAGGTCCTTACATCTAGTTTCTGCCTGACCTCCTTGGATACGTGTGCGTATGCCAAACATCCAAATATTCTCAAGTGAGAATATGATGGATCCTTTCCAGACCAAAGTTTCTCCGGAACATCAAAATTCAATGGTACTGATGGAGATCGGTTGATGAAGTAACAGGCGGCTCTGACTGCTTCTCCCCAGAACGGCTTTGGCAGCTTAGCCATACTGAGCATGCTACGAACACGTTCCATGATTGTTTGGTTCATTCTTTCAGCTACACCGTTGTGTTGAGGGGTGCGTAGGACCGTCGTCTCATGTTGAATGCCATATGATCTGCAATAGGCATTGAACTGCCTGGAAGAGTATTCACCTCCATTGTCAGATCGATGACACTTCAACTTCTTTCATGTCTCAAATTCTACCACGACATGGAACTGTTTGAAGTAATCGAATACCTGTTCCTTCGTCCGTAAGAAATACACCCACACCTTTCGAGAAGCATCATCAATGAACGTTAGAAAGTATCGATTGTCGCCGAGTGATTCAACCTCTAAGGGAGCACAAACATCAGAGTGTACCAGACTGAGTAACTCTGATCTTCTCGTTGAAGAGGAATTAAACGAGACTCTGTGCTACTTAGCAAACAGACAATGATTGCAAGGATTTAGTATAACATCATTGTCCACATTGATAAACTTCTTTTTTTTATTAAGGTAGACAACTCTTTCTCACTCATGTGGCCGAGTATATGGCGCCATAAATTTTGAGAAGCTTCCTTTTCTGCAACGTTGAGGCTGTCTGTGCATATCATCACATGAGTCTTGTATAGCGTGCCATAAATATTTCCTCGGGCGACTGTCATAGCGCCTCTTGATAACTTCCATGTGCCTTTTCTGAAGTGACTATCATAGCCCTATTTGTCAAGAGCTATTCCTGACAATATATTTAGCCGAAGATCTGGCACATGGCGGACATCCTTCAAAGTGATTGTGCTTCCGGAACTTGTCTTTATCTTGACATCACCAATTCGGACAATCTCAGCGGAACTGGAGTTTCCCATTTTCACAGCTCCAAAGTCACCGGCTTTGTATGTTGTAATGTATTCCTTGTATTGAGTCACGTGGTAGGATGCTGCAGTATCTACCACTCATTCCGTGTCTTCTCGTGAGACGTGAAGGCATGTCTCATCTTGGGTTGAACAATAAGCTACATCACCAGAAATAGTAACTAACGTTTCTCCACCCTTGTTCTTCGGCGGTGAACTACTCTGGCCTTGCTCCTCTTTCGATTTATAGCACTTCTTCTTCATATGTCCCTCTATTCCACAATGATGTCACTTATAAGTTGGTTTTCTACCATCAGTGGACCTGCCCCTGCTCTTGCTTCTGCCTCTCTATTTGCTTTTGCTACATTTTTGTTGCCACCCCCAGTTCTCTGTGACAAAGGCATGGGTCTGATCTGTGCCCATATCCTTTCTCCTTGCCTCTTCACTGAATAAGGCATCCTTGAACATTGACATGGTAAGTTTTCCATTAGGGGCTGAGTTGCTGAGTGATACGACCAGCGTTTCCGAACTATGGGGAAGGGAACTGAGTAGTAACAACGCCTGAACTTCATCGCTAAGTGGCATCTCTACAAACGACAACTGGTTGACTAGGTTTTGGAACTCACTGGTATGCTCGGCAACTGAAGTTTCATTTTTAGCTTCCTGTTGACTAAGCGCCTCATCAATAGGGCCTTATCCCGAGCGGTCTTGGCCTGGTACATGTCTTCCAACTTCTTCCAGAGGGTATATGCGGCTGTTTCTTGTGCAACATGGTTGAAGACACTATGATCAATCCATTGACTGATTTGACCAATAGTTTTTGGATTTGATTTATTCCACTCTAACTCCTTGGCGGGATAAGTATTTATGCCCATCAATTCTATGAGATCAAAAAAATCTTTACAGCTTAGGAGATCTTCCATCCGAGGTCTCCATAGCGTGTAATTTGTGGTAGTAAGCGTAATTATGGCTCCGAAAGATGATGTTGACTCTTCTGTGGACATTATCATCTTACAAAATAATTTTTCAACACGATCAGGGTTGAATCTTTAAACACGGAGTTCACCGTTGCGTCCGGAATGGTCGAAAATGGTGGAATTGACACTTCGTGGCAGAAATTCGACAATAGGGGCAAAACTGTAATTTTTGAAGGTTGAGGGACCAATCTGCAATATAAGAGAGTTGACTGGTTCGCTACAGTTGACCGGTCGTCTTCTTTGGCGAAATTTCTGGCGACGGTTGTCTTCTCCGGCGAGTTCCTGGCGAACCTCCAGCAAAGTTGACCAAACTTTGACCGTGATTTCTGGGCTCGTTTGAACTTCGATTAGGTCGCTGTTTGGTGCGTTGGACTCCGTTCAACGAGACGAATCCAATGGTGCCGTCGGTATTAGATTTTGAGCAAATCTCCAAAAACCAAAATTTGGCCTGTCACCTAAAAACTCGACCAACGCCTTTAACCTCGCTCTGATACCACTTGTTGGGGTATGTGGATCGATTGGGCGTTGGTAAACACAAATTTGAGAGAAAAAAATAACCTCTATTACTCACAAGAATAGATTACATGAGTATTCACAAAACTCATAAAAAAACTCTCAAAAAAACTCACAAACGAGGATCGCTCTCTAGGATCACTCTTGTTCTCACTCTTCTTGGTGATGAACACTCTAATTTTTGTGATGATTTACAATGAAGGCAACCACCTCTATTTATAGCAAAAATGGTGAGGGTTTTTTGTGGAAATTCCCGTGTGAATAAGGAAGCTTCCCATGGAGGCTATGGTTGGCTTGTTCAATATTTGCTAGTTTGAACATCTACAAGTACGGCAGGAAGTCATCAACCTTCAAATTTAACTTTTACTAAATCCATCTAAATAATTGATAAATATATTACTGTAATAATCTAATCCTTTACTTTGGGTTTTAACGTCCCTTTCTGTTGGTATACTGTTATATGGACTTGTTGGTATGGCTCAGGTTAGGATTCTAGGGACTTGAGGGTGTTTCTATTAGGTATTAGTCATGATTTTATTTTTTTATATTTGGTTTTTCTATCTCTTGACAGAAAAGACTATACATTTACCATAATTAAGTTTTTTCTCTTAGAAGGAAAATATAAATCTTCCACATTTGACTACTTTTTTTTCTCGGAGGATAGGTTTTACTTCTATTAGTTGAGGATTCTTCGTTAATATTTATTAGCTCCCACAATGTAGTCATAAGGGGGTTGAGAGTCATATTTTGGGAGAGATTTTTTGGGACAAGTGTTGTTAGCCTGTCACTTGTGTGTGTCTCTTTGTGAGGTTGTTCTCTCGATATTTTATGTAGTTTCTTTTGTACAGTAGATTGTCATCTCAACCCGTGGATGTAGGTCAACTAACCGAACCACATTAAATATTATGTCTCTTTTAATATATTTCTCTTTTATTATCTGATTTATCGTCGTTCAAGGTCTATTTTACTAGCTTCTGCTTGACACCTTATTTTTAAAATCGGTTCTATCAATTTCAACATATTCTTAACCAAGTTGTAGCCACTAAAATTTTCTTGTGCACCTCTTGTGTGATCACGGCCTTGGTGCGTGAATGCGGTGAATAGTGGCGAAGGTCTTAGAGCTGTAGTGGAAAGGGAGCGCGACAGCAGTGGTTGGTGACTGGTTGACAACTGCTATTGCAGCACCTTGACTGCGATCGCATAAGGGAATGAGGTAAGATGGGGTCATACCTTGTATTGTTATGCTTGTGTGCAACCGCGAAGGTCTTAGGCTTACGGATTTGAGTTCGGATTTTGACAATCAGTTTGAAGTAAGTGATCTAAATAATATTTTGAGATTATATCATGATTAGCTATTTACACCTTATAAACATGGATTTTACTGGTTGGATTTGTGAAATTTAAGTCTAAGACTTAAAATCACTATTTTGTTGATTGAACACCTAAATAAACTCCAGATGAAAATCTAAGCATAAATTTGGACACGTGACATTATGGGTAATTAAGGTTCAACTTTTATCTTAGCTTGACCTATGGGCTCATGGTTGTCCAATGACTTTGTTTGATAAAGTTGAGTATTATTTTGAATAGATCGAAGTATGAGAAAAGACCATTCTTGAAGCTGAGCTTGGACTGACATAATTCAAGACTTTGACTTGATTGAGTAATTTGTTTTCAAATTACACTATTTTACATATATACCGTATATATAAGGTGACAGAGTATATATGTGAATATAGATGGGGTATATTGTTGCATGGGGTATATATATCGTTGCTACTTTGTTGCATAACTTGCTACTTCCCATGACATGACTATTTATACATTCTTCACATGCTAGCATGTATTATAGTCTGTCCCATGTTAGAATAACATTATAGATTACTTGTATGTCGGAGTAAATGGTTTGATTAATGTAGTCATGCATAGTACATATCTATCCTCATCTACGTATGTATATATTTCACATTTAAATGTGATGTTGGCATGTTAGTTATGTGTGAGGATTAATAGTAGACGTAAGGCTACAGATATGACACAGCAAATTTCTATCCACATTCATCATGAGTCACTAGTCTTTTTCCTTCCTTGATGGAGTGTGCACATGAATCATGATTGAGACTTTGAAAATATTTATCTACTGTTAAATTTGAATTTTTATCTTGCATATTCATTCTTGAGACTTCTTGTTGCAATTCATAATAAAAAATGGACTTGTGCATACCTGTTTATGTTATTTTTATCATTTATTACTGTTATTGTTGGATATAATATCCACAACTTTATAAAGTAAGTATTATCGACAAAACTCTAGCCACTGCCTTGTTGGGAATAACCAATGATACATATTAAGTACTCTAGCCACTGCCTTGTTGGGAATAACCAATGATACATATTAAGTACTTTACACTTCTGCATTGTGTAAAGCCCCAAAAAAATTCGCTAAGTACTACGCATTAGTTCAGGCTCAATATTGGATGTAAGGGTGTTCGATGAAAGGTATATGACGTATAGATCTTATATTTAGAAAGTTGTATGGACGTTTATAAACATGGAGAGGTAGTTGGGAACAAAATGTAGATGTTTAAGGGGAGAAAGCAATAATAATTGCAGGACTCGAGTTTCAACTGAGCACAACTCCCAAGATATAAGAATTTATGTGGCGATCACCTATCAAATTAAAAAGTCTTCAAGTCTGATTTTTTATTTCAAAATGATGTTTTAACTTCAGTACCATACAAGAGAGGTGATTTATGTGGTATTTAATTTTCACTAAATTGATTATGAAAGAACTTAGTTCTTCTAAGTGTTCCTTAACCTACTATTGCTGGAATAGGAAATACGGAAAGTAAAGAACACAAGTATTTTTATGTGAAAAATACCTGGCTCAAAAGGTGAAAAAACTATGACCTACTTCTCAATAAGATTTTTTCAAACTATCCACTAATCATTGCGCCTAAAACTGAATACTCTTCCGCGTTGAATACTATAAGTACCCATTATAATTGCCTCTAGATAAAACGAAAAGGTATAATATGAAAATACCTACCACAATGGAACTAGGATAAATAAACAGACATTTGGAACTGGTTCTTCTATCTGGTTCATGTAGCTTCAGGTTTGGACACTTGAATCACACAGGAACTGCTTGCAAAATGCCTTGCTATTTTGCTCCAAATTCACGTTTAACTTCTGCTTTTGTGCATCACCTATAAAGTCACAACACTCTGCGATATATAGTGTTTGTAGAGTAGAAAATAAATAGAGTTCTAATGCTACTCTTCCTTAGTGGATGAGTTCTAGTTAACTTCAACATCTAACTCATTCCCTATCTCTGATAGTATTCTCTTTTAGTAAGGAGCCCTTCTCCTTATCAATTAGGCCACCTTTTCTATCAGGCGATTTCTGTACGCGATGAAATCATATGACTTAATTTCCCGTTGTCGAGATATACCTGAAGCATGCCTCAGGACTACGAGGGCAGGAGGTCGCGACCGCATTCTCCACTTTGGGACTCGTCGAGGCTCGACTAAGATGAAACAAAGAACCAGGTCGGAACAAGAAGAGGAAGCCCTCTAGGCACGCGACTCTATTTGACAGACCGGACCTATCTACATCCTATGTTGTAGCATCATGTCAAGCCATCCCATCAACATACTTTTTACTCTGATCCCCACATACTTGTAGCCGAAACCCCCTTCCTTGCCACGACCACAGCTAACTCTCCGTGAATATGTGATTACGGCACCTAGTCCATACGACTAGGTAAGTCTAACAATGTGAAAACAAATCAAAACTTGCTAAAATATAAATTAAGATCCAAAAATTTAAAACAGAATAAAACGCAATGTCAAATTCTACTCGGCATATACAACATACTATCCAAACTGCTACAAGTCTTTCCCAAAACACGGAAACTCACGGGAACACAAGCTGTCAGAAACGTAGTACACTACTCTAACACCAGAATGTCTATAACAACAACAAGAATGAAAGCTAACTGCTAAAAAGGGTAGAATAAGATAAAGACTCTGTGGATTTGCAGACGCGACAAATGTACCTTGAAGTCCTTGATAGATCTCCCCGCCTCAAGGGTGATATGCTTGTGTGGAGGTACCTGTATATGCATATGAAAAACATGCGCAGAAGGGGCGTGAGTATACCAGAGCGGTACTCAATAAGTTCCAAGCCTAACCTCGGTCGGGTAGTGTCGAGAAATGCCAGGGCCCTTCTGAGGTTAAACATGATAATAAATTTACAACAGTATGAAATAACCATTAATAATGGGTACACCAATAAAATAACACATGTTATACAACGAATAATAAATACACAAGGAAACAGTGTAACACAGAGTAAAACAACTCCATAGTAGTAGCAACAACAAGGATCTCCCAGGATACCGTTATGTAGCCCTTTTCATCAACTGTCCAATGGATTTCACGGGATACCGTCCCGTACTCCATCATATGTATGTACGTCCGAAGGATCTCTCGAGATACCATCCCGTACACCAATTATCAGTGTGCGGGGATCTATCAAAATCCGATCCGTAGTCCCAAAGTAGATGTGTATGGGGATTTACTGGGAAACTAATTTATAGTCCCAAAGTAACAGAAAAACAAGCGGGGGAGCTATCGTAATCCCATATCTGTAGTCCCCATGTAAATACACAGCAACAACACGAAGATATTCAAAAATGGAGTACAAAAGTACAAGGCAACAAGTAGTTCTAGCCTAGCATGCTTCACTTAATACAAACAAAGCAACTTAAGCAAATAGGAAATTTAGGTCAAGTAAGCATGCTTTTCTACACAAACACATTCTATATTTACAAGTAGAATAAAGAAGGTAAGAACGAAACTCAGCCTAGATATTTAAAGTAAAATTGAATTTTCAACAATTAGCTCAAGTACGTGATCGTCACCTCACGTACAAGGCATTGAAGTACTAAATATCATAACCTTAGGAGAAGGTCCCCTACACAAGGTTAGATAAGCCACTTACCACGAACTGACTCCAAAATCAACTTGAAACGATATGTTTGCCACGAGTATCCGACTCAAAAGGGCACAAATCTATTCAATTCAATTACATATCGTAGATAACATCTCAAGTAACTGATTCTACAATTTAATTTCAAAGCTAAGCCGTGAAATTAGCTAAAATGACCAAAAATCCCCTCAGGACAACATCTCGGAATCGGATCAATTAACATTTTCAGAACCCTCGTACTCTCACGAGTCTAACCATATAAAAATCTCTCGAATCTAAGGTCAAGCACCCACTCAAAACCCATCAATTCTGTTTATGAAGTTTTATCAATTTTTCATTCAAAATCTCATATTTAATGAGGAATTCATGCATAGATTAGTGGATTACAAGAAAAAAAGGAGTTTAGAATTGTTACCCTATCGATATCTCTGAAAAACCCTCGAAATATCGCTCAAATCTGATCTCTCAAGCTTGAGTATTGGTAAAAATGGCTAACCCTCGATTTTTAAAAGTGTATAACTGCCCAGATAATTAGTGAATTGTGATCGCGAAGATAGGACCGCGATCGCGAAATGCAAAATAAAGGCTCCAGGTAAAAGGCCTATGTGAACGTGAGAAGAAGCACGCGATCGTAAGAGGAGGAGCTGGTCTTACGGATCGCGTCTAAAGACGCACGAACATGAAGAAGGAATGGGCCACTGAGTCGCGGCTCAGTTTACATTTCGCAAATGCAAAGAAGAAGCTGCGAATGCGAAAGAGAAAAGGGACAGTGCAATGCGATTGCAAACAAATCCCTTTGATCGCGAACCGCTCCCGACGATTGCGATTAACAGTTTAGGCCACTCTCCAAAATTACTCTATGTGAACGTGTGAAGGTGGACGCGATCGCAAAGAAGAAAACGTCTGCAACTGTTGGACTCAAATTCTGCAATTTCAAACAACTCAAAATGTCCTGTTGAGCATCTGAAACACACCCGAAGATCCCGGGATCTCAACCAAACCTACGGGCATATCCCATAACATCATTGAAACTTGTAGCAATACTTAAAACACCTAAAATAACGTTGGAAACTCGAAGTAATCAAGGATTGAAGCCTATGAACTTCGAATTCTCTCAAAATACATTTTTTATTAAAAAAACCTTACCGAAACACGTCCAAATTACCTGAAATTTTGCACACACATCCCAAATGATTGAAGGAACTACTGCAACATCTAGAATTCAATTCGACCATCGAATTAAAATCTCATTATCAGACCGGAAACTTCAAAAATTCAAACTTCGGCATTTCAAGCCTAAATTAGCTACGGACCTCAAAAACACATTCCGAACACACTCCCAACCCCAAAATCACCTAACAGGGCTATGGTAACCATCAGATTTCCATTCCGAGACCGTCTTCACATCGTTCTGACTATGAACAACTTTCTAACACTTAAGTTCTTATTTAGGGAGAAAGTGTCCCAAAACTCTCCAATACTTAAAGTCGAACATCTCGACGAATCAAATTAGCAGAAATAGACTTGGGAAAATCAGTTAATAGGGGATTGGGCCTGAATGAGTTTGTTGAAATTGGCTCAAAACTGAATTCTTGACTTCTTTCTTTCTTTTTCTTTTCAATTCTTATTTTCAAAAAATTCTTTTCTTCTTAAAATGAAAACTCAAATTAATTCCTAATCAAAATTAATCCGACCAACTTAAATTAATTACTCTAAATAATATTAATTATCACTAATTACTTACCAAATTAAGAGAAATCTATGAATTCCGAAGCTAAATGCAAAAATGAATAATTTTTGTGATTTTCTATTTTTGAAACAGAACTAAATTATTAATTAATTTAAAAATGGAAAATTAAATCGTAAATACGAATAAAACATATTTCTTTTATATTTTTTATAATTTAAAAAAATTAACATGCGCAGACAAATGCAAAAAATGCCACAAGAATTCACAAAATTGCAAATATTGGTTAAATTATTTGTTTGAATTTATGGGAGTAATTCATATAGGGAAAAAAATATGTGTTCACAGCTGCCCCTCTTTGCTCGGAAATATGAAGAGATTTTAAAAGTTTGAAAATACCACTGGAAGCATTTTGAAAGATTTGACCGCATACTGTTTTCTAGGATGCCTACATATTCTTGACTATAAAATAATCAGGTGAGTGTTGTTCGGGAAGTTTCTGTAGCTGGGACTACTATGAAGCTGTAATTTCACTGTTTCAGCTGCTGCCGCTACTGTTTTATGAACTCCTTTATACACTGTGAATAAATAAAAGAAGCTAGACTAAACAATGATCTGCGCATTACAAAAAGCCTATCTATATCTTCAAACTTGATCTTGCAGTTCCTGTTGCCCTGTTAACTTGTATTCTACAGGTGAAATGCCTTTGTTGCCGACTTGAATTGTAATCCGAGATGCTTTCCCTTTTTTTCAGACGGGCACCTGATTGCTGAACTTTGACCGTCTTCCTTCGAATATTGTTGTTTTTCTTTCGTTCTTCTGGTGGTCTCCTAATTACCAATCCTTGAATTGCTTTGTTCTCCAGGTTGGCTCCTGATTACCGACGGCTGATTTGTTTTGTTCTCCAGGTGGGATCCTAATTACCGACGCTTGATTTTCTTTGTTCTCTAGGTAGGATCCTGATTACCGAAGCTTGATTTACTTTTTTCTACAGGTGGGCTCCTGATTAGCGACGATTGATTTGCTTTGTTTTCCAGGTGGGTTCCTTATTACCAACACTTAATTTACTTTGTTCTTCAGGTGGGCTGCTAATTAGCAACACTTGATCTGCTTTGTTCTCCAGGTGAGCTCCTGATTACCGATGCTTGATTTGTTTTGTTCTCCAAGTGGGCTCCTGATTACCGATGCTTGATTTGTTTTGTTCTCTAGATGGGCTCCCGATTACCGACGCTTGACTTACTTTATTCTCCAGGTGGGCTCCTGATTAGTGATCACGCATAACTATGCCTTATATACGGATAATGCGTTAGTTGTAAATATAATCTGAATTACAAGTCCGGATTCGAATCTCACAGAGAACTAAGGTTTAGCTACAACTGTTCACTATTACCAAAAAGACAAGCTTGAACAGTTCCAAACTTACAAATAATTAGATTCTTGTGTTTAAGTAATTAACTAACAAAATGAAAATACTCAATTAACAACTAAATATACTAAGGGTTAGAGACAAGATTAGGGATGTCTAGAGTTATGATTTCACCAATCGTCGAAATTCTTCCCGCTAAGTCTTCTTTAATTTATTACCTTAAATCTCTCCCTAGTAATTATGACAATTTACTAGGCACACTCTCCCGAGCTACGCTAGGTGGCTTTTAATACAGCCAACATCAAATCCCACCAAGGCTTCGTTATCCCTAATCTCACCTTTAAACCCTCAAATATAGATCCCTCTTTTACTTTGGGAGTGGTGTTGTTCAACAATTACCTAAATAAGCACTCTCTCCCAAGTTATTCATACTAAATGAGCATATATAATTGAGAGCTCTTCAACCAACAACAATATAAATGTAGTTGAATAAACAAAGAAATACTACGACTCAATTATATAAAAACATAACAAGAATTTATCCTACAAAAGATTCTATCAAAACTCTAGATAACAAATTATATATTCATAATAGTATATAAAACTACAATCGTAAAAGTCATAACCAACAACAAAAAATAGGAAGAGGATGGAAAAACCCATGGAAGAATTCTCCTCCTTGCTCCCAATGAGTTCTTGCCTCCTTAGGTCGAATCTATGTCTCAAAATATGTCCTCTCTCTTTATTGGCCAGCTTCCTTGGTTTAATATAGGGCTTAGGGATTAGAATCCCATGTTTTGCATATAAGTACCTAAAATTTCTACCTCCTGCCGCGGCTATACCGCTGTCGCCGTGGAACCGCGGCCAAACATGCCCTCTAATTCTTCAGTTGTCCGCGACTGCCCTCTTCCGCGGTTATGCCAAATCCTCACTTTTTTCACCCTATTCCTTTTTTAATTTGGAAAACGCAAAAAATAATCAGCTCAAATGGAGTTCATAGAAAAAGGTTATGTCTATTTTACTAGACAGTGCGTAATATGCCTCCTCGAGTCATCGATTTGTTATTTTATCATCCGGTGATCCCTGAATTTGATCCGGGCTTAATTCCCTTTGCTTTTACTCAGACATTAAATCTCCAAGTCACTTGAATACATTCCATAACATCTATATAGCTCGGAATCACTCCTACAAGGCATAAAACACAACGTTTGTGCAAAACACTAGCGATTAAAGCACAAACTCAACTAAAGTGTACTAAATTAGAGTGTAATAATTTAATAAAATACATAATTATAGCCTATCCTCAATTACCAACACTTGATCTGCTTTGTGCTTCATGTGAGCACATGATTACAGACACTTGATCTACTTTTTTCTTCAGGTGGGCTCCTGATGACCAACACTTGATCTGCTTTGTTCTCCAGGTGAGCTCTTGATTACCAACACTTGATCTGCTTTGCTATGCAGGTGGGATCCTAATTACCAAAACTTGATATGCTTTGTTCTCTCGGTGAGATCCAGATTACCATCGATCTGCTTTGTTCCCTAGGTGGGCTCCTGATTACAACAAAATAGACAAAACAAAGAAAATTTTCTGCTCATGTTTGGTAGATGGGCATATCTATGAGTGTTAACTAAATCATGTTACCAAATATTAATAAGAATTTGAATGCTAGATCCCATTATCCATGAGAGTCATGAAAACTCCTAATTAAATGATAGTTTTATATCAAAATTATATAGTTTAAATGTGTTACTTCCACAAAATCTTGTTATCTAAGAGAGTCTTAAAGCTACAGCCCATTATCTAGAAGGAACCTAAAAATCAAAATAAAGACTTATCTTTGGAGTGACAATATTTATGGCTGAATTACGCTTCCATACAGTAGAACTTACGCTAAATTTTGTTGTCTAATGGAAATCTTAAAGCTAGGTCCCATTATTTAGAAGGGTCCTGAAAACTTGTAATTGAATCATATGCGATCTTTGAAACCAACTTATGTTCCTTTGGGGGTACATTTATGCTATAGTTTGATACTCATGATTGTTTTTTCTTTTTCAAACTAGGTCCCATTATCAACGAGGGTCCTGAGAATTTACTATCAAACTTGTCTGGTGCTTGTTTTTCCCCTACGGAGGGTTTCTCTGAAACAAACAAAATTTTCTTCCCCTGTCTCAATCGAAGAAAATCTTGTCAGTTTAAAATGTGGTGGTTAGTTTCTGACATTCTTGCTGACGGTGGCCTCTCCACTGTAGTGCTTAACGTTGACCGGCTTCCCTAGAGCGGCCTGTTGACGCCCCCTTTTCCTAAGGCAAAATCGAGTTTACGATATTTGGGAACACAACTCTATCCCATTTCGATAATTGAGTTTTTGAATTAGAGAGTCGTCACCTAATGATTATAGTGCATTAGGACACTTTAAGAAGGGTTTGAGTTGAAGAAATAAGAGGTTAGGGTAAGGGCTAGAAATTAACCCGAGGGGAAGGTGTTAGGCACCCCGCAGGATCCACAAGTGAGGTACCCCGCCATGTTAAAATTGTGACTTCATAAGTAGACAATCAAGGCTCAAATAAGGATTGAAATTAAATTGAAACTTATGAAAGTAAGTTGAAAGAGAGAAGGAATTTAAAAGGTTTAAACAATTCGACAGATATCAAACAAAGACGGACAAAGGAAAGGGGTCCTAGGTTTATGATTAATAAGGTCACTTCAAAAAAATACCCAGATCAGTCCTCAAAGAGGGGTCACATGTGATATTAGCATATCGGTCATCATCACTATATTCTACCCTTCCCATTCCGTAAAGGTTATTTAAACACGAATGCTTATTCTGTGCTATGCCCATCCCATTTTATAAGACCTACGGGGAATTTAGGACCACTATTCATACAAGGTAAGCGCTAGGCTGAACCCTTAGGTTTAAAGGACAAAATCCTTGGCGCCATACATAGCAAGTACGAATACACATAAAGGGACCATACAAAGGCAAATAAGAGGCTCACAAATCCCTCCGCAAGTAAACATGTAATTAGCACATCTCAAAGACACTTAGTGTCTTAAAAAGATAAGAGTTTAAAAGTAGGAATGTTGGAAAAGACGAGCTTCAACATGAGCAGAAGATATAAAACCGAGTGCCATAAAGAATGTTTGATTTTTCAGAAATATAAATAAAATATGGCAGTAAGTTAAAGCAGTTCAAGAATTTTTAAAAGCATATACAAAATGTTAAAACATACTTTGAAAATATAGTAGTGGTATTCCAGTAGCCTTCCAAGGCGTAAATAGCAAACAACACGATTATTGACAAGAAAACAACCCAGTAGAAAACATGGTAAAAATGAGGTACGATTCGGAGATTATCTCAAAAATGGGACTAGATTTTTAATAGAAATAGATTAAAACCATATAGCGACAAACAAGTAATGGGATTTAGGAATTTAAAAGGGGTTGAGTAGTCTGAAACATGATTAATTCATTGTATTAGGCCTAAAGCGTATCTAGGCATCGTATACATTGCCTAATTACCTTACAGGTGAACATGCATATTAATCCAGTTTTAAAAGAGAATATGCAGTTGTAATTTTATGACAGTTTTTTGTTGATTACTAACTGATTAAAATCCCAAAAAAGATATCTATATGTAAGTTGCATGTCCTTCACATGGTTTCTATTGCACAAATAGGTAAGTAAAGCCCAATAGACATGTTATCTAACCGTTAATTAAACCAAGCATGCATAATCCCACCCCATTTCACTATAGCCTGAATCCGTTGTTTACAAATTATAACAATTTGTGATAGCTGAAATACATAATGAAAAATAAAATAAGAAGTTACTCTCTATGGATCCTTCAACAAGGCCCAAATCATCCAACCTCATTTCTTTCGAGTTTCACAATCTTTGCCATGTTTTGGGTGAAACAATGCTTCCTAAGGGCTTATTGGGTCCTTGGCCAATACCCACACCCAAATACTACCAAAATGTTGAACAAGTGCAGTGTGGATTTACCAGTCTTCTGCACCAAAGCTCAATGGGTACTCAAAGGCACCTAAGGTAATGCGTACACGAAGGGGGTATAACCTAAACTCTAGGAATACTGAGAATGCGTGACATAGAGTTTTTTTGTTTTGTAAAATTGAGCTGAAAAGCAGTTTAAAAGTGATCCATATAGAACCAGTTTTGTAGGAAAATAATGGGACAGCTTTTGACAAACTCAGAACCAGAATACTACATATAGTTCCGACAGTAAGCACAAATAGGGAAAAGGGAAGTGGGGATAAGTAATTCACATGTAAGAACACAAGTTCACATACACAGACACTAAATGAAAGCATTCCAGAACTTAGACAGTCACACTAAGTTTCAACAATAAGGGATCAGAATTACATGCTGATAATGAACTCGGGTTAGGGGTAGGGGAGAACATACAATAAGGAAATAAGTAGGCATGCTGGATTAAGAGAGGGATAAACCAACAGAGGGGCATGTTAGTTGCAATAAGAACAACAAAACCATAAGTAAAAGCATACGAGAAACAAAATAAAGTGCAATATGTATAAAAACATATTGTGTTGGAGCTGTAAACCAAATAGAGGGCATACTAGTCGAGGATGAGATAATAATAGAGCACTAGTGTCCGGGGAAGTAGAGCAATAGTATGCAGACCAAGCAACTAGCAATGCATATAGTAGTAGAATAGTAATACAACCCCAAACATAACTTAGTCTGGGATTTCAGCGGACTGAGTAATCATTAGTCCACAAGGAAAGTGAGAGAGGATGTGTAGAAAAATAAGAGGGAACACTGTGTATGCTTATGTGTGTAAGAGAGTTCAGAATAATGAATTTTGTTTGTGTCCTATGCTAATGAGCGGGTAAGGTATTTACAGTTCTCAAATTAAGTGGAAAATAAGGTAATACACATAGACTGATTGTAATTATATAAAGAATACATATTAGAATCAATTAAGAACTCAGATTCCCTTCAATTAAGGAGTCATACCTCAAACGGTACAAATTGTGTCAAATAAGAAAAAGAATTGTATGCAAGATCGATATTCCGTAATAAAAGTAGAAAAGATATGATGCATGTGATATGGACCAAGTAAAAAAATAAATACAAGTAAGGAAAGTAAAAAATAAAAATATATTGCATATAATTAGACGTATTACAGACCGATTTTGAAAATAACTTGATCAGGGAATTACGTGCAAGATGGAAAATCACAGGGAATAGGCATTAAGTAAGGAAAATATCTTGCAAACAAAAAAGTGATTCAAATTAGTGGAGAACCTCCAAATAAATCAAAAACAAAAAATTAGGTATTCAAAGAGATATACATAATCGGTAGAACATTAGTAAATAGAATATGTAGACCTATTTAATCACAATAGACACAAAACTAACAATCGTACGTAAGAAATAACCGAATCAGTGGTACGTCGAAACAAAATTGGGGAATAACTCAGAAGATCACACAAACAAGCAGAAATACAGATACAAACATATACTACTAGAAAAAAAAACATAAGATATAGTGATTTCGAAAGTGGTTCAGAAACCCTAGTTTTAAAAAGAAGATCAAAATGGTGAAAACGTGAGGAATAGAAGAAATTTAGTAGAGAGTACTGTAAAACACAAAATAATAAGTTAAAATCATTTTTTAAAAGACAGAGATTAATAGGTCTTCGTAAAAATTAAGGTTTCGTAATAAACCAGTGAGAGGTAAGGAACCTGGATGTGAAATTTGTTAATAATGATTTTTGCAGAACCATCGAACCCTAAACCATTGAAAAGGCCGGAGAGAAAATAGGCAGAGCATTCAATGACAATCTTGTATGGTGGAAGCTTCTAGAGTCTCGAAGATGGAGGGAATCAACGAGACCAGGTTTCGCGGTGGCTGGTGGTCAAGAGAAGTGAGGCTGTAGGTGGCAGGTGAGGCAGTGGCTTTATCGGATACGAGAGAGAGAACAAGACAGTTCTAGAGAGAAGGAAGAGCAAACGTTAGCATAAAGATAGAAAGAGCTCGTCTCTGAAGTGAGGGGTTTGGGGGGAGGGTGTTAGGTTTTAATTTAGGATATAAAATCTGAGTCGTTGCTCTTATGTGATGAACGACTCATATCAGATCAGGACTGGACCGGGTAGTCGAATTGGGTATAGGTCGTGTAATTTAGGATATGGGTTGGAGGATTTGGGGTTGAAATTGGGGTTCCATTTGGGCTATAATTGTAATAAAACCTGGATTGCATTTAAATAACTATTTTCCCCTTTTTATTTTACAAAAATAGAGAAAAAAAATTTAGCACAAATTAATAGTGTTGAATCAACTAGTAATACATACTTATTAATTATAAAATAGTGAAACTAATTTACAATTATAAAATACTATTAATTCGAAAGATAGGCTATAATTATAATTTTATCCAATTTAGTTTAAAAATACCAAATAAATCTGTAAAACATTGCAA
Organism: Nicotiana benthamiana; assembly: GCA_034376525.1. Lineage (NCBI taxonomy): Eukaryota > Viridiplantae > Streptophyta > Magnoliopsida > Solanales > Solanaceae > Nicotiana > Nicotiana benthamiana. Next base: position 302,506 of record CM067327.1, on the reverse strand, counting down.
AAATCACCTTATTATATTTTTGTGTATAATATGAGAATTAAATTAGTTATTCAGAGAAATAATATTTTTTGGGGATAATTATTGAATTTTTTAGTATTAAAATAGACAACAAATTTGTTTAAAAATTTCGCAAAAATACCATATCATTTGGTTATGCTCATATACGAATATATATGTTATTTTAAAAGTATTTTGTGTATAAAAATATCTAGAGAAAATTTGAGTTTCAACAACTGTCCCTTTTTACCTGGGAAGGATGAAAGAGTTTTCGGGTAAAGACGTGATGGCCAATTTTGACCGAAAGAGCCGATTTGTAAGGAATTTGACTGAGTTCCAGTTGCTGAGCTGCCTACATATCCCTGGTCATATAGGAATCAAGCCATATGTAGTTCAAGATCCATTCGTGGAACATGCCGAGGAGATTTTGAAAGGAGGACGCGATGTTTATGTTGAGAAAAGGTAGTCAAAATCTGGTCTGCAGGAACCGGAGGCGGATCGCTCCTGCTAAGATGGCCGCTGCTAGCCAGTGTACTTGAAAGTGAGCAATACAAACAAATATTTTGCATAAATTTAAACTTGATGCAAAGTTCCCTTTGGATTGTGAATGTTGTCTTTGGATGGTTAGGATGATGACTTGGGCCATAAAGCGTATGATAAAGGATTCGTAGGCGATGCACTGATGTTCTCGAGCTATGAGGATCATGCCTCCGAACCATGATGCCCTTGAATAATGATATGCAAAAGATAAAACAGGGTCCTCAGGCTATGGCATGGTGTTTCGGGCTATGTGGATGATGCCTCTGAACAATGACACCCTAAGACGATTTGGCGATCTTTCAGCACATGAAGTGTATGAGGTGGCGATCTTTTAGCCAATGGAAGGCATAAAATAAAAGGTGGAGATATTTTAGCTAATGCAAGATTTGAATAAAGGTGGTGATATTTCAGGCAATGCAACATGGAGATAGAGCATAGTCTCGAAAGGCATAAAGGTAGCCTTACACAATGGCGAGATATGGAGACAGAGCTCAGTCTCGAAAGACAGGAAGGTAGTCTTTTCTAAAAAGCAGACAGATGCAGGATGGAGGTAGAGCTTAACCTTGAATGGTAGAAAGATAGCCTTATGCAATGCAAAATGAAGATGGAGACAATGCTTAATATCGGAAGGCAGGAAGGTAGCCTTATGCAATTCAAGGGTCTGCAGATAGAGACAGTGATTAGTATCAGAAGGCAGAAAGGTAGCCTTATGAAGAATGCCGAGAAATGCAGGATGGAGGTGGAGCCTGACCTCGGAAGGAAACATTGTAGCCTTATGCAAAATTTTAAATAGAGGTAGAGCTTATCCTCTGAAGGCAGAAAGGTAGCCTTATGCAGAAATACAGAAATGCAGATTGAAACAGTTCTTAGCCTCAGAAGGCAGAAAGGTAGCCTTATGCAATGCAAGAGAATAAAAGGAGAATGGTAATGAAATGTCTTAACTGGTAGATGATAGTTAGTATTTGATTGCATCATTATGGCTGCTGGTGATGTTGTGTACGGATATCAATTGTGAATAGATGATGATTTTGAAAATTTGAACTCTTTTGAAAGTATGAGTGCATAAATATATCTAATGACATTGGGATTTGAGTGCCTGCATCCAAAGAAAAATTGTGAGTTTTGTAAACAGGGGAAGGTTAGCTCTCTTCCCGTGGCCTTTGATCGTCCTACTTGACGTTGTGTTTTCATTGGGGTAGCACTACTAATAAAAGCAATCTCGATAATAGTCATGCATGATTTAGTAAAGTAATGTAACGTATACACATAATTGAAAATAATAGTTTCCTTTTTAGATGAACCGATGACTGCGACGCGGTTCAAAACATTTCAACCTCTCTTGCTCCGGAATTTTGAGGGTCCTCCTAAAAATTCTGCCCCATTTTACTGGGCTAGGGCTTCCGCCGGCTGCATGCAATGAATGCCTAGCGATCAACTTCGAAATTTGAGAGTCCTCTTAAAAATTCTGCCCCACATCCCAATAGCAGTGGGATGGAAATTATATATAATTGTGACCGAACCCATAGGGCTGCCTACGTATCCCCTCTTAAACGGGAATCAGTTCAGGCGTAGTTCATATTACATCATAAATAAATCATAAAGGATTACACATAATAACACTCGACTGCATCTAAATTAATTGATCTTGGCCAGACTTTTCCGTCCATTTCTGCTAGTATGAGGGCTCATCCAGTAGAACTCGATGAGCCATGTACGGATCTAGCCAGTTGGTTAAAAGCTATGGACATTCTATTCTGATACAATTAACGATGGCAAACTGCATTCATTCTCTTCTCATCTACAAGAGCCAATTGCTCATAGTGACTTATTACCCATTCTGCATTATCTAACTCTGCTTCTAGTATGATTCTCAAATAGGGTATTTCTACCTCGGCGGGAATGACCGCCTCCGTACACTATATAAAAATATATGGAGTTGCCGCGGTCGATGTGTTGACTATGGTTCGATATCCTAATAAGGAAAATAACAACATCTCATGCCACTTCTTGTGCTTTTCAATTATTTTACTCGGTATCTTCTTGATATTCTTATTGGCCGCTTCTATCCATTCATCTAAAGCTTGTAGGCTGTAGAATTCGTACGTTTGATCTTGAACGTTTCACACGTTTCTTTCATCAGATAACTGTTGAGATTGGACCCATTGTCTGTACTGATCGACTCGGGGATGCCGAACCGACAAACAATACGGTTGCGGACAAAATTTCCCGCAGCCTTCTTGGTTACTTCTTTATATGATACTGCTTCGATCCATTTGGTGAAATAATCGATTTCCACTAGAATGAAACTGTGCCCGTTTGATGCGGCAGGCTCGATCGGTCCGATAATGTCCATTCACTAAGCGGTGAATGGCCAAGGCAAGCTTATTGTATCAATCTCATTTGGAGGCACATTTATCATATCTGCATGTATCTGACAGTGGTGTCATTTGCGAACATACTGGACGCAATCCATTTTCACAGTCATCCAAAAATATCCTGCCCATAGTATTTTCTTTGCTAAGACAAAATCATTTATATGTGGACCGTAGGTCCCTGCATGAACCTCTCCTAATAACTTTGATTCTTCCGTTGCTTCGACACACCTTAGTAATCCCAAATAGGGAGTCTTCCTGTATGGGATTCCTCCACTATGATAGAAGTTGTTAGACAACCGCCGAAGGGTGCGATTCTAAGTAACGTTGGCATGTTCTGGGTATTTTTATGTTGTCAAGTATTCATTGATGTCATGGAACCATAGTTTTCCATCTGCTTATTCCTCGACATGAGCACAGTAAGATGGCTGATCATAAATGTTTACAAGTATGGGATCAATGAAATTTGTATCTGGATGTTGGATCATGGATGATATAGTAGCCAATGCATCAGCGAACCCATTTGCACTCTGGGGTGAAATTCTGTCTTTGTGAATCTCTTCCTCAACTTCTGTACGTGATACAGGCGGGAAGTATCTTAGGGTTCTTAGTTTCCCATTCTTCTCGAACTTGAAGTATGAGCATGCCTGAATCCCCAATCACTAGCAATTCCTTAATGTTCATGTCAATGGCAATCTTGAGCCCCAAGATTCAAGCTTCGTATTCGGCCATATTATTTGTGCAAGGGAACTTGTGTTTGGCGGATACAGATTAATGCTGGACTATTTCATATACTAGGACTTCTCCTATACAACCTCATTTAAAATCTGTAGCTTCATCAAAAATCATTCTCCAGCCATCACATGATTCCACAATATCCTCTCCTATGAAAGACACCCTCTCATAAGGAAAATAAGTCTTTGGAGGCTTGTATTCTCTGTCCATTGGATTCTCAGTGAGATGATCCTCCAAGGCTTGTCCTTTGATTGTCTTCTGAGACACGTAAACAATGTCGAATTCACTTAGCAGTATTCGCCAGTTGGCGAGCTTACACACTAGGCATGGGTTTTTGGAAGATATACTTCAGTGGATCTATTCTTGATATGAGATAAGTAGTGTAGGCACACAGATAATGCCTCAATTTCTAAGCTACCCAAGTTAGAGCACAACACGTGCCTTTTAATATAGAATACCGAGCCTCGTATGTGGTGAATTTCTTGCTGAGATAGTAGATGGCTTGTTCTCTTCTCCCTATTTTATCGCGTTGTCCTAGAACAATATCGAATGCTCTATCCAATATTGCAAGATAGAGCAACAGAGGTCTACCCGATTCGGGCGGAACCAAAACTAGTGACATTGCAGGTACTCCATGATTTTATCAAAGGCTTTCTGTCAATAATCCTTTCTAAAAATCATCTGTCCATATAGTAGCAACGTCGTTCTTCAACATTTTAAAGATTGGTTTCACAAATTGTAGTGGATTGAGCTACGAACCGGCTGATATAGTCGAGTCTCCCAGCAAACTCATCAGGTCTTTCTTATTCTTTGGCAGTGGAAGTTGTTGAATTGACTTAACCTTTGGTGGATCTATTTCTAATCCTCTATGACTCACAATGAACCCCAGTAATGTTTCGGCAGGAACCCTGAATGCGCACTAGGTGGGATTCAATTTCAGATTATACCTTCTCAGTCTATTGAAGAATTTCCTCAAATCTTCCATGTGGTCAATGACATTCTTGGATTTGATGATGACATTGTCTGTATACACTCCAATCTTCATATGTATCATGTCATGAAAATAGTAGTCATGGCCCTTATGTTTGTGGCCCCCGCATTCCTTAACCAAAATGTAATCATTTTGTAACAATACATTCCCCATGGTGTGATGAAAGCAGTTTCCTCCGCATCTTCCTCATCTATCCATATGTGATGATACCCAGCAAAATAATCAACAAACGACTAAAGCACATTCTTAGCGCAGTTGTCAATAAGAATGTGTATGTTTGGCAAGGGGAAGTCGTCTTTGGGACTGGCCCGGTTGAGATCCTGGTAGTTAACACAGTACTAACCTTCCCATCATTCTTTGGTACTGGTACAACGTTGACATCCCATGTTAGATGCTCTACCAGTTTGAGAACCTTGTCTTTGACTTTCTTGGTGACTTCTTCCTTTATTATCAAACTCATGTCAGGCTTGAACTTTCTGAGTTTCTGCTTTACCGGCGCACATGTTGCATCTATTGGCAGTTTGTGAGCTACAATGGATGTACTGAGACCACTCATATCTGATGGTGACAGTGAACACTGATGCACATTTCTTTGACATTATCTACATCCCCCAAGTTAAAGATCTCAGTTTTTTCCAACTTATACTTAGGCCCATTATCAAAATCCTCAATTTCTTTAACAACCTCTTCTATTACATCATCCTCTTCTGAATCTATTTCCATTTGATGCGTCGTCTCGTTGCAAGTCACTATCGTCGGTTCATTATCTAGATAAGTAATAGTAATGTTGTGTAAATAAAGTAAATAATAAAAAAACAATAAGAGCGAGAAATATGGAAGAAAATGAAATGTTTCGATTAATTTTCATATCTTTTTGGGAACATCGGAGATTTTTTCGCAATTAAAGAAAATATGGAAAGAAAATTGGCTGATAAAAAAAAGTACAATGTGATGCATGGTGCTTTGTTTAGCCTTGCTAGCCCGAAGCTTTCCACAACCTTTTGGTTCTGATTGACCAATCATTGAGGTGTTCTCCTCAGATCACATCTTGTATGGAAGGGCCTTCCTCCCCTTCCTCCTCTAATATAACACAGCATTCCATATCGTCGTCCTCCAGAAACAGATTCTTTATTACTGCCAATGCTTCATCTTCTTCTGACCCATATATGGTATCTTTCATTCGGAAAGACTGCTCCACAAGGTATAAAATGCTCCAGCGGGTAGTAGGGACCACGCCATTGTGGCGACCGGTGGTTAAAATTCTCCCAAGCGTATTCATACCCCAAACCAAAAGTGGTGCCATATTTTTTTAGCTTGATGGGTTTCGCAATTCCTTGGACGTTTTTGTGAAGTTCCTTTCCGGGCTCAAATCCATACAAATTTAGTATGCTCTCAATCTTGTTGTCCCACAATTTATATTTGTCCACAGTGTTGGCCCGCTACATGTGATGATATGTTTATCGGCCTATTCTCTTTCTTATTCCAATCATCGGGATGGTCTTGCGATTGTACATAGGGTTGCTACAATTAAAATGAATAATCACCTCTTGACGATTCTGTTTGAACTTCACTGGCCTGTGTAGGGTTGATGCTACAGTTCCTACGGTATGAAACCAAGGTCGCCCCAATAGAAAGTTGTAGGATGCTGGGATGTCTATCACTTATAAGTCAACGTTGAACCAAGTTGGTCCCATTTGCAGGCATAAATTGATTTCCATAATAGTGGACCTTTGGGACCCTTCGAAGGCTTTGAAATTGATGGCCCCATCTTTGATCTCATGCAGGCTCTTCCCCAATATTCTAAGAGTTATAGATGTGCATATGTTAGGCTAGAACATCCATCGATCAGGACTCTAGTTATGAAATAATCATTACGTTGCACAGTGATGTGTACTGCCTTGTTGTGGCTCAGCCCTTCCAGTGGTAGATCATCTTCATGGAAGGTGAGTTTATGACTCTCCAATACTTGCCCTACCATGATTGCCATTTCTCCAATAGTTATGTTGTTGGGCACATATGCCTCACTCAGTATCTTTATCAAGGCATTCTTGTGTGCATTAGAGCTTTGCAGAAGAGCTAGGATAGATATATGTGCCGGTGTTGTATTAAGTTGTTCAACAGCTGAGTATTCTTTTACATGTATCTTTCTCCAAAGATCATCGGGCCTAGTTTCAATAGGCCATCCATGGGCCAGACTCAGCTAGGTGTTCTGGAGTGTAGACTCTGCCTGTTCTGGTCATACCATGTGCAACAATTGTTTCTCCTATTTTGGTTTTCCTTTACCTTCTGGCTTCGGCTGTGTAATCCCACGGCATGGCAGTTGAGTGGAACGGTTTGATGTCTGACATTGCTACAGGAATAGGCACCATTTGAGGCAACAAAGTAACGTAAAATGGTGTAGGTGCTTTTGGAACTCCAAACTCGACTCCAATCGATCCGGGCACCTTCGTAGAAAAAAGTGCTTCAAACGCGAGTGGTATAGACATGTTTACTTCATATCCCATTGGATGGATGATCCTGGAAAATTGGGTTGAGTGTGACTATTGGATTCTTTGGCTCATCACCCTCAGCAATTAATCTTATCGACCCATTGGGGTCCCAGTCATCTTCGATCTTGATCATGTGAATGCCTGCACCCTTGTGGTCAGGCAGAGGGTCGTTGCGAACATTAGGAGCAGCCTTTTCTATGATGATCTTGTTGCTGATCAGGGTTTGGATCTTGTCCTTCAGTTAGTGACACTCGTCAATGGTATGCCCCTTCATGCCTAAATAGTACGCATAGATCTTGTTCAGGTTGACCCATTGGGGAGGATTTTCTGGATTTATGGCAGGGATAGAGGTTACATAACCAGCAGCTTTATGTCTTTCATACTGCTGGTCGATTGGTTCGGTATGGTTGTGTATTATCTGGGACGTCTACGGTCAAACATTGGTCTAGGTCTATGGAAATTTTTGTTAGTGGGAGGTGATTGGTAGTGAGAGGGTTGCGCATTATAAGAATCGTAGACAGGTGCAGGTGGTGGATTTTGGTAAGAGTGAGTGGTTGCTTGGTAATTTGGGGTATGCTGACATGTAAGTGGAGGTGATGGGTACGTTTGGTATTTTATTTGGAATTTGGTTCTCTGTGCGACCATCACGACACCAACATCCTTCTTCTTGGACCTGCCACCAGACTGTCGAGCCTTGTTGGTGGCCTCTAACGCTTCCAGGTTAGTAACCATACCACTCTTAATGCCTTTCTCAGTTCTTTCCCCTAGCTTGACGATATCAGATAATTTCTAGCCCCTGGTCCGCATCAACCTCTCATAATATTGTGGATCCTAAGCTCGGACAAAGATTTTTTTTCATATTTTCTTCTTCTAAGGCTGGCCTGAGTTTAGCATTCTCTAATCTCAAAAGAGTAGCATACACGTAGAATGTCTCTGTAGGTTTCTTCTTCAGATTTTGGATGTAGAATATGTCTGGTGCATTCTCTGTATTGAATCTGAACCTGTCCATAAAATCGGATGCCATACCTACCTAACTTTTCATCTTCTTGGGGTCTTGGCTGATGTACCAATACAGAGCATCCCCTTTCAGACTCCTCATAAAGAGCTTTATACGGATCTTCTCATCCTTTCCAACTGCAACAAGTTTGTCACAATATGTCCTCAAATGGACCCTAGGATCTCCCCTGCCATCAAACATTTCGAACTTGGGAGGTTTGTACCCATCAAGAAGTTCTACATCTGGCTGAATGTATATGTCCTCATAATTCATCCCCTCAATACCTTTGTTCCCTTCAACACCCTGGACTCGGCTAGTCAACTTCTTGAGTTCTGGGGCCAGGTTCCTGATAAGAGAGTCTTTGTCATTAGACTCAGGCGTTCTTGAGTTTGGTAAAGTATAGTGTGGTATGGTTTCCACATATGTGGGGGTGTTTTGTACAAGATCATTTGTAGTGTTTAGTGGTTCGGGGATGACCAATGGAGGATTATTAGAGGTGTGGCATATGTTTCAACGTTGAGTATGAGTGGGTTGTTTTTGTTGTTATGGGATATTTTGCGGTGGTACAGGATTTTGTGTAGTGGGAAAGTCTATGTCTGGGGTGGTAAGGGAAAATGGCAACTTGGCCAAGTTCTGAACTTGATCCAGTTCTTCTCTGAACATCAATAACTTTTGCTCAAGTTGGGCAACACATTTATTGGAGATCTGGCTACCCTGAGTAACGTCTGTTTGTTGACACGAGTTCTCCTTTCTGGTGTTGTTCATGTCATCAATTTTAGCCTTGTTCTTGTTTCTGATAGGACTTTAAGAGGAGGAGGTGGAGGGCCCTTGGATCTTGTAGAGAATGATGATTATGACAGTGTGCATGAACTAACCTTTGGGGAGAGGAATAAAAATAAAAGAAAAACAAAAAAGTAATAAGTTAGTTAGGGTTATGAAACGAAAAGTTGCAATATTTAAATACAACAACAACAACGACAACAACAACCGACTATAATCCTACTTAGTGGGGTCTTGGGAGGGTAGTGTGTACGCAGACCTTACCCCTACCCTTGGGTAGAGAGGCTGTTTCCAAATAGACCCCCCTCATCCTTCCCTCCAAGAACTTCCCACCTTGCTCTTGGGGAGACTCGAACTCACAACCTCTCGGTTGGAAGTGGGGGTTGCTTACCATCAGAGCAACCTCTCTTGTCTTAAGAAATATTTAAATACATTGTGGAAAAATATAGATCGTGTCCTAATTTGGGTGCCTCGTTGTGCCCAAGGTAGGCCTAGGGACAGATAGTTTTGATGAATTTATAATGCTAAATGCCTCATTTTATTGATAAAAATAAGACAAATCCCAAAACTACATTAAATAACAGAAAGTAAAATATCACTAATGGCCATAAGCCTTTTTACATTAAAAGCAAAAAGAAATGACTCCTGACTACTTAGTCCTAGAAGGACACCTTCCTCAGGTTGAATGTTCTCGTTGATGCAATCGCCAAACGTTCTCCTTCGCCTTCCTCAGCATTTTGACACTCGGTAACTCTTTTCCTCACTTTTCCTTCCAAATCCAGCAGGCTGTATTCTAGGTATTCCAGCTTTCCTTGGTGACTCTTCCTTTCTACTTGTTGATTTGGTTACTTGACGGGAGGTTCATCCACAAGGTCTTAAAGAGTGAAGGTATGTTTACCATACCGAAGTCGGGAACTTTGTCATTCATTTTTGCAAAACAAAAGGGTTAAGACCTACCCCCCCCCCCCCCCCGGCCTCAACTATTTAATACCAATAATTACCATAAAAAGCATTTAGTGTAGAAAATCACTCTATCTATGATATGTGCGCTTTGGTTGTATTAGCATGATTTTCAGGTATAGGTTTTGATGAATGACAAACAATGAAGTCAAGTGTCAAACAACGATATTATATGACAAACAATCAAGCTTGAACGCCGAGAAGCATATCGATGAACGGATTGCAATGGAAAAGCCAAAGACGAGCTCAAATGTTCAAGACCGAAGACCCAAGGCGTAGGTCGTTAGGTATAACAAATGTAAGAGCAACGCTTAAGTTATCTCGTCCTTTGGCTCAACATCGGTCATCATAAATATGCATAACATCATTTCATTAAATCATATTTATCATATACATATTTTATTAGTCATATTTATCATAAACATATTTTAAATCATATTTATCATAAACATTTTTAAATACTTCAAACAAAATGATGTTAAAGTTTTCATCTTAAGCAAAATGGTTTTTGAAGTAAGTTTTCAATTCTGCCTCAGAATAATCGATTATCAGTATATGCATAATCGATTATGCTGTAGACCGTTGCTGGTGTTTGAACACTGCCATAGAATAATCGATTATGTGCTTTATGTTGGAAACACGTTCTCAATGCAATATACTAAAACGTGTGTTCTTTTGTATAGGTTTTGATGAATGACAAACGAAGCAAAAATTGATATATGACGAAGTTCAAGAAACAAGCGCACAATTGATATACAACGAGATTCAAGCTCAAGACAAAGTTTTATAGTTTAATTGAGTCATTCTTAATTGTGATCTTGATCCTACAACTTGACTCGTAACATGGCTACTCTCGTAAAACTATTTTCCAAAATCATGCATATTTAATTTAATCATGCATATTTACAGTAGTCAAAATAATTTTTAGACATGCCTTAAAAATCTGGACTAAGATAATCGATTATGTACTTATGATAATCGATTGTTTTAAGCCAAGACTGCATGACAATCGATTGTGAACTAATGACAATCGATTGTGAGTAAGACAGTGGGCATCAGGTTTTTCAAACCTGCATGACAATCGATTGTGAACTAATGACAATCGATTGTGACTGAGGCAGTGTCCATCAAAGTTTTTCAAAACTCAGAATAATCGATTATGAACTAATGGTAATCGATTATGTTGAGACCGTGTCTTCCAGTGATTTTCAAATTTATTAAATAATCGATTGTTACATTGGACAATCGATTGTCAAAGAGACAGTGTCTAAAATCTGGGATTGAATTTTGATCTGACTGGCAGACAATCGATTGTTGGGGTTTGACAATCGATTGTCAGTGAGTAAAATCAGCAACTCTTAATTGGCAATTAGGCAACGGTAATGCCAAGTTTTTCAACTATAAATACAGCTTCATTTCAGTGTTTTAAACACAACAACATACTACAACTGATCATTACATTACTATAAGCTTGCATACTTTTGTTTATCATTTTATATTCAATTTCATAAAGCTTTTGAGAGCCATATTCTTGTCCAAAGTTGTTGTGATCTAGAGCTTACTTCTTTTACTCATATCTACTCATTAAGGAGTATTTTGTTTGAGTGTTTTGTGTTTTATACACTTATAAGAGAATTGTAATTCTCTTGTTGTAAGGAACTTGTGTTTCCTTGGTTGAAGTCTTGGAGTGTTGTATCTGCTAGCAAAGGTGTTAAGGCTTGCGTCCTTAAGTTGTAAAGGTTTGTTGAGCACCCGCAAGCTTAACAAGTTAGTGGAAAATCTCGAGAGAGTCTCTCGGGGACTGGACTAGCCACGTGTTGTGGTGAACCAGAATATATCGGTGCGTTCTTTCCTTTTTGTTTATTTAACGCACTTATTTATTTCCTGCAAATTTTAATTTCCGCAAGTTTACGCTAAATTTTATTATAACGCTATTCATCCCCCTCTAGCGTTAAGCGTATTTTCTAACAATTGGTATCAGAGCCATACTCTCTGAAGACTTAACAGTTGAGAGAACTATCCATGGCTTCTACTCGTGACTCTTTTGCAGGAATTGATGAAGGACAGTGCTCCACACGACCACCTGTATTCAACGGTACAAATTACACGTACTGGAAGGAGAGGATGAAGATCTTCGTTCAGTCCAACAGCTTTCACCTTTGGAAGGTGATAATGAAGGGAAACCAAATTCCAACAAATAAGGTGGAAAACGAATGGGTTCCCAAGTCCGAGGATGAGTATGACGCGGATGACATCCGAAAGGTTCAAAATAATGCTAAAGCAATTAATTTATTATATTGTGCTGTTAATGCTGACGATTACAGGAAAATATCGTGTTGCACAACGGCAAAGTAGATGTGGGACAAGCTAGAAGTTACATACGAAGGTATGGACCAGGTAAGGGAAGCAAAAATTGATTTCCTAACCCATTGTTATGAATTATTTCACATGAAGGAAGGTGAAAAGGTGGACGAAATGTTTGAGCGATTTTCAATAATCGTAAATGACCTACATGCTCTCAAGAAAACATTCACGGATAGAGAGCTCGTTCGAAAAATTCTTAGAAGTCTCACACCGGCATGGAGATCAAAGGCCGATGCAATTCAAGAATCCATTGGCGTTTCAAACGTCACCATCGACGCACTAAGAGGTAACCTTAAGACCTATGAATCTACTATTCTTAACCCTTTTGTTGATGATCAAAAGAGGCAAAGAATAGCTCTAAAGGCCAGCACAAGCCAACCGCAAATTGATGAGGAAGAAGACAACGAGTTTGGACTCGTTATCAAAAGATTTCAAAAGTTCATGCGCAAGGAGTATGAACGCAAGGGCAAAAAGCAAGGCGAACAAATCAAGTGCTATGAATGTGGTGAAACCGGGCACATCAAATCAAATTGGCCAAACATCAAAAAGGAGAAGAAACCTTTTAAAAAGCAACGTGCATACATTTCTTGGGGAGGTGACTCCGGAGATGAGTCAAGCGAAGGAGAAGAAGACGAAGCAGCAAATCTTTGCCTTATGGCACAAGAAGACGACAAAGATGAGGTATGTCAAATCTCGTCTAAAAACTTCTTTACTCTTGAAGAAATGCGAACTGCTTTTGATGAATTATATGCTGAGTTTATTAAGGCTTCAAAAACTGTTAAGGGCATAAAAGAAAATGCTTCATTAAAAGAAAAGGATTTTCAAAAACAGCTTTCTTTGAAAGAAAAGGATTTAGAAAAACTGGTTTTAGAAAATGAAAAGCTGAAAGACGAAAACAAGTTTTTTGGAAAAAGAAGCGCTGATAAGCCCGAAAATTCTACTAAAAATTGTTCTTCTTGCTTGCATCTCAAAAATGAGGTAGATAGACTCAAAGGTACCTTAGATAAGTTTAATTCTTCCCACAAGAATTTGAATGAGGTACTTGTAAATTTGAAATCAACCAAGCATGGCATAGGATTTAACAAATGAGGTTAAAGAAAAGGTTGAAGCCAAACCCCAACCACCTAAGGCTCAACCTAGGACTAATAAAACAAATGCTTATCATTGAAATAACAATCCTAGAACCAATATGCATGCTAGACAAAATGTTGAACATTTTAGGAGACCTAGAAATGACTTACCACCTAGAAATAGTTACCCTAGAAATGATGCATATTTTAGGCCAAATGTTGAACCTTTGAGAAGACCTAGAAATGGCCTTCATCCGAGAAACAATCACTCTAAAAATGCTGCCCATCCTAGAGCTCATAGTAGGAGAAATAATTCTCATGAAATGCGAAATAGTCATAGTGTTCAAAATAGAGTAAGAAATTTTCATCCGTCTAGTTACTATGAACCTAGAAGGATGCATAACCCAAATGTGACTTGTCATTATTGTAGACGTATTGGTCATATTGCTCCTGCATGCTTTACACGTCATAGACATATTACTCAATCGCATCATTATAATATGCCTAACCCCCAAGGACCCAAGATGGCATGGGTACCTAAAGAACATCAATTTGTTTTGTAGGTGTGCTTGAAGGGATCAAGTGTACTATGGTACCTTGATAGTGGATGCTCCAAGCATATGACGGGAGATGAATCCAAATTCCTTCAATTAGAGCACCAAGAAGGAGGAAGTGTTATCTTCGGTGATAACAATAAAGGAAAGATCATCGGCATCGGCTCGGTCGGTAAGGATGAAAAATCCTCTATTAAGCATATATTACTTGTTAAAGGATTAAAGCATAATCTCTTGAGCATAAGCCAATTGTGTGACAAGGGAAATCTTGCTTTATTTGATTCAGATGAATGCTTAGTGTTCAGACGTAGTGATTTCAAAATTATCCTCCGTGGTTTTAGAGTGGATAATATTTATATGGTTGATCTTGCTAATTCCTCACCCGATTATGTTGATTTTCTAATGAGTAAAGAGGATGATACTTGGCTATGACATCGTAGAGTAGCACATATCAATATGCATCTTTTGAACAAATTGATTTCTCAAAACTTAGTTGTCGGTCTTCCCAATTTAAAATTTGAAAATGACTCTATTTGTGACTCGTGTCAAAAGTGGAAGCAAACAAAAGCATCTTTCAAATCTAAAAACATTGTTTTAACTTCTAGACCATTGCAATTGCTTCATATGGATTTATTTGGTCCCTCTTGCATTGAAAGTTTAGGAAGAAATAGATATGCTTTTGTGATTGTTGATGATTACTCGAGATTTACTTGGACTTTATTTCTTGCCAATAAATGTGATGATTTTCAAAATTTTAAATATTTTCTTAAACGTGTTCAAAATGAGAAAGAAACAACCGTCACTTCAATTAGAAGTGATCATGGGGGAGAGTTTGATCACAATCTCTTTGCGGTTTTTTGTGACGAACTCGGAATTGAGCATACCTTTTCCGCTCCACGTACACCACAACAAAATGGGGTGGTGGAAAGGAAATATAGGTGTCTCGAAGAGATGGCTAGAACCATGCTCGACGAAGCTAAGATACCCAAACATTTTTGGGCGGACGCCGTGAGTACCGCTTGCTATGTTCTAAATAGAGTGGTAATTCGGCCGATACTCATGAAAACCCCCTATGAACTTTATAAGGGTAGAAAACCAAATATTTCCCATTTTAGAGTTTTTGGTTGCAAATGTTTTGTTCATAACAATGGCAAAGACCAATTGGGTAAATTTGATGCTAAGTCGGATGAAGCTATTTTCATTGGATATTCCTCACGTAGTAAAGCATATAGGGTCTTTAATAAAAGAACCCAAATTGTGGAGGAATCCCCTCATGTTGTATTTTCCGAAAATAATGCGCGCTTGGCGAGAAAGGATTCCGGTTTTGATCTTGCAGGTATCTTAGACAGCTTGAAAGACAAAATACAAGAGGAACCACCCAAGGAAAATAAAGATGAAACTGAGGAACAACCAACGGAAGAAGCGCCACAATTGGAAAAAGAAATGAATATGCCTAACGAGTGGAGGACAATCAAAGATCACCCTCTCGAACAGGTAATTGGCAACATCGGAGGAAAGGTAAGTACCCGAAACTCTCTTAAGAACACTTTAGGACACACTTCTTAAGAGCTCACGTTCTCACTTGGCAACACTAGTTTAAGTTATTACTTCTTTACAAATTACTGACTTGAGCATCGGAGACGTTTAATTCTATTTTGCAAGTATCGCCCTAAAAGATAGGGGGAATTATAAAGTTTTGGCACAGAACAATCGATTGTTCCAAGCAAATAATCGATTATTTTACTGTGCTGAAAATCGATTAGCAGTATCACTAATCGATTGTTTATGGTTTATGTTCATTATGCAGTTTTGTTTAATAATTGATTCCTTAAATTGCATAATCGATTTTAGTCTCAGCCATTCAGCAATGCTTTTCCAAAACAATCGATTCTTCCACATTTGACAATCGATTATTTCATGTCAGAAATTTAAACTCTTGTTACCGTTTGGCTCCTCAATCGATTTGTGTCAGTTCCAAGTCAGGTCATAACTCTTCAACAACCGATTATTGCATCTCAACAATCGATTGTCTAACGGTCAGTGAATTTATTTTACCGTTTCTGACTGATTTGGCTTTAAATTCTCAGCAGATCTCTTCCATAAATGATAAGCCACTCTCCCCTCTATAAATAGGCTTCATATATGTTCATATTCATTCACTCAAGCGTCAATTTTAGTTTTCAAAATATCAAATTCTCTCTAATCCTTTGCAAAATCCAGCAGCTTTCATTAAAAATGTCGGGCCGTCACTCAAAATATTCCCGTTCTGCTAGGCACGGCGCATCCGCCTCTGCTGCCCCTCCTCGTCCGAACTATCCCTATCAAGATGGTTCCGTTCTATATTTTAATTCCGACATCGAGCTTACTTGATTCTTAACCAAATTTGAAAAGCGCGACATTCTTCCACCTCGCTTTTCAACCCACAAGTATCTTGAATCATTTGGGCCTGCTGCAAATATGCTCAAAAATTCTCAACTTCTTGACTTTTTACTCCATACCCATCTTTACATCAATACTACATTGGTTCAAGCATTTTATTCCAACCTCCATAAGGATGATGATGGTGAGCTTGTCACCAACATTAATGGTGTTCAAATTCTTCTTTCTGATGAAAATCTTCATACCATCGCCCGTCTTCCTCAAAATGGTGAAGACATTTTTCGGTACACCGGAGAGGCTGGAGCCCTTTGTGATGAAACAGCCCTCTTACGCCAAATCGGTCTTACTTCTTATGATCCAAATCTTTCTTCCCGTCGTCCTACAATTACGGGAATGGATCCCAATTATCGGTTGATTTTCTATTTCATCACCCGAGTCCTCAAGCCTCGTAAGCATAACCATACCACCATTTCCCAAGAGGACACCAAGCTCATGCATGCCATAATAACCGGAGCTAACATCAATTGGTGTCGGCTTATCAAAATTCACATGCGTGACGCTATCGGAGATGATAGGCCTCTTCCTTATGCTCTCCTCATCATGAACTTTCTTGAAGCCACCGGATTCGTCACTGGAAATGGTCCTCTCAAAAAGAGTACAAAAAAGTGGGAAATTTCGGAATCCTCCTTTCATCATGACGGTGATCATGTAGCGCCTGCTCCTCCTCCAACCCATCGTGCTCCTCCGCCTCAAGAGCCTTCCCTCCAATTCATTTCCGACCAAATTGCTTCATTGACCTCTTCTTTCGGTCAATTAAATCACGAGATCCATGGATATTTTGACCACGTTCATTATCCATATGCGGGTCTTGTTCCATATGAACCAGCGCCGGATGATGAGGCGGAAGATGATGAATGAATAATTGTAGTTTTAAGTTTGTTTTTATATGTTGTATTGTCTTCCCTGTTGCTGCAATTCTTTCCAATAAATAAACAAGTTTTATTTACATCTTTGGCTTCTTCTTCTTTTATTTTTGCTAATGGCAAAAGGGGGAAGATAACGGGTATGATGCACTCTCAAATTATAAGCTTAAATTGAGGGGGAATTCTCAAATTGAGGGGGAACAAATTGCATACTTGTTGCATGTATATACTTGTCTTGAATCGTCAATATAAATTGCTTGTCTTGCATATCCCGCTTAATGTTTGCCATTATCAAAAAGGGGGAAATTGTTGGAAACACGTTCTAAATGCAATATACTAAAACGTGTGTTCTTTTGTATAGGTTTTGATGAATGACAAACGAAGTGAAAATTGATATATGACGAAGTTCAAGAAACAAGCGCACAATTGATATACAACGAGATTCAAGCTCAAGACAAAGTTTTATAGTTTAATTAAGTCATTCTTAATTGTGATCTTGATCCTACAACTTGACTCGTAACATGGCTTCTCTCATAAAACTATTTTCCAAAATCATGCATATTTAATTTAATCATGCATATTTAAAGTAGTCAAAATAATTTTTAGACATGCCTTAAAAATCTGGACTAAGATAATCGATTATGTACTTATGATAATCGATTGTTTTAAGCCAAGACTACATGACAATCGATTGTGAACTAATGACAATCGATTGTGAGTAAGACAGTGAGCATCAGGTTTTTCAAACCTGCATGGCAATCGATTGTGAACTAATGACAATCGATTGTGACTGAGGCAGTGTCCATCAAAGTTTTTCAAAACTCAGAATAATCGATTATGAACTAATGGTAATCGATAATGTTGAGACAGTGTCTTCCAATGATTTTCAAATTTATTAAATAATCAATTCTTACATTGGACAATCGATTGTCAAAGAGACAGTGTCTAAAATGTTTTTTCAAAAACTGATAAGTAATCGATTTTTGACTTTGTGCAATCGATTGTGAAGCTGACCTTTGTCGTAATGCTTTCAAATACCGTCAGGTAATCGATTATTGATTCTGTATAATCGATTGTTTTGATTAAAATCCGGAAAAGATTTTTTGAACGTTATTGGGTAATCGATTATTGATTTGGTATAATCAATTGATTTGATTAAAATTCGGAAAATATTTTTTGAACGTTGCTGAGTAATCGATTGTTGATTCAGGACAATCGATTGTTTGTGGTAAAATCTGGAAAGGATTTTTTGAACGTTGCCAGTAATCGATTATGGATTGTAAGTAATCGATTATCAAGCGTAAAATCTGGGATTGAATTTTGATCTGACTGGCAGACAATCGATTGTTGGGGTTTGACAATCGATTGTCAGTGAGTAAAATCAGCAACTCTTAATTGGCAATTAGGCAACGGTAATGCCAAGTTTTTCAACTATAAATACAGCTTCATTTCAGTTTTTTAAACACAACAACATACTACAACTGATCATTACATTGCTATAAGCTTGCATACTTTTGTTTATCATTTTATATTCAATTTCATAAAGCTTTTGAGAGCCATATTCTTGTCCAAAGTTGTTATGATCTAGAGCTTACTTCTTTTACTCATATCTACTCATTAAGGAGTATTTTGTTTGAGTGTTTAGTGTTTTATACACTTGTAAGAGAATTGTAATTCTCTTGTTGTAAGGAACTTGTGTTTCCTTGGTTGAAGTGTTGGAGTGTTGTATCTCCGAGCAAAGGTGTTAAGGCTTGCGTCCTTAAGTTGTAAAGGTTTGTTGAGCACCCGTAAGCTTAACAAGTTAGTGGAAAATCTCGAGAGAGTCTCTCGGGGACTAGACTAGCCACGTGTTGTGGTGAACCAGAATATATCGGTGCGTTCTTTCCTTTTTGTTTATTTAACGCACTTATTTATTTCCTGCAAATTATAATTTCCCCAAGTTTACGCTAAATTTTATAATAACGATATTCACCCCCCTCTAGCGTTAAGCGTATTTTCTAACACTTTAGACTAATCGATTATGTTGAGACAGCGAGCATCAGATTTTACAAAGTAGCAAAATAATCGATTATGGCTTTTCTGGTAATCGATTATATTAAAGACCGTTGCCAAAGTATTTTCAAACACTGAAGGATAATCGATTATGTTAAGCATAAAATCGGAGATTGATTTTGAACGTTGTCAGGTAATCGATTATACGATTTGGATAATCGATTATTCTGCTTATAATCTGGGAATGATTTTTAAACGATTGGCAGATAATCGATTATGCAGAATCAGATAATCGATTATCCTAGCACAAAATCAGCATAATAATTGTCAGTTAAGCAACGGACATAACCTCTTTAACCCCTATAAAAAGAGGTCTTTTGAGCTGATTTTAAGACACAACACCTCCCAATATTGATATACCTATTGACATTATTTGAGCATCATTTTAGAGCTTTTGTTGAGCCATTTGAGAGACAACTTTGTGTTGTTCATAGAGCTTATTTTGTATCTCTTTATCCACTCTTTTGAGAGAGTTCTTATTGTAAAAAGAGAAAGGTGTTTGAGAAGAACATATCTTCTCATTGATTGTCGGGTTTGCTAAGTACCCTAAGTCTTAGTGCGTGAAGTCTTGTGGTGCGGTATCCACGAGCAAGGTTGAAGTCTTGTGGTGCGGTATCCACGAGCAAGGTTGAAGTCTTGAGGTGCGGTATCCTCGAGCAAGTTGAAGTCTTGTAGAGTGCACATCTACGAGCAAGTGTAACGGTTTGTTAGGCACCCGTAAGCTTAACGGAGTTAGTCTAAATCTCGAGAGAGTCTCTCGGGGACTGGACTAGCCACAAGTTGTGGTGAACCACGATAAACTCGGTGTGTTCCTTCCATTGTTATTTTAATTACCGAATTTATTTTATTCCTGCAATTTTAATTCCGCAATATATATCAATATTCTTGTGTCGCACTATTCACCCCCCCTCTAGTGACGGGCATAAATCCTAACAATTGGTATCAGAGCCTAACTCTCTGAAAACCTTAACCGGTTGAGAGCGATATATATTTTTTTGTTGAGAATATTGAACGCAGGAATAATGAGCGAAGGACACTCCATCGAGAGGCCTCAATTTTTTGATGGAAGAAATTATACATACTGGAAAGAGCGGATGAGAATATTCATCCAATCACACAACTTTCGATTATGGCAAATCATCAAGAAAGGTGAACAAATGCCAACAAAGAAAGTTGGGGAAATCATGGTTCCAAAGGAGGATAATGAATATGATGCCGAGGACATCAAGAAAATTGAGAGAAACGCAACGGCCGTCAACTTACTATTTTGTGCGGTGAATTCGGACGACAATCGGAAAATCTCTTGTTGCACAACTGCAAAGGAAATGTGGGATAAACTCGAGATCACTTATGAAGGTACATCTCAAGTTCGAGAATCTAAAATTTATTTTCTAACACATGAATATGAAATTTTTAGAATGAGGCAGAATGAACCCATTGGCATTATGTTCGAACAATTTTCAAGAATCGTCAACAATCTTCATGCTCTCGGAAAAGTCTACACGAACAAAGATCTTGTTCGAAAAGTCCTACGGAGTCTCACTCCCGAATGGCGTTACAAAGCCAATGCCATCCAAGAATCTATAGGATTCACGGATATCACAATCAATGGACTAAGAGGTAACCTCGAAACTTATGAAAGCACAATTCTTAATCATTATCTTAGAAGTAAAGGTTCGAATATTGTCTTCAAAGCCTCATCGTCTAAAAGAGTAGAGGTAAGTGATTCGGAAAGCGATAATGATATTATTTCCAATGATATAATTGAAAAGTTTTGTAAGTTTATGAAGAAGGAAACAAGGAAGGAAGAACCAAATCCTTCATGTCAAAAGTGTGGAAAAATTGGCTACACCAAATCACATTGTCCAAAATCAAAGGACAAGAAAAAGAAGAAACACCATCGGCGCGTAACATGGGATTCGGACAGCTCGGGCGATGAAACTGCCGCATTATGCCTCATGGCCAACGAAGAAGAAGAGGTAAGTATTTCTAACTCTTACTCGTTAGAAGAATTGCAAAATGCTTATGATGAATTATATAATGAATTTGTTAAAGCTTCAAAAAGCATAAAAGAATTGAAGAAAACACTTTCTTTGCAAGAAAAAGATTTTGGGAAAACACTTTCTTTGCAAGAAAAAGATTTTGAGAAAACACTTTCTTTGCAAGAAAAAGATTGTGAAAAACAACCTTCTTTAAAAGAAAAAGATTTTGAAAAATTGACTTGTGAAAATGAAAAGCTAAAAGAAGAAAATAATTTTTTGGAAAATGACATTGTTGATTTCAAAAATAAAATCAAGGAGATGAATGAAGCCTCTTTAATTGTTCAAAGTTCAAATTGTTCTTCTTGTAGTTCTTTAAAAATGGAGAGCTTAGAACTCAGAAATACACTAGAAAAATGTAGTGTAAATGATTCTAGAACAAGTGAGGTAATTAAAAAGGACGATAGAAATAAGGGTAAACCACCTAGAAACGACTCTAGGATTTTTGTTAATAACTCTAAAACTAATCATTTTATACCACCTAGACACAATTCTAGGAATTTTATTAATGAGTCTAGAATGAATAATTAGACCACCTAGAAATGATTCTAGGAATTTCAACGCTTCTAGGAATAACAACTTTAGATCACCTAGAACGCATTTGGCTCAACCTAGACATATGCACAATCGTAATGTCATATGTCATTATTGTAACCAGGTAGGACATATTGCACCCGTATGTTTTGCTAAACATAGAGATTCATATTTTGATTATAACTATTATTTTCCTAACCCCCAAGGACCCAAAAGAAGTTGGGTACCGAAAACCTATTTTTAGGTATTTTTGTAGGTGTGCTTGAAGACTACAATATTGTAGTAGATGCACCAAGCACGAAACCTTACTGCATTGAGGGGGAACGTCGGTTAGTTATTGTATTCTTGATAAAAACGTAATAGTTGATATGTGCTAGCAATTGATATTAATTATTGATTCATGTTTTGATAAGTGTTATTTTGAATAACAAATTGGTATCAATTATTTTATGTTAAATGATTGATTCATGTTTTGATGAATATTTTTAGTTTCAATAACAGTTGGTATATTTGCGAAAAATGACCGTCACTATGATTTGCATGTTTTTACTAACATTTGGTATTATTTGATATTGATATGATTTTTATTAACAATTGGTATCGTCAATAGTTTCAATAACAATTGGTATACTCTTTTTGCTAATGCCAAAAGGGGGAAGAATTTAGGCGATATGCATCGAATAAGGGAGAATGTCTTCACATTCTAGTATGCTTTATTTGAGGGGGAATTATCATTATATTGAATTGTTTGCATGAATTGGATGTTGAGATATATCATGAAGTTAGGGGGAATTCGATATGCATATCTCCTGCTGTTTGTCATTATCAAAAAGGGGGAAATTGTAGAAAATCACTCTATTTATGATATGTCCGCTTTGGTTGTATTAGCATGATTTTCAGGTATAGGTTTTGATGAATGACAAACAATGAAGTCAAGTGTCAAACAACGATATTATATGACAAACACTCAAGCTTGAATGCCGAGAAGCATATTGATGAACGGATTGCAATGGAAAAGCCAAAGACGAGCTCAAATTTTCAAGACCGAAGACCCAAGGCGTAGGTCGTTAGGTAGAACAAATGTAAGAGCAACGCTTAAGTTATCTCGTCCTTTGGCTCAACATAGGTCATCATAAATATGCATAAAATCATTTCATTAAATCATATTTATCATAAACATATTTTATTAAATCATATTTATCATAAACATATTTTATTAAATCATATTTATCATAAACATTTTTAAATACTTCAAACAAAATGATGTTAAAGTTTTCATCTTAACCAAAATGGTTTTTGAAGTAAGTTTTCAATTCTGCCTTAGAATAATCGATTATCAGTGTATGCATAATCGATTATGCTGTAGACCGTTGCCAGTGTTTGAACACTGCCACAGAATAATCGATTACGTGCTTTAGACTAATCGATTATGTTGAGACAGTGAGCATCAGATTTTATAAAGTAGCAAAATAATCGATTATGGCTTTTCTTGTAATCGATTATATGAAAGACCGTTGCCAAAGTACTTTCAAACACTGAAAGATAATCGATTATGTACAATCGGACAATCGATTATGTTGAGCATAAAATCGGGGATTGATTTTTGAACGTTGTCAGGTAATCGATTATACGATTTGGATAATCGATTATTCTGTTTAAAATCTGGGAATGATTTTTAAACGATTGGCAGATAATCGATTATGCAGAATCAGATAATCGATTATCCTAGCACAAAATCAGCATAATTAATTGTCAATTAAGCAAGTGACATAACCTCTATAACCCCAATAAAAAGAGGTCTTTTGAGCTGATTTTAAGACACAACACCTCCCAATATTGATATACATACTGACATTATTTGAGCATCATTTTAGAGCTTTTGTTGAGCCATTTGAGAGACAACTTTGTGTTGTTCATAGAGCTTATTTTGTATCTCTTTATCTACTCTTTTGAGAGAGTTCTTATTGTAAAAAGAGAAAGGTGTTTGAGAAGAACATATCTTCTCATTGATTGTCGGGTTCGCTAAGTACCCTAAGTCTTAGTGCGTGAAGTCTTGTGGTGCGGTATCCACGAGCAAGGTTGAAGTCTTGTGGTGCGGTATCCACGAGCAAGGTTGAAGTCTTGAGGTGCGGTATCCTCGAGCAAGTTGAAGTCTTGTAGAGTGTACATCTACGAGCAAGTGTAACGGTTTGTTAGGCACCCGTAAGCTTAACAGAGTTAGTGTAAATCTCGAGATAGTCTCTCGGGGACTTGACTAGCCACAAGTTGTGGTGAACCAGGATAAATCCGGTGCGTTCTTTCCTTGTTATTTTAATTACCGAATTTATTTTATTCCTGCAATTTTAATTCCGCAATATTTATCAATATTCTTGTGCCGCACTATTCACCCCCTCTCTAGTGACGGGCATAAATCTTAACATTTAGTTCTCAAAATAAATGCACAAAATATGGTGGTGTCCGTTTGGGTTTCAAGGAAACCCGGTAGACTTTAGACAAGACTATCTTAATGAGCCATTACGTGGACGGCATAGCTGACTCGGCTAGGTTTGACCATGATGCATGCACACTTATACAGAGTAAGGTTTCTATTGTGTATTAGACCGGTACCCTTTAGTGGACAACTCTAGATGGAAAGGCACAGAACTGTCGACTGCAGCACTGTCTATTGATATTATCGCAAATACTCCTTTGCCAAATTTAGGGGTGATAATATTGGAAGTGAGCAACCACTCATTATTAGCGTTGCTATAGTATTTGTTTGGCATGAGTGAAATATGATGTTGAAGATGCAATTACATGAATGAAACAAGTTGTCACGTATTTCCACGTTCATAAGATAATGATTACAATAATTGCTCAAGTTACAATAGTAATGAAGTAAGGCAGAAACGTTAAAGAAAAGAAACAATGAAACAAGTCAGTTTCATAGAATAAGAACAGATAAATACACTAAGTAAAAGCAATAATAAAGCAGTGAAGTCACAAATAACATGCAATGGTAAAAGCACCATGTTGTCAACACCCCCTTTTCCTAAGGAGAAATCGGGTTTACTACATTTGGGAAGACAACTTTATTCCCTTTCGAGAATTGGGTTTTGGAATTAGAGAGTCACCACCTAATGATTATAGTGCATTAGGACACTTTAAGAAGGGGTTGAGTTGAAGAAACCTGACATTAGGGTAAGGGCTAGAAGTTATCTTGAGGAGAAGGTGTTAGGCACCCTTCAGGATCCACAAGTGCGCTTCCCGGCCATGTTACAATTGTTACTTTACAAGTAGAGAATCAACGCTCAAATAAGGACATTGCAATTAAATTGAATCTTGTGAAAGTAAGTACAAAAAGAGCATAAATTGAAAAGGTTTAAACAATTCGACAAATAACAAACAAATACGGACAAAGGAAAGGGGTCCTAGGTTTATGATTAATATAAATCACTTTAGTGCAATACCCAGCAATCACTCCATCAAAAACCACCATTTTGTCCCGCATTTTCGTCGCCTTTGAGTCATTCACCACATGAGTAACATTAAAATAAAACACTTTTACAATATGTTCATTGGCAATAATACATTTCTCCTTGAAGACACCACAACCCTCTCTAGTATGGAATTGTGCTTTCACCTTTGGGTTGAGAAGAAGAAGATCAGCGTCAATGAATTATCTCTCCGGGATCTACTTTCTTAAGGGCCACAGCTCTCTAAATTTGTGGAACGCTATTTCACTCACAAATATGTCTGCCTAGGCTTCAAGTTTTCTGGTGCGATCCACTCCCCCAAATTGAGGTTCACCCCCGCACAATATCCTCAACTCTCCCCGGCTAATGAAGCTGTGAGGGAGGTGGAGCATTGCTCTTTACTTCCGGCCAGAGACTCAACAAACATATCAGAAACTAGATTGACCGATCTTTTAGAAGTGGGTGCAGATTCAGGTGAAGGGGTGTCATATAAATTGAGTGAGGTAGACATGTGAGTGGGAGGTGACTCTGAGGTGACGCTATGGGATGGTGCATACTCACTCCCCGAAGAATGGGATGCAGCTATATCAGCTTCTAGTATCAGTTATGGGTTTTTCTGATGTTCTCTCGAACCTGGGAAATGAGTTTAACAATCCGCTTTTCTCTGCCCCCTCGGGAGGAACCACCTCTCCTGGGTTGTTGTTGTTCTTTTCCTCCATGTTTGTTAACCATGATCAGCAAAGAATACAAGTCTAGCATTGTTAGTTTAAGCATATGCAGTTAATTAGATGAAACAATTAATTTCATTGTTAAGACATAGTGCAGGAGAATACGTGACACAGACCGCACAAAAGAGTCACGTGGTCGCACTGGGGTAGAGAGGACCAAATAAACTTGGAGCACTGACCGTACTTGACAATGTTCCAAACACACCCTCTCTGATACTCACCAACGTAGTCCGCACCGACTTGGACTGCAGCCACATTGGGTCAAACACACCCTCTGTGATACTCACCAACGCGGTCCGCACTGGTTTGATCCACGGCCGCGTTTGGCTAGCGCGGACCAAGCACTAATGCAACACGGACTATAGAGATGACACTTAGAACACACAGAAGAAGCAGCGCGGACCGCATAGAAAGTCTGCGTGGCCGCGCAGGGCTTATGAATTTCATTGAGTTAGATCTTTTTACCATTTGAATCCAATTTTTGGGTCCTTATTGTTCCTACACAGTTAACCACATTTGAAAACCTGCCCATTATTCAATATCAACACACAAAATCTAACCTAATAAATAAATCTAAGAAGAATGAGAAGAAACAAGAAGTTATACTGTTGAGAAGCAAGCACAATAATAAAAAATTAAAACTATGTATGAAATTAGCAAGGAATGTTACCAGGGATTGTGAAAATTCAACTAGTTGATGCAAAGGTCTCGGTGAATAGTGAAAATTTAAGCCCAGGGAGTAAAAATGCAAAAAGGGTAAAATGAGGTCTAAGATCTCTATTTATAGAAAATTTGTGGGCACGTCACCTACCTACCAGCGCGGCCGTGTAGAAATGGTCGCTGACCGCACTATTTTGTCACGCAGCCGCATGGGAAATTTCAGAGAACCTTTACAATTGGGCCATCCTAGCGCGAACCATACTATTTTGTCACGTGGCCGCGTTGGGAAACTTTAGAGAACCAGCACATTTGGGTCTTCACAATGCAGACCGCAAAAGAATATAATGCGGCTGCGCTGGCAGCTTTAGAGTCTTAAATTCCCATTGCTCCTGCCTACGCGGATCGCACTGCTTTGCTGCGCACCCGGGTAGGCCAACTTCAGAGACTTGGCATTTTTTTTTTTACTTTTGTCCTGCAGTGGATCAACATTCTCCCTACAACATCTCACAAACCATGAGTTCAAAAATCCTAATCTACAAAGAAAGAAAAAGACATGAGTTGCCTCCCAAGAAACGCTTAACACGACACATGTTACCATCAATGTCACTTCAAATATAGGAGTTCCACCATGTGGCTGTCGTAAAAATTTTCTAAGTAGTGCTTGAAACGATGCCCATTGACCCGGAAAAGTTCACCATTCTTATTCTTGAGATCAATGGCACCAAATTGGGTTACACCAACAACATCAAATGGAGCGATCCACTTAGATTTTAGCTTGCCGAGAAATAACCTTAACCAGGAGTTGAAAAGGAGAACCATATCCCCAACCTTGAATTCTTTTCCCTTGGCATACTTGTAATGAAGTTACTTCATCTTGTTCATATAAAAGGACAAGCTGGAGTAGACATGAAATTTAAACTCATCAAGTTCATTAAGTTGCTCAACTCAGAGATTTGCCGTAATGTCCCATTCCAAGTTCAACTTTTTCAAGGCCCGCACAGTCGTATGCTCCAATTCCACCGGAAGATGATAAGCCTTTCCAATCACCAACCGACACTGTGACATACCAATCAGGGTCTTGAAAGCAGTACGATAGCCCAAAGAGCATCATCTAATTTCTTCGATCAATCGGTCATATTAGCATTGAATGTTTTGGACAAAATACTCTTGATCTCTCGGTTGGAAACCTCAACTTGGCCACTTGCTTGAGGAAGATAAGGAGTGGTCACCTTGTGATTTTCCCCATACTTGGCAAGAAAAGAATCAATAGCCCGGTTGCAAAAATGAGAACCACCATCACCAATGATAGCACGTGGAGTGTCAAACCTAGTGAAGATACTCCTTTTCAAGAACGCCACCACACTTGGAGCTTCGTTGTTTGGAAAAGTGACGGCCTCAATCTATTTCTGCACATAATCCACCGCTACCAAGATATAGTGTTGCCACAAGAACTCACGAACGTCCCATAAAGTCGATCCCCCAAACATAAAAAACATCAACCTCTAGAATTGTGTTAAGGGGCATCTAATCTTTCTTAAAAATCCATCTGGATCATTGGCATTCATCACATCTCTTGACAAAGTCACTGGCGTCTTTGAACAAAAGAAGGACAATAGAATCCACAACTAAGCACTTTAGACGCCATCCTTGCCCCACCATGATGACAACCATAGGGCAAAGAGTGACAAGCTTCCACAATACTCAACTGCTCTTCTTGGGGAAAACATCGGCAAATTACACCATCGGTGCAAATTTTGAAAAGATATGGCTTATCCCAATAATAGTCCAAACAATCCCGTTTGAGCTTCTTCCTTTAGTTAGATGATAGCTCATACAGGACCACACCGGTAACAAGACAGTTGACAATATCGGCAAACCAAGGATTGTCTTGCACTGAAACCTAGAGGAATTTTCATCCGTAGAAGCATCAATTATGTCAAGGTCGTCCGAAGGCCTCCCTTCCGTCTCCAATCGAGAAAAGTGGTCTGCCACATAGTTTTAACTTCCTTTTCTATCGACAATCTCCAAATAAATTCCCGAAGAAGTAGTACCCATCTCATTAACCTTGCCTTTGAATCTTTCGTGGTCATAAGTACCTAAGGGCAGCATGATCGGTATGGATAATCACTTTTTTCCCCATATGGTACGGGCAAAACATCTCCATGGCAAAACAATGGCAAGCAATTCCTTCTCGGTAACCATGTAATTCCTTTGAGCTTCGTTCATTGTCTTACTCGGGTAGTACATAAGATGGAACATCTTGTTGATTATTTGGCCCAAGATAGCCCCCATCGAGACTTCACTAGCTTTGCATATGAGCTCAAAAGGCAAGCTCCAATTGGATGCGGTAATGTTGTCAACTTGTTTTTTAGAAGCTCGAAAGCCTCAATGTATTTCTCATCAAAGACAAACTTGGCCTCTTCTCTAACAACTTGCACAATGGGTTAACTACCTTAGAGAAATCTTTGATGAACCTTCGCTAGAAACCCGCGTGCCCAAAAAACTTCAATACCTCTCTTGAAATCTTGTGACCCAATACAATACCCCCTTCTACCATAAAAGGGCATTTTTCCCAATTGAGAACTAGGTTTGTATCTTCACATCTGGCCAATACACGGTCCAAAATTTTCAAGCATTCCTCAAAGGAATCCCCAACAACGCTAAAATCACAAATAAAGACCTCCAATATATCTTCCACCATGTCGGTGAAAATTGCCATCATACATCGTTGGAAGGTTGCTGGGACATTACACAATCCAAACGACATCCTCAAAAATGGGAATGTTCTGTAGGGACAAGTAAAGGTCGTCTTTTCTTGGCCTTCCTGGGCGATGAGAATCCTATTCTACCCCGAATACCCATCTAAAAAGCTATAAAACAACTGAGCCGCAAGACGATCAAGCATTTGGTCGAGGAACGGCAATGGTAAATGATCCTTTCGATTCACCTTCTTAAGCTTTCTATAGTCCATACAAACTCTCCATCATGTCCCTGTCCTAGTAGAAATCAACTCAATGTTATCATTGGTTACAAGAGTATCCTACCCTTCTTCGGTACATATTGCACCGGAGAAGTCCATGAGCTATCAGAAACAGGATACACCACACCCGCGGCCAACCACTTGATAGCTTCCTTCTTGACCACTTCCTGCATAGCTTCGTTGAGTCTCCATTGGTGTTCAAGTGAAGGCCTCACATCCTCCTCCAATATGATCTTATGTATGCAAAAACCGGGGCTTATACCCCGAAGATCTACCAATGTCCGTCTGATCACCTTCTTGCATTTTTGTAGAACCGCCAAAGTGGCGTCAACCTGCACGTTAGTCAAGCAAGATGAAAAGATGACAGGCAAAGTAAAATTAGGGCCTAAGTATTCACAAATGAGGTGAGGAGGAAATGGTTGCAACTCAACACCGGCGGCTCCTCAATAGATGGCTTGGTTGCGGGAGTTTTGTGATTCTCAAGATCCAAGGATAACTTCCTAGGCTCGTAAGAGTACGAGCCCATACCATGCAAAGCGTTTACACATTCAACTCTCCCGACATCACCATCTAGATCCATGTTAAAGATCACGACCTCAAGTAGGTCCTCAACATTCACCATTGTTCGTTTGTCATCCACTATCACCGCAGTGACAATGTCAACAAATAAGCACACTTCGGTACTATTTGGTTGCCTCATAGACTTACATACTTGGAACACCACCTTTTCATCACCAGTGCGGAAGGTCAACTCTCCCGCCTCGACATCGACCAAAGCCTTCCCATAGCTAGGAAAGGCCTCCCAAGGATAATTGGCACCTCAAAATCCACCTCATAATTCATTATAACTAAATCGGCCGCCAATATGAACTTATCAACTCGAACAAGGACATCCATCCCCAAAGGCCGCTTTATTGACCGATCCGCCATTTGAAGACTCATAGAAGTTGGACAAGGTTATCCAATTCCCAAGGTCATAAAGACCAAATATGGCAATAAATTGATACTTGCTCCCAATTTACAAAGGGTTTTTGCAAAGTCGGCACTTCCAATGGTACATGAGATAGTGAAGGCATCGGGGTCCTCAAGTTTCGGAGCCATAGAATGTACAATTTCCGTCACTTGATGTGTCATCTTGATTGTCTAACTCTCCATTGATCTTTTTTATTTAACCAAATATTTCATGAACATTAGGTACCCTGGCAATTGGTCGAGTGCCTCCACCAAAGGCACGTTGATAGTTAAACTCTTCATAATCCTAATGAATTTTTTAAATTTGTTGTCACATTGTTTCTTGGACAATGATTAAGGCTATAGTAGAGGAGGCCGAGGCAAGGGTGTTTTTTATTTGGGCACCACCGGCTCGGGCATATCAATAAAGATGTAGTTGAATCAAGTATGAGTAATAACTTGTTTCCTAGATGGGCTCACGGCCTCCTGAGTCTCCTCCTCAACCTCATGGATATCAATCTGCACATCATTACTCATACTTGATTCAACTACATCTTCAACCACCAAAGGAATATCATCATCTCATAGCTCATTTCCATCCACCATAACTTGGGTTCCTCTTGAGGTATGCACATCACCGCCACTTCCACTTCGTGTTGTCACCACCATCACATAATTTTTATGCCCACCCTTGGTGTTCACTATTGTATCACTTGGTAGAGCACCCATTGGGCGAGTATTTAAACACTTAGAAATTTGGCCAAGTTGTACTTTCAAGTTACGGATAGAATTGTTGTGGGAGGCCAATTATGCATCAAAATCTTTGTTCTTCTTCATTATTTGCTCAAACATAACTTCAATTCTACCAAATCAATTTCCCAAAGAACTAGACCCTTGAGATTGAAACGATGGCGGGTTGTTGGGTTGTTGAAACATAGGAGGCCTTTGAAAGCCCTTCCCCCGATTTCCTTGACCAGCATTGTTATTCCACCCACCATGCCATTATTTTT
Source organism: Nicotiana benthamiana (assembly GCA_034376525.1). Classification (NCBI taxonomy): domain Eukaryota; kingdom Viridiplantae; phylum Streptophyta; class Magnoliopsida; order Solanales; family Solanaceae; genus Nicotiana; species Nicotiana benthamiana. The sequence goes on along the minus strand of CM067327.1, from coordinate 270,946 downwards.
CTTCCAATTTTCGTCATTTCCGCTCCAATTCCCTTGATTACCCGAATTTTTGTTCCCCCAATTTCCTCCTTTGTTGTAGTTCTTGTTCCAATTACCACCTTGTTGATTGCCCCAATTTCCTTGGGGTCTCCATTGTTGGTTCCCTTGATTACCTCTATTCCCTTGATAGTTGTTGATGTATTGGACTTCCTCACTATGATCAATATAGAATTCATCCAAATAACCACCACCATCATCATAGTTATCGAAATTTCCTTGAGGTTGTTTCCCTTTTTGCCTCCTTTTCATCATATTAACTCGTTCCATGGCATTGACTTAGCGTGTCGTAACAATGCTTTAACCAACTGATTCATTGTTGTTGTAAGTTCGGCAATGACTTGGTCGTGATCATGTAAGCCCTTTTGCAAATGTATGACATTAGGATCACCTTGAGGAATATTAGCGCGGCTTTGCCATTCTGATGATGTATTGTCCGTCTAATCTAACACATCACAAGCTTCATGTACGGAAGCTTCATAAAATTTTCTCCTGTCAATTGGTTTACAACACATTAGTTGGTTATGTTGATGCCCCTATAGAACGTTTGTTGAATCGTCACATTATTCATATCATTGTTAGGGTACTCTTTCACCATTGATCAAAACCTCTACCATATCTCGTGTAATAATTCAGTTGTCTCTTGCTTGAAGGCTAAAATCTCGTCTCGTAGAGCCGCAATGTGACTTCTAGAGAAAAACTTAGCGATGAACTTATCCTCCAACTTATCCCATGTAGTGATGGAATGATTGGGGAGCCTCTCCACCAATCTAATGCCTTCCCCGGAAGTGAGAACAGGAAAAGTCTAAGTCTCAATGCATCCTTCTAAACATTTGTATGCTTGCTACCCAACAAGTACCGACGAAGCTTTTCAAGTGTTTTTAAGCATTCTGATCAGTTTCCCCCGTGAAATAACCTCGTTGTTCAAGCAAGGTGAGCATCATATTTTTTATCTGGAAGTTCCCCGCCCGTATTTCGGAGGAACTATTGCACTTTCTACCCTTGATTGGATGGAACACTTGGTGCCACTCTTGGTGGAGGTGGAGGAGGGTCTGGTATATTCTCATTTGCATTGGAATTTGTATTGTCATTTCGACCTCTTCTATGAGCTTGAGGTAATACATCTTCTTGTTCTAGATCGTCAACCTCCTCCCCCATGAACACATTCTCTATAGGGTCATTTGTGCTTTAATCCATGTATACCTGAGTGAAATTACACAAATAAAATTAGAAAAAAGAAGGAAAGAGAAGCAAAACACAAAACTAACTATACAAATAATCAACACCGTAAGCTCCCCCACAACGGTGCCAAAAAGTTATCGCGGAAAACTCAACCTTCCACAACGGTAATAAGAGTGGGCGCTAAGACTTTTACCCGAAGAGTTGTATCGGCGTCAATTTTCACAGGGAGCTTGGAATGGAGTTGCGTATTTTTTCAGACTAGAAATGCGTGTTTGCTCTTCATTGTACTTCTAACATTTTTACATTTTTATGAATATCAACTAATATTTATAATCTAAAAATTAAAACTAAGTTATGCTAAGATATTAATTCTACGTTGTATGGAAGATAGAGAAAGGCACTAGGGTTGTGGCATTTACCTACAGTGGTCAGCTAACGGGTAGAGATTCCTAATACAAGAATGATGATAATAGGGCTTATTCTATAACCGTTGCAAGATTCCACTCACTCACACACCTCTCGGTAGAGAGAGTGATTTTGCCTAATTGACTCTCGAGAGACCAATTGGCTAGGCAAATTTGCCCAAGCAACTTAGAGTTCAAGTTGAGAAATTACTCTCTCGAAGTTTAACCTGTTAATTGGGACTACCCTTCTCATGGGTCCATCTCAATTCCTTGCTGGGTCAATTTCAGGGTCATAAACTCTCTTTCTCAAGAAGATTCAATACCCACTAAGCTAGACTTTGTGTTTGCAACCACAAAATCCTAATGAAATCATAAAACTAACCCAAATAGCAAACACTCAACATCATTCAAGCATTAAACTATCACACCCATTAATTACCCACACTAGGGTTGAGCCAAAACCCTAGCTAATGAATTATGATAGACATAATAGAAACAGAAGTTGAAGAACTAGAAGATAAAACAATCACATTAATTAACTACTAGTGTTAGTCTACAAGAATCCACGATGAAACAAGATAAAATTGCCCAAAATAGGCTAAATCTTGAGTCTCACGAGTGCAGCAGCCATCCGATATCTAATAATTAACATATAATGGTAAAATTATCTATTTATTGTGCACAGGAAAAACTAGACAAAAATGCCCCTGTGGGGTTGGCGCGGACCACGCCTAAATGTAGCACGCTGTGTAGGCATTTGGTCTTGAAATTTTCTTCTCTCAAGTTGGGGACGTGGACCGCGCAATAAGGTAGTGCGGTCACGCTGGCTAATGTACGCGGACCGCGCATTATTGGGCCTCGTTCGCGTTGGCTAACTAGCACGGACCGAGCATAAATAGGACGCGACCACGTTGGCTGATTGGTTAAATTATCATCCATCTGAATCTCATCTACGCTAACCTACGGTATGCCCTTGAAATACCCAATATCTGAACTCCTAGCGGGGCCGCGTGGCAAAACAGTGCGGTCCGTGCTAGGTCTTCTTATTCCTCACATACATTTGGTCTTTGATACTTGGCACGTTTCACTCAGTTTTGAGCCGATCGTGACATTTGCTATCTTGTCACTCAAACTTGCAATCAAGCACAATTTGTACGCATTTTGGGACTATTTTGTGGCCATTCACACAGAAAACATAAGCTACTATGGGCATAAATTGTGTTCAAATTGTAGTTATCAGGGGGTAGGGGAGAACATACATTAGTCAAATCAGTAGGCATGCTGGATTAAGAGATGGATGAATCAACATAGGGGCATGTCATTTGCAATAAGAATAGAAGAACCATAAGCAAAAGCATAGAAGAAACAAAATAAAGTGTAGTGTGCATAGAAATATATTTTTCTTTTGGCGTTGTAAATCAAATAGAGGGCATACCAGTCGAGGATTAGATAAAATAGAGCAGTAGTGTGCAGTGAAGTAGAGGGGCAGTATGCAGACCAAACAAGTAGCAATGTATAAAGCAGTAGAATAGTAAAGCAGCCCCCAAACTCACTCAATCTTGGCTTTCAACCGACTGAGTAATGAGTTTTCAACAGGAAGAGTGAGAGAGGATGTGTAGAAAACAACAGAGAACATTGAGTATGCATATATGTGTAAGAGAGTTCAGAACAATGAATTTTGTTTTTGTCCTATGCTAATGAGAGGTACGGTATTTATAGTTCTCAAATTAAGGGGAAAATAAGGTAATACACATAGACAACTTATAATTATAGAAAGAATACCGATTAAAATCAATTAAGAACTCAGATTTCCTTTAACTAGGGAGTCATAGCTCAAACGGTACAAATTGCATCAAACAAAAAAAATAATGATATGCAAGCCTGATGTTCCGTAATAGAAATGGAAAAGGTATGATGCATGTGATGGGGACCAAGTACAAAAATAATTACATGTAAGAAAAGCAAAAAATAAAAATATATAGCATATAAACAGACGAATTACATAATAAATTTTAATATAATTGGTTCAGGGAATCACGATCGAGATGGAAACTCACAGGGAATAAACATTAAGTAAGGAAAATATCTCGCAAATAAAGAAGCGATTTAACTCAGTGGAGAACCTCCAAAAAAATCATAAACAAAAAATCAGGAATTCAAAGATATACACAGAATCGGCAGAACAATACTGAATAGAATATTTAGACATATTTAAACACAATAGGCACAAAACCAAGAACTCTAAGTAAGAATCAGCGGAACGTCAGAACAAAATTAAAGCATAGAAATTAGGAAATAACCCGGAAGATCACACAAACAGAAATACAAACACAAACATATAGTACTACAAGAAAAATTAGAAGATATAGTGATTTCGAAAGAGGTTCAGAAACCCTAGTTTTGAAAAAGAAGAACAAAACAATAAAAACTTGAGCAATCGAAGAAATACAGTTGAGAGTAATGTAAAACACAAAAGGCTAAGTTAAAATTGTTTTTAAAAGATAGATATTAAGAGGTCTAGGTAGAAAATAGGTTTTCGTAATACACCAGTGAGAGGTAAGGAACCTGGATGTGAAACTAGATAACAATGATGTTTGTAGAACCATCAGACCATAAACCATCGGAGAAAGGACGGAGACAAACCAAGCAAAGATTCCGATGACCATCTTGTATGGCGGAGTCTTTTGGAGTCTCGAAGATGGAGGGAATCAACGAGACGAGGTTTCACGATGGCTGTCGGTCGAGAGAATTGAGGCTGGAGGTGGCAGGAGCGGCGGTGGCTTCATCGGAGACAAGAGAGAGAACCAGAAGGTTCTAGAGAGAAGGGAGAGCAAACGTTAGCATATATATATATATATATATATATATATAGAGAGAGAGAGAGAGAGAGAGAGAGAGAGAGAGAGATGGAGAGCGAGTCCGTGTCTAAGGTGAGGGGTTTTTTTTTGGGGGGGGGGGATTCGTTAGGTTTTAATTTGGGAAACAAAACATGGGCCGCTGATGTTATGTGATCAACAACTCAGATCAGAACAAGGCTGGACCCTGTAGTCGAATTGGGTATGGGTGGGGAAATTTAGGATATGGGTTGCGGGATTTGGGGTTGAAATTGGGGTTCCATTTGGGCTATGGTTTAATAAAATCTAGCTAGCAATTAAATAATCATTTTCCCCTTTTTATTTTATATAAGTAGTGAAAAAGACATTAATAGAAATTAAAAGTACTGAATCAACTAGCAATACATACATATTTATTATTAAATACTGGAACAAATTTTACAACTATAAAATACTATTAATTCGAAATATAGGCTATTATTGCAATCATAAGCAATTTAGTTTAAAAATGCCAAATAAATCTAAAAATATGCAAAAACCACCTTAGTTATATTTTGTTGCAAAATATTAGAATAAAATTAATTATTCACAAATATGATAATTTTTTTGAACAATTATCGAATTTTGTAGTATCAAAATGGACAATAAATTGGTCTAAAAATCTTTAATATTTTAGGAAAAATACAAAAACACTTGGGTATGCGCATGTATATGTTATTTTGAAAGTATTTTGAGTATAAAAAAATCTAGAGAAAAATTAGGTATCAACATGGCCAAGAATCGTTGGACGTTCTGACTGACTTTCACCCACATGACCTTTGATTCCTGAGTGTTCTATACCCAAACCATTGTGCTACATCTCTAACCCCTCTGTTTGAACCTCTACAACTCCCACAAAATTACTAAACCATTTCACCGATGGAACTTCCACTAACCTTTTATATCCCATTTCACATCATAGTATCTATAGCAATTCTTTGGCCGACCTACGCTTTGTGGAATTCTTATAGCTAGCAGTGAGATTTGAAACCCTTTCTGCTTAAATAAAACTGACGTAGGAAACATCTTAGAGAAATAAACCAAAAAGAAATGAAATTCAATGACTACGAAAGTTAGGGATAAAAAGTCCAAAACTGGAACACTGTCTAAAGGGGAAAAATAAAGGAGACTTATCTGAGTGGAATGATCATGATATGCATTTCGGATTAATCGGCCTGTCTATCCAACCAATCAACTTTTAGTTTTCATACTTTATGCCCCGAGATCTTCAAAATCTAATTTATTCACCAAAACCTCTACCTTGTTCGGCCTATGGTTCCCTGAGAGGTTTTCATCAACAAACCTCTCTCACTTTTCATCTCTTAACTCACTTTTGCCTTAAGGTGCTTCTGAAGGTTTTCATCGATAAGACTCTCTTATTTTTTATTTCTCCTAGATTTCATTGCCTTATCGTGCCCGTGAGGGTTTTCACCAATAAGACTCTCATTTTTTTTATTTTTCTTATTTAGACTGTAGTGTAGCCCCTAATATGAATCACCTCTACTTGGTCAACTTAGCGTCTCTTGAAGACTAATCGGAAGGTCTTTCTCTAGACCGTAATGTGGTCTTTTGGATGGGGAGAACTTGCCTTTCGCTTCAGCCTGATGTGGAAGGATACGTTTGAGCACTTGCTGACCCACTTCCAATTTTTGTGGATGCACCTTCTTGTTATATGCTTTTTCCATTCTCTGTTGATACAACTGGCCCTGACACACTGCTGCTAGTATTTTGCTCATCGATCAAACTTAATTGCTCCAGGTGGGTTTTTACCCTCTCATAGTCATCAATAAAGTTTAGCTTGTGCTACAATCTAAAGGGATGGGATTTCAACCTCCGTTGGTATCAGTGCTTCTGTGCCATATACCAACAAATAATGAGTTGCCCCTATTGATGTACGCATAGTAATACGATAACCCAATAATCCAAAGGGCAGATTTTATTGCCATTGCATGGAACCTTCCACCATTTTTCGAAGTATCTTCTTTATGTTCTTATTGGCTCCATGGACCGCTCCATTCACCTTGGGGCGGTATGGGGTGAAATTGCGATGTATAATCTTAAATGTTGACATACCTCTTTCATCAAATGACTGTTGAGATTAGCACCATTACCTGTGGTGATCACCTTAGGGATCCCGAACCGACAAATGATATTTCAGTGCATGAAATCGACCACCGCTTTCTTGGTCACACACCTGAAAGTTTTAGCTTCAACCTACATGGTGAAATTATCGATGGTCACAAGAATGAACCTGTGCACATTGGATGCTGCTGGCTCTATTGGTCAAATAACATCCATGCCCCAAGCAACAAAGGGCCATGGTATGGACATTGTATGTAATTCAGATGGCGAAGAATGAATCAAATCTCCGTGTACTTGGCACTGTTGACATTTGTGCCCAAAACTGATATAATCTCGCTCCATGGTGAGCCAATAATAAAATGCTCAGAGAATCTTCTTTTCTAGAACGTACCCACTCGTATGCGGTCCATAGACTCTTGAATGTGCTTCGGTCATGATAGTTGTGGCTTGTCTAGCATATATGCATCTTAACAATCCAAGATATAGAGTTCTTTGTAAAACAACTCCTCCACCGAAGAAAAATCCACTTGCCACATGATGATTTTTTCTCTTTTGATCACTTGCGACTTGTATCACATATACTCCCATTCTGATGTACTCCCTGATGTCGTGGAACCACAGTTCACCATCCAGTTCTTCTTCCACCACGTTGCAGTAACCATGTTGATCGCGAACCTGAATATGTAAATGGTAAACATAAACATTGTCCGGATGATGCAACATTGATACCAAAGTAGCTAAAACATCGGCAACCTCATTATGGATCCTTTCAATATGCCTGAACACTACTGAGCGAAACCATTGACAAAGATCATGCAAACATTGTTGGTACGATATGAGTTTTAAATCCCATGTTTCCCATTCTCCTTGAATTTGGTGAACCAGAAGGTCCAAGTCTCCTAAGACCAGCACTTCCTTGACACCCATGTCTGCAGCCAACCTCAAAACTAAAATGCATGCCTCATACTCAGCCATGATGTTAGTACAATACAAACCGAGGCTAAGCCATAATAGGGTAGTAGTGACTTGTTTCAGTAATAAGTACGACTACTATCCTAACACCTTTCATGTTAGCAGCTCCATCAAAGAAAAGTTTCCAACTTGGCTCTTCCACTTGGTCAAGCTCACCAATGTGCATTACCTCTCCATCAGGGAAGTAAGTCTTCAAAGGTTCATATTCTTCATCCACTAGATTCATAGCCAAATGGTCGGCCAATGCTTGGGATTTCATCGCAGTTCGAGTCATATAGACAATGTCAAATTCTGTGAACAAGATCTACCAATTTGTCAGCCTCCCTGTAGGCATAGGCTTTTGAAAATTTATATTTTAGCGAATCCAAATGAGAGATGAGGTAAGTATTATAAAATGAAAAATAATACTTCAACTTCTGTGCTATTCATGTTAGGGCGCAACATGTCCTCTCAAGGTAAATGTGCTTAACCTCATAAGATATGATCTTCTTGCTGGCATAATAGATGGATTGCTCCTTCCTACCTGTGATGTCATGTTGACCTAATACACAGCCAAATGAACTATCCAAGACCGTCAAATACAGAATCAAAGGTCTCCCTGATTCTGGTGGGACCAACACAGGTGGGTTTCACAAGTACCTCGTTATCTTATCAAATGCTTCTTAACAATCATCTGTCCACTTGGTCGTAGCACCTTCTTCGACAGTTTGATGATAGGCTCACAAGTTGTTGTAAGCTTAGCAATAAACCTGCTGATATAATTCAACCTCCCAATTAGACTCATCACCTCAATCTTATCCTTGTGGTGGCTATTCTTGAATATCTTTGATCTTTGACGGGTCCAATTCAATACCTTGACTGCCGACTATGAATTCCCAAAATTTTTTTGATGGCTTACTGAATGCGCATTTTGCAGGACTAAGCTTCAGATTGTACCTGCGAAGCCTTTGGAAGACTTTATCAAATCTCTGACATGGTCAGACTGCTTCCTGGACTTTATAATTACTTTATCCACATAAACCTCGATCTCCTTATGTATCATGTCGTGGAATATGGTCATCATTGCCCTCGTGTATGTTTTCCCAACATTTTTCAAACCAAAAGGCATGACTAGATAGCAGTACGTTCCCCATAGAGTGATATATGCCATTTTTTCTGCATCTTCCTCATCCATTAGGATCTGATGATAGCCCGCATAGCAATTCACAAAATACCCAATCTCATGCTTGGAACAATTATTAATCAAAATGTGGATATTTGGTAATAGGAAATTGTCCTTTGGACTTTCCTTGTTGAGATCACGGTAATCAACACACACCCTGGTCCTATTATCCTTCTTTGGAACAAGCACAACATTGGCTAACCAAGTGGGATACCGCGTACTTGAAGGACTTTTTCCTCAAACTACTTTGTGACCCCCTCTTTAATCTTTACAGTTATGTTAGTTTTGAACTTCCTCAACTTCTGTTTGACGGGAGGAAATACCGAGTCAAGGGGCAATTTGTGAACCACCAAGTTAGTGCTTAGATCCGGCATATCATCATATGACCATGTCAAAATGTCTCTATACTCAAACAATGCTTTAATTATCTCTTCCTAGATTTGTTGTTTAAGATGGACACTTATATTAGTTTCTCTCATATTATCTGGTTTCACTAAATTGATTGCTTCTGTATCACTCAGGTTAGGCTTGGGTGTCTCGTCAAAATGGCTTAATTCTTTATTAATCTCTCCAAAGGCACCATCCTCATCATATTCTGATTCATCATCACACTCTATTGTTTGAATTATTATTTCATTATTAGTTTGGCTTTTAAGAGTAGGATGAAGATTCCTCATGCATGTCATGTCATTGAAACCAGCATAAAAAGAACTGTATAAGGAAGAAAAGAATAACAAAAATAAAACTATCAGAAAGATGAAAAAGGTGAATTGCATTTCATTGAAATCAAAAGAAAACAAGGTTTATACAGCTAAACGGACAGAACATAGAATCTGAATTACAACCCTGGAATAATCCAGATAAACTAAAATAAAATCAAAGCAAACTACCAAAACTCCTTTCGTGTAGGGAGAGAAGTAGCTTCCTAATTATTAATCTTTGCACTGGGCACAAAAAATTGCCCATCTTCCTTGCTCAAACCTTCTCCAACATCCACCATTTTTACATCGTTGAACAACTTCTCGAACCTTTCCATCAACTCTTTATCAATACAGACCATAGAAATGGGAACTATTGTTACTGGGCGCTTCTTGGCGCCAGGCTTAACAAATGATCTGGAGAGACGTGAGACAGGCTTTAGGAGGACCCATGCCCTCTGTTTCAACTTTCTGGCACTTTTCCAGCTATGGGTTTAAATTCTATACCAAATGTACCGAAGTGTTTAGGAAGAGACACCAGTTCTATGATACCCTAAAGAGATTTACTCAAACCCTTACAAGTTACAAAACCATTTTTCAACATTTCAAAAGCCACCATGACTGATACGGCGTTTACCTTCAAAATTGAAACGCATTTCCCTTCTGGGATTTTCTCGACTAACACTGTGTCAAAAACCTGACAGACTCAAGGTCCATTGTCATCTTCAACCTCAATGAATGGAACAATGGAATCACTAGGAGCACACAAATTCTTCTCGTCGTGTACAACGATTTCCTGTCTATCCCGTTCAAAATTGACCATCCGGTGCAGAGTAGACAGTACTGCTTTGGCAGCATGAATCCAGGGTCGACCCAATAGCATTTTGTAGGAAGCAGCTTCATCCAGAACCTGGAACTCCATGGTAAATTAAACTTGTCCAATTGTCGTTTCAAGCACTATATCACCGAGTGAATCTTTCCCTTAACCATCAAATCCCCGCACACAGATTGTTTAGAGTAGATTGAGGGAAAATGTTTGCACTGGAAACATTATCGACCAATACCCGAGTAACCATGGATTCATCGCATGTCACCGTAAGGTAAAGGGCTCTAATGTGCTCAACACCTTTCACAACAACTCATCATTAGAAAGAGTGACTCTGTTTACCTCAAATATCTTGTTGGCTATCTTTTCAAAATGGTTTACTAAGATTTTGTCAAGAACGCGAGCCTCATTTAGGATTTTCATCAAGGCTCGTTGATGCTTGTCTAAATTGATTAACAATGACAACTATGAAATCTGAGCAAGCTCTTTCCTCAATTGCTCCACAATGGAATTGTCCTGCACCTTCATCTTTCTCAAATCTGCCTCTTCTTCGGTCATAGCTTTCTTCACTAGCACGGGGTTATCTTTGGAGGTTTTAGCTTTTCTTAACTCCTCGAGGGTAAAGTATCTCCTTGAACGAGTAAATCCATGGGTCTCACAAACTTCTTCTTTAACTTATTTTCTTTTGTAAGTCACTGTCACCTATTAATAATTCACCGCAATAGCCTTGCTGTTGAATATCGGTAATTGGGTTACAGTCTTGATAATGGCAGGATCAGTGTGGGCACCTTTCCATAATCACGAAAGGCTTGATTTCCACTCATGATACAACCACTTTCGTTTTTAGGTGCAACATCACCTCTTTCTTGACAACAATAGATGGTTAACTATTTGTCCCGCTCAACCTGATCACTGATTTCTCACTTGTTGACATTTTAATCGGCATGACCTCACTGGACCGAATCATCATGATGGTCTGTAAAGGCTTCTTAGGCTCCCCTCCCTTATGCACTATCTCAATCATATTTTTCTTCTAATGGGTCGGGAACGGGTTCTAGTTATAATTGGGTGCCTTTGGAGCTTGGACTTCAATCCAGTTTGTATCAAGGAGATCCTAGATAGCATTATTGAAATGCCAACATTTTTTCGTGTCATGCCCCGGAGCACCAGAACAAAATTCAAAGTTTACAGAATAATTAAGATTTTTCGAGGAAGGATCTGGTAATTTTGACTTGATCGGCCTCACCATGTCCAATTGTCTTAGCCTATAGAACAAACTATTATAGGACTCTCCCAATGGAGTGAAGGTTTTCTTCCTCGGAAACCTCCCATTCTTAAATTCTTGAGTGGGCCGGAAATCTGGTTTGTGAGGGTTTCGGTATTCTCGTGGGGATGGGTAGGTATTTTGTGGGGCTGGTGCATGCCATTGTGCGTGAGCTGGGGGTTGGTTGTATATGTGGGCATGGTGGACAGAAAAATGAGAGTCTGGTGGTGGTATTAGGTTTGGGTTGGATTATACGAGGTCTGGGGTAGGTTTGTGGTGGGTTCAAGGTTGATTATAGTTGTGAGATGAGCCTCTGGGTCTGAACCAGGATCCTGAATCAATCGTAGCCACATCCTCTTTCTTCGTCTTTGCGATTACTCCCTCAGAACCGCTCTGAATGGCTTCGATAGTTGTCTTAGTAGCCGAATGGCTTATGATTTTATTTGAATTAATCCTTTCTTCTACTGTATCGCCCATCTTCACTACTTCATTGAAGGACATTCCTATAGCTGATTCCATATGGTCGTAATTAGTAAATGGGCGAACCCTTGCTATCTGTTCTCTCCAACGAAAACCGTACTCCCTAAAACTTTCATTGTGTTTTTTCTTAATATTTGGCAACGACATACGATCCAGAACAATCTCAAGATTATACTTGAAATGACAAGCGAATGCCTGGGCTAGATCATCCCATGTATACCATCTGCCATGATCCTACCAATGTACCACTCTAGCACCAAACCACTCAGACTTTGACTGAAGTATGCCATTAGAAACACGTCTTTCCTAACAACTCCTCTTATTTTGCTATAGAAACCTCTCAAATGCAATACAAAGTCTCTATGCTAATTATATAAATCAAACATGGGCATCTTAAATACTACTGGTAGCTGAACATCTGGAAATAAACATAGATCTTCGTAACCCACGTGTACCTAACCTCACAACCCCTGCATATTCTTGAAGGACTCTTCCAGGCTCTTAACCTTCCTAATCATATCCTCTTGTTCAGAATTTCTAGATGGTTTCTCAGGTTCCATAGGGATATCAAAATGAGGAGAATTGGAATTGGATCCCGGAGCTTTGAAAGTGGGATTTGGGGGTGATATTGGTCATCAAGGGCTTGGAATAAAGGCTCGCTAGAGGTTTGGTGGAGTGTACCAGATGGGGGTGCCATGAAAATATGAGTGGCTTGTAGAGGAAGGCATAAGACAGGTTTGGGTGGTGGAGCTTGTGGTTTTTGGGAGGTGGTGCTCTGGTAGTGGTGGTAAATGGGAAAGCCCGGGGATGAATCAGTAGTAGCAGGTTCCTGGGACTGAGCAAACGGGGTAAAGTGGTGGTGGGTACCCTTTTAACCATGCTTGGTACATCTCAGCCATCTGTTGTTTCAGCTTATGCATCTTTTCTTTCAAATTAACATCTAACTCTTCCCTCTCTCTTGAGGGATAGATAACACTCGCTTCAACATCCTAGTTATCAATGATCAACTTGTTTTTGGACCGAGTGTTGTATAGATGAGTTGCTAGAATGCCAAACTAACTAACCACCTACTTGTTATTGAATGGAAACAACAAACTTATTAGCGATCAAGGTTTAACAGATAAGCAACCCCACATTTGGGAATGTAATGCACATAAGCAGTTAACCATTTCTATTATGTATTTCATCAGTTGATTGTGTCATCCCAGCTTTCCGTTATTTCCATTTACAACATCTACTTCTCTCTTTTTCACTCATTCCTTTATCTGCTTTATTTCTCGTTGTTCTTTATTCTCTCATTTATCTATCTTGTTCTACCATTGTTTATGTCCCACTATTTCTTGTTTTCTCTCTCCTTTTCTCTTTTTTCTCTCTTATTATTCTCTCTTTTTTTTCTTTTTTTCTCTCTTGTATTTCTTCTCTTTTGGATATGATCGACTTCTATATAGATTGCCTATATATCATGACCCTTCTGAATCAGACCAAGCGTAGTTCTAGGGGCTAAGTGCAAATATAAGTAATAAAACATTTTTGGATTTTCAAGTTTTTCATAAAACAAAAATATTTTCATTATAACAACTCATCCTATCAAAGTTGTTCATAAAAACTAACAGACCTAAAAAGGGAAATAAAAAGACTCTAACAGAAAGTGAAAACACAGACTCAAAAACAGACTAACAGACGCTAAAGGAAAGATGAATATATAGAGTCCAAAACAAACTGACATACTCCAACAAAAATTATGAATACATCAATGTCTCAACTTCTCCTGGGGCCCACTAGACATCATTCGGTCTCGGTGCAGGCCTACGCGCCAAGTCCCCTTGGAGATGATAGAGATCACCAATTATCTGGCGGACAAAGATCACTACAGTGGCGAAGAACATGGATCTGGTCATGTCCTCACAGTTACTGCATCTCATTGTGATATAGTCGGCTATCCTTCTGACCCTTTCTCTTATGACACTTTTTTCTTGAAACAAAGGCCCAATCTGCTAAGCCCTAGCTTCCAATGTTTGTTCATCTATATGATTGTACTTGAAATTGTTGCACATATCTTTCTAACTGTGACATCGCTGCATAACAGTGTTTTCTTTCAGCCTTAATATCTTTTGCCTGCTTGATCATTTTGTTCTAAATGATGATGACCCTTTTTTCAACCCCGCATCCTCATTGTTATATTGCTTTTTTAACTTCTTAACCAAACGCGCTCGTTCGTCCGCATTCTTAGCCAATTTTATTTGAGCCCTTGCTAGTTCACCCCCGGCCATATCCAAATAAAATCTATACTCACTCACCTTCTGCCTAAAGTTATCTATAAGCTTTCCATATTTTGTACTTTTGACAGTGTTTTCGGCTACTATTTTAATTTCTATAATCTGGGCTCGAAGGGACTCATTTTCTTGTGATAACTTTTCTTTTCACCCTCATCCGCAGTGGCTTGCAAACAATTCTCAAATTGAAGGTCCTTGACTTGATTCTCTATCTTGCTTATGGTAGCTCTATACTCATTTTGATTGGCAAACCAATCCCATTGTGTTTGTGATGCCTCAATAAATTCTTGAAGATGGGGTCTTTTGGCCGGCCTTCTAAACAAAACTTCCCTTTTATACCATGAAAGGTACCTTGGTGAAACTTTACCTTTATATAAATCACGCACTTGGGTGCTTGCTATTGACACTCCCTCCAGATCTCGAGAACTACTGCTTCATGAAATTGACCATCAGGACCAATCTCGACTACCTAAGCGCTAAGGACTTCATCTTTTAGAACTATTTGGCATCTCCCCAGCTGTCTCAAAACCCGGTATGAGGCATAAGGATGGATACTTCAGAGTCCCATCAGGAGGAAGTGAGGCTCGGTAGCTAGCATGTATACGATTTCATCTATGGGAAGCCACGCGAACGCCCTTTCTATTTGATCTGCAGTGATGGAACGGAGATGTGATATCCATTATGTGAGCCCTTGTGGCATGCTAGACCCGTCGACCCTTGTATAAATTCCTCTATGAAGTTTCTCTCTGTCGACCCATAGCTCATGTATTGTTGATAATGACGTAGATGTTCAGCCATCCACATTTGTAGAAATAGGTTTCACCCTTCAAAAAAGTCTCCTCCGGCTTTGCAGGCTAGTAGAGCCCGAATGATTTCATACACTATCATGGGTGCGAGGATGCTTTTGTCCTGATTAAGCAAAGTTCTGATAACCCCAGCTATCCGTATATCGATATCTCTATCTTTCTTGGGAAACACTAGAAGACCCAAGAATACCACCATAAAAGCAAAGCACCTGTGTTCTTACCATTTGAGGCGATTCCCTTTACTGCAAATTTTGCTTTCTGGATTGTTCAACCCCCCTTTGTGTCTGTATCGCCGATATATAAACTTCAAAGTAGAAAAACCAACTGCCAAATCTGGGTATTGTTCCCCATGCTTATCTTTAAGGAATCTAGGAACCTGTACACAACGACGACTCTTGGAGCAATCAAATAATTGTGTCTCCGAGGAACTTCAGTGCTCCCAATATATCTTGCTATTTCTTCCAAAGTTGGTGTGAGTTTAAAATCTCAGAAATGAAACACGTTGTGAGGTGGGTCCCATAAAATAACCAACTCCTTTATGATGTCTCCTCTATGCCTGATCTTCAATAACCCGGTAAGACCTCCCAAGTAGAGATTAACCCTATCTTGCCCCGATTTACCCAGATCTTCCCATCACATATACAACTCCAAAGGGATCTTGTTTTGTGACTGTTCTTGGCAAATTTTTACTCGTGCTCATTCTGCATATTTATTAGTGTGATAAAGCAAAATCATGACTCATTTGTATAAAGAAAAATTTAACGTTATTTTTTCCAAATTTTCATTTAAAAATAAAACCCAATTTTGCAAATATGGCCTTTTAGGACATCAGGGAGAAGATTTTAAGGCTATGCTTTCTAACCGGTCAAATATTTGAAGAAGAGACCAAAAGTGGCTGTTCTTGCAAAAATAACCTTCCGCCGTCCTGTTGGTGACATTCGGCTAATATATATGTCATTACCTTACTTATTTACAACAAATAAATAAAAATTTTCTTCTTGTTGGGCTATTTTTGCAAAAGGGGAGTTGCACCTGAGTGGGGGTTGCCTACGTATCCTATATCCAGTGAAAATCAAACTAGCGTAGTTCGGGCAATTTGGACAAAACAAAACCATCTCTTTTTTATTTTTTTCAAAAATTTGGAAGAGTTTCAGTATATTTTGGACATCGGTTATTAAAAAATATGAGATTATCTCTCTCAGCCCTCACATTTTCCTTCTCTCAACTTTTGCCATATAAACAGATCAACAGGCACATTTGAATCAAATGAATGCACAAGTAGCAAGTAGGATGCATCAGGATGGTCTTTTCATTTCGGGTACAACTGTCCTAGAATGACCCAACACCTGTGTTGAATCTCAAAAGTCAAATGCACATGATGCAAACAAATGTTCCTACTAGGGATCCGGCATGATGATGAGTTATTCTAAGTTCAAAACATGGGTATGTTTTTCTAAGCTTGTGCACTCGAGCAGACAACTTTAGCCGAGGAGGGGGCTACGTACCGGGAACTAAAAGGCCATCCGGTTTTTTAACTTATCCAAGTCACTTTCTTATTTCAAGGTATGACACTAACATAATAGGGAGTCACGCTAGCATGCACATCCCCAAAGATGACAATAGAAGGGTTTCGTAAAAGTGTATATACAATTTCAATAATATCAAAACGGTAAAAATTGGCACATAGCACATTAGGCTCAACATATAAATATCACATAAAATAACCTAACTATAACAGTTATTCTAAGCTCGAATTCTAAACCCTTAACCATGAGTTTTGGGTTCTTGTCCCCAACAGAGTCGCAAGAGCTGTCACACCTCCTTTTTTACTACACCCGGGTAAAGGTATATAAGGGAGTTTTATCCAACTTAAAGTGACACTCGAAATGGTATTATTTAATATTATTCAATTCAGAGTCGCCACTTGGATAATTTTATGGTGTCCTAAGTCACCAATTCTAATCTCGAATCGAGGAAAATATTGACTCTATTTTACAGTCCGTGAACATAGAAATCTGGGTAAGGATTTTCTTTAACCGGAGAGAAGGTCTTAGGCATCCCCGAATTCCGTGGTTCTAGCACGGTCGCTCAATTTTAATTGGCCTGTTATCTGATTTTAATTCATATTTTAGCCTATGGTGCAATTTTAACTTTATAAGCACTCTTAATTATTTTTTAAGAAGATTCAATGTTATTGAAAATCCATCATTGAACCACCTCACATAATTGCTCCCGCGATCAACGACACATTTTATCTAACGTTATTGAAATTTGGATTTGTGTCACATAAATGCACACTCGAATTTAGGAAAGTAAATCATTAAAATACCATGCCTAAAGAAACTACGCATTTGCAACTTTCCGAGGGCCATGGAAAATTCGCTAAGTGGCAGGACTCGATTTTTAAGGATAAGTCTATTAATTAAACGAGGGACATGCAATTTAAGGTTTTGTTCGGCACGGTACACCTCAATTTATTCTACCCTAAATATTTGTAAATTAATCATGAGGGCTAGAAATTGCTTAGTTGACTAATATGGCATACCTCACCTTATTTTAAAGAATCTAATTAATTACGAAAAAAACCTAGAGGAGTTCAGAATACCCTCTATGCTATAAGGGGAACTAAGTTTGCTATCAACTACCAAACAAACGAGGAATTGGGCCAAGAAAACCCAAAAGCCCAAATAATGCCAAATACGTAATTCTAATTTCTGGCAAGTTTCTTCAGATTCATGCCCAATATGAGCCCAAAAATTTCGGAAATTTGAGACTAATAAGCAGGGACTCGACTTCGAATCCCTGAAGCACCCAGGTTGCGTCCGAAAAGTCATGAAGGACCCAATTTTTAACAAGGGCTAACTGCTGGTTCATGAGATTTATAAACACAAAAAAGTAAAGTTCAACTTTGATATGGGAATATAAAACTCAGCAGATCCCGTAAAATTGACACTAGTTAGCCACAAAATTAAACTGACAATTACTAAGCTATTACAACATTGACTAGCATTAAACTAACAGCTATTTCAAATTGTTTCTAAGTTTAAACACATTCCCATACTAATCATTGAAACACTATAGATCAATAACTATTATAACAATAAATAACATGTAATGATGCATTTTCTAAGATTCACACTTAAGTCGACTAATAACAATCCCAATTTCTACTCCATTTATAAGCTTACACACATTCACATGACTTTCAGCAGTAACTCAATGTCTTATTTACCCCCGAAGCAAACCAGATCCTTTTCCCTTTTTCTCAATATGATTCTATACACTCCAATCTTAAAAGAAACATTTAGCTACCCACTTTCATGAACATTTCATCATCCAAACATCACAAACATCACAAACATGTGCCACCAATTTAAGTGAGTTACATAGCATAGAATGTATAAGGCAGACACATTACAGGATTTAAATTATGGAATGCAGAGCCTAAACTATTGATTCAATCAAGAAAATTGTTCTCGAAGTTTTCATGACAATCCCAAATTAGGTACAATAATGAAAGCTTACTTATTCAAGTTAGAACTCAACTAGACAATGTAACACAATAAATTAAAAGAACAAATCAAAGTAACATTACTGAATCAACAAAATAAGCCAATTACTATGCTTTAAATTCTGCTTTTCATTTCATTCTTCAAGTTCACTTCAAAATCGTTGAAGCTCAAGGTATGTTCCCGCATATTGAAAGAGCAAAGAAAAGATGAAGAATCAGCAAAAAGTCTGCAGCAGAACAATCAAGCACTTAGCAATGAAACAGTGTTTCCCAAAACCAAAATCCACACCCAAACTCTTAAATATCCAACAATTTAATCCATTTCAAATCAGAATGCTGAACTGTAAAATTTCAATGGTTTTTTTCTAGACTCTGAGGCTCAAAGGAAAAAACCAAACAGAATGTGCAATAATTTTCTAGAAATTGCAAGGAATTCAAGGTTGTTTCAAAATTTCTTCAAGAAAAGCAACTGTTTTAGTTTTGGGTAATTTTCTCTTAAAATCTGACTTGTATGTCAAGTAATGGTGCCTTTATAGGCAAGGAATTAGGGCTGCAGAAATATAACTAGTTTTTTAGCCTATTTTAATATTTTTATTTTAGCTTAGGTACCCTTAGTTTAAATTATGATTTTCATATAAGTCCCCACCCTAGCTTCTAGGAAGTTTCCTTAGGCAGTTATTAGAGATTCCGTCAAATCAATTTTCCAAACTGCCCCTCAAACCCCTGAAAATTTCTTCTGAAAGCCAGATATGGGTCAAACTGACCAGACTCAAATTGGTATAGGTCTGCAACCCAAATTGAATTCCCTTTTGGGCTCTTGACTTGTCATAGCCCAATTCAAATCGACCAATGATTCCCAATTTTTAAAAACTGACCAAGATTTCTCAAAAGAAGAAACCAAAAAAACTTTTAAAATGCAACCAAACAAAAATGAGGGCGAATGAATTAATTAACTTAACTACATAGCAAGAAATTAACTAAATTATGGTCCTAACTAACTAGATGACTAAATAGAAAAAATAAACCATAAATTAGCCATGCCAAACAGACTAAAGAAGTTAGAGAAACAGATTTGGGAAAATAGAGCTAACGAGGAACACAAAAACAACTTATTCTCTACCATAAAATTTAGTCAAATTTTAGTTGAATTGACCAAAGAAAAGAAGTAGAGATGAAGTGGAATGAAGATTGAAATAAAACAAAAATGAACAAAGAATTAAGGAAAACTTACCAAAAAAGTGCGAACCTGTGACTAACCCTCCGATTTAAACCTCAAATAATGTCAATCGCTTGTTCTTTGTTAAAACAAGCGAATAAAGTTATTTCATGATAAAATTGGCCCTAAACACTCGTGAGAACTGGAGCAGTGACCTTTCATGTACAGGTCATGATTTGGTATCTAGTGATTGAACTCAGATTCGAGATTCGACGAGTTCCAGAGATATTCGAGAGGAACCCGTTAATATATTAGGAAAGAGTGGACCACAGGGGTTTTATGGTGTTGATTTAGGCTGGATTAAAGGTGGTGCCGCCAGTAGATGGTAGTGGGAAGGGGCCGGCTCTATGGTTCATGTTGAATCTCTGAGAGCGAGTTGAGAGAGAGACGATGAGAAGGGGGAGATTACGCGATTCCGACATTTAAATATTAAGGACAAGCCACTTATGGGTTGTTTGATCAGCTGAGATCAATGGTCCTGATTTAGGCTAAGAAAACAGGGTTGTTGTGATTGTGTATGGGGCAGAATGGGTATTAGAGGCGGTTCTGGGCCTGGATTGGGCATGTACTCATTTTTAAACTGATTGGGCCTGAATGAATTGGGTGAAATTGGCCCAAAACTGAATTCTTGACTTCTTTCTTTCTTTTTCTTTTCAATTCTTCTTTTCACAAAATTGTTTTCTTTTTTCAAAATTACAACCTAAATTAATTCCTTAACCAAATTAATTCTACCAAAGTTATTCAAAATAATACTAATTATCATTAATTACTTACCAAATTAAGAGAAATCTATGAAATCTGAAGCTAAATGCAAAAATAAATTATTTTGGCGATTTTCTATTTTTGAAGCACAACTAAATTACTAATTAATTTAACGATGCAAAACAATATCCTAAAAGCAAATGCAACATATTTTTTTGTACTTTTTATAATTTAAAAAAAATTAACATGCACAGACAAATGCTAAAAATGCAACAAAAAATCACAAAACTGCAAACACTAAAAAACATATTTTTTTTAATTAATGGGAGTAATTCATATATGGAAAAAATCACATTCTCATAAGGAGCATACGACACGACGACGAAAAAGAGGCACAAAAAACCCCGGCCTGGGAAGATCAGCAAGTTAGCCCTTCAGGTTATTTTTGAAATGTCGCATGCACAACAACTAGCCATCGCTCAGCAATGTCACCCTAGAACCCCAAGCACAATAGCACCGGATATAGCTCCCCCCACCAAATGGGTACTAGAAAGATCAAGCAACAACAAGTTGGTGGCTGATCTCGCCATCAAAAAATGCTCGAGGACCTCACCAAAAGTATCGAGTCGTGAGAAAAGATGATCACAACCAATGATAAAATAGTCAAGACCTATAACTCTAGGGTGGATCAGATCCCGGGCGCTCCCCCGGTCCTTAAAGGTTTGGACTCAAGGAAATTCATCCAAAGGTCATTCCTAGAAGATGAAGCCCCAAAACCAATCCCGAATAAGATTAGGATGTCGAAGCTCACTAAGTACAACGGTACCACCGGCCCCAACGAATACATCACCGCGTACACTTGCGCAGCAAAAGGTAGCGGCAGAAGGAGCAACGATATTGAATCCATAATGCTTAAAAAATATGGAGAAACACTTCTAATGGGGGCCATGATGTGGTACCATAACATGGCTCCCGACTCCATAGATTCATTTGCCATGTGAGCAGATTCTATCATGAAATCACATGTCGGAGCTATTAAAGTAGCAACGAGAAAGTCTGACATTTCCAATATCAAGCAGAGGGAGTACGA
Source organism: Nicotiana benthamiana (assembly GCA_034376525.1). Taxonomy (NCBI): domain Eukaryota; kingdom Viridiplantae; phylum Streptophyta; class Magnoliopsida; order Solanales; family Solanaceae; genus Nicotiana; species Nicotiana benthamiana. Next base: position 249,369 of record CM067327.1, on the reverse strand, counting down.
GATGTTGCGGGAATTCGTGTCCTGATTTAAAATTGAGCAGATGGAGATACCAACAGTGTCCGATGATTAGGCGGTATAGGCCTTCACCTAGGGCTTGAACGAATGAAGCTCCATGGCTTCGAGATAGCTAAAGAAGAATCTAACCGAGTACCCGGCCGTAACTTTGTTAGAAGTCCACAACCTGTACCAATCAAAGATCAGGGTGGAGGATGACCAGCTAGAGGCCCCATCGGGCTCGGTGTCCCCAAATAGACTCATGGTGAAAGAGGCGAAACTAATCAGGGAAAGGTACCAACCACGCCTCGAAGACTAGAGGAATAGCCCAAGATGCCACTTGCCCCGCAATGATTGGAGAATAGATTGAGGACAAGATCCTCAATGGATCATCAACAGGGCCAGACTCGACCGAGAAATGGCACCGAACAATGCACCCTACTTATTAGAGTATAACTTCAGCGTCAACCAATCAGACATCGTGTTCACTATCAGCAAAATATGAGATTCAAAATGGCAAAAACCAGTAAAATCGGACCCATCGCAGAGAAATTACAACTTAACATGTGAATTCCATAACACGCACGGTCACTGGACCGAGGATTGCCATCAACTACGAGAAGAAGTAGCCCGGATACTCAGCAAATGGCACCTCCAAAAATTTCTCAGCAATCGGTCCAAAAATCAGTTTTGAAACAGGGAGGCGATCAAGATGAGTGAAGTGAACGAACCGTAACATGTCATTCATAGGATCATGGAGGACGTCAATACCCCAAAGGACCCATGATGAGGATGACCAAAATACCCATCACCAGGGATAAACAAACTTGGGAATATATCCCTGAGGATGCCCTTACCTTAAGTGAAGAATATATAGAGGCCCTATCTCAACCCCACAACAAAGCCCAGGTAATTTCCTTCCTTCTGAATACTTTCCAGATGAAACATGTACTCGTGGATCTAGGTAGCTCGGCCAATATTATTGGATCAAGGGTGGTAGAACAACTTGGCTTAACTAAACGGATCATGCCTGCCACTCGAGTCCTCAATGAGTTCAACATGGCGAGCGAAACAATGAAGGGAGAAATTGCCATCCCCATCACCGTTGTCGGCACGACCCAAAACACCAAGTTCTATGTCATCGAGGGAGACATGAGGTATACCGCCTTGTTCGGACGACCGTGGATACATTGCATAAGAGTAGTAGCATCCACCCTCCACCAAATGATAAAATTCCTGACGGAAGAAGGAATTAAAACCATCTATGGGGAACGACTCGCGGCAAGGGAAATGTTCGCAATATATGACGCACCATCAGCCTAGTATCCCCGCCTTCGAAATAAGCCGGCGGACGAATCCGACCTCGACATTGATCAAGATAGGCAAAATGAAAAATTACGGATCCGCACCATATACCCAACATTGGGAAACGTAGCAAATCATCTACGGAATACCACCTACGTATCCCGTCTCGAGGTACCGCTATTCCCTTTATTTTATTTTCAAAAATTGAAATTAACCCTCGTGCAGGTACTCACCAAATATATCAGGACATTGGCACAATCGGAGGACCTCGAGATCCCTAAGAGAAGGCGTGCCCGTTGCACTATTTTCCTTGAACCAAGTTTTTTATCCCAAAAAAAATAAGGGTTTTTACCGGCAAGGTTTTTACTGAGGCTACGCCCATGAAGCTACTGGAGGAGAGACTCTACAAAATAGCTTGAAGCCATCCATACTTCAAACATCCAAAATAGCTAGGGGAATTCCCCCTGAAATCCACTAGACTCATGGAGCGCCAAACAAAGGTCCTTAAGGAGAAATAATGTACCGGGCCAAAATGATCGATATAGCCAAACCTTGCTGGAACTAGGAGATATGTCATTCTATCCGGAAATCATAAATACCCCCCTCATTTTTATGAGGAAAGAGAAAGGCTCCTATTGAAGAGTAAGGCAACGTGAAAATCGGCAAAACAACCCGGCATGGCCTAAGAACTGGTCGTTTCCGCGCAATAGCACATATATCAAATCGATGGGCATAATGTATCTCAAACGCCTTACTCTCTAAGAGATAAACAAATCGCAGCATACTCCCAATAGAAATCTCACCCTCAAGTATGTCCCGAAACACTCGGAGACTTAAAGCAACTCGACAACAACCTTATCTCGGGATCGGTATTTCGGGCTTGCAAAGTCCTCGCAAATGCGATTCTGGGCCCACAAAAAGTTGTTTTCAAGCTTGACCGGGACTTGGTGTTCTGGAGAATCATCTTCAATCGCCATATGCTGGAAAATCTGAAATTGTAAGACCCTAACGGGCAGCCTCCGCACAACTAGATCTATTCTCCATACATTGTAAGACCTCAACAGGCATGGTAAACCGTAATACCTCAACAAGCATGAAAGATCCCGTAGTCTAGTCTATAAGTGACATTTGTAAGAACCCCTAAAGGGCATACCCTCAATGTAGATGCCTAAAACTGCTTCTCGGGTTCAAAAATGGCCCCGGCCAAACGCACGTGACTCCATCATAATGGCAGCTACAGCCCAAAAACACGACTCACAGACGTTTTACTGTCGTTAAAAAATCCTCCAAATCTACTTCGGAAAGAACCAATTAAGAAAGGCTTCCCTCAAAAGGCTAAATACACGAGTCTTGACCATATCGATTCCAAAATCGCAAAAGCATCGATATACTCAACCTAGGAGATAAGAACTTTCTGAGGTGCTAAAAACATCACCAACTACGACTTCAAATCAAGCTTCTTTTAGAACCAACGACGGCTCAAGAAAATATATTCAATAAGACATTAACGATAGGAAGCAAAGCCTACAGAGAGCCTCTGAGCCTCATATCAAAAGATCATAAGTGTCGTTGTCGCTGGCTAAGCGCGCCTTCGGGCCTCACATCGAAAGGTCTCTATGACCAAAAATAGCGTAAGAGCCACTGTTGCCAGCTTGAAAATTGACAAATTGAGGATTAAAGTGAGCTCGAATCGTACCCAATTCGGAGATCAGATCCAAAATAGTTAACTAAGCAAAGCCTCCAGGCCTCATATCGAAAAGTCTCTACGACAAAACAGGTAAGTGCCATTATCACCGGCTAAGAACGCCTCCAGGCCTCATACTAATAGGTCTCAATAACCAAGCAACAGAAAGGCCACTATCACCAATCAGGGTAAGGCCAGAAAGTAAGGATCATTATCGCCAGTCCAAACTAGCTCAAGGGTAAGTCAAGCTCGAGTCAGATCCTGACTCGAAGATTGAACCCTAAAATTAAAATAAAGAATAAGTGCACAGTGTGAATACCAGCGTGCCAGCCAGAGTATCACGAAGAGGCGAGGGTCAAACTCAACCCAAGCTACAACACGACTCTGGAACTAGTCCAAAGGGGATCTAAGTCACGGATACTTCTAAAAAGCATGAATGATATAATCGTTGATCACCGGTAAAAACAATAAGTGCTCGGTGACTAATAAAGCTTTAGCTACGACATAACTTGGAGACTAGGCCCAAGAAGAGTCCGAACGGAAAAAGACATGAGAAATTTCGAAACAAGGGCAGACTCAAAAGACTCAACTCAAATCAAGTGGGCTAAACACGTGATGCACCGATACATATGATCCAAACCAGACCTATGAAGGCCCGGCCATACACCAGAACCGACCTGGCCAAAAATAATAAAGGTAGCAAAGAATTGAAAAACCCCTCCTTATATACGCATATCATGAACGAAAGGCACCCTCTCCGTCTATACGTGCCGTACGATCATGTCAAAAACAAAATAGCAAATGACGGTAATTATACGCCCCGCGCGGAAAGGTGTGAAGCATGTCGTAATTCACCTTCTCAAAAGACAACCAAGCTCTGTAACAGACCTCCTAGACATAGCTAATTCTTTTGGGAAAAGGAAACCCCCTACACCAACCTGCACGGAATGCTCCTCTTCGCAGGCCACAGAGATACATCTTCGTAAATCGCCCTTCGACAAATTGGGCCACCCAATGGGAAACTATTTTGGCTTATACGTAACAAAAATATCCTCGCCTGATGTAACTTGAGAAACCTAGAGGCTGAACCGGAAGGCGATCCAACAAAAAATATGCCTAAAGGACGGCCCAAACGACAAGTATCGACGGTCGAGTATGTCTCCAAGCCGCGCAGTTGTGAAACCACTTCTGTTTAGGAGCACAAAAGCTTAAGCCATAATGCTACTTTGTGACTTGTTCTGAAACCAACCTAGATGATCGGAAGCAATGATAGAAAAAGGTACAAAAAGAATAAAAGCTTTAAATATTCTTCTTCTATTACATACAGAAAAAGAAAACATTCTCCACCTACAGGCACGTTGTGCGCGCGTCAAAAACAAAGTTACAAAATATAACCGGTGGAGAAATGGCCCACATAGTCGGTCAAGTATTGGAGACCCACAAGATTATCTTCCATGAAGATGAGCTACTGCCTGAAGGTGTAAATAAGAATCGGACATTGCATATCACAGTGCAGTTTGAAGACAAGTTCATTGCAAGAGTCCTGGTTGATGGAGGTTCGAGCCTAAATATTTGTCCATTGAAAAGGTTGGACAAATGTTTCCACAAGATGCAGGAAGGAAGAATGAATGTGAAGGCTTTTGAAGGGTCCCAGAGAGCCACAATCGGAGAAATTAACATGTGCTTGTAGATGGGACCAACTTGGTTCTACGTTGAATTCCTAGTGCTTGACATACCAGCCTCACATAATCTTCTGTTAGGCTGACCATGGATCAATGCAGCTAGAGCCATGCCTTCAATGCAACATCAAGCCATGAAGTTTGAGTGAAAACTCCAGAAGTAATTGTTCACGGAGATAGAAGTAACCCTATCTACACTAGTCAAACCATCTCGGCCATTGGACATAGATGAAAGCTGGGAGGGGAAACCTTTCATCACATCGAACTGGTCAATGCCATCGAGAAAGAAAAGAGGTGGAGTATCAAAATATAAAGCATACTAGCATGGTATGGATATGAACCCGGTAAAGTGTTTGGGGAGAACCTCCAAGGTATCACCAAACCAATACAACTGAAAAATCATGGTAGAACTTTTGGGCTGGGATACCAGTACACATGGAAAGATTAAAAGAAATGGTGGAACTCTGGCGTGGACCATATTACCCTATTAAGCAGCCAGTACCTAGTTTGGAACAAGCTTTCTACCAGGCCGACACAATATAGGGGACTGCAAAAGAAGAAGCGCTAGATGGGTTGAAGAATTTGTTCTTGGAAGATGAGGACATGGACTGCAATACCATAGTTGAGGAGTAGGAGGAAGAAGGCCTCACTATTCAGACTGTGGAAAAGGGAGCTATTCTTAGAACTGGACCACTGCACCATCCTGAGACCCCCCGAGTCCCTAGGTAGCCTTGCAGGATTTACTTCTATAGCCATTTTAGGAATTTAAAATTTCCAATAGTTTCATTTTAATCTTTACTTGTTTCAAAATAAATGCTCGATTCATCAAGTCTTTCTTTGTATGAAAAATTTCTCATGTTTTAATCAAATGTATTTGCTCTTTATTATTCACTACTATTTTACACTTCTCTTTCTAGAACGTTGTAATTACTTTTCCTAATGAACTAGTGACTGTGACATGTAATGAGGCAACGCAACATGAGAATAGTGACTCAAAGGAAGAGGATGATATACCCGAGGAAATTGTCAGGGAGGATGAAATTTTTCAAAATAATCCTAAGTCCAATCTGGACGAGACCGGAGCTTTAAATCTGTGAGACACTAAGACTGTCAAAGAAACCCGCATCAGCATTTACTTGTTGCCAACAGAAAACAAAGAGTACATTCTTTTCCTAAAGGAATATGAGGACATTTTCGCATGGTCATATGATGACACGACCAGTTTCAGCACTTCCATAATAGCTCAGAAGTTTCCTACTAATCCCATCTTTCCGCCTGTCAAGAAAAAACTCAGAAAAGTCAAACCAGACGTGAGACTGAAAAGTAAGGAGGAAGCTAACAAGAAGAAGAAAGCCAAGGTTCTCGTGGTGGTTGAACATCCAACCTGGTTAGCTAACATTGTGCCACTTCCGAAGAAAGATGGGAAGGTCAAAATATGTGTTGGCTATCAGGATTTAAATAGAGTAAGTCCCAAGGATAACTTCCCACTGTTGAATATACATATCCTGATCTATAACTGCACAAAGCATGAGCATTAACCCTTTGTAGATTGCATTGCGGGTTATTGATGGATGAAGAAGTAGCAGAGAAGACAACTTTTATTACACCATTGGGTGTATATTGTTACAAGATGAAATTGAACCCTGCCAAGTGTGCATTTAGGGTTCCTACTGGAGAGTTACTGGGATTCATCATCATTCATCGAGGGATCAAATTGGATCCGACTAAAGTCAAAGCTATTCAAGAGTTACCACCACTTAAGAGCAAATAGGATGTGATGAGCTTCCTAGAACGTCTCAACTATATCAGTCGCTTCATAGCACAGTCCATAGTCATATGTGAACCCATCCTCAAGATGCTGAGAAAGAATGCTAAAATGATCTGGATCGAAGATTGCCAAAAAGTTTTTGACAAGATGAAGGAGTACATGTCCACACTACTATTTCTTGTCCCACGAGAACCAGGATGACCGTTTCTACTTCATCTATCTATATTGGATGGAGCCTTCAGATGTGTTCTGGGAAAACATGACGAGACAAGAAGTAAGGAGCAAGCCATATATTATTTAAGTAAGAAGTTCACACCTTATGAAGCACAGAATTCTCTGCTTGAACGCATTTGCTGCGCTCTGACTTGGACAGCTCAGAAATTGAGGCATTACTTCTGTGCCTACACTACATACCTCATATCCATGGTGGATCCTCTGAAGTACATATTTCAAGAACCCATGCCTACTAGGAAGTTGGCTAAATGGCAGATACTTCTAAATGAGTTTGATATTGTCTATGTAACTCAAAAGGTGGTCAAGGGACAAGCATTGGCATATCACCTTGTTGAATATCCAGTGGGAGGAGAATATGAACCCTTGAAAACGTATTTTCCTAATGAAGAAGTTTCATTTGTAGGAGAATTACTGAAGCATATAATGGTTGGAAAATGTTCTTTAACATGGCCGCATATTTCAAAGGAGTGGGCATTGAAGCTGTTTTGGTATTAGAAACGGGTCAGTATTATCTGGTATCTATTAAACACAGATTCCCCTACACCAACAACATGGCAGAGTATGAAGCATGCATACTAGTGCTCAACATGGAAATCGACATGAACGCTCAGGAGTTGCTGGTAATCGATGATTCAAATTTGCTTGTGCACTAGGTGTAAGAAGAGTAGGCGAAAAAGAATTCCAAGATGTTTCCATATCCACACCATGTGAAGGAATTGAGAATAAGGTTCACAAAGATAGAATTCTGACATATGTCTGGAATTCAGAACGAGTTTGCCGACGTATTGGCCACCGTCATCCATGATACAACATCCAGATAAGAACTATATTGATCCCATTTCGGTGAGGATCAATAATCAGCCGTAATATTTTGCTCATATCGAGAAAGAAGCAAATGGAAAGCCTTGGTTCTATGACATCAAAGAATACTTATCAAGACGAGAATACCCTTAGCATGTACATAATATATAGAAATGCGCGCTCCGGAGATTGTTAAATCACTTCTTCCACAATGCATAGAACTTGTATAAAAGAACCCCCGATTTGGGCCCACTAAGATGTGCTAACACAAAAGAAGCTTCTAAGCTACTTCAAGATGTGCAAGATGGGAACTGTGGCCAACACATGAATGGTTTTGTCTTAACTAAGAAGATACTCAGGGCAGGCTACTTTTGGATGACCATGGAGACGGATAGTATTCAGTATGTCCGCAAATGCTTTCAATACCAAGTGCACGTTGCATGATAAAAGTGTCGACGAATCAGCTCAATGCAATAAACTTACCTCAGCCATTCGTTGCCTAGGGAATGGATATTATAGGTCCAATTGAGCCCATTGCTTGAAATGGACATAGGTATATTCTAGTAGCCATTGATTGCTTCATATAATTAGTAGAAGATGCATCATAAAAAGTTGTAACCAAGAAAGTAGTTACAGATTTTGTCAAGGATCGTATCCTCTACCGATTCAGAGCTCCCGAGTCCATTATTGCGGACAACGCTGCCAATATCAATTGTGATGTAATGAAAGATATATGTGAAGCTTTCAAAATCAAGCACAAGAATTCAAAAGCCTACAGGCCTCAGATGAAAGGAGTCGTAGAAGCTGTCAACAAAATATTAAGAAGATACTAAGGAAAATGGCAGAGAACCACAAGAAATGGCATGAGAAGTTATCCTTTGCTTTGTTAAGGTACCGCACTATGTTTACCACCTCAATCGGGACAACTCCCTGCATGTTGGTTTATGGTACCGAGGTTGTCATCCCAGCCGAAGTGGAAATTCCTTCTTTAAAAGTCATATAGGAAGCCGAACCCAGCGGTGCAGAGTAGACACGGAGTCGCTACGAAAAATCGGCCCTTATCGATGGAAAGAGGATGAATGCAGTGTGTCACAGCCAAATTTATCATAACGGAATGTCCATATCTTTCAACAAAACAGTCAAATCAAGACAGTTCGCACCAGGGCAGCTGGTATTGAAGAAAATCTTATCACATCAAGATGAGGCCAACGGGAAATTCTCTCTCAACTAGCAAGGTCCATACATGGTTCGCAGAGTACTGACAAGAGGAGCACTCATTCTTGCAGAATTAGGAAAAGAAGTTTGGCCAAAACCAATCAATTCAGACACAGTCAAGAGATACTATGCTTAGATACTTCCCATTTCCTCATTTGATGTAATTGAACTATGCTTGGCCTGATTCTCTTTTAAGAAGGATACGTAGGCAGCTTTATGGGTTCGGTCATATCATTATAAAAATCCATTTCCCTCAAACTCAGAAATTGGGGTAGTATTTTGAGGAGTTCCCTTTAAAATTCTGAACCAAGTCCATCCAAAGTCATCGCATCTCGGATGGTCAGGAATCGGTGACGAAACTGGGGCAAAAGTTTTAGATGGATTCTCAAAATTCTAAAGAATGTTCGGCCAGGCCTATCATCCACAAACGGTCAAAAATCATCTACCAAACTGGGGGAGAAGTTTGAGGAGGACCCTTAAAATTCCATAAGAGAGCTGCAACGTCTTTGAGTGTGTCACGATCACTAGTTCATCAAAATTACTTAATGTATCAATATTTTTCTAAAACAACTCTATTTTTTCAAAAATTGGATATTTTTGAAAACTCTATTTCCATTAACTCGTGCTTCACCCAGGGGAACTCGAATGGCTTTCAGAACGGAGCAAAGCAAGGCCAGCGGATAGAAGCACGAACCATACCCCCCCCCCCCACAAAACATTCAACTTTTCTTTGAACGCATGTATGTTAGCCGTAACAATAGCACTCGCAAACACATATACACAAAGAAAATTAACTATCCAATCCGCTATCAGACACCTACTAACATCTTCAGCTAACACATATGCTACTTTAACTTAGTTCTTGCTCTCTACATGAGGCTAATCCTTGCCTCCATACTTTCATGAGGCTAATCCATTCCTCCTTATTTGCATGAGTTTAATCTATAACTCCATACTTGCATGAGGCTAATCCCTACCTCCCTATTTTCATGAGTCTAATCTCTGACTCCATATTTGCATGAGGCTAATCCATGCCTCCATGCTTGCATGAACCTAATCCCTGACACCCTATTTGTAAGAGTCTAATCCTTGACACCATATGGCTAATCCCTGCCTCTAGATTTGCATAAGGCTAATCCTTGCCTTCCTATTTTCATGAGTGTAATCCCTGACTCCAAATTTTCATGAGGCTAATCCTTGCCTCCCTATTTTCATGAATCTAATCCTTCACACCATAACTTCATGAGGCTAATCCCCGCCTCCCAATTCGCATGAGTCTAATCCTAGACTCCACACCTGCATGATGCTAATCCCTGCCTCCCCACTTGCATGAGTCTAATCCTTGACTCCATACTTGCATAAGGCTAATCCTTATGTCCCTATTTTTCTAAGTCTAATCCTTGACTCCATACCTGAATGAGGCTAATACCAGCCTTCCTACTTGGATGAGGCTAATCTCTGCCTCCCTATTTGCATGAGTCTAATCTCTAACTCCATTCTTGCATGAGGCCAATTCCTGCCTCCAAATCTGTATAAGTCTAATACTTGACTCCATGAGGCTAATCTCTGCCTCTATATTCGCATGAGGCTAATCCTTGACTTCATACTTGCATCAGGCTAATCCCTGCCTCCATATCTGCATGAGTGTAATCGCTGACTCCATACTTATATGAGGCTAATCCCTGCCTCCCCACCTGCATGAGTATAATCCTTGACTACATACCTTCATGAGGCTAAACTCAACCTCCCTACTTTCAGGGGTCTAATACTTGAATACACACTTGCATGATTCTAATCCTTCACTTCATACTTGCGTGAGGCTAATCCCTGACTCCCCACTTGCATGAACCTAATCCTTGACTCCACTCTTGCATGAGCTAATCCATGCCTCCCCACTTGCATGAGGCTAATCCCTGCCTCCCTACTTGCTTGATTCTAATCCTTGACTCCACACTTGCATTAGTCTAATCCCTGACACCATATTTGCTTGAGGCTAATCCTATCCTCTTCATTCACATGGGACTAAGCAATGTCCCGTTTTGCACGAATATTGCTATTCGTGCTCTATTTCTAAGTACTCTTTATTTGGTTTCCAATTGGGCTAAGCTTTGCCCTCCATTTTGCAAGACTAATATTTATCTTATTAACATCATACGATTTCACATCATTGGTTGAAATATCGCCAATCTATCTGAAGGCATCAAAGTCTAAAGGCATCATCCTCACAGCTGGAAGACACCATGCCATGGCTTGAGGATCCCTTAAACTTGCATATCATCGTTCAAAGGCTTCATGGTTCAGAGGCACCATTGTTATGGCCCGAGAGAATCATTTCATGGCCTTTGAATTCCTCACTAAACAATTCATGGTCCAGGACTTGATGGTCTAATAACGTCATCTTTAATCGTCCAAAGACAACCTTCATGGTTCAAAGGGAATATGCATCATATTTAACTTTTTGCAAATATGTTAGTAGCATCTTTTATCTATCGGAAACAAGTAAGCAAGCAATCTCGCTCCAGTTCCCTCCAACCATCCCGAGCTTTATCCTCTCACCGTAGCCGTTTCCGCGTCGCGTATTCATTCATGCAGTAATTTTGACATGCTCTACGGATGAATCTAGAACTACACATGACCTGATTCTTGTAATACGATGAATATGTAGGCACCTCGAAGACCGGAGTTCCGCTTAAATCTTTCAGAACATCCCGTCCAGTCAAAATTGGTCATCATTTCTTTACCCGAAAACTCTTTCATCCTTCCAGAGTAAAGAGGGGCAACTGTTGATACCAAATTTTTTATTATATTTTTATATGCATAAATGCCTTCAAATTAGCATATACATGCATATATAAGCATGCACAATGGTTTTACAATTTTTCTTATAATTTTAAGGATTTAAATAGATTTATTTCTTTCTATTTTATTTATAAAATCTCCAATAATTATCCCTCAAATTAGTGTTGTGGTGGCTTAGTAATTTTATTTCTATATTAATGCCAAAATATGATTAAAATATTTTTTATGGATTTTTGTAATTGCATTTTGTATTTTTAAGCCAAATTATATATAATTACAATATTAGCCCCATTAATATATAATTAGATTTATATGTGTGAATTTGATCTCCTATATTTTAAAAATGTTAAAATAACTATTTTAAATTATTTTAGTACACAAAATTATTTTCCAAAAATTATTTATCACTTATTGCAAATGATATAGAGAAAATTAACTATTTAAAATATATCCAGATTTGCATTTCAATAGTAGCCCAATTAAAATCCAACATCATCCCAAATTCAGATTAAAAACACCCGACCTAAGCACTGAACCCACTCACCCAACCCAAAGCTGCATTAAATCCTGGCAGTTGATTGATCAACGGCCCTAATCCGTTCTTACCATTTTAGTTCCAAACGACCCCCTAACCCTATCTCATTTCAAAAATCTGCTGCCTTTGTAGTCTATCATCTTCTCTCCTCTCTCAACCCCTCAACCTAACCCTAGCTCTTTCAACCGCCTACCTTCTTCTCCAATCAACTCCGGCGACCTTCCTTCCACTCATATGCCTCCAAAGGCTTCTCTATTGCCATAATCGCCTTCTCTAAGGCCTTCAATGGCCCTGGGCCCTAGTGACTTGCATCTAGGGTTTGCCATATGCTCTGCTCTTAGATACTTCAATATGATTTCAACTGAAATCATGTTGTACTTGTTACAATCCTTGAGATTTTAGACAGGTTCTTTCATCTCACTATGGGTTTCTTCTGAAACCCTAATTTTTACTTACATCTCCTAGATCTGCACAATTTTTAATTAATTTGAGTCTTTCTTATGTTTTACACTGTCTTTGTAAGTCTTGACATGAATCATTGATTTCAAAGTGCTTTTACCTTCTTTTAAAATTAGAGTTTTCTAAACTTCTTGTAAAACCTTATTTAAACAAATTCTTTATCATTAAACTTCCATCTCTTACATATTTTGACTGATTATATGATTTTACTACATCTTCCACTTGCCTATGTTGAAAGCCCTAATTTAACTAGGTTTCTCTTTTTGATTCTGTGAATAGCCTGTTCTTGTTTGAGTTTCTGGGACTATTTCTCTTTGATGTGTTTTCTACTGAGTTTCTTATGCTTAAATTATATCATCTTTGTATCTTTATGTTCATCTTGATTTTTCATACTTGCTTCCTTCGATCGATACTGTTTAACATGCATGGTTGCTATGTCTGGTCATTCTTACTCTATTTATTTGCTGAGTACTGAATCATGACTTCCTCTTGATTGATTCTGTATTCCCTATTTTATTGTTTGATTGAGGGACCTTCCTTTAAACCCTAAATTTCTACCTCTTATATGAAATTAACCGATTCATCTACTTTTCCTGTTGTGGTATTTTATTCTTACTGGACTCTATCCTTAGGTGGAGTTTCTGAACTTAGACCTAAATTTTTATTCTATACTTACTATATTTGAATCTTTTTTTATTACTCATACATTGATTTCTTTCCTTATTTATTACTTATTCTTACCATTTAAGTTAATTCCCTAAACTTAAGGGAATACTTGTCCTGATTTTGCTCTATATAATTTTGAGTTCCATAATTACTACGCTACTATGATTTTTACCTTATTTTTATCTAATTTCGGGTTACTATATATACACATACTCTCATTAACAAAAGTACATGAACACTCTTGCTTTAAAGGCTCTCTCTCTCTCTCTCTTCTTAAATTTCTGCACTTTTTTGTGCTTCTTGCTACTATTCTAAGCTAGCTGGTTGCAAGCCAAGGTTAACCATTGTATTCTTCTGCTCTTTCACTTTGCTGTCTTCTGTACTGGTATGTTCTATTTTCAATTCAAGTTCCAACAACAATAGGGTTCTTTTATTGCTTCAGTTCATCATGTTTCTAGTTTGCTTCTATTTATGGTTTTGCTGTGAAACTTGTAATTGATATGTTTAAATGATTAGCATGTTATGAACTACCCTTCCTTAGAATCAGTATGAGCATGTTACCCCTTCTATGTAATGTTGCACTATCTGGACTGTTATATGAATCTCTATGTAAAGTAGTTTTCCCCCTGAACTTGTATGATACTAGGATTGAATCTTAAATAATGTTGATTCTATACTGTACTGGTTTTATGACTATGTCTTATTAGTTATGTATGACAAATTCTGTACTAATTCCTAAGACATTTGTTTGTTATGTGTTTACAATCATGTGTCCCATGTATCTTCAAATCTCTTGACCCCTGTTTGTGACTACTGAACTTGCTTTCGTTCTGCAACTCATGGTTATGTATGAACCTGTCTTAAGGGTGTTATATTTTAACTGTTATTTACTACTACACTCTCTTTTCAAACTGTTTCTGTCGTTTTACCAAAATATTTCAAACAAACTTCTTTTTAATACAATTTTCTAATTAAAACGTTTCAACTTGTGTCAAGCACTTTCACTCTACTCCCATGTCAATAAGTTCTTCCCCTCTAGCATGTGTACTACCTTGGGATCGTCTTGAGAAATCTCTGAACTATGCATACTGAGGTTGGTCCTTCTACACCAGCACTTATTCATTTTTGGTTACTAAGTCTAGGTGTAAGCACTGGCCAGGATCCTTGATATCCTTAGTGGACTTTGATGCACATAGACTATGACATTGTCTACAGAATTGAGGCATTTGAGGCTATTGAAGGCTTTGGAAACATAGGCCTATCTGTAGTCTCCCTATAGAATAAATTTTTATTCTTTTATTTACTTATGTAATTCATTCATATGGTCCGTAATAGTCTGTAAACGAATATTGGGATAACTAGTAAATGTGTGGGTAGCAACATGTTTGTGGGTAATACGGGTAGAAACCATGCCTATAGGACTTTACAATTTGTTGTGTTTGCCTCTGTAAGTAGAAACCATTCCTATAGGACTTGACATCTTGTCATGTTTATCTCACCATGTTTGAAATCATGCATATAGGTCTCAATTGATTCTATAATCGAAATCATGTTTAATGGGTCAAAATCAATTTCACAAGTAGATGTCATGCCTATAGGATATAATCCAAATTAGACTTCTATTATTACAAGTGTTTATATATGTTTCCATGTGTCATCATGCCTGCAAGTCTTTAAAATTAGTATTAAAATTAGATATCATGCCTATAGGGAGCAACATCAGATTTTACACATAGATCTAAACTAGTTTGGTTTTAAATAAATTAATACGGTTAGTGATTAGTTCACTTCCAAACTGATTTAACTGAGCATTTTGTATTTCCTTGAAACGAATTGTTTAAAACGGCCTTAATCTATTATTAGTTAGCATGTCTATAGAGATTAAACAGTCCGTTTCAAAACTTGCCTGGTTTCACTATATAAAATGTAGTCATTGGTATTCCGAGTATAGGCAAGCCTGTAGGTCGTTTTCAAAACTTGCAATTTTGAAACAGTTTCTGTGACTTAAAGTTGTTCTGGTTTAAACAAACTTTAAAATCAGTAGGCCAGTGATAGGATCATCACTTATGAGTTTATAAAACAAACTGCCTATTGTCTGTACATTTACTTAATTCGTTCTGTTTATGTGCCTTCTTTAAGGAGAAAACTTTGAGCCTCTAATTGCTCCCTTTTTGTTCTTATTTGCTAAGAGTCCTAATTGTACTTGCCTGTCGCCTTAGTATTTTAACCTTTAAAACTGTAAGGGTCTGTCTAGAACCACCTATGGGTAGAGGTCCTAAATTCCTCTAGGACCATTAAGAAGGGAAGGATAACAATACACAATAGAGATTGGTGATCACACATTCACTTTAAATGGTCACTAAGGGGATTGGAAGGGTAGATATGGGATATGATAACTACGCGCTAATGTCATGTGTAGCCCCTCATCGAGGAGTGTTTACTGGACATTGTGTGGCATGATCCTATAGGCTAACCAACCTAGGACTCCTCCTTTTCCAAAATTCCTCTTTCTATTTAAAACCTTTGTTTTATACAACTTCTTCAAAATATCTTTATCTTGTCACGTGAGTTATACAATGTGCTTTACTTGAAACCTATTTGATTCAACTATTTATTTGTAATGGACTAATTTGTTAATATAAGCACGATCGGGACCCACAGTTGTGGACCAAGAGGGGTTCCTAACACCTTCCACTCGAGGTTATGTCGAGCTCTTACCGTAAATCTCAGGTAATACAAACCAATCCAAGAGTTAATAACTCTAGGTGCCCTAACGCACCGTAATCCGCTAGGCGGCGACTCTTAAAACATCCAATTCCCGAAAGAAAATGAGTTATCATGCCACATGGAATGTTGAAACCCGAACCTCTCTCCGTGGAAGGAAAAAGTGAGCATTACAATGAAAATGTTCCACAGCTCATAGTCCTCTCCTGCGATGTGGTCTGTCATTCTATTTTTCCTCCAGGAGTAGTAAAATCGGTGGCCTAGCAGTATATTGTCCTTCCTAATTTTCAGGTGATGCACTCATATTGATCTTCTCATAAGGTGTTAACCTCTTCAAAGATAAAATGCTCTGATACCAATCGATATTTTAAGTTCAATACCACACAAGAGGAGTGCGGTAATTTATGTGGTGTAATATATTTCACTTAAACTGAATATAGAAGGACCTGGTTCTTCTAAATATTCCTTAACCTACTATTACTGAAATAATAAATGCGAAAATTAAAGAACAATTGTATTTTTACATGAAAAATACCTGGCTCAGAAGGTGAAAAATCCACGACCTACTTCTAAGTAGGATTTTCCCAAACTGTCCACTAAATCACTGGGCCAAACACTGCATTTACAAAACTCTTTTGTATACCTAGGATTAGCTCTAATCTCGTTGTGGCAAACAACCACTAACTATTGTGACAACGTCAAGTTAACTCTAACTTGAATACGCTGAGTGCCTATTACAATTGCCTCTAGATAAAGCTGAAAGGTATAATATGAAAAAACCTATTATAATTGAACTAGGATAAAAGACAAACACTTGGAATAGTTCTTCTATCTGGTTCATGTAACTTCAGGTTTGCATACTTGAATCACACAAACTGCTTGCAAATGCCTTGCTATTTTGCTCTCAATTCACATTTAGCTTCTGCTTTTGTGCATCACTTGAAAGTGAGAACATCATGCGATAAATAGAGTTAGTAGAGTAGAAAATCATTAGAGTTCTAGTACTACGCTTCCTTGGTAGAATAGTTCTAGTTAACTTCAACCTCTAACTCCTTCCCTATCTTGTATAGAATTCTCTTTGAGTAAGGAGTCCTTCTCCTTATAAATTATGAAACTTTTTCTATTAGGATATATGTATTATACCAAGTTAAACTTATCTCCTTCACGTGTTGTTACACCCCGAATTTTCATGCGTGAAAGTATGCCATATGTAAAGTATTACGCTTTTTATAATTTCAAAAATGAGACTTATTTTTGGATTATAAGTATTACATTTTTATAATTTAAATAAGTATTGTGACGGATAAGGGGTACACGAATTAAAGAAAATGAGTTTCTTTGAAAGTGATCAATTCGGAATAAAATACGGATCAAGCAATAATACCCGATAATTATAAACTAGTACCATGCAAGGTACCACATGGCCATAATAGAAAGATGTATAAAGTATGTGAAAGATGAGTGATATTTTAAGTAAGTAGGAATAATTCTTAACTTTTTGAGTAATTATTTAATTATCGGGTAACGAAACATTACCCGATTAATTAATAAGTGGATAAAAAATTTATAATTATTCCTCTAAAAACGCTGCAGAAGGCTACAATGTGAAGTATGACTCTTGTTATCCATGACTAGGTGGCAAAAGAAATGGGTACATTATCATAATTAATATAACATCTTCCATTAGACTTTGAAAATTTTACAAGGACTAAAGGATTGACATCATGGAGTTTAAAGAGACGACAGGAGTGTGACAATCAACAGAGAGCTCTGGGCGCACGTTAAAGCTCTCGCCGGTGAACAATAGCAAGATTGCCATTGTCGCCGGAATATGGCTGGTCGCCGGCGTAATCCTCTGCCTACTAATGTGCAACTAGTTACACCCGAGAATGGCACAATTAAGGAACTTGAACCTTTGACTTTTTGAAGTTTTCTGCCTCCGAAGCTTCAATCTGTAGAGGCGCTGCATGTAGAGGGAGATCCGTGTGAATTTCCATTGTTGATGACTGATGCACCTTCTGATATTGTTGCAAGACGATTACAGTTCACTGATATTGCTGGATCGGAGAAATCCAGTCCGACAGCAGCGGAGGTGGTGCGTGGAAATCGTAATTCTCATATGGGCAAGTAGCTGTCATTCGTCCCACCCACTTATCGAGATGGCAAAAAGGTTGTAAATATCAGTGAGGACGATTTGCAACAACTGGATTATTGGCAAACTGCGTTGATTGGATTCATAATTGACGATAATCCTAGTGAGAAGAATATGAATAACTATGTCATGCATGTGTGGAATTTCGTAGCCAAACCTCAGGTACTGATTCATGCTGAAGGATACTGTATTTTTCGCTTGAACAGTATCAAGGATAGGGATATGGTTATGCAATCAGGGCCCTATTCCTATAGGAATAGGCCAATGGTTCTGAAACCCTGGGAAGTTGATTTCAATTTTCAGAGTGATGTTCTTAGCACTGTGCCTATATGGATTCGGTTCCCTGGCCTTCTAGCGGGCTTTTGGTCTACTGAGGTCCTGAGCAAGATGGCCAGTGCAATTGGCAAGCCTTTATACACTGATAAATTTACTGCGCATTATGAAAAAATTTCGTTTGCCAGAGTTCTAGTTGAAGTTGATGTTGCTTATTCTTTTCCTGACCAATTAGGTATTGAAACTCCTTATGGCCCTATGATCCAGACAATTGAGTATGATTGGAAGCCTTGTTTCTGTAATCATTGCTTAAAATTTGGGAATGATTCATTCGATTGCTGGTATCATGACAGTGAAGGAAAGGCATTGGAGAAGCAAGATAAGCCAAGGAGGCAGAAAGGAAAGTGAAACAGCAGGGAAAACTATCTAAAAAAGAATGGCTTGTTAAACAGTTTGTACACACTGCAGAGGTACAGATAAATAATGAGAATGCTGTTATTTCTGAAGTGCTGGAAATTCAGGTAGTGCAGGAATCTAGCAAGGTGGATGAGTGCGTAGCTAATCCTCAGCAGACTACACAAACTGATCTTGTGAATCCAGTGATACTGAAATTGCAGTCATTGCAGTCAATGGAACCAATGGTAACAGTGAACAAATGGTTGAAAATTGTAATAAAGGAAAGACTACTATGATTGTGGCTGGTAATAGGGTTCAACAGATTGATCCGGGACCCTCACAGAGAGTAACCCCTAACTTCCTATGATTATAGTCACATGGAACATTAGGGGCCTAAACCAGCCCCATAAGCAGAAGGAGTAGAAAAATTTCCTAGCTTAAATAAGGTAGATGTCATGGGAGTAGTGGAAACTAGAGCAAAGGAGCATAAAGCCAAGAATATATTAGATAAGGTTGCTAATGATTGGAAGGTTCAATGCAATTACTCAAAGGCCGCAAATGGGAGAATTTGGTTGCTTTGGAAGACACACATTCAGATCCATATATCTTCTATTACTGACCAGCTTATTCACTGTTCTTTAGATGATACAAGAACCCAGGCCAGAAACCAGTTAAGTGTTATATATGGTCACAATACTGCAATTCTCAGGAGCCAACTGTGGAATGACCTTAGATCAATCTATATTCCCAGTAAAGATGCTTGGTTGATTAGTGGTGATTTCAACTGTGTCTTATGTTCTGATGACAGAATTGGCTCTCCAGTTACAGATGCCGAAGTTAAAGGTTTCAAAGTCATTGTTTCTGATTTGCAACTCACTGCCCTAAGAGCCAAAGGTTGGCACTTCAGTTGGACAAATAAGCAAGATGCTTCCACTAGAGTGCATAGTAAAATTGACTGGGCACTAGGCAATTATCAGTGGCTGCAATAGTTTGGGCATCTTGAAGCTGATTACATGAACCCTTCAGTTTCTGATCATTCCCTTATCCTAATTAAATTTGGTGATGAAAAATCTTTGCACCCTAAACCTTTCAGACTATACAGTGCTGTTATGGAACATTCTCAGTTTCATAGCATTCTACAGCAAGTTTGGAGGCAGGATTGTGAAGGCACACCAATGCAGCAGATATGGCAGAAATTGAAGAAAATGAAACAGCAGTCAAAAGAGATAAATATCCATATGGCCTCAAACAAACAGAAAATTATTCAGGCAAGGGAAAGATTTGGCATTGTTCAAGTTTAATTACAAAACAGCCCCTTATCACAGGCACTAATAATTGAGGAAAGAGCTGCAATGGAAGAAATTGAGAAATGGAGCTGTGTGGAGGAACAAATACTGAGGCAGAAGTCCAAAGCTTGCTGGATTGAGTATGGAGATGCTAATACTAAGTATTTCCATGCTCAATGGAAGATCAGAACAGGACAAAATAACATCACATCCATCTATACAGATACAGGTTTGAAACTAACTGATCCTTTATCTGTGGAACAGGAATTCTTGAAGGTGTTTGAATCATTAATGGGGGAGTGTACTACTGAGCTCCCCTGTTAAAATTCTAATATTATGAAGGAGGGGAGGTGTCTTCATCTTGATCAGCAAAGAATACTCATTAGAGAGGTCACTCTGGAAGAGATCACTGAAGTTGTTAAAGAAATGCCTAAGGATAAAGCACCAGGAGTAGATGGCTTTCCTGTGGAGTTCTTTACTAAGAACTGGGAGGTGGTGAAGGGTGACATCCTATCTGCTACTAAGGACTTCTTTTCTACTTGCAAAATGCCTCATATAATCAACACAACTGCCATAGCACTTGTTCCTAAAGTTAAAGCTCCTGCCACTGTTAAAGATTATAGACCTATTGCTTGCTGCAAAACTCTATATTAAATCATCTCTAAAGTCATTACCAGAAGGATGAAGGTAGTTATTGGAGAATTAGTGGGGCCTGCTCAATCTGCCTTTATTGAAGGAAGAGGTATTGTTGATAACATCTTGCTTAGCAATGAAATCTTTAAGGGGTACTCAAGGAAAGGTGTCTCTCCCAGATGTGTTCTCAAAGTGGATTTGTGGAAGGCATATGACCCTGGAATGGAATTTTCTGAAGCAGATTCTTATTGATCTGGGCTTTCCAGCAAAGTTTACTCATTGTATTATGGCCTGTGTCACATCTGTTTCATACTCTTTAGTAATGAATGGTGGCTTAACAAAACCATTCATTGCTAAGAGAGGCATTAGACTGGGTGACCCTATGTCACCATACCTATTTGTGCTTGCTATGGAGTACCTTAACAGAATACTTCAACAGCTGCACAAGAATGGGCACTTCAACTTCCATTCTAAGTGCAGAAAACTCAATGTATCTCATGTATGTTTTGCTGATGATCTCCTTATGTTCATCATCAGCATAAAGGCTTTCTTCAGTTTTCAAAAGCATATGGCCTTCAGGCAAATATCAGCAAAAGTTCAATATATTTGGCTGGTGTGCAGCGAGATATCAGAGAAGAAATTATTGAAGCCTTGGGATTCACTAAAGGTCAACTTCCATTCAGATATTTAGGGATTCCACTGGATTCTAAGAAGCTGGCTATCCATCACTATATGCCTCTAATTGAGAAGATCACAGATAAAATCACTTGTTGGTCAGCTAAGCTTCTATCATATGCTGGCAGAAGTCAATTGATTAAATATGTGGTTTTTGGCATTCAGACTTATTGGGCACAGGTGTTCGTTATACCCAAGAAAGTACTGAAAGTTATTGAAGCAATATGCAGAACTTTCCTCTGTACTGGTAAGGCTAACCTATCTAGAAGAGCTCTTGTGGCTTGGGACAAGGTGTGCAAACCTATATCTGCTGGAGGGCTTAACATCCTAGACTTGTCTGTGTGGAACAAAGAAGCCATAACTAAGTTTCTATGGGACTTGGCTAGGAAGAAAGATTGATTATGGGTTCGATGGGTTCATTCCTATTACATCAAGAAGGATAACATTGCCACATTTACTATACCAACATCAGCCTCTTGGGTGATCAGAAAGGTTCTGGACAGTAGAACTATGATACTGGAGAATACTCAGCTACAGGGTGATCTTACTGGTAGATTGCAAAGTGTATGCAGGCTGAACAAATTTCACATCCACAAACTGTACCTCACTATGCTTCCTAATTTCACTAAGGTTGCATGGAAGAACCTATTGCTTATCACTAATGTACTAACTAAGCATAAGTTCACTGTTTGGCTATCTGCTCAACATAGACTTCCTACAGTCGATAGATTGCAGATCATGGGCATACAAGTTCCAGCAGCTTGTGTATTCTGCAAACAGAATGTTGAAGACTTCAGGCACCTGTTTTTTTAATGTTCCATTACTAACAGTTTATGGTCCAGAATATGTGTTGGGTTGGGGCATTCCAGAACAATTGGATGCTGAGAAAATGAGCTTCACTGGATATGTAGCAAAGCTAAAAACAGGTTGTGGCAGAATGCAATAACAGCTGCTGCATTTGTTACCACTAGTGCACTCATTTGGAGAGAAAGGAACCATATTCGTTTTGAAGGAGAAGGAACCATATTCGTTTTGAAGGAGCTGCTTTTGTGGAGGAATTGACATGTAGAGAGATTGCCTTATTTCTACACCTTCGAGGCAGGAATTGCAAACATTGGCAGGCTGGATTGAGGCAACTTAATTGCTTTCCTTAGCAATTGTATTTAGATTCTAAATGATATGATACTTGTGTATAAATAGCTAAGATAGAAGAGGGGTTTACTTGTAGCAGTGTAGTAGTTAGTCCACACTACTACCATAGAGATCTATGATGTACATATTTTTTTTGAGATCAATGAAAAGCGACAGTTAAAATTAAAAAAAAAAAGAGATGACAGCCTCCATGGAAACATTACAATCTTCAAATCACTTTTCAACAAAAACTAATTTATGATTGAAAGCTAATTTCGCATGTTCTTCACCTAATTTCGGTTGAAGCTAATTTTGCATGATCTTCACCAAATTTTGGTTGAAGCTAATTTCAAGCTTCTAAAAGAATACGGTGTAATCTTCTCCAGAAATATTACACAGAGTTTTTTTCTACTCAAGATATGTTAAGGTTTTCTTTTCTTTCTTCTGGCATGATCCATACAATACAAACAAAACGTGCAAATGCACAAACTTCATATATGACTTTATTCACAAAAGTATTAGAAGTGCCTTTATTTTTGAATTTTCATATGTATTATTATTCCATCGTTCGTTGATGGACCTCAGAAAATATGTAAGATGATGTTATGATATTATTAAAAGGTATATGGTCTTATGACGTATCGAGAGATTTTGTTATTATATTTCATATGCATTTTATGCATTTATACATGTACATTAACCCATGATTCAGACGGCGTAATATATATATATATATATATACATATATATATATATATATATATATATATATATATATATATATATATATATATATATATTTATGGCGTTATATACGCACCACCACCTGATCAGCTAGTATACGATGATCACTTTTTCCACAGTGGCCTATATGATATGTTGGGATGCCCTCGGAGGCTATGATGTTATGAAGCATGTACCTATGCACGACATGACATTCGTACGCATATGCATGATGCTAAGGGTAATTTATTATTTACAAAGTTATTCGGATTTTCTGGTTGAATCATGTACTCTATATATATTCCATGTCTCTCATATATTTATTTATGTACCTTACATACTCAGTACATCATTCGTACTGACGTCCCTTTTGCGTGGAGACGTTGCGTTTCATGCCCGTTGGTCCAAATAGACAGGGCGAGAGCCCTCCAAGTAGGCTATCAGCTTAGTGGAAGATGTTGGTGCGCGCCGTTTCCTTCGGAGATGCATATTTGGTTAGTATGATTTAAACGTCTATTGTTTTATTTGGCGGGACTATGTATCGACCTTTGTGATACATATGTATTCTTAAAGGTTTGTAGACATATGTCTTGTACGTGAAAGGTTTTACGGCCTTGTCGGCCAATTTCTTGAGTTTATAAATAGTCATGTTGGCCTATTAGAGTCGTGTGTTATGTGTATATGATAATGTAATAAGAAAGATATATTACGTTGATACTCGGTTGAATAAGATATCGGGTGCCCGTCGCGGCCCATCAACTTGGTCGTGACACTGCATCTCACATGCTTGAATCTGCATGTTTTTTATGCATACAAAAAACGGATCGGATACATACCTGAGCTTCCTTTGTCAATCTTAAAAATAAACCTTCACTTGGGCCAACACAAACAATTTATCATTTTGATATTCCTACAAAAGTTTTGAGTATTTTCTAAAGGATAGTGTGCAGCTGCACAGTTGTGTGGGCCATGCAGACTGACCATATACTCTACGAGGCCACTTCCAGCAAAGAGGTCAAGAGGATGAGGGAAAGGGCAAGACCTGCATGGCCAACGCACAGGTTGGGCATGGCCCACACAACCTACTTGGCCCGCGTAGCTACCCACACAGCTCCAAATCATTATAACGGGACTCGGAAATAGAAAATAACTTCATTCTTCGAAGATAAGATCGTTTCTCTTAATCCCAAGTCATCTAAGAGTTCCTATACTACCTAAAATATGTTCTTATCACGATTAAGTTAAATTGCTACTTTCAAACATCGATTCCAACCATATTACTTTTGGAATCACTAGATTTTCAATAAAAATTCAAGAACAAGGTCTTCATTCCAAGCCTAGGATTTTGTAATCAAGGTAGAATCCACAGGCTTTCAAATATAGTTATTAGAGAAGATTATAGTTGATAATCGTTTATAGAGAACTACTACAAAATCTTGATTAGCTATAAGTCCTAAAATTGAGAGAAGTGAAACCTAGGATTACTAAAATTGAAACTTCTGAGACTATTAGAATTAATTCTTGAATTAACTATGTAGTGGTTGATTTAGTGAATCGAAACCTTTGGAGATGCAAAAGTATTTCATAAGAAGAAATCAAGGTTAGTGGAGACTTGTTCTTACTAAAGTTAATTTCTTACCAAGCTCAGATAGTGTTATATCTTTTTATTCCTAGTTGCTCATGAATTGCGGCACAGGTACTTGGGTTTGTCTTACCTTTTGTTATATTAGATTTTATATCTATGTTATTTTTCCTATGCTAGACGTTTTATCTATTTTTTGAGGATGTATGTATTGATTTATTCTCTCGTGGCAGCTGTTTGTGCTATCACGGAATAAGCGAATTGGATTATGACAAAGAAGTAATAGAGCCCAGGTTTCAGAGGCTTTACAAATCACTAGTAATGTAAATAGAGTCTTTTTTATCATGCAAAGACACCAATACATATCTTTGAGAGCCTACAGGCAATTTAGAAAACTTTTCTTTTTTTATTTATCGTGCCGCATTTGTTTCAACTCAAATTCTATATATATATATATATATATATATATATATATATATATATATATATATAAAATAAAATATGCTCAATATAGACAAATGAAATAAAGAGGGATATAAGCAATGCTGCGAACGTCGGCAGCTACTTTACTAATTCTGATGATCCTACCTCTGATCAGCCAATATCAGCTATTGGGTTCAGAAATACCTGAATCATCACATAAGATATAGAGAGTAAAGTAAATACTCCTTTAGTGAGTAATAACCATAACTAAAGTCTGAATGGTACGAAATCACGCAAAGCATATCATGATATTGTGTAGAAGTAGTTCAAAAACCAGTAAAAACAGTAGAACTATAAAATCTTAAAATCTTAGCTCATTTTGAATTTCTTTGAAAAATTACTTTTTCAAAAGATACACAAATGAATGCATCAATTAGTGCAAATAAGGAAAGAAATCCACTCATCGGGCACAAATACACAAATAAACAGGTAATGAAAGCCAATTAAGAAAGATAAGCACATACGATTCGCTCCTCGGGTACAAATACATAATTAAACAGGCAATAAAGAAAGATAAGAACATAAGGTTCGCCCCTCAGAAAATATCTCAGAACAGTACCAACCTTTCGGGCTATATCTTACATCACAATGGCTACCCACATTCAGTGGAGGTATGCGAACTCCTGGAGGGGGCCCTTACGGCCCAAGCGCAATAGCAAGCCACCTCGTGGCATCATAATAGGCTCTCGGCCTCATATCAATATCCACAAGCCACCTTGTGGTGTTCATATCTCAGGCCGTTGGCCTCATAATCAGATCAGTGTATCACTGTTGCGGCGTGCAGTCTGACCCAAAAGATATCCTCACACTAGAGGCCCTCGACCTTACTCTATTAAAGATCACATAAGGCACTCGAACAACAGTTAAACATAATGCTCAGCCCAAAAAAATTATTTGAAATGTTATTTCTAAGTGTTAAGCCAAGTAAACTTGGGAGCTGTTTGTGCCATCACGGAATAAGCGAATTTGATTATGACAAAGAAGTATTAGATCCTAGGTTTCTGAGGCTTTACAAGTGACGAGTAATGTCTCATAAAGTCTTTTTTTTTTTTTTTATCATGCAAAGACTCCAATACATATCTTTGAGAGCCTACCGGCAATTTAGAAAACTTTTCTCTTTTTATTTATGGTGCGGCATTTGTTTCAACTTAAAGTTTATATATATATATATATATATATATATATATATATATATATATATATATATATATATATCTAAAATGTGCAAAATATTGACAAATGAAATAAAGAGGGAGATTAGCAGTGCTGCGGACGCCAGCAGCTACCTTGCTAACTCCGATGACCCTTTCTCCAATCAGCCAATACCCACTATCGGGTTCAGAAATATCTGAATCATTACACAAGGTGTAGCGAGTAAAGTGAGTACTCCAACTTAGTGAGTAATAACTATAACTAAAGTCTGAATGGTAAGAAATCACTCAAATCATCTCATGTTGTTGTATTGAAGTAATTCAAAAACCAGTATAAAAGCAGTGAAGCTATAAAATCTCTTAAAATCTCAGCTCATTTTAAACTTCTTTGAAAAATTACTTTTTCAACAGTTACACAAATAAATGCATCAATTAGTGCAAATAAGCACATAAATTTGCTCCTCGGGCAAAAATACACAATTAAGTAGGTAATCAAAGCCAAGTAATATATAAGCACATAAGGTTCGCCCCTCGGGTACACATACATAATTAAACAGGTAATGACAGGAAATTAGGAAAGATAAGAAGATAAGGTTCGCCCCTCGAAAAATATCTCTGAACAGTATCAACCCTTCGGGCTATATCTTACATCACAATGGGTACCCGCGCTCACTGGAGGTATGCAGACTCCGGGAGGGGACCCTTACGGCCCAAGCGCAATATCAAGCCAACTCGTGGCTTCATAACAAGCTCTCAGCCAAATATATCAATATCTACAAGCCAACTTGTGGTGTATATATCTCAGGCCCTCGGTCTCATAATCAGATCAGTGTATCATTGTTACGACGTGCAGCCCGACCCAAAAGATATCCTCACAACAGAGGCCCTCGGTCTTACTCTGTCAAAGATCACATAAGCCACTCGAGCTGTAGTTAAATATGATGCTTAGCCAAAAAAATATTATTTCAAATGTTATTTCAAGTGTTAAGGCAAGTAAACTTGGCTGAGTTTTGAAAACAACGGAAAATAATATGACTGAGTTCAAGTATAAAGTCAAAAAAGTGAGAAAACATCAACAAATATCTCCGAAAGGTTCAAATAGCTGGAACTATGCCCAAATATATATGGCATTCAGTCCAAATAATAATGATAGCAAATAATTTTTAATCAAATACACGGCAAAATCATCAATCGGGACGGACCAAGTCACACTTCCTAATAGTGCAAGACCCCACGCTCGTCATCAAGCATGTGCCTAACCTCAATATAGCACTACGATGTTCAATCCGGGTTTCGAATCCTCAGAACAACATTAACAATCATTACTCACCCCAAACCGGCTAAATCTCTAGCTCGCGACACCTTTGCCCATTGAATCATCCTCCACGCACGTCAAATCTATGCCAAACCAGAACGAATACATCATAGTATGCTAAGGGAACAAATCCCAAGAAAAGCAATCAAAAAATACAAAAAATCCCGAAATTATCAAAACCCGAGCCTCGGGCCCACTTCTCGAAACTTAGAAATTTTCATATCAACGGGTTCCTTATCTCTCCACGAGTTCATATATATCAAAAGTTTTAAAATCCGACCCCAAATGGTGCTTTAAATCCCAGATAAAAAGATCAAAATTTCAAGCCCTAGTTTTTCCATTTTTAGCTTATGTTCCACGATTTTCTAGGTGGATTTCACAATAGAATCGAGTATTAAGTCCAAAACTCTTACCTCTAATAGTTTTTCCTTAAATGCCTTTTTAATATCTTTCAAAAATATCTCAACATGAGCAGTAATGGGTGAAAATAGACCCACATTCACGAACAAGATGTCTTAATAACATTCTGCTCGGGCCTACTTTTTCCTTCATCACGATTGCGACACTTCACTCGCGATGCGAAGAACAAATCTTCAGCTCTTCAAAATAACTCTACGCGATCGCGACATACCATGTGAACATGATGCTTCTGCCTCCAACACCTTCGCCAATACTCCCTTACGCGAACGCCATGAACATCTCACCTTGGACCCCTCAGACCAAAACTCCTCTACAGGATCGCGAGTGCCCTCTCTCGAACGTGATGCACAATTCCCCAGCCTTCCGCGAACGCGAAGCCTCTCACGTGAATGTACGGGCTTAATTTTGGCCTTCTTCAAATCCTTCTACCCGATCGAGATACAACCTACGCAATCGCGAAGGGAAATTCTTGTGCAACACTGAACTTGAAATTTTTGCAACTTTTAAACTCAAAAAATGGTCCGATTGACCACTCAAAACTCACCCCCCCCCCCCCGGAGACATCAACCAAAAGCACCAACACATTCTAATACCTTATACAAACTTGTTACAATCACCAAAACACCTCAAACAACATCCAATTATCCAAAACCTATCGGATTCAAGCTTAAGTTTTCTATAATCTACATAAATACGCATTTGATCAAAAAACCAACTAAACCACGTTTGAATGACCTTAAATTTTCCATACACATCCCAAATGACACAACGAAGCTACTAAAACTTTCGGAATTCCATTCCGACCCTTATATCAAATCTTACCTATCTACCGGAAATCGCCAAAATATCAACTTTGCCAATTCCAGCCTAGATCTACTCCGGACCTCCAAAACCTATTCTGATCACACTTTCAGGTCATAAATCATCTCCCAAAGCTAACCGAACCATCAGAACTCACATCTAAGCCCTCGAACACATGATTCAATATCCGATTGACTTTTTTAACTTAAACCTTCTTAAAAGAGACCAAGTGTCGCAACCCTTATCAAAAACATTTTGGACTCGATCCGACAAACCCGATACCACAAAACATGGATAACGAAGCATAAAGAAGTAGAAATGGGGAAAATCAAAATGGTAACTCATGAGACGACTGGCCGAGTCTTCATATCCTCCTCAACTTAAACAAATGTTCATCCTCGAATGTGCCCAGAGTTGTTCTAAAATCCAACCAATCGCTGAATAACATTACTATACATATACCTGGGGATGATCCCACGTCAGCGTAGCTCATATAGGTCTGATAACACATTGTAACTGAAATTTCACAAACCTAATCTAGCCCATAAACCATAGAGCCACATTTCAACTTCCAAAACCATCGATACGATTAGAGTCTCGAATTTATAATGTGAATAAGTCCAAACAATGTGTAACAAACTGCATCTGCTAGCTCAGGTGAAATCACATGATATACCACATAACTCAAACACTTATAGTGATAATTTCTAACCACAGCAGCTTCAAACAACATCTGAATACCAATAGAAAAACACTAATCAACAAGTCTCATCCTAACACTTTCATATAGTACAAATGGTCACTAAAACATGCAATAAGCCATAATGATTTCCCAGATCAACCATTCATGAAGCCACTCCTCTATTTGGAAAATACCACAGAAAATTTCTGAGAAAGCTCGATATTACCTTTCCAACATGCTGAAATCGAATTGGTTCGTATTTATTAATGATGTCATCAATATCCTCTAATCCAACACGCTACTCTGGTGACATGACACATCAATACAGGCCTAAGCCACAACTTGCACAATACACGCACCAATAAGCAATAGTCTGAACATACTTAGTCATGAAAATGACTCAAATGAAATAACCATAGCTCAAGTTCACCAGAACCACCACAACACAAGGATAAGAACTCATCTCCCATCATAGGAATAGAACACACAAATCTAATCTGCAAGGTCACACCTCCACATAACTTTACTACAATGTGCGATCCTATCCAAACGCTGCTCCACATTAAACACCTCAAGGCACTATGCTCGAAATCGACAACCACACACAATTTAATGTCTTGAACCAAAACAAATCACCACCTAATGGTGAAGTAAATAGCATACACCACGCAAACCCGAAACGACATAACATATATGCCATTCACTAAGCAACATCCAATTACTCTTCCTGCTCGACTTCCACAATGAGACCCCAATAGAACCGCACCATATGTGCCTATTATCAACAAATCATAACACCTCGTAACACAGTAGGGCAATTCATAGACCTCACCAGATTAATAAAAAGCTCAACAAAAATCAAATCAACACATCCCCCCATAATACAATCAGGAGCCAACCAAGCCGACTCAAATTAGAACACGCATCCACATTGGCCTACTGAGGAACTCCTTATCAATGAAACCTGAAGTTACTCCTTCCACTCCTATAACTCTGGTGACGCTATACGATACCGTGCCCGGCATCAAATCAATACCGAAATCAACAATCTTTATTGGGAATATGTCCGACCGCAAGAAACACATTCGAAAAGTTCCTCACTACTGGAACCGAATCACTATAAGGATATTCTACACTAATATCCATCACGAGAGCCCAAATAAGAATGACGATCCTCCCCATCCATCCGCTGAGTCTTCGAAATGTAAAACCTCTCAACTAGGACATCATCCGTCGAACCTTGCCACTCAGCCCGTGGCATTTCCGGCATAGCCAACAGTGCTACCTTTGCACAATAGTCCAGAATGACACAGCACGGAGACAACCATTCTGAACCCAATATCACATCGAAGATCTAACATACCAAGCAACAAGAGATCCGCTAGAGTCTCCAAAGTCTGATAGTTACTAAACATTGTTGACACATACGACTCCAGCCACAACATAGCCTGAATATGAGAACTTCCCATCTCCAAGTCCATATGGAACATGAATAAACATATTCGATCCCAATACTGCCATCTGAATGCATATCACTCCTAAAATACCAATCATTCCATGAGATATAATCTAGATTCTTTTGTTCCACCAAACAAACTCGAATATCAGTAGTCAATCTAACAAGAAAATACCACAATACTATCGAAGTACCATCAACTTATTCACATTGCCATTTCTGAACCATATACCCTCGCCAAATCACTCTAACTAGCGAAACCATTTCCTTAATCATCCGAAGACCCTTTCTCTAATTATCTCAAGCTCATTTCTCAAATTGTTTGAAACTTCCAGTTGCCTAAGAGTTTTACGAACTTCCTTTCCGAACTAAACCATAACCTTACATACGCAATCTCAATCCTCCACAATATACTACATATGCCATACCATCCTAGGATAACGTGAGAATTTCATACCTCTTCCGAGCTACAAGCCACTATGTACTCAGCCATCCAAGGACTTTCCATTAAGTCCCACCTGGAAGAAAATCAATATACATCCCATGCTCCTCACGCCAGCAGAATTAAATATCTCTAGCCACGGTAAAAATCAACAAGAACTCTCTGATTCTCTTTTGTACAAACAAGTCAATCAGGACTGAATCTTGCTAACTCAATCAGCCTACGCAGGCCACCAAAATCCAAGAGCATTGTCATGAAATACCCATAAAAACTCATTACCTTTTAAACACCCAATGAACTAATCATATCCTTACCAATCTAGCCTTCCACCAAGCTATCACATCATTCGAGCTCCCTTCTGATTTACCTTCAACTTGATATTCCCTATTGCTGTAGCACCACAATTCCTCAACCGAAAATTACGACACAAGACCGAAGCATAAACTTACAATTTCTAAGGCTCATGAGCCGTAGAGTACTCTCTTAAATGTTTCCAAAAGCACCTCATTCAAAATACCTACCCCAAAGGGAGTTCCTGCTAATATGGAACCATTACCTTTCTTATACAGATATATAGAATCCCATAATTGATATAGAAATGAGACAAGTCTTGGCGCCCTCTAATGCAAACCTCAGTTTCTAGCCCAATTATACAATTGAGAATATCCAATTATTACCTGGAAATCTTGAACCCATTAAAACCATTCCCGAGAGTCATCCACTCTACTCAAACCACAATTAGCCTGATCAAACAAACTCAACAACTCGTGCCTCGTTAGCACTCTAACACCGCATAATGTGAAATCATTCCATTACAACCTAGCAACTTCCTGCTCTATGCACCGAGTATCCTTTACCAACAATGACCCAAGACATCCCGTGATTCTCACACTCCTGTGAAGCATTGTACAACGTCTGTTAAAAAATCTTCTTTACTTGAGCCATCCTCAGTTCCAATCTCCATAAGCCATAACCGACTCACCAGCACTCATTCAAACTGGAACCAACATATCATTAACCATGCAATCTCCTAATCAATAGCAGAGTCCCCCACTTAGCTCGAAGCCATAGACCAAAACACACATAATAAATCATAATGTATATACTCTATTGCTTCCATAATACAATAGTGAGATTAAACTCAATCATTTATAAGCTCGTGAAACACAGATCATCTGATACCTTAAATCTTCTGCAAATCTCGCATTCATCCTTGCAACTATCAAGCCCACTCTCTTAAGCGACCCAAAACACAAATTTCAACGCTTATATTTCACTAGTAAATGAGATCTTCTAACAGACACATGAGGATTACACAATCTCAGAACATTCCTCAAGAGATAACCTACTCAGAAAACCTCAGAACATTCCACAGGGGATAACCCACTTGCTTTTCCTTCAACTAACATTTGTGTCTGTCTTTTACTGTCAAAACCACTACGCGTTCACTTAGTCTTCCCGAGTATGAACTCATACCATAACATGAAATTTACTTCACTCTCAACTAGGAAACAAGATTGTTCGCACACTCATAACTCGGGCCTATACCTTGAATCAAGATGAAATTCAAGCACCTTATAGTTCTTATATCCTCCAGCAGACCTTTCTCGCCTCTTCCAAATCATATGGATACATCTCGCATTACTAGCTTACTCTTCACATAGCCATCTGCCGTTACATCTACTAATATGGACAATACCAAACATATACGTTCAAAAACACCTAATCACACAATCATCATCTCAGTGCTCAAGCCATAGACAAAGATCCGGCCTCAAGTCCTCCAGACTAGGCCAACATCAACTCATAGAGATCATATCTCGCCCCTTGATCAGGGAATTACTAGCCATCAAGGCACATCTGATACTAAGCTCATGCGCGCATACGAACGTGTGGAAGGAATTCAAAGAGTTACATTTAATGCTGAATCAAGGATGCATGATAAGAATTCATGAATGTGAAGTTTTCCTAAAGGTTTTGCAGCCTCTCGAAGATAAATACAGATGTCTCCGTACCGATCCGTGAGACTATACTAAACCTATTCATGCATGTGAGACCTATGTAACCTATGCTCTAATACCAACTTGTCATTACCCTAACCCCGAACCCGGTCGTGATGGTTCCACTGGTCGAGACAAGACCAGCCAGTTAAATTCAATTCACTTTTTAAAATAGCATAATATCAGTCTAAAAATGATTTAGATGTACTGAATTGCGGAAGATATCGATCAAATGCGGAAAATACACTCGACACAGCCATAACCGGGGCGTCACAATTCATGAGAATCTACTAGGGTCTAACTATAACTAGAATATCTGAATTGTATTTAATATAGATAAATGAAATAAAGTGGGAAATAAGCAATGCTGCGGACGCTGGTAGCTACCTTTCTAACTCCAATGACCCAGCCTCCGATCAGCCAATACTCGTTATCGGGCTCAGAAATACCTGAATCTGCACACAAGGTGTAAGAAGTAGACTGAGTACTCCAACTCAGTGAGTAATAATCATAAC
The DNA here is from genome assembly GCA_034376525.1 of Nicotiana benthamiana. Classification (NCBI taxonomy): domain Eukaryota; kingdom Viridiplantae; phylum Streptophyta; class Magnoliopsida; order Solanales; family Solanaceae; genus Nicotiana; species Nicotiana benthamiana. Next base: position 215,390 of record CM067327.1, on the reverse strand, counting down.
TAATGTCTTAATGGTAAGAAATCACGCAAAGCATACCATGATGTTGTATAGAAGCAGTTCAAAAACCAGCAAGAAAGCAGTGAAGCTATAAAATAGCTTAAAACAACTTAGCTTAGTTTAAACTTCTTTGAAAAATGTCTATTTCAGTAGTTATTCAAATGAACGCATCATTAGTGCAAATAAGCATAGAAACCTGCCCTTCGGGCATAAATACACAATTAAACAGGTAGTGACAGGAAATTAAGAAAGCTAAGCACATAAGGTTCGTCCCTCGGGCATAAATACACAATTAACCAAGTAATGATAGGCAATTAAGAAAGATAAGCACAAAAGGTTCGCCCCTCGGGCAATATCAGAATAGTACCAGCCTCTCGGGCTATATCTCACATCACAATGGGTACCCATGCTCACTTGGGGTGTGCAGACAGCGAGAAGGGCCCCTTATGGCCCAAACACAATATCAAGCTACCTCGTGGTATCATAACAGGCTCTCGGACACATATCAATATCAACAAGCCACCTCGTAGCGTATATATCTCAGGCACTCGGCCTTATAATCAGATCAGTGTGTCACTGTAGAGGCGTGCAGTCCGACCCATAAGATATCCTCACAACATAGGCCATTGGCCTTACTCAATAAAAGTAAACATAAGCCACTCGGTCAACAGTTAAATAAGATGCTCTTACCCAAAAATATTATTTCAAAAATCAATTCAAGTGTTAAGCCAAGTAAACTTGGCCGAGTTTTGAAAGTAGTGAAAAATAACATGACTGAGTTCAAGTATAAAGTCAAACTAGTAAGGAAACATCAACATAAGTCCCCGAAGGGTTCGAATAGTTGGCAGTACGCCCAAATATGACATTCAGCCCAATTAATGATGGTAGCAAATAGTTTTCAATCAACTACGCGGTAAAATCATCAATCTGGACAGACTAAGTCACAATTCCCAATAGTGCACGACCCCATTTTTGTCATCAAGCGTGTGTCTGACCTCAAGATAGCACTACAATGTGCAATATGGGGTTTCAAACCGTCAGAAACATCATTTACAATCATTACTCACCTCGATGCCATTGCCCCTCGAATCAACCTCCACGCATGTCCAGTCTATCCAAATTCAAAACAAATACGTCAAAATATGGTAAAGGAACAAAGCCCAAGCAAAAACAATAAAAGAATACCAAAAATCCCCAAATTTGCAAAACTTGACCCCCGGGCCCACTTCTCGAAACACATAAATTTTAACATCAACGGATTTTATATCTTCCCACGAGTTCATACATATCAAAAGTTCTCAAATCTGACCCCAAAGGGTCCTTCAAATCCCCGATCAAAAGCTCAAAATTCCAAGCCCTAGTTCTTCCATTTTTTTAGCTTAAGTTCCATTATTTTCTAGGTGGATTTCACAATAGAATCGAGTTTTAGGTCCGAAATTCTTACCTCCAATCCTTTACCTTTGAATACCTCTTTAATCTCTTTCAACAATCTCTCAAAATGAGCAGCTATGGGTGAAAATAGACCCACAATCGCGAACAAGATGACTTAAAAACATTCTGCCTCAGCTTGTTTTTTCCTTTATCGTGATTACGACACTTCTATCGCGATCGCGAAGAACAAATCTTCAACTCCTCAAAATCACTCTATGCGATCGATACATAGCCTACGTGAACGCAATGCTTCTGCCTCCAACACCTTCATGAACGCGGACTCCCTTACCCGAACGCGATGAACAATTCACCTTGGAGCCCTCAGACCCAAAATCCTCTATGTGATCGCGAGTGCACTCTCGCGAACACGATGCACAACTCCCCAGCCTTTCGCGAACGTGAAGCCTTACACGCGAACACAAAGGCTTAATTGTGGCCTTTCTCAAATCCTTCTGCGCGATCACGATACACCCCATGCGATCGTGAAGGGAAATTCTTCTACAACAGTACATCTGCAATTTCTGCAACTTTCAAACTCAAAAAATGGTCTGATTGACCTCCTAAAACTCACCCAAGGCCCTCGGAACCTCAATCAAAAGCACCAGCACATCTTAAAAACTTATACAAACTTGTTCCAATTAGTAAAACACCTCAAACAACATCAAATTATCCAAAACACATCGAATTCAAGCTTAAGTTTTTTAAAATCTTCCGAAATACGCTTCTGATAAAAAATCCAACCAAACCATGTCCGATTGACCTTAAATTTTTCACACACATCCCAAATGACACAAGGAAGCTACTACAACTCACGGAATTCCATTCCGACCCTTATATCAAAATAACTCCTATCAATCGGAAATCGGTAAAATATCAACTTCGCCAATTAAGCCTAGTTCTACTTCGGACCTCCAAAACCCATTACGATCACACTTATAGGTTATAAATCTCCTCCCAAAACTAACCGAACCATCGAAACTTGCATCCGAGCCCTCAAACACATAAGTCAACATTCGGTTAACTTTTCACACTTAAACCTTCTTAAAAGAGACTAAGTGTCTCAAGCCTTATCAAAAATATTACAGAATCGATCCGACCAACCCGATACCACAAAAACGGATAATAAAGCATAAAGAAGCAAAATCACAAAAAAACGAAACGGTAACTCATGAGACGACTTGCCAGATCGTCACACTAATATTGGGGTTACTGCCAAGAGTAGAAGCAAGCCTAGAGGACGGGTTTTTGCACAGGCCAGGGAACCTACAGTGACACGAGCAAGACTGCAAGAACTCGAGCACCTTCTGTTGTTGGTGGCTGTGGTAAAAATGCTTTAGTTGATTCTCCTGCCGCTTTTGTAGTTCCATGTTCCTACATAGATTCTAAAGTTTAATTGAGATGCATATTTTAGAAGATTATGATTCATTACTGGATTGGTGGAGAGAATCGGTCTAAATCGACATCAGGTGATCGATCAGATTGGGTCGGCCGAAATTCTTGTCGAAAAATTGACCGAAGCTGGTCAATTTTTAATATATTTTATTTTTATATTTTTCTATGAAGGCGACCAATTTCGGTCTGTTTCTTTTATGCAAAAATTTTAAAAACTATTTTTGCATCATGCAAAATTTATTTTTCAAGAAAGTCAGTTTTTAATTTAAAAGAAACTAAAATAGATATTAAAAATTGACCAGCTTCTGTCGGTAAATTTAAAAAATCCAATCGATTTCGATCGGTTATTTTAGCGCAGAAATTTAGTTAAAAAGTATAAATAAAATAAAATAGAGTCTTGAGCCAAAATACAACAATGGTTTAGTGATAGAATATTATCGTGGCTTAATATATATTTCGGTTCGATTTTCAAATGGAAGATTTTTAAAATACATAATTAAAATATCAACCGACTTCGGACATTCTTTTAATAGATTATTTTTTGGTCGTTTGTGGAATTAACCGAAGTCGATCCTTTGGCTCTTCTATCACATGGGTGTTTTATGTCACTCGAATTATGACCGAGGTTCACCCTTGTGCGGTTGTCAAGCCCGGCCTTGACTTTAGCCTTTCCAACACTTAGAATAATTTTAGGAACGCTTGGACTTAGAATGGTTGAGGCAGCAAACGAAATAAGTAAAGGCACACAAAATTTGCAGAAATTTCTTCCCATATCGTATTAATTATGAATACAAAGACAAATAAGACAACCCTATAGCTAAGAAAAAAGAATACCCTAGTGCCTTGCCCCAAAAAGGATTTCCTACCTTTAGGAATATACTTAGACGAAATTGGCTAACACTTGCCACAAGACTATGTTTTTCTGCCTTGTTTAGGATAGCCTATAAACATATTTATAAGGCATGATTTAAACGATCAGTTGACAAGCCCCAACTGATGGGCAAACATGTTAAGATAACTACAAAAACGTGCCCAAACTTTTAGCCCATGATCAGCCATGTTTTGGATGTGGTTTGTAACCACCAACTGCCTCTCATGCGCCTTGCACACGTTTTGCAATTGCTGCCTACTCACTGCAAGTGACTGTTTTGCTCAGCTGCTGCGTGCCCAAGGCTGGTAATGCGCCCAGCCTTGCCCTTGGACACTGCTCCGCAGCAATGTCCTGGTCACAACTTGCCGCCCACTGATTTAGCGCACTCGCTCGTTTCCACAACTGCTTGTTTATGTCAAATTACCCCCAACTTGGTCAAATTTGCCTGCATCAATTGTTATTGTTTGTCCCGCATTGCCTTGTGTTGGAATGTATTTTCCCCTGCTTTAATATGGCTTCGCCTTGCCCATTGTTATTCTAACCCACACGTCCAAGTAAAATATGTCTTGCTTTCTTTCAAGGTGCGTTTGTAAACCCGCATTGTTCATCACACCAAATTGCCCGTCATGATATTGCCCCATTTTTTACATTGTGTGCCTAAGGCCAACATGAATACCGTAACCTGTTATTGCGCTGCAACCTACTTTTCAGCTAATGATTCATTCAATTATGACTATTGATGAGCAGTAAAAGATGAAAATGTTTCAGGAGCAGAAGCCTTCCACTTATATGGATATGGCAATTTACTAGGAAAAGGAAAACAATTAAAAACCAACCAAAACTATTTGGACCCGTTTGTCCATGGATCTTTCTTTACCTTTTTCGATTTTTTTTAAAAAAACGTATTAAATTCATGAAATTTTGTATGTTTTTGAAAAAAATTCGCAAATGAAAAAATTTCAGAAAAAATTGTATTCTCACTCATAAAACTGTAATAGTTTTTCAAGTAAGGTGTATATCCACACATAATTTTTTAATTTCAAATACCATTTTTTAATTTAATTCCAACTAATCCCTCTGTTCTTGTTTATGTGAATCTATTTTTTTTTTGGTACGTTCCAAAAAGATTGACACATTTCTAAATTTGATACTCCCTCTGTTCCAATTTATATGAATCTATTTTGACTGGACACGAAATTTAAGGAAAAAATGAAGACTTTTGAAATTTGTGGTCTTAAACAAGTCCAAGTAGGGCCCACACTATTTGTGTGGTTATATAAACTTTTCATTAAGAGTAGAATTGCAAGTTTAAGTCAAATTGTTACCAAATTTCGAAAGGGTTCATTCTTTTTGGAACGGACTAAAAAAAAATAGGTTCACATAAACTGAAATAGAAGGAGTAACTATTTAGCTTAAACTTTTAATTCTGCCTTTAGTGAGCTGCGCTTATAACCACACAAATAAGTTTGATCCCTTTTTTAACTTGTTATGGACCACAAATTTAAAAAAATTTATTTTTTCTTAAATCTCGTGCTTAGTCAAACAAGTTCATATAATTAAAACAGAGATAGTACTATTTTTTTCAAAATTATAAATTTTATGTCCAAACGCCTACAAAATGAGGGTGCACAAAGTACATATAGGGTCACTTGAAGGTAATATCATACTGGACAACTTTACCTCCCTCTAGTGGCAACTGTTGTGGCATCTTAATTAGTGCTGGAGAAAAGATTTCAGGAAAAGAAGAAAAAGCTATGAATAGTATATTTATTATTAATTATTTCATTTTCCCATTAAGTTATATTGAGTAGATGTTATTTTGATATATATTTATATATATATATATATATATATATATATATATATATATATATATATATATATATATATATATATATTGCTAAGGTATCTTTGTCGGAAAATTAAAAACAACTTGTGCTTTTGTTTTCAGGAGAAATTACTTTTTCAGCTTTCAAAAAATAGCTTGTGTTTCTACTCAAAAAAAAGAATTCCTCCTGGAAATTTGGCTAAACACCTTAGAGTAAAAAGTAACTTATTTTTGAAAAAAAAGCACTTTTAACCTCGGAAAAACTTGGGCAAACAGACTAAAAGTCAAATGAAATTTAAGTTTAGCAAAACCATTAATTTCTGCTAGAACACTATGTGAATATTTGAAATAATGAAGAAGAAAAGGAAAGTTAACAAATCAGATTGTATGTAATTTTTGATAAACATATATTTATGAGAGACTTTCACAAACCATTATGTTTTAGTGGTTACTGGCTAGTTGTAGTTATCATTTGGTATATTACTTTTTATCAGTGGCGGAACCACATGGAACAAAGGGGTGTCGAGCGACACCCCTTCCCCAAAAAATTACACTATATTATTAGATAAATTTTTTTATTTTATATATATATATATCATATGTTAACTTTCCTTGACGTTTCGATATATCTAATTATTTATATTTTGATATCCTTTGATGAAAATTCTGGCTCCCCCTGTAGCTACGTTTTTTTTCAGTTTTTTTAAAGTGTAGTCAAGGTATTTAAGAAAATATCATTTTATTTAGTTTTTATCTTTTGCCTTTCGGAAAAGGGTTCTTGAACTCTTGCGAGAATTCAATCTTCAGATAAAGAAAATGCATACGTATTTACGCTCTTCTGAATTTTTCTCTGAGCCTACTACGCGAATCAATCAGGCAGAAAATTTAAAAAGATCTTTGAATTTTTTGATAGAGGAACGCATTTTCTATTTGTGTTCATTCAAAGGACAATTTTTGTGTTTAGTGTCCAGTTGTCCAAACCAAAACCCAGAATAAGGGAGCGCAATTATTTCACGCTCTTACAGAAATTCTAATAGATTACTGGCAACAAATTTCTACCGCAGAAATTCTTAGCTACTGCAACAAAGACTCTAACAGCAAAAAGTTTTGGAACTGTGATTTTCCTGTTCCGATTGCCGGTCTGAAGTCCAGTGGCCGGTTTTCTTTATTTCTATTTCATCCGAACAATTGGATAGGCCGGATTTACGCTAAATTCAATTTTATAAAGTTAGTTAGCTCTTTGTCATTTTCTCCATTTTCTTTAATACAAAGAGAAATTATAAAAATAGATTTTGGATTGAGCCCGATTTGAGCATGGTTCTTGCAAAGTTAGAATCTTTTTAATTGTTCGTAATGGACCGATCAGTCGTTTCGAGCTTTTACACTTTGCTCGTGAGTTCTTGGGCATGACTAGCCTCGTGTGATGAATTATGACTTATTTAAATCGTCGATTTTAGTTTTTCAGGATGATCGGAATGAATTTGAAAGAACACTTCTCAGTTTGAAGCTTAAAATTTGAAAAGTTTGACCAAGTTTTGACTTGTTAGCATATGATCTTGGATTGGAATTTTTATGAGTTGGTTAGCTCCGTTAGGTGATTTTGAACTTAGGAGTGTGATCGGAATATATTTTGGAGGTCCGGAGTAGATTTAGGCTTGAATTGGCGAAATTGAAATTTTGGCATTTACGGTTGATAGGTGAGATTTTGATATATGGGTCAAAATGGAATTCCGATAATTGGAGTAGGTCCGTTTGTGCCATTTATGACGTGTGTGAAAATTTTCAGGTCATCGGATGAGGTTTGATAGAATTTTTGATCAAATTCGGAATTTGAAAGTTTTGGAATTCTTAGGCTTGAATCCGAGGGTGACTCGATGTTTTGATGTTGTTTTGAGCATTCGAAGGGTGGAAAGAGTTTGAATGATATTTTATAATTGGTTAGTATATCTAGTTAAGGTCCGGTGGGGGGGGGGGGGGCTCAGGTTAGTTTTCGGGTGTTTTCGGACCATTTCTAAGCTATTTTTTGTTGCTGATTTTTGCTAAGGCAGTGTTCTATGCAATCGCAGGGAATGAGACGCGATCACGAAGAGTTATATGCGAAAAAATGTCAGTGCTTCACGATCGTGGATGAACCTTCGCGATCACATAGAGTAAATATTCTACTGCACTAATCCAACTTTCGAAGCTTATATCCCACAATCTATAAGAAATTTCGAGATGATCCAAAAATGAAAATAGTATCCATTTGTGTTTAGCTTTAGAAATATAAATTAATTAGAATTTTAGTTTTTGTACCAAAATTTATGGTGGTTATATTATAAGCTGTCCGGGAAGGGTTTAGAAATTTCTAATGCACATGGCTGAATTTGAAAGCTTATATCCCGCAATAAATAAATAGTCAGGAAATGTGCAACCAATGAAACTATAGCCCTTGGTGTCTAGTTTTTAGAACATCAAACCATTTGTCATTTGGAGTTGCGTGCAAAACGTTATGACCATTACACTGGAAGTTGTTCGGAAAAGCTGGAAACTTGTTCTTCGCGACCGCGATGGGAAAATTTTAGGCTGAGAAACGTTGTGCTTCGTGATTGCGAAGCTTTTTCCGCGACCTAGAAGAGTATATACTTGGGCAGAATGTTTTAAAGACATATTCCATGACTTTTAGCCAATTTACACCGTTTTTGAATGGGAAAAGAGCTCGGAGGTGATTTTGAAGAGAGGAACTCATTATTTTTCACTGAGGTGAGGATTTTGGATCCAAAAACATGATTATTTGTGACTAAGTAACGAAAATGTTAGTGTAAATTCATGAAGATCAGTAGAAAAAGGTGGAGTTAGGGCTTGAGATTATGAGACCTTCTAGGGATGATTTGAGGGGTCGACCGAACTTCGATTTATTAGTTCTTTATATGTAAGGACTCGTAAGAAGATGAAGAACATTTGGTATAATGTTTTCCTCTTCCGAGACGCGGCCCCGAGGGTTGGTTTTGATCGGTTTTGGGGTTTGTGCTTAAAAACCATCTCAATGGAATTCATTCGTTAAGCATACTTTAATGACAAGAATCTGAACTTGGTATATTTGGAGCAATCAGAAGTCGTTTTGAGAGGCAAGCGTGTTGTAGAGTAGCTTTTCGGGCTAGTTCGAGGTGAGTAATGATTTTTAAATGTTGTCCCGCGGATATGATATCCCGAAATTTCACAGCGTACGGCTATATTAAGGTGACTTACACGGTAGATGACGAGCGTGAGGTAGAGCAGCACTGGGGATTGTGACTTAGTCCATCCTGAATTATTATTTTACTGCGTATTTGATAGTTAATTATTTGATATTATTATATTATGGGCTAAATGCCATATATGGGCTTGGTGCAAGCTGTTTGGACCCGTAGGGAATTTTAAATAATATCTTCCTCACTGAATTATTTCATACTAGTACTTAACCATACTATATTTTATTACTTTTAAAGACTCAGCCGTATTATTCTGTTTTAAACACATTACATAATATTTTCATAGTTATTTGAGTTGAGCTTCATATTTTACTATGGCCCGAGGGGCTTATGAGATTTTGACTGAGTAAAGCCGAGGGCATGTGTTATGAGGATATATTTGGATCGGGCTGCATGCCGCAACAGTGATACACTCATTATGTAATGAGGCCGAGGGCCTGAGATTTGTACGCCACGAGGTGGCTTGAGATTTATATAAGGCCAAGAGCCTGTTTATGATTCCACGAGATGGCTTGATTATGCGCTTGGACCGTAAAGGGCTCCTCCCGGAGTTTTTCCCCCAGTAAGCGCGGGTACCCATTGTGATATGAGATATAGCCAGAGGGGTTGGTATTGTTCTTTCACATCGCCCGAGGGGCTGATTCTATTGTTACTGTGCCCGAGGGGCAGTTATTGCGTGTTTATTTTTTTGTAATTTTCCCGGTGTATTGTCTAACTGTTTAAAGGATGTTTATCAAATTTCACTGCTTAATTATATTTACTGATTTTTCTATGCCTCTTTTAGCTTAATGTTGTGCCTTACGTGATTTTATATCACTCAGTCTACATTTATTTTTATTACTCACTGAGTTGGAAGTACTCACTTTACTCCCTGTACCTTGTGTTCAGATTCATGTATTTCTGAACTCGGTAGTAGGCATTGGTTGCTTAGAGGCAGAGCCATTGGAGTTTCGCAAGGTAGCTGCCCGACGTTTGCAGCACTAGTTTTCTCTCTCTTGATTTCATTAGACTGTATTTAGTACATTTTTTACTCTAGTTGTATTCAGAACTTAGTAGATATTTATTACTAGTGACACCCCAGTATCGGGTTGCGTTGGCTTTTATTTCACAAGATTATACTGTTAAATACTTATTTTGTGATTTTATTTCTAATTAAAGAATTAGTAGCTATTATTTTAATTGATGAAAGTGACTGGAAGTGAGTCGGATGGCTGAAAGGCGCCATCACGACCACATTTGAATTCTTATCGTGCGTCCTTGATTCAGCTTAAAATGTAACTCTTTGGATTCATCCATGCGTTCGTATGCATGCATGAGCACTCAGTATCATATGTACATCGCTGTCTTGTGATTCCCTGATCGAGGGCGAGATGTGATCTCTGTGTGTTTATGTTGGGCTAGTTTGGAAGACTTGAGGCTGGATTCTTACCTATAGCTTGAGCACCAAGGTGCTGATTATGTGAGTTTTGTTTTTGAACTTATATATTTAGTAGTGCCCCTATTAGTAGAAGTGATGGCTGGATGGCTATGCGATGAGTATGTTATGGCTGCGAGAAGTGATCATTTAATTTGGAAGTAACGAGAAGGGTCTGCTGGATGATAGATGAACTATTAGGTGTTTGAATTCCATTATGATTGGATGTGTAGCCCCAAGTTTTGGGAGCGTGAAGAATATTTTTATATCTCCTAGTTGGGAGTGAAGTAAATTTCATGTTGCAGTATGATTTTAGACTCAGGAAGACTAAGCGACTGAGTAATGTGTATGGCGGTGAAGGTACACAGAAATATTAGTTTTAGGTGAAGCAAATGGGTTATCTCCTGCGGAGTGTTCAGAAGTTGTGTGATCCTTACGTTGTCTGTAAGAAGATCCCATTTACAAGTGAAATATACGTGTTGAAATTTATGTTTTGGGTCATTCAAAATAGTGGATTTAGCTACTACAAGGGTGAATGTGAGATTTGTAGAAGATATGATCTACCAGATGGTCGTTGTTCCATGAGCTAATGAAAGATTGAGTTAATCTCACTATGTTATTACGGCAACAATAAAGTATATGCGTTATGAGTTATTGTGTGTGTTTTTATCTATTGCTTCGAGCCAAGTAGGGGAGTTTGTTATTGATTATCTGATTGCATGGTTATGTCCTATGTTGGTTCTGGTTTGAGGCGTGTTGGTGAATCAGTTCTGCTTTACGTAAATTGAGCCCGAAGATGGCTCGAGTAAAGGAATTTTTTTTACTAAGGTAATGTTATATGCTGCAGTGTCAGAAGTTCCAATGAGGCACTAGTTATTCGGCTTTGTCGATCGAGTTAATTGCGGTTCGATTAGAGTGGATGACTCTCGAGAATGGTTCTAATGTGCTCAAGATTTTACATGTAATAATTGGGGATCTTAAGGTTATATGTTCGGCTAGAAACTGAGGTTTGCATTGGAGGGTGTCAAGATTTGTGGGTTTTCTGTATCAATTATGGGTTGCTATATAGCAGTATCAGAAAGGTGGAGGTAATGGTTCAGAATTCGTAGAATGTCTCTTCAGGGTAAGTATTTCAAACTTGGTGCTTGCAGGGATATCCAGTGGCTTGTGAGCTTTAGACTATGTAGTATTATGCTTGGGTTTCGTGTGGTGAGTCTTGGTTGAGGAATTTTGATGCTATAGCAAGAAGGAGAATTAAGTTGAAGGTGAAATCAGAGGAACTCGGATAAATGGGTTTGGTTGGTCATATGTTGAATCGGTATGGTACAAACATATTTAGTTCATTAGGTACTTATGAGGTAATGAGTTTCTACATGTGTTTCAGGGCAATGCTCTTCGGTTTTATTGGCTTGCATAGCATGGTTTAGTTAGAAGGATTCATTCATGTTAGTTTTGGTTTTGTTCAAAAGAGATACAGAGAGTTCTTGATGATTTCTTCTGTGGTTATAGATACGTATTTTCTGCGAGTGTAAGAAGCATGGAATGTGTAGTGATTTTCTTCTTAATGGGATCAATGGGAAGTTCTTGGTTGGATGAGTATATAGTTGCTTGTGGCTCGGAAGGGATTCGAAGCTTTCATATTATCCTAGGACGGTATGGTATATACGGTATGTTGGGGAGGACTAAGATTGTGTGTGTAAGGTTACGATTCAATTTTGAAAGCAAGGTCATAAAACTCTTATGCAGCGGGCGGCTTCAGATAATTAGAGAAATGTGCTTCAGATGATTAGAGAAATGATCTCCAGACGATTAAAGAAATGGTATTGCCATTGTGATGATTTAACGAGGGAATATGTTTCAGTAAAAGGGAATGTGATTAAGTTGATGGTACTTTGGTAGTATTGCGACACCTTATTGTTAGGTCGACTACTGATGTTCGAGTTTGCTTAGTGGTACGACAGAATCATAAGAGTATCTCTCGTGGGAATGATTGGGTATTAGAGGTGTATTCTTTACTCGTAGGATTGGATATCATGATTTGTGGAAAAGGCAGTGTGATTAAGTTGATGGTACTCGTTGGAGACTGGGCGTTCTCAAATTCAGGTTATGTTGTGGTTGTGGGTCATGTGCATCGGCACTGAGTAGTGACTATCAGAGACTAGAGACTCCAATGGATCTTTTGCTGCTGGGTATATTAAATTTTGATCTAATATTGGGTATAGGGTGGTTTTCTTCATGTCATGTTATTCTGGACTTGTGAGATAATGCGGCATTGTTGGTTATGCCGGGAATGCAACGGATTGAGTGGCGAGGTTCGATGGATTTGATGTTCGTGCTTTCATATTTCGAAGACCCAGCAGATGGATGGGACAGATTATCTTTCTTAATTGGACTTTTGTGATGGGTGTCAGTGTAGAGACTCCTACCATGATTCAGTTCCGGTTGTGAGGGATTTTCCGGATGTGTTTCCTGCTGCCGGGCACTTCATCGGGCAGGGTTGCCGATTTTGTTATTGATTTGGTGTCAGGAACCATATCATATGGCACCGACAAAGTTAAAGGAGTCGAAGGAGTAGCTTCAGAAACTCCTTGATAAGGGGTTCATTAGCAGGCCAATATGGAGGCGTGTTTTACATCAAGTCGGCTTGGTTGGCTCCAAGTTGTATTGTTGAGGGATCTTTTCATTTGACTGTTATTGAATTTGTTGGTAATCTGGGGAGATTTATGAGTTATATTTCCGTAATGAGAGGCATTAGGATTTGTTGGTAATAGGCACATATGGTGCAGTTTTAATGGGGCCTCTCAATGTAATTCGAGTGGGAAGAGTATATGGTATTGCTTGGCAGATGGCGTATCGATTTTGTCATTTTGGATTATTGTAGCATTATGTCAATTTCTTCGCCGTGCTTATGATGATTTTCTTTGGTTATAGACATCAAATTGCGCACGGTTGTCGATTTTGAGCATAATGACTTGAGGTGTTTCATGTGGAGCAGTGTTCGGATAGGGTCACGCATTGCAGCGGAGTTATGTGGAGGTATGACCCTTCGAGTTAGATTCATGTGTTATGTTTCTACGATGTCTGATGGGTTATCGGCATTGTTTGTGGTGGTACTTGTGAGCTTGCGGCGCAACACTCTCATTTGAGTCATTTTCACGATTTGAGTATGTTTGCGTTATTGATTATTAGTGCACGGGTTGCACGAGTTTTGGCTTTGGATCGTATTGATGATTCATATCACCAAAATAGTTAGTTGAGGTCATTGGGATCTAAAATGAATATAAAAAGATTCAGTTTCATTATGTTGGAAGGCTAATATCGATGTTCGGCTTAGAAACTTAATATGGTCTTTTCCGGTGGAGAGGGAGTTGCATGATTGGTTGATATGATGAATGGTTATGACTTTGGCGGTATGCAGAAGTGTTAGAATGATGCTTTATTTGATAAGAGGTTTATGATCGATATTAGATTTTTCTGAGCAATTGGTGTGATCAGAAGTTATTTCTACAAGAGTTTGAGCTATGTGGTATATCATGTAATTGCATCCGAGGTTGGAGGTATGACTTGTTACAGCTTGTTCGGGCTTATTCTGAGTATAAATATGAGATTCTAATCTTGTGGATGATTTTGAGAAGTGGAAATCTGGTTCTAAGGTTTATGGGCTAGGTTAGATTGTGAAATTTCAGTTACATTGTGTTATCGGACATATATGAGATAGGGTGACATGGGATCACCCACGGTTATGCGCACGATAAGGTTACACATCGATTTGATGGTTTATGGAACAACTCTAGGCACGTTCGAGGACAAACATATGTTTAAGTGGGGGAGGATGAAACGAACAGTCGTTTTGAGCTTTTATACTTTCCTCGGAAGTTTTTTGCATGACTAGCCTCATTTGATGTATTATGACCTATTGAAATCGTCGATTTTTGTATTTAAGATGATCAGAATTAGTTTTGAAGAACAGTTCTTTGTTTGAAGCATAGCAATTTGAAAGGTTTGACCAAGTTTTTACTTGTTAGCATATGATCTCGGATTGGGATTTTTATAATTTGTTAGCTCTGGTAGGTGATTTTGAACGTAGGATCATGATCAAAATGTTTTTGGAGGTTTGGAGTTGATTTAAGCTTGGATTGGCGAAATTAGAATTTTGGAGCTTTCCGCTTGATATGTGAGATTTTGATATAGGGGTCGGAATGGAATTTCGGAAATTGGAGTAGGTCCGTTATGTCATTTATGACGTCTGTGCAAAATTCAAGTCATTCGGACAAGGTTTGATAGACTTTTTGATCGAATTCGGTATTCAGAAGTTTTGAAATTCTTAGGCTTGAATCCGAGGGTGATCCATTTTTTGATGTTGTTTTGAGTGTTTCGAAGGGTGGAACAAGTTTGAATGATGTTATAGAATTGGTTGGAATATTTGGTTAAGGTCCTCGGATGAGTTTCGGTATGGTTCCGGACCATTTCTAAGCTATTTCTAACTGCTGATTTTTGGCTATAGCAGTGTTCTACGCGATTGCGGGGATTGGACGTGATCGCGATGAGTAAAATGCAAAAAATGTTAGTGCTTCGCGATCGCTTAGAGTAAATATTGTGCTGCACTAATCCAACTTTAGAAGCTTATATCTCACAGTCTATAAGGAATTTGGAGAAGATCCAAAAATGAAAGTTGTAGCCCTTTGTGTCAAGTTTTCAAAAAGTAAATTAATTAGAATTTTAAAAGAATTTAGAAATCTCTAATGCATAGGGCTGTCTTTGGAAGCTTAGCTCTCACAATATATAAATAGTCAAGAAATGAGCAACATATGAAATTATAGTTCTTGGTGTCTAGTATTCAGAACATCAAACCATTTGTCATTTGGAGCTATGTGCAAAATGTTATAACCATTACACTAGAGGCTATCCGGGAGAGCAGGGAACTTGTTCTTCGCGATCGCGAAGGGCAAATTTTGTGCTGAGAAAAGTTGTGCTTCGTGATCGCAAAGCTTTTTCCGCAATCACGAAGATTATAAACTTGGGAAGAATGTTTTAAAAGACTTGTTACGCGACATTGAACCATTTTTACACCATTTTTGAAGGGGAAAAGATCTTGGAGGTGATTTTGAAGAGAGGAAATCATTATTCTTCATTAAGGTAAGGATTTTGGATTCAAAAACTTGATTATTTCTGACTAAGTGATGAAAATATTAGTGTAAATTCATGAAAATCAGTAGAAAAGGGTGGAGTTAGGGCTTGAGATTCTGAGAATTTCTAAGGATGATTTAAGGGGTCAAACAAACTTTGATTTTTGAGATTTTTATATGTACGGACTTGTGATAGATGAAGAACATTTTAATATAATGTTTGTCCATTTTCGGGACGCGGCCCCGTGGGTCGGTTTGGTTCAATTTCGGGTTTTGTGCTTAAATATCGTTATTTTTAAATTGAAATTCATTCGTTTAGCATAATTTAATGACAAAAATTTGAACTTAGTTGATTTATAGCAATCGGAAATTGTTTCCAGAGGCAAGTGTGTTGCAGAGTAGATTTTTTAGCTAGTTCAAAGTGAGTAATAATTTTAAATGCTATCCTACGGGTATGAAACCCTGGAATTTTGTAGCGTACGACAATGTTGAGGTGACTTACACACTATATGACGAGTGTGGGATAGATCATCACTGAGGATTGTGACAAAGTCCATCCCGAATAATTATTTTACTGTGTATTTGATAGTTAATTGTTTGATATTATTATATTTTGGGCTTAATGCCATATATGGGCTTTGTACAAGCTGTTTGAACCCTTAGGGGTTTCTAAATGATATCTTACTCACTGATTGATTTCATACCAGTGCTCAATCATACTATATTTTATTATTTTTTAAAGACTCAGCTGTATTATTCTGTTTTAAACACATTAAATGATATTTTCAAAGGTATTTCAGCTGAGTTTCATATTTTACTGTGGCCCGAAGGGCTTATGATATTTTGATTGAGTAAGGTCGAGGGCCTGTGCTGTGAGGATATATTTGGATCGGGCCACACGCCGCAGCCGTGATACATTGATTATGATAATGAGGTCGAGAGCCTGAGATTTGTATGCCACGAGGTGGCTTGAGATTTATATTAGGCCGAGAGCCTGCTTGTGATTCCACGAGATGACTTGATTATTCTCTCGGTCCGTAAGAGGCCCCTCCCGGAGTCTGTACATACCTAGTGAGCGCGGGTACCCATTGTTATGTTAGGATTTATGCCCGTCACTAGAGGGGGGGTGAATAGTGCGGCACGAGAATATTGATAAATATTGCGGAATTAAACTTGCAGGAGTAAAGTAAATGCGGTAATTAAAATAGTAAGGAAAGAACACACCGAATTTATCCTGGTTCACCACAACTTTTGGTTAGTCCAGTCCCCGAGAGACTCTCTCGAGATTCCACTATCTCCGTTAAGCTTACGGGTGCCTAACAAACCATTACACTTGCTTGTAGATGTACACTCTATAAGACTTCACCTTGCTCGAGGATACCGTACCTCAAGACTTCACCTTGCTCGTGGATACCGCACCACAAGACTTCACACACTAAGATTGAGGGTACTTAGCAAACCAGACAATCAATGAGAAGATATGGTCTTCTCAAACACCTTTCTCTTTTACAACAAGAACTCTCTCAAAAGAGTAGATAAAGAGATACAATATTAGATCTATGAACAACTCAAAGTTGTCTCTCAAATGGTTCAACAAAAGCTCTATAATGATGCACAAATAATATCAATATGTATATGAATAATGAGAGGTGTTGTGTGCTTCAATTCAGCTCAAAAGACCTCTATTTAAAGGTGGTAGAAGTAGTATGTCCGTTGCTTAATTGGCAATCAATTATGCTGATTTTATGCCAAGATAATCGATTATCAGCTTACCGTTATAAAATCGGAAGCTAATTTTATGCAGGATAATCGATTATTGTGATATGCATAATCGATTATGTTTTTACAGTGTTCAAAAACTGGCAACGGACATAAGATAATCGATTATGCAATTCTGATAATCGATTATCCTACTCTGCGGAAATTTCCAATAAATGGAATTTCCCAGAATAATCGATTATCACTTTGCATAATTGACTATTCTATTATGCTGTCCATAATTGATAACTTACTTCAAAAACCAAAAATGAAAACGTTAAAAACATTTTGTTTGAAGTATTTGAAATATGTTTATGATAAATATGATTTGATGAAAAGATTTTATGCATATTTATGATAACCTATGTTGAGCCAAAAGACGAGATAACTTAAGCGTTGCTCTTACATTGGTTCTAACTAACGACCAACGCCTTGGGTCTTCGGTCTTGAACATTTGAGCTCGTCTTTGGCTTGTCTATGCAATTCCGTCATCAATATGCTTCTCGGCATTCAATCTTGATTGTTTTCTAATGCATCTTCATTGTTTGTCATACAATAACATTTTTTAACAAGTTGACTTCATTGTTTGTCATTCATCAAAACCTATACCTGAAAATCATCCTAGTACAACCAAAGCACACATATCATGGATAGAATGATTTTCTACAATTTCCCTCTTTTTGATAATGACAAACAACAGGAGATATGCATATCGGATTCCCCCTAAATTCATGCTATATCTCAACATACAATTCATGCAAACAAGTCCCCTTAATGATAATTCCCCCTCAAATAAGGCATACTATAACGTAGATACATTCACCCTTATTTGATGCATATCGCCTAAGCTCTTCCCCCTTTTTGCATTAGCAAAAAGAAGAGTATACAAAGGCTACTTTCCCCTTTCGACACTTCCCCCTTTTGGGTATATCAATTGTTAGTGTCAAGAGTAAAATAGGAGATACAATGAGGAATATACATTGACGATATTTAAATAAAATCATACCAACATGAAATAATACCAAATGTTAGTAAAAACATAACAACCATAATAACGGTTATTTTTAGCAAATCATATTACTTAAAAATATATCAACTGTTATTCAAACCAAAATAATATTCATCAAAACATGAATTAATCATTATTTTTAACAAAAATAATTGATACCAATTGTTATTCAAGATAAAAGTTATCAAATCATGAATCAACAAAAATAATTAATATCAATTGTTAACAAGGGTATATTAATTGTTAACACATATCAACTATTACGTTTTTATCAAAAATATGATAACTAACCGAAATTCCCCCTCGATGCAATAAGGTTTCGTGCTTGGTGCATCTACTATGATATTGTAGCCTTCAAGCACACCCTAAAAATAGGTTTTTGGTACCCAACTACTTTTGGGTCCTTGGGGGTTAGGAGAATAATAATCATAGTCAAAAGATAAATCTCTATGTTTTGCAAAACATACGGGTGCTATGTGTCCTACCCGGTTGCAATAATGACATATAACATTTGGGTTGTGCATATGTCTTGGTTGAGCCAAAAACGTCCTAGGTGATCTAAAGTCGTTATTCCTAGAAGTATTGAAATTCCTAGAGTCATTTCTAGGCGGCCTAAAATGATTCATTTTAGACTTATTACCAAAATTCCTAGAGTTGTTTCTAGGTGGTCTAAAATGATTAATTTTAGACTCATTAGTGAAGTTCCTAGAATTATTTCTGGGTGGTCTAACTTCATTTCTATCATCCTTTCTAATATTCTTCTTAATTTCTTCAGTTGTTTATAGGATCATCAACACTACATTTTTCTAGTGTGTTCCTAAGTTCTATGTTCTCTATTTTCAAAGAACTACAAGAAGAACAATTGAAACTTTGATCAATTGAAGAAGTTTCATTCAACTCCTTAATTTTATTTCTAAGATCAATATTGTCATTTTCCAAAAAATTATTTTTCTCTTCTAAAACATTAATTTTAGCCTTGGCCTCATTGGAGATTTTTGAAGACTTTTTCAATTCATCATATAATTCTTGAAAAGCTTCTTGTAATTCTTCATAAGAATAAGAGTTAGAATTACTTACCTCTTCTTCCTCGTTGGCCATGAGGCATAGTGAGGCAGTTTCATCGCCCGAGCTGTCCGAATCCCATGTCACACGCCTTTGGTGTTTGTTCTTCTTCTTGTCCTTGGATTTTGGACAATGTGATTTGGTGTGGCCAAGTTTTCCACAATTTTGGCATGAAGGACTTGGTTCTTCCTTATTTATTTCCTTCTTCATAAACTTATAAAACTTTTCAATTTTATCATTGGAAATAATATCATCATCGCTTTCCGAATCACTTACCTCTACTCTTTTAGAAGATGAGGCTTTGAAGGCAATATTCAAACTTTTACTTCTAAGATAGGGATTAAGAATTGTGCTTTCATAAGTTTCGAGGTTACCTCTTAGTCCATCAATTGTGACATCCGTGATTCTTATCGACTCTTGGATGGCATTGGCTTTGGAACGCCATTCGGGAGTGAGACTCCGTAGGATTTTTCGAACAAGATCTTTGTTCGTGTACACTTTCCCGAGAGTATGAAGATCGTTGAAGATTTTTGAAAATCGTTCGAACATAATACCGATGGGTTCTTTCTCCCTCATTTTAAAGAGTTCATATTCATGTGTTAGAAAATCAACTTTAGATTCTCGGACTTGAGACGTACCTTCATAAGTGATCTCGAGTTTATCCCACATCTCCTTGGCAATTGTGCAGCAAGAAATCTTCCGATTGTCATCCGGATTCACTGCAAAATATAATAAGTTGACGGCCTTTGCGTTATTTTCAACTTTCTTGACGTCCTCGGCATCATATTCATCTTCCTCCTTTGGAACCGTGGTTTCCCCAACTTTCTTTGTTGGCATTTGTTCACCGTTCTTGATGACAAGCGAAAGTTATTTGATTGGATGAAGATTCTCATCCGCTCTTTCCAATATGTGCAATTTGTTCCGTCAAAGAGTGGAGGCCTATAGGTGGAGTGTCCTTCACTCATCATTCCTGCGTTCAATATTCTCAACAAAAAATATATGTCGTTCTCTCAACCGGTTAAGGCTTTCAGAGAGTTAGGCTCTGATACCAATTGTTAGGATTTATGCCCGTCACTAGAGGGGGGGTGAATAGTGCGGCACGAGAATATTGATAAATATTGCGGAATTAAAATTGCAGGAGTAAAGTAAATGTGGTAATTAAAATAGTAAGGAAAGAACACATCGAATTTTTCCAGGTTCACCACAACTTGTGGTTAGTCCAGTCCCCGAGAGACTCTCTCGAGATTCCACTATCTCCGTTAGGCTTACGGGTGCCTAACAAACCGTTACACTTGCTCGTAGATGTACACTCTGCAAGACTTCAACTTGCTCGAGGATACCGCACCTCAAGACTTCACCTTGCTCGTGGATACCGCACCACAAGACTTCACACACTAAGATTGAGGGTACTTAGCAAACCTGACAATCAATGAGAAGATATGGTCTTCTCAAACACCTTTCTATTTTACAACAAGAACTCTCTCAAAAGAGTAGATAAAGAGATACAATATTAGTTCTATGAACAACTCAAAGTTGTCTCTCAAATGGCTCAACAAAAGCTCTATAATGATGCACAAATAATATCAATATGTATATGAATAATGAGAGGTGTTATGTGTTTCAATTCAGCTCAAAAGACCTCTATTTATAGGTGGTAGAAGTAGTATGTCCGTTGCTTAATTGGCAATCAATTATGCTGATTTTATGCCAAGATAATCGATTATCAGATTTGGATAATCGATTATCAGCTTACCGTTACAAAATCGGAAGCTGATTTTATGCATGATAATCGATTATTGTGATATGCATAATCGATTATGTATTTAGAGTATTCAAAAAGTGGCAACGGACACAAGATAATTGATTATGCAATTCTGATAATCGATTATCCTACTCTGCAGAAATTTTCAATAAATGGAATTTCCCAGAATAATCGATTATCACTTTGCATAATCGATTATTCTATTATGATGTCTATAATTGACAACTTACTTCAAAAACCAAAAATGAAAACGTTAAAAACATTTTGTTTGAAGTATTTGAAATATGTTTATGATAAATATTATTTGATAAAAAGATTTTATGCATATTTATGATGACCTATGTTGAGCCAAAAGACGAGATAACTTAAGCATTGCTCTTACATTGGTTCTACCTAACGACCTACGCCTTGAGTCTTCGGTCTTGAACATTTGAGCTCGTCTTTGGCTTGTCTATGAAATTCCGTCATCAATATGCTTCTCGGCGTTCAATCTTGATTGTTTGCTAATGCATCTTCATTGTTTGTCATACAATAACATTGTTTAACAAGTTGACTTCATTGTTTGTCATTCATCAAAACCTATACCTGAAAATCATGCTAGTACAACCAAAGCGCACATATCATGAATAGAATGATTTTCTACATGTTATAGAAGGTTAGTGGGTAGTTTATAGTTGTTCAATGATAGTCTTAGTAGCATGCATGTCCCTTAGATTTCTATTACATTGTGTGGTTGTGTTCGCCTCACGTATTGTATTCCCTTCTGCTATTGTTTGGTACTACTTATTGTTTATCCTCCCCCCCACC
Organism: Nicotiana benthamiana; assembly: GCA_034376525.1. Lineage (NCBI taxonomy): Eukaryota > Viridiplantae > Streptophyta > Magnoliopsida > Solanales > Solanaceae > Nicotiana > Nicotiana benthamiana. The sequence continues at coordinate 193,703 of CM067327.1, read as the reverse complement.
CCCAATTTTCTTTTCTCTTCCTTCTTTCTTCATTTCTTGCTTTCCACTTATTCTTCTTGTCATTCATGAGCTCAGGGTTTATTAAAAACAGCCTCTCTAGCTGAATTAGGTAGGGGTAAGGTCTGCATTCAAACTACCCTCCCCAAACCCCACCTGTTAGGATCCAACTAGGTTTGTTGTTGTTGTATTCAATGTATTTAAGCTACTGTATTTATTACATTAGCATTTCTGGGCGTGAAATAGTGGATTACAGTTAGATAAATTTTTGTATTCGACTGTATTCAATGTCGACGCCCCTATTTTTCTAAGGCAAAAAGCGGGTTTCGACATTATGGGTGAAATGACTCTTTTATCACCTTTCGAGGAATTTGGTTATGGATTTTGGAGAGTTGACACCTAATTATTATAGTGCATTAGGACACTTTTAAAGAAAATAAGAAGATTTTGAAAGAACACCAAAGTTCGGGTAAGGGCTTGAGATTATCTCGAGGGGAAGTTGTTAGGCACCCCTCAAGATCCACAAGTGTGGTTTCCGGCCGTGCTTAATTGTGACTTTAATAAGAGTAGGAATAAACAAGTAAAGTTTGCACGTAAGAAGTATAAACAAATTTAAAATTTTGATAGAAAACGTAAATGATTTTGAAATGAGGAAGCTTAGTTGAAGGAAAAACCTTCATCTAGGACAAAACATCAATTATTAAAGTAGGAGAAAGGTAAAAAAATTTAAAAAAAAAAAAAAAGTAGGAGAAAGGGGCCCTAGGGTTAAATATAATATCGATCACTTTGGTGTAATAACCAACAATCATGTTCACACGAGATATTAGCGCACCAATTATCATATCCATATTCTACCCTTCCCACCCCGTTACGGTATTTAAACGCGATTAGTCTTGTTTTACTTATTGCATGCTAGTACCCGTCCCAGCCTATCCCTCATGGGGTATTAGGACTTCTAATCCTAAAAGGGGAAGAAAGGGATGGGGCTTTTGCATGGAGTTTCAAAGGATAAAAGTCTAATTGGTCATTCAAAACAGATACCATGTAGGGGAAGAACAAGAAGATAAACCAAGGCTCAAAGAGACCTCTATAAACATACAGCATATAGTTTAGCATGTCTTGCATATACTGGTTCGGTCTTAAATTAAAATTAAGCGGCGGGCGGATCAGTTTAACACTTTGAATTAGATAAGAGGTCTACATTAGGCAACATGGATCCAACTGTTAGGATATGGAGTATTTTACCGGATTATTAATTAAGGACTAACACAAAAAATTTTTGAAAGAAGCAGAAGTTTGCAGAAGTTTAGAAATTTTTTGGAAAATCGCTAGAACTGTATAAAGAAATGTACAACAGAATTTCAGAAGTAAAGGGTTTACAAAAGGAGGCGAGAGTTTGAAAGTTGTTTTGAAAGTCGCTTCAAGGATTGAAAATTCAGACAGAAAAAATGATTTTAGGAATGCGTGTTTATTAGGCTGCAGACAGGTTTGGAAAAATCCGTTGAAAAACATGGAAATAAATGCCTGATTACATGCTTATAACATAAGGGAATTTGAGATCCTATAGGTAGGATATCTACTTCGATTTTTATTTACTCATTGCTATCCTAAACGTTTAAGACATGCAAGAGTTGTATTACCCTATTGTTTGCCTACCTTTTATGCAATTCTATAGGTAATATTTATATATGCTGGAGTGTAGAACACAAAGCCTATTGACATGATCCCTAGGTAATATAAAGTTTTAATCCTTATAGGCAAAATGTCAAAGTAATAAAAAAATCTTATAGGTATGATATCTAGGCGTTTCAGAGTATTAAATCTTATAGGCATGATTTCTAGGTGATTCAAAGCATTAAATCCTGTGGGCATGATTTCTAGGTGATTTCAAAGCATTAAATCCTATTGGAAAGATTTGTAAGTGATTCGAATAGATAAATCCTTATAGGCATGATTTCTACCCTTTAAGATGCAAACAATTAAAAAAAAACCCTCCCATGCCCTTTACTAATACACTCCCCAAGTTTTATTACAAAGTTATTATACAGAGCCAACAATAAAATAAAATACATCATAGCCCACAGCTAGATCCAAACTTGCTAATGAAATCTTGATATCCAATACATGTGTTTTACCAAATCGGGGTTCTAGATTCCAAGGCCCTCTCTTAGAGTGTTTCAAAATTCTAAGGAGCTTCAAGAGCCCTGGCAATGCTTACACCCTAAAGAGTGAATGCTGTAACAAAGTGGTGCAATGTTTGGTATTACCAACCCTTAGAAATCCATGTTCAGAGGGAGCTCTAGGGTACCTAAGCATTGCTTACCTAATGGGGTAGGACTTAAGAACAAGGAGTAAGTGCAAAGTGAGGGAGGAACCTCAGCAGGAGGTGGTCATACCCAGCCATGTCATAGACTGGCACACCCCTGACCTCTTGCTTAGATTCAAACAAATAAAAGGAGACTCTTAGAGAGTCAAACTTAGGTATGAATGGTGATTAGGACACCAACAGACCCAAATTAAAGCTCAGCACATAGAGGGGAAAAGGAATGGGATTGTAATTGAGCAAAGACTAAGAAGAGTCTAGTTGTGGATCACATACAACAATTCGAAGTTTTGCTATGCTTCAGGACAATATTCACATACAAGGGAATAGAGGGAAAAGTTAAAACATAACATTAAGAGGCATATCATGCTTGAAGGTAATCATATAGTGTAGGAAAGCATAAATAAACGCACAAGGAAAGAAGGGGTAGAAGCAAAGAAGAGAACTCGTAAAAAAGAGGATTCAATTTAATATAGAAGAACATACCAGTTGCAAATTCTAAGACAACAGAATAGTAACAGCAAACAATCAACCAGGAACAACACGAACAAACTCAAGAAGCTCTCACAAGTACATATGAATTCAAACAGCAGGAGGTAAAGATGCAGGGTGCTCAGTAGTAGTGTTGAAGAAAATAGAGAGTAGTAATCGTAGTAGTAAAGAATTTTTAAGACAGAGAGGTGAATTCTGATTTTGATTTTGCAGTCAGAATTTGATGATGGAGTGAATAGAGGAGCAGGTATTTATACTTGAAGTCAGGCATGCAATCAAGGAAACAAAATAATGGAGTATTAGTCATGATCGATCAATTAAAAGAGGTTCCTTTAATTAAGTAATCCCAATTTGATTGGCAAAGGACACGAAATATTTAAGGAAATGAGATCAAATAAACAACGTTGTGCATAGTATACAAATAAGGGTAAATACACAAAAGTTATTTAAGGACAAGTTTTTGAAATTCATGGCTTGTGCAAATAAGGTAAGAAGAACAATTAACAAACAGTAAATCAAAAGATCTGAGATTTTTATACGAATGAATCAAGTCCAAAAATAGAAGGATTTTAAGGTCAAGTCACAAGTAAAGTGGAAAGAAATCAAACAAGCTATATTCAGAAGAAATTTTGAACTAATTGTAAATTTGAAAAACCACTTAGGGAGTAATTCATAGTATATAAGGAGCATACGAACACGTCAAGCATGAAAGAAGACTGTACTGTCATTGTAAAGAATTAGTAGGAAATATAATGTAGAAGACCTTTGGCAAAAGGTCAGAACCATAGAAAAGACAAAGATGACTTCAGAAATTGAAATCAAACTAGTTCAGAGGTGAGTACATGCAAGTCACATACAAGTGGTCTGGAAACCCCAAATCCTAGGGTTTTCGTTATTAATCCAGTGTAGACCTGAAATCAAACAAATCAATCACGAGTAATCTAAGAAAAACCAAAAGGTACTTAATCGTTCTATGAAAAATATGCTGAAGGAAAACACATTAAAAGAAAAACACAAGGAAACATTAGGAGGAAACATAGTAGAAGAAAACAAATATGAGTAAAAGTAGAAAGAGACAGGAGTCACAACAGGACAAATACAAAAAGAACACCAGATAAAATCACAGTAGAACAAGTAAAATCAAACAAAACCTAAATCGGAGAAGATGAACAATTTTGAAAGCAAACTTTTGAAAGAGATTTAAGAAATCAGTTGAAATCCTTGAGAAAAGCATGGATCTAAAGCGGATCTATAGAAATAAAGGAAAACCTCGAAGGGCTAGGGTTTTAGAAGAACCCTAGAAGCGAGAGAGGCCTAGAAAAAGGGTTTGCTCCGAGTCGAACGAGCCAGAGATGAACTCATATGACTAGGATATGCCGGAGTTTAGCCGGAAATGGCCGTAACACTCGAATTGGCGAAGATCTGAGCAATGACCTTCAAGCTCAAACCTTGAATATTCAAGTAACAGGGGTACGTGGGGATGCGTATACGCTACCCAGGCCTTGGGACGCCATTGACTCTGGTGGAACAAGGTGGAAACCAACGGAGTAGGGCTAGGGTTTCGGTGAGAGGTTAGAGAGGATTTAGGAGATGAAGGGATTTTCAGGAGGCTGTTTGTGAAAAGTGAATTAGGGTTAGGGGTAGTTTGGAATTAAAAAGGAAAGAAAGGTTGTGGGCTGTTGAAAAAAAATAATCAACAGCCAGGATTAAAAGGGGAACCGGGCGGGTTTAATTAAATGGGTAAGGGGCGGGTTAAAATAAAAAATAAGGTCATTTAATTGGGGCTGGATTGGGGTATGAGATGGGGTCCAAATTGGGCTATAATTTAAAGCAATTTGATGCGAAAATTGAAAGAGATATTTTTTTCCTTTTGAATTTATAAAAATATAAAAAGATGTTAAAAATCAAATTAAAAGCATTGGGCTAGTAAAAAATATGTAAGTATTAATTTAAAAGTATTGGGATTGATTTGATGAAAATTGCTATTAAATCTGAAAATTGGCTAAAATTGCAATTTTATGCAATTTAGTTTTAAAAATACCAAATGGACTCGTAAAATTATATAAAAATAATGTAAATTATGTTTTATGCAAATGTCTGAATAAAATAAACTATTATCCTAAATGGAAAGTTTTTGGGAATCGTTATTGGGATTTATGGTGGAAACTAGACCATAAATTAGTTTAAAATTCATTAAAACTACCAAAATCTTTTGGGGGTGCTCATATATTCATACATATACTATTTTGAGTATAAAATAATATATAGGAAGAAAATTGGGTATCAACAGCTGCCCCTCTTTACCCGAGGAGGATGAAAGAGTTGTCGGGTAAAGACAGGATGACCAATTTTGACCGGGAACGGCGATTGTGAAAGACCTTTGACCGTGCTCTAGTTTCTGAGCTTCCTATATATCCCTAATTTTACAGGTATCGGGCCATATGTAGTTCAGGAACCATTGACCAAATGTGTCGATGAAGATTTGAAAAGACGGACACGATGGTTATATTTGGAAAGACATTTGGAATCTGACAGGTTGCGGAGAACTGGAGCGGGATCGCTCCTACTGAGATGGATTTTTGTTAGCCGGTGTACCTATAAATGAGCAACACAGTGTATACTATGCATAATTTAAACATGATGAAAGTTCCCGTTTGGACCATGAATGCTGCCTTTGGACCGTTAGGATGACATCCTCGGACTATTGTGTCCCGGGCCATGAAGAGCATAAAGTAAGGATTCTGAGGCCATGAAATGACATTCTCGGGCTATGTAGCTGGTGCCTCCTAACTATGACGCCATTGAATAGGTTGGCGATCTTTCAGCCTATGATAAGGTTGAAATCATTCAGCCAAATGGATGCAAGGATAGCGATCTTTCAGCCAGAGTGAGAATTTAAATTGCAGTTGGTGCTATTTCAGCTGTTCGAAGAATGAAAGTGGCGATATTTCAGCCATGTAGGAGACAATGCTTAGTCTTTGAAGGCAGAAGATAGCCTTATGCAATGCGGATGGAGACCGAGCTTAGTATCGAAAGGCAGATAACTAGCCTTATGCAGTGTAGATGGATACCGAGATTAGTCTCGAAAGACAGATAAGTAGGCTTATGGAGGATGTAGGTAGTGCTTAACCTCGAAAGGCAGAAAATAGCCTTATGTAATGCAGATGGAGACAGCTTAGTCTCGAAAGGCAGATAAGTAGCCTTATCCAGGATGGAGGTAGAGGTGAACCTCGGAAGGTAGAATATAGCCTTATGCAATGCAGATGGAGACGGAGCTTAGTCTCAAAAGGAAGATAAGTAGCCTTATGCAGGATAGAGGTAGAGCTTAATCTCGAACGTCAGAAGATAGCCTTGTGAAATGCAAATGGAGATAGAGCTTAGTATCGAAAGGCAGATAAGTAGCCTTATGCATGATGGAGGTAGAGCTTAACCTCGGAAGCCGGAAGAGTAGCCTAATGCAATGCTGACAGAGACAGACCTTTACCTTGGTTGCCTCTCTCGCCTCGACACATCTTATTAATCCTAGATAGGGAGTCATTCTATACAGGATTCCTCCGTTGTGAAAGAAGTTGTTGGATAATCTCCGGAGCGTGTGTTTCTGAGTAGCATTGGCAAGTTCTGTGTATTCTTCTGTCGTCAAGTATTCTCTGATATCATGGAACCAAGGCTTCCCATCAACTTCGTCCTCGACATGAGCACAATAAGCTGGTTGGTCATGAACCTTGACCTGGATGGGATCAATAAAGTTTGTGTCTGGATGCTGGATCATGGATGATAAAGTGGCTAGGGCATCATTGAACTCATTTTGTATTCTGGGAACATGCTAGAATTCCATCTTTCTAAATCTCTTCCTCAAGTCCTGCATATGATGTAGATAAGGGGGTATATTGGAGTTCATGGTTTCCCATTCTTATCGAACCTGCTGTATGAGTAGGTCCAAGTCTCCGATCACTAATAGTTCCTGAATGTTCATGTCAATTGCCAGTTTGAGCCCTAAGATGCAGGCTTTGTATTCGGCCATTTTGCTGGTGCAACGGAATATGAGCTAGGCGGATACTAGGTAACGCTGATCGGCTTCTAATACCAAGACCGCTCCTATACCGTCTGTTACAAACTACGCTTAACGCTAGAGGGGGGGTGAATAGCGTTTTAATGAAATTTAGCGTTTTCTTGCGGAATTTAAATTTTACAGGAAGTAAATAAGTGCAATAAAAATAGCTTACACAAGGATATATCCTGGTTGGCCACAACAGTGGTTAGTCCAGTCCCCGAGAGACTCTCTCGAGATTTTCTACTAACTTGTTAAGCTTACGGGTGCTTAACAAACCTTTACAGTTGCTCGGAGATACAATCTCAAAGACTTCACTTGCTCGGAGGTTCCTCACCTCAAAGACTTCACTTGCTTGGGGATACAATCCCAAAGACTTCACTTGCTCGGGGATACAATCCCAAAGACTTCACTTGCTCGGGGATACAATCCCAAAGACATCACTTGCTCGGGGATACAATCCCAAAGACTTCAACAGAGGAAGCACAAGTTCCTCAACACAAGAGAATCAAAATTCTCTTACAAGTATTTGAAATACTTGAACACTCACTTAACAAAGGTACTCCTTGATGAGTAGATATGAGTAAAATAATACGCTCAAGATCACAACAACTTTGAACAATAATATGGCTCTCAAAAGCTTTATGAAATGAGTAGAAAATGATGAACAATTGAATGAAAGCTTAAAGCAATGTAATGATTAGTTAGTGTATGTTGTTGTTTTCAAAACACTAAGTTGAAGCTGTATTTATAGGTGCAAAACTTGGTCTTACCGTTGTCTAATTGCCAATTAAGAATTGCTGAATTTACTCAATGACAATCGATTGTCAAGACCGAACAATCGATTATCTGCCAGTCAGATCAAAAATCAATCCCAGATTTTACGCTTAATAATCGATTACTTACAATCCATAATGGATTACTGGCAAAATTCAAATTCAGATAATCGATTATACCGAATCCATAATCGATTACTTCAGCAACGTTCAAAAAATCATTTACAGATTTTAATCAAAAACATCGTTTATAGCAAATCAATAATCGATTACCTCATTAACGTTTTAAAAATTATTTTCGGATTTTGAGCAAAACATCGATTACAGAAAACCAATAATCGATTACTTTGAGGTATTTGAAAATCATTTGACAACGGTCAGCTTCAACAATCGATTGTCCCTTGCAACAATCGATTACTTGTCATTTTCTGAAAATCTCAAATCACACTGTTTCAAGCCAAAGTTTTTGCGACTAAGTATAAACTTTGACAATCGATTGTTGGACATAGACAATCGATTGTTAAACCCAGTTAACTCAACATAATCGATTACTTTTAGTTACTAATCGATTACTTAAGTAATTTTAAAATCACTGGGAGACATCAACTCAACATAATCGATTACCATTAGTTCATAATCGATTATTCTGAGTATTGGAAAACTTTACCTCATCAATAATCGAATGTCATTAGTTCACAATCGATTATCTTGCAGATTGAAAAAACCTGATGTTAACTGTCTTATTCACAATCGATTATCATTAGTTCATAATCGATTGTCATGCAGTCTTGGCTTATAAACAATCGATTATCATAAGTACATAATCGATTATTCTTAGCCCAGATTTCTGAGGTATGTTTAGAAAACATTTTGTCTAATGTAAATATGCATCATTTGAAATTATTTGATACAGAAATAAGTATGCATGATTTTGCAAAATAGTTTTATGAGAGAAGCCATGTTATGGAGTCAAGTTATAGGATCAAGATCACATTTAAGAATAACTCAATAATAACAATTAAAAACAACGTCTTGAGCTTCAATCTCAACATTTGTGCTCTTGTACTTGAACTCCGTCATATATCAATTTGTGCTTTGTTTGTCATTCATCAAAACCTACAAAAGAATACACGTTTAGTATATCGCATTGAGAACGTGTTTCCAACAATTTCCCCCTTTTTGATAATGGCAAACATTAAGCGGGATATGCAATTTTGACAAATAATATTGACGATTCAAGACAAGTAACAAGTATGCATATTTGTTCTTGTTCCCCCTCAATTAAAGAATTCCCCCTCAATTTAAGCTTATAAGCAATTAAGCAATTTAGAGGTGGTGCAATTTAGCAATGTAGAGGTGGTGCATACCCGTTATCCCGTTATCTTCCCCCTTTTGCCATTAGCAAAAAAATAGTAAGGAAAGATACACAAAGACGAAATAAAACAAGGTTTATTTATTTAAAATTAAAGGGGTACAGCAGAGGGACATCCAACAATACAATTAAAAACAAAAAAAATAATACAATATCAATTATCTCCGTCACGATCCGCCTCGTCATCCGGCGCAGCTTCAAAGGGAACGAGACCCGCATAGGGATAATGGACATGGTCAAAATAACCATGGATCTCGTGTGTCAACTGAGAGAGCTGGTCGGATATAGTTTGGAGAGTGGGCTCCTGAGATGGACGAGCACGACGGGCAGGATGGGTAGGAGGAGGAGCTGGAGCATGATCACCATCATGATGGAAGGATGATTCCGAGATTTCCCAGATTTTGGTAGTCCTTTTGAGAGGACCATTTTGAGTGACAAATCCGGATGATTCAAGAAAATTCATGATGAGGAGAGAATAAGGAAGGGGCATGTTATCGGCGACGGCATCGAGCATGTGCATTTTAATGAGCCGACACCAATTGATCTTGGCTCCAGTGACAATGGCATGTAAGAGCTTGGAGTCCTCTTGGGATATGGTGATATGATTGTGCCTACGAGGTCTTAGGACACGGGTGATGAAGTAGAGGAGAAATCGATAATTTGGGTCCATGCCCGAGATGGTAGGACGACGAGAAGAAGCTTGATCATAAGAGATTCCGGCTTGGCGGAAAAGAATGGATTCATCAAAGAGAGAGCCGGCCTCATCAATATACCGGATAAGATCTTCACCATCGTTTGGAATGCGGGCGATGGTGTGAAGGTTCTCGTCAGAGAGGAGAATGTGAATGCCATTGATGGAGCTGTCCACCTCACCATCTTCATCTTTGTGAAGATTTGAATAGAATGCTTCAACTAAAGTTGTGTTAATATGAGGATGGGTAAGGAGCAAGAAATCATAGAGTTGACACTCTTTGAGCATGTTGGCGGCAGGGGCGAAAGGTTCAAGGAGCTTGCTTGTTGAGAAGCGAGGAGGAAGAATAAATCGCTTCTCAAACTTGGAGAAAAACCTAGAAAGTTCAGCTTGAGTTTCGAAGAACAAAACGGACCCGTCATCATATGGGAAGTTTAGAGGAGGAGGGACTGTTGAGGCTGAGGCACCTTGCCTGGAACGAGAACGTTTGGAGGAGCGTCCAGACATATTGGAAAATTTTTACTGCTGAATTTTTGAGACTAAGATGCAAGGAATTGACCTTTGATTTTTAGAAATGGTGCTTGAGTGAGTGAGAATGATCCTATATGAGGGCTATTTATAGGAGAAGGAGTGATCAGCCATTTACTAAAGATACCTGCTGAAAATTGAAAGTTGGAACAGTCAAAAACGGTAAGAAATAAATTTACTGGCCGTTAGATAATCGATTATTTGGAAGAGATAATCGATTGTATTTACTGTTGGATTGAATTTTGAAACTGACAAATCGATTTAAGAGACAAACGGTAAAAAATTTTGAATGAGATAATCGATTATCAACACAAAATAATCGATTATGGAGCATTTATGTCCTGACAGCAATCGATGTTGGAGCCAAACGGTAACAAAGTTTAAACAAGAAATAATCGATTGTCAATTTTGGTAATCGATTATTATTGAAATATGGTTGATATAGAGAACTCGGAGAATTTCTGAATATGACAACTAATCGATTATAGGAAGAAATAATCGATTGTCTGGAAAAGTATTGCTGAATGACTGAGACGGAAATCGATTATGCAATATAAGGAGTTAACAAATTACACACATTTGCATAATAAAACTAATCAGTCGAAACAATCGATTATTGATACTGATAATCGATGTACTGCACAGTAGATAATCGATTATTTTCTTGGGATAATCGATTGCGGTGTGCTAAGACTTCATAATTTATCTTACCTTTGGGGAAGTACCTGCAAAATGGAATTAAACGTCTCCGACGCTCAAGTCAGTAATTTATAGTGACGTGAATAAATTACACTAGTGTTATCAAGTGATATCGTGAACTCTTAAGAATTGTGTCCTAGAGTGTTCTTAAGAGAGTTTCGGGTACTTACCTTTCCTCCGACGTCGCCAATTACCTGATCAAGAGGGTGATCTTTGATCGTCCTCCATTCATTTTGTTCTTTTGTTTCACTCCCCAAATGTGGAGCTTCTTCCGTTGATTGTTCCACAATTTCATCATTGATTTCCTTCGATGCCTTTTCTTGTATTTTGTTTTTCAAATTGCTTAAAATATCAACCGATCTGAATATGATTGTTTCCAAATATGACGCTTCCTCCTTCTTTGTGCTCTAGTTGAAGGGATTTGGATTCATCTCCCGTCATGTGTTTGGAGCATCCACTATCAAGGTACCATAGTACGCTTGATCCCTTCAAGCACACCTACAAAACAAATTAATTTTCTTTGGGTACCCATGCCATCTTGGGTCCTTGAGGGTTAGGCATATTGTAATAATATGTTTGAGTAGCATGTCTATGACGAGTAAAACATGCGGGAGCAATATGACCAATGCGTCTACAATAATGACATGTCACATTCGGATTATGCATTCATCTAGGTTCATAGTAGCTAGATGAATGAAGGTTGCTTACCTTATTTTGAACGCTATCATTTCTCCTACTTTGATCTCTAGGATGGGTAGTGTTTCTAGAGTGATGATATCTAGGTTGAGGACCATTTTGGGGTCTTCTAGGAGGTTCACAATTTTGCCTAAAATATGCATCATGTCTATGGTGACTATTTCTAGGCGGAGGGTTATTTCTTGGTCTAGCATGCAAATTTGTTCTAGGATAGCTATTTCTAGGATACACATTTTTGTTGTTGTTCCTAGGTTGAGCTCTAGGTTTTTGAGGTTTAGCATCAACCTTTTCTTCATTTTTAAAACCTATTCCGTGCTTAGTTGATTTTAGGTTATCAAGAACAACATTCAAGTTTTTATGCGAGGAATTAAACTTATCTAGTGTGCCTTTAAGTCTACCTACTTCATTCTTAAGGTTCACACAGGAAACACAACCTTTAGTAGAACTTTCAGGTTTGTCGGCACTTCTCTTTCCATAAAACTTGTTTTGTTCGTGTAGCTTCTCATTTTCCAAAACCAGTTTTTCTAATTCCTTTTCTTTTAAAGAAATCTGTTTTTGAAAAACCGTTTCTTTTAGAGAAGCGTTTTCTCTTAAGCTAGTGACAGTTTTTGAAGCCTTTAAAAATTCAGTATATAACTCATCAAAAGCATTACGCATTTCATCAAGTGAAAAGTTTTCAGACGAAATTTGACGTACCTCATTTAGGTTGTCTTCTTGTGCGATGAGACAAAGGTTTGCAGCTTCGTCGTTTTCTTCTTCACTTGATTCATCTCCGGAGTCGCCTCCCCACGAGATATATGCCCGTTGCTTTTTAAAGGATTTCTTCTCCTTTTTGATGTTTGGGCAATTTGTTTTGATGTGTCCAGTTTCTCCACATTCATAGCATTTTATTTGCTCACCTTGTTTTTTCCCTTTGCGCTCATATTCCTTGCGCATAAACTTTTGGAATCTTTTAATGACTAATCCAAACTCGTTGTCTTCTTCCTCTTCAATCTTTGGTTGGCTTGTGCTTGCTTTTAGAGCAATCTTTTGCCTTCTTTGATCATCAACAAACAGGTTAAGAATAGTAGATTCATAGGTTTTAAGATTACCTCTTAGTGCGTCGATGGTGACGTTTGAGACTCCAATTGATTCTTGGATAGCATCGGCTTTGGATCGGTCGGTAAGGATGAAATTTCTTCCATTAAGCATATATTACTTGTGAAAGGTTTAAAACATAATCTCTTGAGCATAAGTCAATTATGTGACAAGGGAAATCTTGTTTTATTTGATTCGGATGAATGCTTAGTTTTTAGACGTAGCGATTTTAAAATTATCCTTCGTGGTTTTAGAATAGATAACATTTATATGGTTGATCTTGCAAATTCCTCACCCGAATATGCGAATTGTTTAATGAGAAAAGAGGATGATTCTTGGTTATGGCATCGTAGAGTAGCTCACATCAACATGCATCTTTTGAACAAATTGGTTTCACAAAATTTAGTTGTTGGTCTTCCAAATTTGAAATTTGAAAATGACTCTATTTGTGATTCTTGTCAAAAAGGAAAGCAAACAAAAGCATCTTTTAAATCGAAAAATATTGTTTCAACTACTAGACCATTGCAATTGCTTCACATGGATTTGTTTGGACCATCTCGCATTGAAAGTCTTGGTAGAAATCGTTATGCTTTTGTTATTGTTGATGATTATTCCAGATTTACTTGGACTTTATTTCTTGCCCATAAAAGTGATGCTTTTCAGAATTTTAAATATTTTCTTAAACGTGTTCAAAACGAAAAGGAAACAACCGTCACTTCAATTAGAAGTGATCATGGGGGAGAGTTTGATCACAATCTCTTTGCGGACTTTTGTGACGAACTCGGTATCGAGCATACCTTTTTCACTCCACGAACACCACAACAAAATGGGGTGGTGGAAAGGAAAAATAGGTGTCTCGAAGAGATGGCTAGAACCATGCTCGAAGAGGCTAAGATTCCCAAACATTTTTGGGCGGATGCCGTGAGTACCGCATGCTACGTTTTAAATAGAGTAGTCATAAGGCCAATACTCATGAAAACCCCTTATGAACTCTAAAAGGGAAGGAAACCAAATATCTTCCATTTTAGAGTATTCGGTTGTAAAGTTTTTATTCATATCAATGGAAAAGATCAATTGGGAAAATTTGATGCCAAATCAGATGAAGGAATTTTTATTGGGTATTCTTCACGTAGCAAAGCATATAGGGTATTTAATAATAGAACCCAAACTGTGGAGGAATCCCCTCATATTATGTTTTCCGAAAATAATGCTCGCTTGGCGAGAAAGGATTCTTGTTCTGATCTTGCAGGTATTTTAAATAGTTTAAAAGACAAAGTACAAGAGGAAACTCCTAAGAAAATTCAAGATGAAATCTTGGAACAATCAACGGAGGAAACGCCACAATTGGAGAAAGAAACGAAAATGCCTAACGAGTGGAGGACAATCAAAGATCACCCTCTCGAACAGGTAATTGGCGACGTCGGAGAAAAGGTAAGTACCCGAAACTCTCTTAAGAACACCTTAGGACATACTGCTTTTGTGTCTCAAAGTGAACCAACAACCATCTCCGAAGCAATTGGGGATGAATTTTGGACCTTGGCAATGCAAGAGGAGCTTAACTAATTCAAACGGAATGACGTTTGGGATTTGGTGCCAAGACCCGAACATCATACCATAATTGGTACGAAATGGGTTTTTCGAAACAAACTAGATGAAAATGGTGTAATCACTAGAAACAAAGCTAGGCTTGTAACAAAAGGCTATAATCAAGAAGAGGGTATTGACTATGAAGAAACATATGCTCCCGTAGCTAGATTAGAAGCTATTCGTTTATTGCTTGCTTTTGCTTCTTCTATGAATTTCAATTTATATCAAATGGATGTGAAAAGTTCTTTTCTAAATGGTGTTATTCAAGAAGAAGTTTATGTTGAACAACCCCCCGGTTTTGAAGATTTTAAATCTCCCGATCATGTTTTCAAACTCAAAAAGGCTCTTTATGGTTTAAAACAAGCTCCCCGAGCTTGGTATGAAAGATTGAGTAAATTTCTATTGGAAAATGATTTCATTAGGGGAAAGTTGACACCACTCTTTTTGTTAAGCATAAAAACAATGATATTTTATTAGTTCAAATCTATGTGGATGATATTATATTTGGTGCTACTAACAATGTTTTGTGCAAGGAATTTTCCGATTTAATGACAAGCGAATTTGAGATGTCTATGATGGGTGAGTTAACATTCTTTTTGGGATTACAAGTAAAGCAAATGAAAGAAGGTACGTTCATTTGCCAAGCGAAATATTGCAAAGAATTGCTGAAACGATTTGAAATGACCAATGCAAAAGCAATGGCAACCCCCATGAGCACATCCGATCATCTAGACAAAGATGAGAAAGGTAAGGAAGTCGACATCAAAAAGTATCGAGGTATGATTGGCTCTCTCCTTTATCTTACTGCTAGTCGTCCGGACATCATGTTTAGCGTGTGCTTATGCACTCGTTATCAATCGTGTCCGAAGGAGTCTCACCTAACTGCGGTGAAACGGATATTGAAGTATCTTGTCGGTACTGTAAATGTGGGTCTATGGTACCCCAAAGGTTCTTCATGCCAACTTGTAGGCTATTCCGATTCCGATTTTGCTGGATGCAAATTGGACCGCAAGAGCACTAGTGGCACTTGCCATTTGCTCGGTAGCTCTCTCATTTCTTGGTTTAGCAAGAAACAAGTAAGTGTTGCTTTGTCCACAACCGAAGCTGAATATGTAGCCGCGGGGAGTTGTTGCGCTCAAATCCTTTGGATGAAACAACAACTCTTGGACTATGGCCTATGTCTTGATCATATCCCTCTTAGATGTGATAATACTAGTGCCATATGCTTGACGAAGAACCCCGTTCTTCATTCGCGAACAAAACACATTGAAATTAGACATCATTTTATAAGAGATCACGTTCTCAAGGGCGATGTTGAAATTGAACTTATTGAAACCAAAGATCAATTGGCCGACATCTTTACAAAGCCCTTAGAGAAAGAGTCCTTCTTCCGAATTCGTAGTGAACTCGGGATCCTTGACTCCACGTTGATCTAAGTTATGCATTGCATTTTCCCTTTCACATGTTTTCTAACTTGAGCGTCGGAGACGTCTAACATATTTTTGCAGGTATCGCCCTAAAGGCAGGGGAAATTATAAAGCTTGACGCACAGAACAATCGATTTCTCTTTTATATAATCGATTATCCAGTATCAATAATCAATTGTCTTGACATTATTTGCGTTATTATGTCTGAAATTGCAGATTTAATAAATAAACAAGTTTCTTATTCTATATTTTTTTGCTAATGGCAAAAGGGGGAAGATAACGGGTATGCACTCTCAATACTTATCGGTATTAATTGAGGGGGAATTCATATATTGAGGGGGAACAAATTGCATATCTATATACTTGTTGCATATCTTTACTTGTCTTGAATCGTCATTATGAATTTCCTAATATGCATATCCCGCTTAAAGTTTGTCATTATCAAAAAGGGGGAAATTGTTGGAAACACGTTCTCAAGGCATTATACTAAACGTGTGTTCATATTTGTAGGTTTTGATGAATGACAAACTATGTGCAAATTGACATATGACGAGGTCCAAGCACAAGCCCAAAATTGATATATAACGAGATTCAAGCACAAGACAAAGATCGAGATTAAGTTTTATATGAGTCGGTATTTAATTGTGATCTTGATCCGACAACTTAAACTCAAGACTTGGCTTCTCTCGCAAAAATATTTTTAACAAATCATGCCTATTTAATTTAGAGCAAAATGATTTTAAATAATGCATATTTACTTTAGTCAAAATGATTTTTAAACATGCCTCTAAAATCTGGACTAAGATAATCGATTATGTACATATGATAATCGACTATGTTTAAGTCAGCTGCTTGACAATCGATTGTGAACTTATGACAATCGATTGTGATAAGGCAGTGAGCATCAGATTTTTCAAATCTGCATGACAATCGATTGTGAACCTTATGACAATTGATTGTGATGAGGCAGTGTCCATCAAAGTTTTTCAAAGCTCAAAATAATCGATTGTGAAGCTAATGACAATCGATTGTGAAGAGACAGTGTCCATCAGATTTTTCAAAGTCACAAAATAATCGATTGTGAACTTATGACAATCGATTGTGTTGAGGCAGTGTCTTCCAGACTTTTTCAAAGTTATTAAATAATCGATTGTGAACCTATAACGATCGATTGTCAAGAGGCAGTGTCTAAATTGATTTTTCAAGACTGATATATAATCGATTGTTAACTTAATATAATCGATTGTATAACTGACCGTTGCCAAAATGTTTTCAAATACCGTCAGGTAATCGATTATTGATTTCCTATAATCGATTGTTTTAATTAAAATCTGGAAAGGATTTTTTGAACGTTGCTGAGTAATCGATTATTGATTTCCTATAATCGACTGTTCTAATTAAAATCTGGAAAGGATTTTTTGAACGTTGCTGAGTAATCGATTGTAGATTTCTGATAATCGATTGTTTTAAGTAAAATCTGGAAATGATTTTTTGAACGTTGCCAGTAATCGATTATTGATCTTAGATAATCGATTGTTATGCGTAAAATCTGGGATTGATTTTTGGATGATCTGGCAAACAATCGATTGTGGTAATTTGACAATCGATTGTCACAGAGTAAAATCAGCAATTCTTAATTGGCAATTAGGCAACGGTAATACAACGTTTTTCAACTATAAATACAGCTTCAATTCAGTCTTCTAAACACAACAATTGATCATACAATTGCTAAAGCTTGCATACTTTATTGCTCATCATTTTATATTCATTACATAAGCTTTTGAGAGCCAAATTCTTGTCGAAAGTTGTTGCGATCTTGAGCGTATTCTTTTTACTCATATCTACTCTTAAGGGAGTGTCTTGTTTGAGTGCTAAGTGCTTTTGTACACTTGAAGGGAAGTGTTAGTCCCTTGTGTTGTAAGAAGGAACTTGTGTTTCCTTGGTTGAAGTCTTGGAGTGTTGTATCTCCGAGCAAAGGTTGTTGAGGCTTGTGTCCTCAAGTTGTAACTGTTTGTTGAGCACCCGTATGCTTAACAAGTTAGTGGAAATCTCGAGAGAGTCTCTTGGGGACTGGACCAGCCACGGGTTGTGGTGAACCAGGATACATCGGTGCGTTTGTTCTAATTTATTTACTTATCGCACTTATTTATTTCCTGCAATTTTTAAATTCCGCAAGTTTACGCTAATTTTTATTATAACGCTATTCACCCCCCTCTAGCGTTAAGCGTATTATCTAACATCTCATGTAGGTAGCACCAACATTCTTTAAAATGAACGACATCATTCTGTAATAGTACATCACCCATGGCGTGATGAACGCCTTTTTCTCTTCATCTTCTTTGTCCATCCATATATGATGGTATCCAAAAAACAATTGGCGAATATCTGCAGCTCATGTTCGGCACATTTGTCAATCAATGTGTGTATATTTGGCAAAGGGAAGTTGTCCTTAGGACTGGCCCGGTTGAGATCCCGGTAGTCGACACACACTTTAACTTTTCCGTCCTTTTATGGTACTAGCACGATGTTGGCTAGCCACGTTGGATACTCTACCACTCAGAGAACTCTGGCTTTGACTTGCTAGGTAACCTCTTCTTTGATTTTCAGACTCATATCTGGCATGAATTTTCAGAGCTTTTTTTTTACTGGCGGGCATGCTAGATCTTTCAACAACTTGTGAGCCAGAATGGATGTGCTGAGACCGGTCATGTCATTATTAAACCATGCAAAGATGTCCTCATACTCTTTTAATAACTCTGTATACTCTTTCTTTTCTGGTGGTGACAAATGTACACTGATACGTGTTTCCTTGACATTTTCTACGTTTCCCGGATTAACAACCTCAGTTTCGTCCAAGTTGGACTTAGGTCTGTCCTCAAAATTCTCGACCTCTCTGACAACCTCTTCTGGTATTTCATCCTCTTTTGAATCTATGTCCGTTTGTTGCATTGCCTTGTTGCAAGTAACAGTTGTTGGTTCATCATCAAGATATGTAATAGTAATGTTGTGTAAAATAAAGTAAATGTTACTGAAAATTAACAAGAGCGAGATATAAAGATACAACTTGGACAATGCTTTCGATTAAATTCATAACTGTTTGAAACATCGGAGCTCTTTTCAAAAGTAAGGACAATGCGGGAAAGTAAAATCAACTAAAAAGTAAAAATGCGACGCATAGTGCGTCGTTTGGCCTTGCTACCCTGAAGCGCTCCGGGCACTGGAGGTCCTGACTGACCAATTAGTGAGGGGTTCTCCTCGATTCACAGATTGAATGGAAGGGCCTTCCTCCTTTCCTCCTCACAGATTACACAGCAATACATATAATCATCCAGAAACAGGTTCTTCATTGCTGCCAGTTTCTCATCTTCCTCTGATCAGTATATGACATCAGCTGGCTGAAAGGCCTGGTACGACTCGGGTATGTGATGTTCTAATAAATAGTAGGGACTGAGCCACGGTGGTGACCAATGATTGAACTCCTCCCAGGTGTACTCGTATCCCACGCCGAAGGTGGTTCCGTGCTTCTTCAACTTGATAGGCTTGGTGATGCCCTGTCTATTGTTGCCAAGTCCCTTTCAGGGCTCGTGTCCGCTCCAATTAAGAATGCTCTCAATTTTGTTATCCAACCACTTGTCCTTGTTTATGGCATTGACCCGCTCAATGTGGTGGTA
The DNA here is from genome assembly GCA_034376525.1 of Nicotiana benthamiana. Taxonomy (NCBI): domain Eukaryota; kingdom Viridiplantae; phylum Streptophyta; class Magnoliopsida; order Solanales; family Solanaceae; genus Nicotiana; species Nicotiana benthamiana. The sequence continues at coordinate 174,319 of CM067327.1, read as the reverse complement.
TGTTTCTCCACCTATTCTCCTTCTACCTCCGATCATCAGGATGGTTTGGCGACTGTACATAAGGTTGCTGGCGATCGGGATGGTTTGGCGACTGCATATAGGGTTGCTACCGTCACCACAAATGATCACTTCCTGATGATTCCACTCAAACATCACTGTTTGATGTATGGATGACGCCACATCTCCAGCGGCATAGATCCAGGGTCGTCCCAGCAACAAATTGTAGGATGCTGGCACGTCTAGGACTTGGAAGTCAATATCAAACAAGGTGGATCCCATCTATAGGAACAGGCTAATTTCTCCGATGGTGGATCTTTGAGATGCATCAAAAGCTTTGACAGTGATAGCTCAACCTTTGATCTCATGCAGTCCTTTTCCCTATGTCCTGAACTTAAGTTATTAACAGATGTTAAGGCTGGATTCCCCGTCGATTAAGATCCTAGTGATAAAATAATCCTTTCATTGCGTAGTTATGTGCAATGCCTTGTTGTGACTAAGCCATTCTGGTGGTAACTCATCCTCGTGGTAGGTGATCTTGTGGCTTTCCAACACCTGCCCCACTATATTTGCCATTTTTCCTCTTGTTATGTTGCTGGGAACATAAGCTTTGCTCAGTATTTTCATTAAGGCATTTTATGTGCCTCACAGCTTTGCAGAAGAGACGGAATAGAAATTTATGCTGGTGTTTTGTTTAGTTGCTTAAAGACTGAGTATTCTTTGGCCAGTATCTTCCTCTAAAGGTCATCGTGTCTAGTTTCAACAGTTCATCCAGAGGCTTGCTTGTTGGACTCAGACAAATGTTCTGGGGTGTATACCCTTCCTGTCCTGGTCATGCCCTGCACGACGATCGCCTCTCCAGTATGGGTTTTTCCTTTCCTTCTAGCCTCAGATGTGTAATCCCAAGGTATGGCGTTTGACTTGAATGGGGTCACGTCTGTCATGGAAATCAGAATTGGCGTCCAGGGAGGTAACATAGTAACTTCAAATGGTGCAGGTGCCTTTGGAATCTTGAACTCAGCCTCAATAGGTTTTGGAGCCTTTGCAGGAGGTGCTTCAAACTCGAGTTGTACAGACAGATTTACCACATCACCCTTAGGGGGCTGGATTCGAACAACAATGGGATTGAGGGTAACTGCTGGCTTCTTAGGCTCATCTCCTTTATCTATCAAACCAATCATCCTCACTCTCGATCATATGGATGCTCCAACTCTTTTGGTTGGGCAGGGGGTTATGGCGGACATTAGGAATGGGCTCCTTTGCTACAATGAGCATGTTATCAATCAAGTTTTTACTCTTGTCCTTCAGTGAGCGACACTTGTCTATGGTATGTCATTTCATCCCGAAATGGTATGCGCAAGTATTATTTCGGTTGATCCATTAAGAAGGATTTCTTGGAGTTTCGGCTGGGATAGGGGTAACATAACCAGCTGCTTTGAGTTTTTCATATAGTTGGTTGATTAGATCAGCAATGGCGGTATATTGTTTAGGAGGTTTATGGTCGAAATATTGTCTGGGCCGAGAAAAAATCCGGCGGGTAGGTGGTGATGGGTAGTGAGAAGGTTGAGTATTGTAGACTTGATATACAGGTGTGGGTTAGGAATATCTTGGTGAAGTAGGTTGATATGTAGGTGGTGGAGATGATTGGTAGCAGATGGTGGCATTTGTATGTAGGTTAGGGTGCTTGGTAATTTATAGTAGGTTGATATGTGAGTGGAGTTGAGGGGTAGGTGTGGTACTTCATAGGGGAATTGTTCCTCTGCACAACCATTACGGAATTTGCATCCTTTTTCGTTGACGAGCCACAAGACTGTAAAGCCTTGTTGGTAGCTTGCAATGCCTCGAGGTTAGTAACCATCCCATTTTTGATGCCTTCTTTGATTCTTTCTCCCAACTTGATGATACTGGAGAACTTTTGACCCTCTATTAGCAACAACCTTTCATAGTACTGCGGATCCTAAGGACGAACGAAAAACCTGTTTATCTGTTCTTCCTCCAAGGCTGGCCTGACCTTAGCAACTTCCGACTTCCAATGAGTAGCATACTTGCAAGGTCTTTGTGGGATTCTTCTTTAGATTGTGGATATAGAACACATCTGGTGTGTTCTCAATGTTGAACCTAAATCGGTCCATAAAGTCAGACGCCATGTTCACCCAATTTGTCCATTTCTTTGCATCCTGGCTAATATACCATGATAAAGCATCATCCTTCAGACTCCTCATGAACAGCTTTATGCGGATTTTCTTGTCTCTTCCAACTCCTACCAGCTTATCACAATACATTCTCAAGTGGACCCTGGGATCACATGTGCCATCGAATATCTCAAACTTGGGAGGTTTGTACCCCTCCGGGAGCTCAACATCTGGCTTAACATAAAGATCTTCATAGTTCAACCCTTCAGCACCTTTGCTACCTTCGAAACCTTGTACCCGTCTAGTCAAATTCTTGAGCTTAGTGTTGCTCCCAAACGCACAGGTAAGTATACGCGGTCGTCAAGTAATAAAGTGAATAAAAGTCTTATGTCGATCCCACGAGGACTTGTGATTAACGACTAACTAAATTAGACTATCCTAATTATCTAAAAAAGAACTAAACCTAGAAATATTTGATTCTAAACTACTTAAAATAAAAAGAAAACAAATAACAAATTCTGAACAAATAAAGAGAAGATTTTTATGTTATCAATGTAATGAAAACAATCTAGGGTTATGGGCTATCTAACATTCCTATTGTATTATTCTATTGAATTGACTAACTAATTTATCTAGTTTATTGGTTGACAAGGTTAATGTTGCTCATAAGAATCTGTCAAGTTATTACTCGCCAATTCAAGCCAACCTAACGCCTATATGTCTATGGAGTTAGAATCAACAATAACACATTTGTAATTCCTGTTAATCAACCAAGCAAGGCAATTAGGTATATGTCTATCCTAACCGCGAATCCGTCCCCGGATGCCCAGGTTCAAGAACTTGCTCTACCCAATCCTATATGCAATCTAGAATTCCCACATTCAAGTTCAAATCTAGATTCGTAGATAGTATTCAATTGGTGATCAAGCAATCAAATAATTAAGCGCAATATTGAATAAATAAACCAACATAATAAACTGAGAAATCAAAATAAATATCCGAATAACCGTAGTCATGAAAGAACCTCAACCCTAGAACGTGAAGTTTAGCTCCACATAGACATGGTAGAAAAAAAACAAATCATACAAAGAAATATAAAAATTACTAAGTTTGATGGAAGAAAAGATGAAACCCGGCCTCCACGGCGGCTCTGTGCTCTTCCTCGGTCAAAAATTCCTCTCAAAGACATTCTACTATGTATATATACCAAGTAGGGTTGGGCCCAAACAATTATACCTTCTCCAATGTGAAAAAAGGACACCATTCCCGGGTTAAACTTGCGCGGTCGCCCACCTGGGCGCGCATCTGGGAAAATTTCTGTTCCGGGCGCACTAATACTAGCATGGCCGTGCTAGTGCGAAATTTTCACCCTGTTCCATTCCGACATTCGAAACACGTAAAAGATAAAAGCTGTAGCCCTTTGCGTCACCTTTCCGATAATATATTATGGAGCCAAATTGGAGTTTTGAGTGATAAATGTATGTCTATTTTACTAGACAGTGCACAATCTGCCCACTGGATGCTTCGTTCGCTCTAACTATCATCCGTTGACCCCCAAACGCGATCCCGACTCAATTCCTTGAGCTTTTACTCAAATTTCGAAGCTCCAAATCACTTGAATTCATTCCATTACATCTATATAGCTTGGAATCACTCCTACAAGGCATATAACACCCAGTTCGTGCATGACACTAGCGATTAAAGCGCAAACTCAATCAAAGTGCAGTAAATTTGAGTGTAATAAACGACTAAAATATACAATAATAGCCTATCATAAACACCCCACACTTAAACCATTGCTCATCCTCGAGCAATCAAACTATACTTTATATAGACACAACCTTTTAAACAATTCTCCTAACTCATCACACCAAGAATATTTAAAATAGATTAAACACAAAAGCATAACATCTTCACCTCAAGATTTGACTCATAAGTATCACGCATTATTCACAACTCACCCACTTGTTCAAACATAGAGGTCACTGAAATTACCTTTTCTTCATGAATCAAGTGCCCTCACACAAAAAAAGAGAGTAGTTCCACACAATAAAATTTAAGAACACTTAGGAACTCAAGATAGAAAGAATTCACTCACTCTCACAAAGAACATTCATATGCCACAAAAGATGCACCATAAACTTGCCCGTAGTGTAATACTCCACTAATCGAGCTCATTCAGTCTAGGATCAAGTAGGACTTTATTCGGCAGTAATGTAAGCTGCGGGACGGGTATGATACATTTAGATATAAGATTGACTACACCTCCCTAAGCACTTTAATACATACACTTTAACATTGAAAACCACATACTTATGTCAAATCATAACTCCACCTTCACATCAATATATATCAACTCCCCAAATTATATAAGCACAATTACATCAAGAGTCAGCACTATCGAAGAATATTTTTCAAAGCAATACAACTATTTTTTTCTTTTTCAATTCAAGTGTCTCTTCCTCCTTCAAATCAGTGCACCTTTATTCTTATTTAATTAGTTCCACTCAAAAGTCAAACCAACCACCCCACACTTTAACCTTTACAAAGTTCATAACCATTCAAGTGCTGATGAGAGGTGAAAGGGTTCAAATAGATGGTTAATTCAATCAAATGGATAAGGCTTATACTGTGGTTGCCAAAGAAACATGATTACATGCTCAAAGCGGTTCACTAAAATACATAACAATTAGGCGGGTCAAATATTAATATGGCTCAATAAAGAAACACATAAATCACTTCCAAGACTGAAAAAAACTACTATTTCGCTTTGCAAACACACGTGGCAAGTTCTAGACATCAAATGCAATGCACAGAATAACACAAAACCTTACACACACATGGCACATAACTCACTCAGGATTGGACTCATTAAGACACTCTAGTCAAAGAAGTTAAGCAAAGTTAAGATCATACAATTTAAGGTACTTATGCAAGAGTCAAAAACTGAGCCTAAGCGTCACAACCAAAGTACTCACTATTCTCAGGGCATAACCACGTCAAGAGATATTGATTCAATTCAAAGCACAACGCCATGGCTTCTCTCCTAAAAAAATAAAATTACCTACACCCGGTTCAAATAAAAATCTTGGAAAAGAACCGTGGCACAAAGAAAAACCAAGGGGGAATTACAACACTAATTGAGAATAAAATAAAAAATCTTTTTATGGTGTTTTCTCTATACTAACTTCCCTCAAGAAAATTGTCTAAAGGATCCGTCTTAAGGAAGAATCTACATATTTTTTGATTTTTTTTCATTTTTCCTAAATAAAAAAATTATTCAATTAAATTAACACAACTAAAATAGCATAGAAAGTCACTCAGACAATCTCCTCACCCCACACTTAAAATTGTGCAATGTCCTCAATGCACACCATAAATAATAAGAGGGTAAAAGAGACTCCCTGGTAGGCCAAATGCCGAATAATTAGCAGCTCATGGGATATTCAGACTTTTCCCAGGTATGATTTTTTGTGCGGGTAGCTCACACTTAGTTTCAACCACCTGCTCGCTTTTTGCACACTTCCAGTGGCTTTTATTTTATGCCCATACTCCTACAATAAAAAAATTGCTACAAAGATAGAAAAATGAAACAAATAAAAAAAATAAAAAAATAAAAGTAAGTAGTAAAGCTGGGTTGCCTCCCAACAAGCGCCTAATTTAACGTCGTGGCACGACTTGAACCAATTTTTGTCTCCACCTTGAACTTATGAATTGTACCCCTTACATGGCATCCAGTTTGTGGCTATGCACCTTTGGTGGGGATAAAAAGATAACCAGGCCAAGTAATAAATTTTTAACTCTCCATCTCTCGGCCTTTAGACGAGGAATGTAATTTTTGTTTTTTGGCACAACAAATTCAAAAATATAGGCGCTCTCCTCCTCACTCTTTGACCCCTTCATTGGTTCAGATGGCTCCATTACTATCTTACTATCTAAACACAATGTGGAAAAATAATTGGAATGCGGTCTAATGCGCTTTAACTCATGAATTTCACTACTATTTTCATCCTCATATTTACACGCACTCAAATCTCCCAAAGAAATGTTATCTACTCCCTCACATGATTCTAGAACACTCTTCTCAATTTTGGCATCCTCAAGAATAACAGGGTCTAGTGATTGGTATTCTCGTTTTAGCTCCTCAACTTGGTCTAGAAGATTTTTTTCAGCTTCACACAACTCATTATTAAATTGTTGGGCTTTATACGCATCAACCTTTGCACTCAAATCCACATCTAAATTACTCACAGCCAAGCCAAAATTATCAATTTTATGTGTAAGCTAATCTCTCTCCTTTGACCAATCATTCACCAACGTTGTTAGAAGACAACTTCGTTCCTCATATATGCCTAAGCGAGAATATCTTTCCCATTACCAACCCTCACTCCCACATTCAAATTCAGATCTCCAAGAGGTCGGACCATGACAAGCCCAAAAAGACGGGCCATAAAAGACTTCCGTTAACAAAGTGTCTTTATCAATAACCTTATCTCCGAATATTTCATCCCCATATGTCATGTTTAGAGAACTAGAAACACACTACGAGAAAAAGTCAAATAGTTATAAATTGCAAATATTTAGAAAAATAAAAATTAAAAAAAACTGTTAGAGATAAAAGTAAAAGTCTAATTTTGAAAAATAGTTAATTTCTAAGTCCCTAGCAATGGAGCCAAAAAACTTGTTGCTCCCAAACGCACACGCAAGTATACACAATCGTCAAGTAATAAAGTGACTAAAAGTCGGATGTCGATCTCACGAGGACCTGTGATTAACTATTAACTTAATTAGACTATCCTAATTCTCTAAACAATAATTAAGCCTAGAAATATTTGATTCTAAACTAATTAAAATAAAAAGAAAACAAATAATAAATTCTGAACAAAGAAAGAGCAGATTTTTATGTTCTCAATGTAATGAAAACGATCTAAGGTTATGGGCTATCTTATATTCCTATTCTATTCTTCTATTAAAATTGACTAACTAATTTATCTAGTTTATTGGTTGACAAGGTTGATGTTGCTCATAAGAATCTGTCGAGTTCATACTCGCCTATTCAAGCTAACCTAACGCCTATATGTCTATGAAGTTAGAATCAATAGGAACGCATTTATAATTCCTGCAAATCAACCAAGAAACGCAATTAGGTATATGTCTATCCTAACCGCGAATCCGTCCCCCGATACCTAGGTTCAGGAACTTACTCTACTAAATCAAATAATTAAGCGCAAGATTGAATAAATAAACCAATATGATAAACTAAGAAATCAAAACAAATATCCGAATAACCATAGTAATGAAAGAACTACAACCCTAGAACGTGAAGTTTAGCTCCACATAGACATTGTAGCAAAACAATAAATCATACAAAGAAACATAAAAATTACTAAGTTTGATGGAAAAAAAGATGAAACCCGGCCTCCACGGCGGCTCTGTGCTCTTCCTCGGTCAAATATTCCTCTAAAAAACGTTCTACTATGTATATATACCAAGTAGGGTTGGGCCCAAACAATTATACCTTTTCAAATCTGAAAAAGGACACTTTTCGTGGGTCAAACGTGCGCGGTCGCACACCTTGGCGCGCATCTGGGCAACTTTGTGTTCCGGGCGCGCTAGTGCGAATATTTCACCCTATTCTATTCCGAATTTGGCAAAACGTAAAACATAAAAGTTGTAGCCCTTTGAGTCAGCTTTCCAACCGTATATTATGGAGCCAAATGTAACTTCGGAGCTAAAAGGTATGTCTATTGTCCTAGACAGTATACAATCTACCCACCGGATGCTTCGTTCGCTCTAACTATCATCTGTTGACCCCCAAACGCAATCCTGACTTAATTCTTTGAGCCTTTCCTTAGATTTCAAAGATCCAAATCACTTGAATTCATTCCAGAACATCTATATAGCTCGAAATCACTCCTACAAGGAATAAGACACCCAGTTAGTGCATGACTTTAGCGATTAAAGTGCAAACTCAATCAAAGTGCAGTAAATTTGAGTGTAATAAGCGACTAAAATATACAATTATATCCTATCATCACTCAGCGGCCAAATTCTGAATGAGGAAGCCCTTGTCATCTGATTCGAGTGCATTTGTGGTTGGCTGAGTGTAGTGGGGTATAGTGTCCACAAAGATAGGAGTGTTATGGTCTTTTGTGGTGTTTTGTGGTTCGGGAGTGAGCAGTGAAGTGTTATTGCATGTGTTGTAGACTTAGGCATGAGTTGGCTGCATTGGTGGCTGAAGGGTATTTTTTGGAGGTACAGGGTTATGGGTTTTAACATCAGGGGTGGCAAGAGTGATTGACAGGCTTTCCAGGTTCCAAACTTGGTCCAATTCCTCTCGAAAACCTTAGCAAAGTTTGATCAACATGAGAAGCATTCACCTTGGTAATTGCAGCATTCTAAGAAGTTTCCCCAAGTTCCTTTCTAGCGCTTGCATCTCCCATTTTGCCTTTGTTCCTATTTTTGGTAGTACTTGGAGGAGGATCCTTGGATCTTGTTGAGTATGCTGATGTTTCCAGAATGCACGAACTAACCTTTGGGGAGGGGAATAAAAATAAAAGAAAAACAAAAAGGTAAAACGTTAATGCGGATTCTGAGAACTAATATTGCGGTATTTAAACATGTTGTGCAATAGTATAAGTCATTTCCTAATTTGGGTGACTCATTGTGCCCGAGGTAGGCCTAGCGACATATTAAATTTGGAGAACTTATAATGCTAAATGCCTCATTTTATTGATAAAACAAGATGAGTCTTAAAATAACTGAATGATAAAAGGTGTCAGTAATGGCCAGTGGCCTTATTACATTATGAAAGGGAAAAATAATGGATACTAACTACTTGGTCTCAGAAGGACCTTCCCCAGATTTGGTATACTTGCCTCCCTCGTACAGCTGCATCAATTCATGTAGTCGTAACAGCAGATAGGCTCGAGCTAGATGTCCGCCTGCTCTACCTTCGGCATTCTGACAATCTTCAATTCTTTTCAAGAAATTTCCTTCCAACTCCACTAGACCTTGTTCCAGATACCCCAACCGGTTGTTGGCATTGATATCCATATCCTTCCACTCATTGATTAGCTTCTCTTGGGCTTCCTGTGTTTCCCGATGTACATTCTCACATTCTCGCATCCTCTTGCGCAGATGATTTTATTTGACCCGTGGTTCAGTTTTTTCATCAATAATCCTATGATCGTGGACAAATCCCGGACGACCCAAACAATGTGATCATCTTCCAACCAACCTGTGTCGTGCGGTAAATACCCGACATGATACCTATTTGGTTTGATAGACTCTTTCCCTGAGATGAGCTTGCAGGGCCACATATGCTGAAGCGTGACACCTGTGCGGGCTATCATTTACTTGAAAGTTAGCCCTGAAACGACTCATTTTCTCTATCTTGGGTATGATCTGCTTTCTTACAGCTTGCCTCATGATTCGGAGGGGGACATAAGGATGAGTTTCCCTCAGACCAATGAGCACGATAAATGGCACGTCTCGAGAATGGACAATAAACTCCCCTGTTGGGAACCACTCGAACATCCACTAAACTTGCTATTCTTTTACATTTTCAAACAACTCTACCCATCCACTAGAGTTCTCTGGCTGAGCGAACATGTTGGGCAAGAAGTTCATTCGCTTTGGGTGGTGAAAGCAATATGGTCATCCCAATCCCTGCGTATGATTTCCTATCTGTAGTCGTCTTTCTGAAAGTGATCTATGAGCCAAAGCTGAAGTAGCATATTACAACCTTCGAAGTGTGGAGCCCCTTGTTGACATTTTCCCAAGACTCGATACATCTCAGCAATGATCATGGGCGTTATGCTGAAGACTGCCCATCAATACCCACCATTAAGGTTTTTGTCACCATGACTACTCTGGTGTGAATCCTAGCCTTCTTCATGGGAAAGATTAACATACCCAAGAAGAAAACATGAACATACCTCTCGTACAAGACTTGCTATGGCCATACCTCTCCTCAGTGTAGGTGCGATAAGACTTGCTATGGCCATACCTCTCCTACAAGAAATCAATTGGTATGTACGAGTCATTCAAGCAAGCTAGGTACGAATTTTTCTTGAGTCCCATCATATTAAGGAAGCCTATACTTTTGTGGTTTTCCGGCATAAGCAGACCCGGAGTCTCCCAAGGGATACTACCTAAACCCCCTATTTCTTCCAGCAAACAGGTCATTTCCAGATCCCCAAAGTGAAATACTAAGTGATCACAATCCCAGAACAAATGTGGCAGCCTCCATGATTTTGTTGTTAGGCTAGATTTCCATAACTTAGGGCAAATTCCATAAGTACTTGCGGACGAGGGTTTGATCGCTGGCATGAAGATCTTTCCACCAGCTCAGCAACCTTGGGTGAATTTTGGATACCATACCGAAACTAGGGACTTCGTGCCTCATTTTTTTCAAAACCAAGTGTTAGGCCCTAAATCCTACCAGACTCGATAATTTAAATCAATAATAAGAAAAAGACATTTGTTTCTCAAAATAAATGCACATAACGTGGAGATGTTCGTTTGGGTTTCGAGGAAATCCAATGGACTTTGGTTTAGGCTATCTTAAGGAGTCATATGTGAAAAACATAACTGACTCGGCTAGGGATGACCATGATGCATGAACAGTTTAAGGGAATAAGGTTTCTACTTTTGAAGTGCTAGAAAAGGTACCCTTGAGCGGACAACTCAAGAGTCTGAACCATCAACTACACCGTTGACCGACTAGTTTTACCACAAATATGCTTTTGCCACATTTAGGGGTTATAATATCGGAAGGGGGCAACCACTCATAATAAGCGTTGCTATGGGTTTTGTTTTGGCACGAGTGGAATATGATTTTGAGAAATGCAGTTACAATAATGAAGCAAATTTCATGTATTTTCACGTTCATAAAAATTACAATAAATGCTCGAAAAATACAACGGAATTGAAATAATAAGGCAGAAGAAATTAAAAGGAAAGAAAAACATGAAGAGCCAAGTTAGTATTCTTGATGAAATAATTAATGGCTGAAAGTAAATGCAATTACGGAAGCACTAAAGTCACGAAGCACGTAATGGTAAAAGCCTTAAAGAGTTCCCCACCAGAGTCGCCATGCTGTCGACGCCCCCATTTTTCTAAGGTGAAAAGAGGGTTTCAACATTATGGGTGAAATGACTCTTTTATCCTCTTTCGGGGAATTTGGGTTATGGATTATGGAGATTCGCCACCTAATGATTATAGTGCATTATGATACTTTTAAAGAAAAGAAGAAGATTTTGAAAGAAAACACGAGTTCTGGTAAGGGTTTGAGATTTTCTCGAGGGGAAGGTGTTAGGGACCCCTCAAGATCCACTAGTGTGGTTCCCGGCCATGCTTAATTGTGACTTTAAGAAGAATAGGAATAAACAAGTAAAGTTTTCACATAAAAAGTATTAAAAAATTGAAAATTTCGAAAGAAAACATAAATGATTTTTAAAAGAGGAAGCTTAGTTGAAGGAAAAACATTCATCTAGGACAAAACATCAATAAAAAAAAGAAGGAGAAAGGGGTCCTAGGGTTAAATAGAATATGGATCACTTTGGTGCAATACCCAGCAATCATTATCACACGAGATATTAGTGCACCGGCCATCATATCCATATTCTACCCTTCCCACCCCGATAAGGTATTTAACCGCGATTAGTCTCGTTTTACTTATTGAATGCTAGTACCCGTCCCAACCTATCTGTCCTGGGGTATTATTACTTCTAATCCTAAAAGGGGAAAAAGGGATGGGCTTTTACAGGGAGTTTCAAAGGATAAAAGTCTAATTCATCATTCAAAACAGATACCAAGTAGGGGAAAGAACAAGAAGACAAACCAAGGCTCAAAGAGACCCCTTTAAACAGACAACATATAGTTTAGCATGTCTTTCATATACTGGTTTGGTCTTAAGTTAAAATTAAAGGGTATACGGATCAGTTTAACACATAGAAATAGATAAAAGGTCTACATTAGGCAACTTGGATCCAATTGTTAGGATCTGAAGTATTTTACAGGTTTATTAATTAAGGAGTAACATGGACATGTTTTGAAAGAAGCAGAAGTTTGCAGAAGTTTAGAAAAGGTTTTGGAAAATCGCTGGAGCTGTTTAAAGAAATATACATCATAATTTCAGAAATAAAGTTTTTATAAAAGGAGGCGAGAGTTTGAAAGTTGTTTTGAAAGTAACTTAAAGGATAAAGGATTCAGACCGGAAAAAAAATGATTTTAGGAACGCATGTTTATTAGGTTGCAGACAGGTTTGGACGAATCAGTTGAAAAACATGGAAATAGTTGCCAGATTAGATGCTTATAACTTAAGCAAATTTGAGATCCTATCGGAAGGATATCTACTTCGATTTTTATTTACTTATTGCTATCCTAAACGTTTAAGGCATGCGAGAGTTGTACTACCATATTGTTTGCCTATCTTTTATGCAATTCTATAGGCGAGATTTCTATATGCCAGAGTATTGAACGCAAAGACTATTGACATGATCTCTAGGTAATTTAAGGTTTTAAACCTAATAGGCATGATGTCAAAGTAATAAAAAATGCTATTGGCATGATATCTAGGCGATTCAGAGTATTAAATCCTATAGGCATGATTTCTAGGTGATTCAAAGCATTAAATCCTATAGACATAATTTCTAGGTGATTTCAAAGCATTAACATCCTATAGGCATGATTTCAAAGAGATTCGAAGTGATAAAACCTTATAGGCATGATTTCTACCCTTTAAAATGCAAACAACTAAAAATAAACATCTCCCATGCCCTTTACTACTATACTCCCCAAGTTTTATTACAAAGTCATTATTACATAGCCAAAAATAAAATAAAATAAATCATAGCCCACAGCTAGAACAAAACTGCCTAATGCAATCTTGATATCCAATACATATGTTTTACTAAATCGGGGCTCAAAATTCCAAGACCTTCTGTTATAGTGTTTCAAAGTTCCAAGGAGCTTCAAGAGCCCAGGCAATGCTGACACCCTAAAAAGTGAATGCTGTAACAGAGGGGTCCAATGTGTGGAAGTACTAGCCCTTTGGCATCCAAGTTTATAGGGAGCTCTAGGGTCCCTAAGCATGGCTTACCTAAGGGGGGTAGGGCATAAGAACTAGGAGTAAGTGCAAAATGAGGAGGAACCTCAGCAGTGTTAGAATATACGCTTAACGCTAGAGGGGGGTGGGGGTGAATAGCGTTTTAAAAAATCAAGGTAAATTTGCAGCATTAAAATTGCAGGAATAAAGTAAGTGCAGTAATTAAAGTAGTAAGGAGAGAACACACCGAATTTATACTGGTTCACCACAACGTGTGGTTAGTCCAGTCCTCGAGAGACTCTCTCAAGTTTTACACTAACTCCGTTAAGCTTACAGGTGCCTAACAAACTTTTACACTTGCTCGTAGATATACACTCTACAAGACTTCAACCTGCTCGAGGATACCTCACCTCAAGACTTCAAGTCAAGGAACTAAACTTTCCTTCTTACAACAAGGGATTAGAACTTCCCTTCAAGTGTATTCAAACACTTAGCACTCAAGACAAGACTCTCTTATAGAATAGATGTGAGTAAAATTAATACGCTCAAGAACACAACAACTTCGTCAAGAATTTGGCTCTCAAAAACTATGAAATGAATGTGAAATGATTGATATGAAAGTATGTAAGCTTAAGCAAGAATTGTAATCAGTTGTTGTGCTTAAAAGAATGATTTTGAGGTGTATTAATAGTCCTCAAAGTCACCAAGACCGTTGCTTAATTGCCAATCACTAATTGCTGATTTTGTGCTAGGATAATCGATTATCTGATTAGCATAATCGATTATCTGCAAATCATTCAAAAATCATATGCAGATTTTAAGCAGAATAATCGATTATTCAAATTGCATAATCGATTAGCTGATATGTTTAAAATCCAGACGCTGATTTTATGCTAGCATAATCGATTATTGCCGTGTGCATAATCGATTATTTTTCAGCGTTTAAAAATACTTTGGCAACGGTCTTAACATAATCGATTACCAAAAAGACATAATCGATTATCCTGCTGTTTTGTAAATTCCGGTTATACACTGTCTTAACATAATTGATTATCAAAAAGACATAATCGATTATTTTGCTATTTTGTTAATTCCGGTTTACACTGTCTTAACATAATCGATTATTTCTATCCAGATTTGAAAGACATGTTTAAAATTCATTTTGGCTAAAATGAAAATGTTTGAAAATCATTTTGTTTTAAATCAAAGATGCATGGTTTGATGAAAATGATTTTACGAGAGAAGCCAAGTCTTGAATCTATTGTCGGATCAAGATCACAATTTAAAACGACTCATGTATAACTTATGTTTCTTTACTTGATCTTGTTCTTTGTTTCTCTTGTGCTTGGACTTCGGCATATGTCAATGTTCCATGCGCGTCGGTTTGTCATTTATCTAAACCTACAAAGATGAACACACGTTTAGTTTTAGCGACTTGAGAACGTGTTTCAACAATTTCCCCCTTTTTGATAATGGCAAACCAATATCGGGATATGCATATTAAATAATTGATAATTACAATATAAGACAAGTATATAAATATATGAATGAGTTCCCCCTCAATTTATGAATTCCCCCTTAATTTATGCCAATATGTATTAGTGTGCATAGCCCTTATTCTTCCCCCTTTTGACATTAGCAAAACAGTAATAAACTTTTATTGAGGAAACAATATTGAAAATACATAATAGAGCAAGAAAAATAGACAAAATATTATTCAAATGATACATAATGGAAGCAAGAAAAAAATAGACAAGACATTATTCATTGTCAACAGTAACATCCGCCTCGGCATCCAGCACTTCTTCCGGAAGGGCAACTTGGGCATAGGGATAGCGGACGTGGTCAAAATATCCATGAAGCTCATGGGATAATCGGGTGACATTCCTATCAATACGAGTCTTGGATGTGGAGAAAGAGGCAAGCTGCTCAGAAATGGTTTGGAGGGAAACAACGGACGGGGCCTGAGGACGACGTCTTTGAGTTGGAGGAGGAGCCGGATGTTCATCGATATTGGGAAATGAAGATTCTTGAATTTCCCAATGTTTTGTTGTCTTTTTGTGAGGACAGACGGAGGTGTCGATACCGGAGGCTTGAAAAAGAGCCATTATGACAAAAGCATAGGGGAGTGGCTTATCGTCCCCAATTGCATCATACATGTGAGTCAGGACGAACTGGCACCAATTGATGCGAGCCCCGGTGATAATTGCGTGCATGAGTTTTGAATCCTCATGAGAGAGAGTTGTATGATTGAATTTGCGTTGTTTTAGAACGCGGGTTATGAAATAAAAGATTAGACGATATTCCGGGAGCATGTTCGTAATGGTTGGGCGACGATGCTCCGGACTAGCAATAAATTCGCCAATGCCAATTTGGTTGAAAAGGAGCTGTTCATCAAATAAAGCACCTTCTTCTCTAGTGTAAAGTGAAATATCTTCCAAATTTCGTGGAAGTTTTGTGAGGAGTTGCATGTGTTCCTCATTTAAAAGAATTGGATCTCCATTGATGGTTTAGACTAGTTCACCATCTTCGTCCTTCCCGAGATTGGAATAAAAGGCACGAATTAGAGCAGGGTGAATGTAAGGGGATTGAAGATATATGAATTCAAGGAGTTGGGTTTGCATGAGGATATTTGCTGTGGATGGAGGGGCGCTGTGGCTAAGGAATCGACCAGTGAAGAATCGAGGAGGAAGGATTTCTCGATTTTCAAATTTTTCGACGAATCGAAGGAGTTCGGGTTCAGTGTCGAAACGTAAGAAGGATCTGTCTTTATAGTAGTGGGAGAGTGGACGAGCGACGGAAGAGGAGGCAATTTGTTTGCCGGAACGAGCGCGTTTAGAGTGCTTGCTCGCTATTAGTATGAAGAAATAAGAGTTGTTGCAAAAATTTGAGGGCTTTTGAAGATTGTTTGAAGCTAAGAGTGAAGTTGGAGTGAGAAATTTGAAGGATGAAAACACCTATTTATAGAATTGAAGAAGTGAGGCATTTATTGTGCAAAAAACTGCAGATTTATTAAGCCAAACGGCCAAAAACGGTAACAATTTTGATGAGCTGACCGTTGGTAATCGATTACTGAACTTTGGTAATCGATTATTGCTGCACAGTGTGTTATACGGACTCGGGGAATAATCGATTTTGATTTGCAGATAATCGATTATTTTTAGGCAGTGCGATGAAAAACCGAGACGGTAAGAGGAAATCGATTATTCAGTTTTCAAAAATCGATTATTTTATTAACACTTTTAAAACTGAACTTTCAATATTCGATTAGTAATATTGATAATCGATTATTAAATATGATTGCCAGATTCCTGCAAAATCAGAATGTTAGATAATCGATTCTAGTATTAGTATAATCGATTAGTTTATTTTTCCAGTAGAATAATAGGAAAACATAAAGGAGTTATAATCGATTATTGACTAAGAAAAATCAATTATGTATCACCAGTGCCCGAGAATTCCCCCTGTCTTTGGGGCGATACCTGCAAAAAAGAGTTAGGCGCCTCCAACGCCCAAGTTAGTAATCGTTGAAAAGAAAAATGCAATGCATCTATAAGATCAACCTGGAGTTAAGAATCCCGAGTTCACTACGAATTCAGAAAAAGGACTCTTTCTCTAAAGGCTTTGTGAAGATGTCTGCCAATTGATATTTGGTTTCAACAAACTCAATTTCGACATCACCTTTGAGAACGTGATCTCTTATGAAGTGGTGCCTAATTTCTATGTGTTTCATTCTTGAGTGAAGAACAGGGTTCTTCGTCAAGCTTATGGCGCTAGTATTATCACATCGAAGAGGAATATGATTGATACTAAGACCATAATCCGAGAGTTGTTGTTTCATCCAAAGAATTTGAGCACAACAACTCCCCGCGGCTACATATTCAGCCTCGGTTGTGGATAACGCAACACTTACTTGTTTCTTGCTAAACCAAGAAACTAGAGAGCTACCGAGCAAATGGCAAGTGCCACTAGTGCTCTTGTGGTCCAATTTGCAACCCGCAAAATCGGAATCGGAATAGGCAACAAGTTGGCATGAAGAACCTTTGGGATACCATAGTCCCACATTTATAGTTCCAACAAGATACTTCATTATCCGTTTTACCGCAGTTAGGTGCGACTCCTTCGGACATGATTGATATCGAGCGCATAAACACACGCTAAACATGATGTCCGGTCTACTTGCAGTAAGATAAAGATGGGATCCGATCATACCTCGATACTTCTTTGTGACTACTTCCTTACCTTTCTCATCTTTGTCAAGATGGTCGGATGTACTCATTGGAGTGGCCATTGCTCTGGCGTTGCTCATTCAAAACGATTTAGCAACTCCTTGCAATATTTAGATTGGCAAATGAAAGTTCCCTCTTTCATTTGTTTCACTTGCAACCCCAAGAAGAAGTTTAGCTCACCCATCATTGACATTTCAAATTCACTTGTCATTAATTCAGAGAATTCCTTGCACAAAGAATTGTTAGTAGCACCAAAAATAATATCATCTGAATATATTTGAACTAATAAGATGTCATTGTTTTTGTTCTTAATAAAGAGTGTAGTGTCAACTTTCCCCCTAATGAACTCATTGTCCAAAAGAAATTTGCTTAAGCGTTCATACCAAGCTTGGGGAGCTTGTTTAAGACCATAGAGGGCTTTCTTAAGTTTGAAGACATGATCGGGAGATTTAATGTCTTGAAAACCTGGAGGTTGTTCAACATATACTTCCTCTTGAATAAACCCATTTAGGAAGGCACTCTTTACATCCATTTGATATAAAATAAAATTCATAGAAGAGGCAAAAGCAAGTAATAGACGAATAGCTTCTAGTCGTGCAACTGGTGCATAAGTTTCTTCATAATCAATTCCTTCTTCTTGATTATAACCTTTAGCAACAAGCCTAGCTTTGTTTCTAGTGATTATACCATTGTCATCTAATTTATTTCGAAAAACCCATTTCGTACCAATTATGGTGTGATTATCGGGTCTTGGCACCAATTCCCAAACATCATTATGTTTGAATTGGTTAAGCTCCTCTTGCATTGCCAAGGTCCAATGCTCATCCCCAATTGCTTCGGAATTGGTTGAGGGTTCTATTTGAGAAACGAAAGAAGTGTGTCCTATAGTGTTCTTAAGAGTGTTTTGAGTGCTTACCACTTGTTCGATGTTACCAATTACCTTGTCGAGAGGATGGTCTTTGAATGTCCTCCCGGCGTTGGGCAGCACCGTTTCTTCCTCCTGTGGTGGTGCTTCCTCCGATGGTTGTTCCACGATTTCATCTTGAATTTCCTTTGGATTTTCCTCTTGTACCTTGTCTTGAAGACTTATTTTGTTTAAAGAATCTGCAAGATCAACACAAGAATCCTTTCTCGCCAAGCGAGCATCATTTACACAAAATACAATATGAGGAGATTCCTCAACAGTTTTGGTTCGATTATTGAAACTCTATATGCTTTACTATGCGATGAATAACCAAGAAAAATTCCTTCATCAGATCTCGCGTCAAATTTTCCCAAGTTATCTTTTCCGTTGTTGTGAATGAAACATTTACAACCGAACACTCTAAGATGGGAAAGATTTGGTTTCCTTCCCTTATAGAGTTCATAGGGACTTTTCATGAGTATCGGTCTTATGATAGCTCTTTTTAAAACATAGCTAGCGGTACTCACGGCATCCGCCCAAAACTTTTTGGAAATCTTAGCCTCATCGAGCATGGTTCTAGCCATCTCTTCGAGACATCGATTTTTACGTTCCACCACTCCATTTTGTTGTGGTGTACGTGGAGCCAAAAAGGTATGTTCAATACCGAGTTCGTCACAAAAATCCGCGAAGAGATTATGATCGAACTCTCCCCCATGATCACTTCTTATGGAAGTGACGGTTGTGTTCTTTTCATTTTGAACACGTTTAAGAAAACTTTTAAAAGCTTGAAAGGCATCACTTTTATGAGCAAGAAATAACGTCCATGTGAATCTAGACTAGTCATCAACAATTACAAAAGCATAAAGATTTCCAGCAAGACTTTCAACACGAGATGGTCCAAAAAGATCCATGTAAAGAAGTTGTAAAGGTCTAGTGGTTGAAACAACATTTTTAGACTTAAAAGAGGCTTTTATTTGTTTCCCTTTTTGGCATGAATCACAAATAGAATCTTTTTCAAATTTTAGTTTTGGAAGACCGATTACTAAATCTTGAGAAACTAATTTGTTTAAAAGATTCATGTTGACATGAGCTACTCTATGATGCCATAACCACATGTCGTCTTCTTTACTCAAAAGGCAATTCACAAAACTTGATGAAGAATTTTCAAGATCAACCATATAGATATTATCCATTCTAATACCACGAAGAATAACTTTAAAATCACTACGACGGATAACTAAGCATTCTTCGGAGTCAAACAATACAAGATTTCCCTTGTCACATAATTGACTTATGCTCAAGAGATTATGTTTAAGACCTTTAACTAGCAAAATATGCTTAATGGAGGAGGATTCGTCCTTACCGAACGATCCGATGCCGATAATCTTTCCTTTGTTATTGTCTCCAAAAATAACATTTCCTCCTTCCGTGGGGTTTAGTTGAAGGAATTTTGATGCATCCTCGGTCATATGTTTGGAGCATCCACTATCAAGGTACCAAAGTACACTTGATCCCTTCAAACACACCTACAAAACAAATTAATGAGATTTTGGTACCCAAGCCATTTTGGGTCCTTGTGTGTTAGGTGCAAAATAGTGGTGTGATTGACCTGCAGTGAAATGTCTATGTCTAGTGAAGCATGCGGGAGCAATATGTCCAATTTTATTGCAATAATGACAAATGACATTCGGATTGTGCATTCTTCTAGGATGATTATAATTTGGGGATCTAAATTCATTCACCCTATAGTTTTGATGTAATTTTCGAAAATCTTTTCTATGTGTTCTAAATTGCTCAACATTTCTCCTAGTGTTTATTCTAGGATGCATAACGATTCTAGGATTATTATTTCTAGGTTGAATATTTCTAGGTTGCAATTTTTGAAAATCTTTTCTAGGTGTTATAAATTGTTCTACATTTCTTCTAGTGCTCGTTCTAGGATGTATCGTGGTCCTAGGATTGTTATTTCTATGTTGTTTAGGAATGGTCTCATCCTTTTTGTTAGACACATTTTTGAAACCTATTCCATGTTTAGTAGATTTCAAGTTTATAAGAACTTCATTGAGATTTTTGTGGGAGGAGTTGAATTTATTCAAGGTGCTCTAAAGTTTTTCTACTTCATCTTTTAGAGATTTGCAAGATGTACAACCATTGTTTGAGCTTTCGGGTTTATCGGCGCTTCTTTTGCCATAAAACCTGATTTCCTCTTTTAATTTCTCATTTTCAAGAGTTAGTTTTTCAAAATCCTTTTCTTTTGAAGAAATTTGTTTTCTTAAATCTTTTATAGATTTTGAAGCGCTAATAAACTCTTTATACAACTCATCAAATGCATCTTGCATTTCTTCTAAAGTGAAATAGTTCTTAGAAGTAGTACATACCTCATTTTGAGTTTCTTCGTGTGCCATAAGACACAAATTTGCGGTCTCGTTTCCTTCTCCATCACTTGATTCGTCTCTGGAATCGCTTCCCCAAGAGATGTATGCTCTTTGTTTCATGGGTTTCTTCTCCTTTTTGGTATTTGGACAATTTTGTTTGACATGCCCGACTTCTCCGCATCCATAGCACTTTAATTGGTCTCCTTGCCGCTTACCTTTTCGTTCATACTCCTTTCGCATGAACTTGTCAAATTTCTTAATAACGAGTCCGAACTCGTTATCTTCGTCGCTTGAATCCTCATCATTTTGAGGTTGAGCCGTGCTTGCTTTAAGAGCGATTCTTCGTTTCCTTTGATCATCCAAAGGTGGGTTAAGAATAGTAGATTCATAGGTTTTGAGATTACCTCTAAGCCCGTCGATTGTGACATTTGAGATGCCGATTGATTCTTGAATAGCATCGGCTTTGGAGCGCCATTCCGGAGTGAGACTTCGAAGAATTTTACGGACAAGTTCCCTATCCGTGAAAGTCTTCTTAAGAGCATGAAGATCATTAAAAAATTTTCAAAATCGTTCGAACATATTATCTATCTTCTCGTTTTCCTTCATATGAAAAAGTTCATATTCATGGGTTAGAAAATCTATTTTAGCTTCTCTTACCTGGTCCGTACCTTCGTAGGTGATTTCCAATTTATCCCACATTTGCTTGGCCGTTGTGCAACATGATATTTTCCTATAATCATCGGGGTTTACAGCACAGTACATCATGTTATGGCTTTAGCGTTGTTCTCCACTTTTCTGATATCGTCCGCATCGTATTCATCTTCGGATTTAGGAACCATTTCATTTTAAACCTTTTTGGTTGGTATTTGCTCTCCATTCTTTATAATTTTCCACTGTATAAAATTATTTGATTGAATGAATATTCTCATCCTCTCCTTCCAATAAGTGTAATTGGTGCCATCGAAGAGTGGTGGCCTTGTGAAGCATTGTCTTTCACCTAGTCCTGCATAAACG
Organism: Nicotiana benthamiana; assembly: GCA_034376525.1. Taxonomy (NCBI): domain Eukaryota; kingdom Viridiplantae; phylum Streptophyta; class Magnoliopsida; order Solanales; family Solanaceae; genus Nicotiana; species Nicotiana benthamiana. The sequence continues at coordinate 152,615 of CM067327.1, read as the reverse complement.
TTACGAGTAGAAGCCATGGATTGTTTCTCTCAAACTGTTAAGTCTTTCAGAGAGTTAAGCTCTAATACCAATTGTTAGAATATACGCTTAACGCTAGAGGGGGGGTGAATAGCATTTTAAAAATTCAAGGTAAATTTACGGAATTAAAATTGCAGGAATAAAGTAAGTGCAGTAATTAAAGTAGTAAGGAGAGAACACACCGAATTTATACTGGTTCACCACAACGTGTGGTTAGTCCAGTCCCCGACAGACTCTCTCAAGTTTTACACTAACTCCGTTAAGCTTACGGGTGCCTAACAAACCGTTACACTTGCTCATAGATATACACTCTACAAGACTTCAACCTGCTCGAGGATACATCACCTCAAGACTTCAAGTCAAGGAACTAAACTTTCCTTCTTACAACAAGGGATTAGAACTTCCCTTCAAGTGTATGCAAACACTTAGCACTCAAGACAAGACTCTCTTATAGAGTAGATGTGAGTAAAATTAATACGCTCAAGAACACAACAACTTCGTCAAGAATTTGGCTCTCAAAAACTATGAAATGAATGTGAAATGATTGATATGAAAGTATGTAAGCTTAAGCAAGAATTGTAATCAGTTGTTGTGCTTAAAAGAGTGATTTTGAGGTGTAGTTATAGTCCTCAAAGTCACCAAGACTGTTGCTTAATTGCCAATCACTAATTGCTGATTTTGTACTAGGATAATCGATTATCTGATTTGCATAATCGATTATCTGCAAATCGTTCAAAAATCATATGCAGATTTTAAGCAGAATAATCGATTATTCAAATTGCATAATCGATTACCTGATAACGTTTAAAAATCAGACGCTGATTTTATGCTAGCATAATCGATTATTGCCTTGTGCATAGTCGATTATCTTTCAGCGTTTAAAAATACTTTGGCAACGGTCTTAACATATTCGATTATTTTGGTGTTTTGTAAATTCCGGTTATACACTGTCTTAACATAATCGATTATCAAAAAGACATAATCGATTATTTTGCTATTTTGTAAATTCCGGTTTACACTGTCTTAACAGAATCGATTATCAGAAAAACATAATCGATTATACATGTTTAAAATTCATTTTGGCTAAAATGAAAATGTTTGAAAATCATTTTGTTTTAAATCAAAGATGCATGGTTTGATGAAAATGATTTTACGAGAGAAGCCAAGTCTTGAATCTATTGTCGGATCAAGATCACAATATAAAACGACTCATGTATAACTTTGTTGCTTTACTTGATCTTGTTCTTTGTTTCTCTTGTGCTTGGACTTCGGCATATGTCAATGTTCCATGCGCGTCGGTTTGTCATTTATCAAAACCTACAAAGATGAACACACATTTAGTTTTAGCGACTTGAGAACGTGATTCAACAAGCAGGAGGTGGTCATACCCAGCCATAGCATAGACTGGCACACCCTGACCTCTTGCTTATATTCAAACAAATAAGAGCAGACTCTTGTAGAGTCAAAATTTGGTTTGAATTATGATTAGGAAACCAACGGACCCAAAATAAAGCTTAGTACATAGAGGGGAAAGGTCATGGGAAAGCAATTGAGCAAAGACTTAGAAGAGTCTAGTTTTGGATCAAAGACAATAATTCGAAGTGTTGTTTTTACTCGAGACAATATTCACATACAAGAGAATAAAGGGAAAAGTTAAAACATAACATAAAATGAGGCATATCATACTTGAAGGTAATCACATAGTGCAGGAAAGCATAAATAAACACACAAAGAAAGAAGGGATAGAAGCAGAGAAGAGAATCGTAATAAGGAGGATGCTATTTAATATAGAAGAACGTACCAGTTGAAAATTCTAGAAACTCAAGAAGCTCCCACAAGTACTTAGGAATTCATCTAGCAGGAGGTAAAGATGCAGAATGCTCAGTAGTAATGTAGAAAAAAATATTGAGTAGTAATGGTAGTAGTAAAGAATTTTTAAGATAGAGAGGTGAATTTTGAATTTTATTTTGCAGTCAGAATTCGATGATGGAGTGAAGAGAGGAGCATGTATTTATACTTGAAGTCAGATATGCAATCAAGAAAAGAAAATAGTCGAGTATCAATTGGGATCAACTAATTAACAGAGGTTCCTTTAATCGAGGAATCCCAATTTGATCAGTAAAGGACAAAAAAATAAAGGAAAGGGGATCAAATAAACAACATTGTGCATAGTATACAAATAAGGGTAAATACATAAAAGTTATTTAAGGACATGTTTTTGAAATACATGGCTTGTGCAAATAAGGTAAGAAGACCAATTAACAAACAGTCTGAGATTTTTATTCGAATGAATTAAGTCCAAAAAAAAGAGAAGGGTTTTACTTAGGTCGAGTCACGGGAAAAATGGAAAGAAATCAATCAAGCTATATTTAGAAGAAAATTTGAACTAATTGTAATTTTGAAAAACCACTTAAGGGGAAATTCATAGTATATAAGGACCATACGAACACGTCAAACATGAAAGATGACTGTACTGTCATTGTAAAGATTCAGTAGGAAAATATAGTGTAGAAGAGCTTTGGCAGAAGGTCAGATCATAAGAAAACACAGAGATGACTTTAGAAATTGAAATCAAACTAGTTCAGAGGTGAGAACTTGCAAGTCACATACAAGTGGTCCGAACCCCCAAATCCTGGGGTTTTCGTCATTAATCCCATGTAGGGACGAAAATGAAGAAATCAGGAAAGAGTAATCTCAGACAAACACAAAGTAACTTAATCGTTCTGTGAAAAATAGCTGAGGGAAAACACAGTAAAAGAAAAACACAAGTAAACATTAGAAGGAAACATAGTAGAAGAAAACAAATATGAGTAAAAGTAGAAACACACAGGAGTCACAGTACGACAATAACAGTAAGAACACTACATAAAATCACAGTTGAACAAGTAAATTAAAAAAATCCTAATCAGAGAAGATGGACAGTTTTGAAATCAAACTTTTGAAAGAGATTTAAGAAATCGTTTGAAAACCTTAAAACAAGCATGGATCTATAGTGGATCAAGAGAAATATAGGAAAACCTCGAAGGGCTAGAGTTTTAGAAAAACCATAGAAGTGAGAGAGGCTTGGAAAAAGGGTTTGCTCCAAGTCGAACGAGCCAGAGATGAACTCATAGGACTAGGATATGCCGGAGTTGTGCCGGAGTTGTGCCGGAGATAGCCGTAACATTCGAATCGGTGAAGACTGAGCGAAGACCTTGTAGCTCGAACCTTGAATCTTCAAGTAACAGTAGTATGGGGTATGTGGGGATGAGCATATGCTACTCAGGGTTGGGACGCCATTAACTACGGTAGAACAAGGTGGAAACCAACAGATTAGGGCTAGGGTTTCAGATGTTAGAGTGGATTTAGGAGATGAAAGGATTTTAGGGCAGTTGTTTGTGAAATGTAAATTAGGGTTAGGGTTAGTTGGGTAATTAAAAAGGAACGAAAGGTTGTGGGTCGTTGATAAAAATGATCAACGGTCAAGATTAAAAAGGGAACCGGCGGGTTAATTAAACGGGTAAGGGGTGGGTTAAAATAAAAAATTGGATCATTTAATTGGAGTTGGGTTAGGGTCAGAATTTGGGTCCTAATTAGGCTATAATTGAAAGCAATTGCGGCCAAAATTGAAATAATCATTTTTTTCCCTTTTGAATTTATAAAAAACAGTAAAATATGGTAAAAATACAAATTTGTAGCACTGGGTTAGTAAACAATATGTAAGTATTAACTTAAAAATATTAGAATTGATATTATAATTAAAATTGCGATTAAATCCGGAAATGGGCTAAATTTGTAATTCCATACAATTTAGTTTTAAAAATACCAAATGGACTCGTAAAGTTATTCAAAAATCACGTAAATTATGTTTTTATGCAAAGGTCAGAATAAAATAAACTATTGTCCAAAATGATAAGTTTTTGGGAATAGTTATTGGGATTTATGGTGTAAAATAGGCCATAAATTAGTTTAAAAATCCATTAAAAATACCAAAATCTTTTAGGGTGCTCATATATGAATACATATGCTATTTTGAGAGTATTTTTGGTATAAAAATATATATAGGAAAAATTTGGTATCAACATTCACTAGGTGAAACAAGGGATTCCACCTAGACAAGTTATTGTATTCGACTGTCTTCACGATATGTATTTGTGAATACAGTAATATAAATAGCGCAATTCTTGGTTTATTCAGCAATTGTTAAACGAAAAGTAAATCAGTTAACATAATATACTCATAATATAACTCAACAAACTCAATTATAACACACAAAATTTGTATTAATAGTTATAAAAAGATCCCCAACAAAAAAACACCCCTAAAACATAGCATCTTCAAAGAAAATGCACTGAATATTTTTCCCAGCCGATAAATACAACAAAACACAGCAATTTAAGTACATATATATATTGGAATATATAAATTATATTAATTAAAGAAACATATGAACACATATATGGAATACACTAGTTTGTGAATATAATATAATATATGGAATGCATCGAGATACATTAAAATACAATGTGAAAAAAAATAATTAATACAATAAAATAGATAGAAATACAGTAAAATATGTTTAAATATATTGAAATATATAAACAGAAAATGTTAGATAATACGCTTAACGCTAGAGGGGGGGGGTGTGAATAGCGTTATAATAAAAATTAGCGTAAACTTTTTAAAAATTGCAGGTAGTAAATAAGTGCGATAAATAATAAAGTACGCACTGTATTCTGGTTCACAACAACAAGTGGCTAGTCCAGTCCCCGAGAGACTCTCTCGAGATTTTCCACTAACTTGTCAAGCTTACGGGTGCTCAACAAACCTTTACAACTTAAGGACACAAGCCTTAACACCTTTGCTCGGAGATACAACACTCCAAGACTTCACTGTTAAGCTTACGGGTGCCTAACCAACCTTTAGAACTTAAGGACACAAGCCTTAACACCTTTGCTCGGAGATACAACACTCCAAGACTTCACTGTTAAGCTTACGGGTGCCTAACCAACCTTTACAATCTGAGGACACAAGCCTCAACAATCTTGCTCGGAGATACAACACTCCAAGACTTCGACCAAGGAAACACAAGTTCCTTACAACAAGAGAATCACAATTCTCTTCAAGTGTACAAAACACTAAACACTCAAACAATACACTCCTTTATGAGTAGATATGAGTAAAAGAAGTAAGCTCAAGATCACAACAATTATGGACAAGACTTTGGCTCTCAAAAGCTTTTTGAAATGAATATAAAATGATAAACAATAGTATGCAAGCTTATAGCAATAGAATGATCAGTTGTTGTGTGTTGTTGTGTTTAAATCACTGAAATGAAGCTGTATTTATAGTTGAAAAACTTGGCATTACCGTTGTCTAATTGTCAATTAAGAGTTACTGATTTTACTGAGTGACAATCGATTCAAGAAGCCACAATCGATTGTTTGCCAATCGTTCCAGAAATCAATCCCAGATTTTACGCTTAACAATCGATTGTCCAAGATCAACAATCGATTATTGGTAACGTTCAAAAAATCATTTCCAGATTTTACGTAAAACAATCGATTATACCAAATCAATAATCGATTATTTAGCAACGTTCAAAAAATCCTTTACAGATTTTAATTTCAACAATCGATTGTACAAAATCAACAATCGATTATTCAGCAACGTTCAAAAAATCTTTTTCAGATTTTAATATCAACAATCGATTGTACAAAATCAACAATAGATTATCTGACGGTATTTGAAAACTTTACGACAACGGTCAGCTTCACAATCGATTGTGCAATGTTAACAATCGATTATTTATCAGACTTTGAAAATCATTTTAGACACTGCCTCATGACAATCGATTGTTTTATACTCACAATCGATTATTTAATAATTTTGAAAAAGTCTGGAAGACACTGCCTCAACACAATCGATTGTCATAAGTTCACAATCGATTATTTTGTGACTTTGAAAAATCTGAAGGACACTGTCTCTTCACAATCAATTGTCATTAACTTCACAATCGATTATTCTGAGTTTTGAAAAACTTTGATGGACACTTCCGCATCACAATCGATTGTCATTAGCTTCACAATCGATTATTCTGAGTTTTGAAAAAACTTTGATGGACACTGCCTCATCACAATCGATTAACATAAGGTTCACAATCGATTGTCATGCAGGTTTGAAAAACCTGATGCTCACTGTCTTAACACAATGCAGTCTTGGCTTTACATAATCGATTATCTTAGTCCAGTTTTTAGAGGCATGTTTAAAAATCATTTTGACTAATAAAAATATGCATGATTTAAAATCATTTATCATTAAATTAAATATGCATGATTTTGTAAAAATAGTTTTACGAGAAAAGCCACGTCATGAGTCAAGTTGTCGGATCAAGATCACATTTAAGAGCGACTCATTTAAACTATAAAACTTTGTCTTGTGCTTGAATCTCATTATCCACCAATTGTGCGCTTGTATTTGAACTTCGTCATATATCAATTTGCGCTTGTTTGTCATTCATCAAAACCTACACATATGAACACACGTTTTAGTATAAAGCCTTGAGAACGTGTTTCCAACAATTTCCCCCTTTTTGATAATGGCAAACTTTAAGCGGGATATGCAACTTAAACAATTTATAATGACGATTCAAGACAAGTAAAGATATGCATTAAGTATGCGATTAGTTCCCCCTCAATATATGAATTCCCCCTCAATTTAAGCTTATAAATATTGAGAGTGCATACCCGTTATCTTCCCCCTTTTGCCATTAGCAATAATAATATAAGAAGATGCCAAAGATGTAAATAAAACTTGTTTATTTATTGGAAAGAAAAAAACAATTACATAAGGAGGGGACAATAAAACATATCACAATAGAACCAAGAAAACAAGGAAATCATTCATCATCATTTCCCGCCTCATCATCCGGCACTGCTTCGAAGGGAACAAGACCCGCATATGGATAATGAACATGGTCAAAATATCCATGGATCTCATGAGTCAATTGACCAACAGAGGTGGTCAAGGAAGCAATTTGGTCGGAAATGGATTGGAGAGTGGGCTCTTGAGGCGGACGGGTTCGACGGGTTGGAGGAGGAGCAGAGGCTGCATGATCACCGTCATGATGAAAGGAGGATTCTGAAATTTCCCACTTCTTGGTAATCTTTTTGAGAGGACCGTTGGAAGTGATGAATCCGGAGGCTTCAAGAAAGTTCATGATGAGGAGAGCATAAGGAAGAGGCCTATCATCTCTGATAGCGTCAAGCATGTGAATCTTGACGAACCGACACCAATTGATGTTAGCTCCGGTTATTATGGCATGCATGAGCTTGGTGTCCTCTTGGGAAATGGTAGTATGGTTATGCTTACGAGGCTTGAGGACTCGGGTGATGAAATAGAAAATCAACCGATAATTGGGATCCATTCCCGTAATTGTAGGACGACGGGAAGAAAGATTTGGATCATAAGAAGTAAGTCCGGTTTGATGTAATAGGGCTGTTCATCAAAAAAGGCTCCAGCCTCTCCGATGTACCAAAAAATGTCTTCACCATTATGAGGAAGACGGGCAATGGTATGAAGGTTTTCATCGGAAAGAAGAATTTGAACACCATTTATATTTGTCACGAGCTCACCGTCATCATCCTCATGAAGGTTTGAGTAAAATGCTTGAACCAATGTAGTATTGATGTAAGGATGGGTAAGAAGTAAGAAGTCAAGAAGTTGACAATTTTTGAGCATATTTTCAGCAGGGCCATAAGATTCAAGATACTTGTTGGTTGAAAAGCGGGGAGAAAGAATGTCGCGCTTTTCAAATTTTGTTAAAAATCGAGTAAGCTCGATGTCAGAATTAAAATAAAGAACGGAACCATCATGGTAAGGATAGTTTGGAGCAGCAGAGGAGGATGCACCATGCCTAGCAGAACGGGAACGTTTGGAGTGACGGCCCGACATTTTCACTGTGTATTGCTGGAATTTGCAAGAGACTTGAAAGAATTTTGATGGTTTGAGAGCTAAAGTTGATGCTTGAGTGAATAAAAATGAACATATATGGAGCCTATTTATAGAGGGGAGAAAGGCATTTCATTTATGGAAGAATCTACAGAAAATTGAAAGCTGAAACAGTCAGAAACGGTAAAAATAAATTTCAGTGACCGTTAGACAATCGATTGTTGGAATGAAATAATCGATTGTCATTAAGATTTGACTGAATCTCGAAACTGACACAAATCGATTGCAGGAATCTTCAGAAGCCAAACGGTAACAAATTTCTGAAATACTGACATGAAATAATCGATTGTCAAAATATGGTAATCGATTGTTATGTTACAGTGAGCACAGAAATTTTCTGATTTTGAGAATAATCGATTATATTTTGAAACAATCAATTGTTTTGGAAAAGTATTGCTGAATGGCTGAGACAGAAATCGATTTTGCAGTTAAAGAATCAATTATTTAACAAAACTGCATAATAAACATAAACCATAAACAATCGATTAGTGATACTGCTAATCGATTTTCTGCACAGTAAGATAATCGATTATTTGCTTGGAACAATCGATTGTTCTGTGCCAAAACTTAATAATTCCCCCTACCTTTAGGGTGATACCTGCAAAATAGAATTAAACGTCTCCGACGCTCAAGTCAGTAATTAAAATATAAATGCAGCCTAAAATGTATGCATTTAGATCAACGTTTACCCGCATTCAATACTTCATTTGGACATGATTTATATTTAGCACAACATTTAACGCTAAATATTTTATCAAGTCTACTAGCAATAAGGTAAAGTGAGGAACGATCATACCTGTGTAGTTCTTGGTGTTGCTCGTCTTACCTTTCACATTTCTGTCAAGATGGTCATCTAAATTCATTGAAGTGACCATTGGTTTGGTGTTGCACTTTTCGAATTGATTTGGCAACTCATTGCGACATTTAGATGGATAAATGAAAGTTCCCTCTTTCACTTGCTTAATTTGCAGCTCCAAGAAGAAATTAAGCATGTCTATCAATGATATCTCAAATGCGATTTACAGATTCCTTGCATGACACTTATTAGTTGCTCCAAAGTAATACAAATATTTTCTAAGATATCATTTTCCACAAGATTTGGAATGCAAGATATTAGTGGCATGAGAGTTTAAAGAAAATAACATTGCCAATATAGAGAGTTGTTTTGAAATTCTGTCATCGAAAAGATAGTAAACTTCATGCAATCTATTTCCCCTTAATCAGAAATTTATACCAACAAGACATAGATATACCAATTGTTATAAAACAATGATAAACCCATTTGTTGGATGACATAACAAGTGTACCAAAAGTTATTTTATTAATAGTGATACAAATCGTTATTTTTAGAAAAGCATATTGCAGACGAGTGTTGGCTGTTAACAGATCAACCATACATCGAATTTTGAAGAACATACCAACCATTATCCAGACCAAAGGATGTGTTCATGACGATTTTTAACAGAAGGATTTTTGTCAATTGTTAGAAACATGAGACATCTCAATTATTTTTCAAAGCTGATGATAGCATTCATCAAAAACGTGAGTGAAAACGTTTTGAAGAATATGCTAATAGATAATACACACCACACGGTATACTAACAGTTATTTAAACCACAGATAGCCATTATTAAATCATGAATGAAATGATTTTATCAAGCTAACTGTTAATACATATCAACAGTTTTGATCTTTTAAAAGCAGATAGCTAACAAGTAAACTAATAGACACAAATTGTCATTTAACAACACGTTTTCAACATGTGAATCAACAAAGCTCATTGATATTGATTGTTGACAAGGATATCTCAATTGTTAACGGACATCAACTATTACGACTAAGCTTATCAAAGATTCAACAATAAGGGAACCAAATTAACAACAAATAAGTTAATATTGGTTCCTAGCACATAACAACAATTCGGTTTTTGTCAAAAAGGATAACTAACCGAAATTTCCTCTTGATGCAATGAGGTGTCGTGCTCGGTGCATCTACTACAATACTGTAGCCTTTCAAGGACACCTGCAAAACAGATTAATGATCTTTTAGTACCCATGCCATTTTGGGTCCTTGGGGGTTAGGCATATCATAATGATGCGATTGAGTGATATGTCTATGTCGTGTAAAACATGCATGAGCAATATGACCAATACGTCTACAATAATGACAAGTCACGTTGGGGCTATGCATCCTTCTAGGTTCATAGTAACTTGACGGACGAAAATGTTTTACTCTATTATCAGCATTATGACTATTGCGCGCTTTATGAACAACATTCTCCTACTATGAGCAGCATTTCTAGAATAATTATTTCTACGTTGGAAATCATTTCTAGGTGCTCTAAAGGGTTCAAAATTCCTTCTAGTATTTGGCCTATAATATGCATCATTTCTAGGGTAGTTATTTCTAGGTGGTAAGTAATTGCTAGGTCTTCTAAAATGTTCAACATTTAGTCTAGCATGCATATTGGTTCTAGGATTGCTATTTCTAGGATAAGCATTTTTATTATTAGTCCTAGGTTGAGCCTTAGGTTGTTGGGGTTTAGCTTTAACCTTTTCTTTAGGCTCATTCGTAAACCCTATGCCAAGCTTGGTTGACTTCAAATTATCAAGAACATCATTCAAATTTTTGTGCGAAGAATTAAACTTATCTAATGTGCCTTTAAGACTTTCTACTTCATTTTTGAGATGCAAGCAAGAAGTACATTTTCTAATAGAGCTTTCGGGCTTATCGGCGCTTCTTTTTCCGAAAAACTTGTTTTCCTCTTTCAACTTCTCATTTTCTAAAACAAGTTTTTCAAAATCTTTTTCTTTTAGAGAGAGTTGTTTTTGAAAATCTTTTTCTTGCAACGACAGAGTTTTCTGCAAATCTTTAATAGTCTTGGAAGCATCAACAAACTTACTATGTAATTTATTATAAGCATTTTGCATTTCTTCAAGCGAGTGAGAGTTGGACGTACTTACCTCTTCTTCTTCGTTTGCCATGAGACATTGGCCAGTTGAGCTGTCCGCTTTTTGAGGCATGCTTTCATACATTTCCTCCAGCTTATCCCACATATCTTTGGCGGTTTTGTAGTGGGAAATTTTCTGATAGTCTTCCTGATTCAAGGCGCTATACAACATATTTATTGCATTAGTGTTGTACTCACTTACCTTGGCTTTCCCAACTTTTGTTGTCATTTGATCACCATGCTTGATGATTTGCCATAGATAAAAGTTGTTGGCTGTGATGAAAATTCTCATCCGATCTTTCCAATATAAGTAATTATTTCCATCAAATATTGGGGGCAACATGTTAAAATCACCTTCACCAATTCCTGCAAAAGAGTCACGAGTAGAAGCCATGGATGGTTCTCTCAAACTGTTAAGTCTTCAGAGAGTTGGGCTTTGATACCAATTGTTAGATAATGCGCTTAACGCTAGAGGGGGGTGAATAGCGTTATAATAAAAATTAGCGTAAATTTGCGGAATTTAAAAATTGCAGGTAGTAAATAAGTGCGATAAATAATAAAGTACGCACCGATGTATTCTGGTTCACCACAACAAGTGGCTAGTCCAGTCCCCAAGAGACTCTCTCGAGATTTTCCACTAACTTGTCAAGCTTACGGGTGCTCAACAAACCTTTACAACTTAAGGACACAAGCCTTAACACCTTTGCTTGGAGATATAACACTCCAAGACTTCACTGTTAAGCTTACGGGTGCCTAACCAACCTTTACAACTTAAGGACACAAGCCTTAACACCTTTGCTCGGAGATACAACAATCCAAGACTTCACTGTTAAGCTTACAGGTGCCTAACAAACCTTTACAATCTGAGGACACAAGCCTCAACAATCTTGCTCGGAGATACAACACTCCAAGACTTCGACCAAGGAAACACAAGTTCCTTACAACAAGAGAATCACAATTCTCTTCAAGTGTACAAAACACTAAACACTCAAACAATACACTCCTTTATGAGTAGATATGAGTAAAAGAAGTAAGCTCAAGATCACAAAAACTATGGACAAGACTTTGGCTCTCAAAAGCTTTTTGAAATGAATATAAAATGATAAACAATAGTATGCAAGCTTATAGCAATAGAATGATCAGTTGTTGTGTGTTGTTATGTTTAAAATACTGAAATGAAGCTGTATTTATAGTTGAAAAACTTGGGATTACCGTTGTCTAATTGTCAATTAAGAGTTGCTGATTTTACTGAGTGACAGTCAATTGTCAAGAAGCCACAATCGATTGTTTGCCAATCGTTCCAGAAATCAATCCCAGATTTTACGCTTAACAATCGATTGTCCAAGATCAACAATCGATTATTGGTAACATTCAAAAAATCATTTCCAGATTTTACGTAAAACAATCGATTATACCAAATCAATAATCGATTATTTAGCAACGTTCAAAAAATCCTTTCCAGATTTTAATTTCAACAATCGATTGTACAAAATCAACAATCGATTATTCAGCAACTTTCAAAAAATCCTTTTCAGATTTTAATATCAACAATCAATTGTACAAAATCCACAATCGATTACCTGACGGTATTTGAAAACTTTACGACAACGGTCAGCTTCACAATCGATTGTGCAATGTTAACAATCGATTATTTATTAGACTTTGAAAATCATTTCAGACACTGCCTCGTGACAATTGATTGTTTTATACTCACACTCGATTATTTAATAATTTTGAAAAAGTCTGGAAGACACTGCCTCAACACAATCGATTGTCATAAGTTCACAATCGATTATTTTGTGACTTTGAAAAATCTGAAGGACACTGTCTCTTCACAATCGATTGTCATTAACTTCACAATCGATTATTCTGAGTTTTGAAAAACTTTGATGGACACTGCCTCATCACAATCGATTGTCATTAGCTTCACAATCGATTATTCTGAGTTTTGAAAAACTTTGATGGACACTGCCTCATCACAATCGATTGTCATAAGGTTCACAATCGATTGTCATGCAGGTTTGAAAAACCTGATGCTCACTGTCTTAACACAATGCAGTCTTGGCTTAACATAATCGATTATCATAAGTACATAATCGATTATCTTAGTCCAGTTTTTAGAGGCATGTTTAAAAATCATTTTGACTAATGAAAATATGCATGATTTATTAGCATTAAATTAAATATGCATGATTTTGTAAAAATAGATTTACGAGAGAAGCCACATCATGAGTCAAGTTGTCGGATCAAGATCACAATTAAGAGCGACTCATTTAAACTATAAAACTTTGTCTTGTGCTTGAATCTCGTTATCCACCAATTGTGCACTTGTACTTGAACTTCGTCATATATCAATTTGCGCTTGTTTGTCATTCATCAAAACCTACACATAAGAACACACGTTTTAGTATAAAGCCTTGAGAACGTGTTTCCAACAGAAAATACATGTTGCACAACCCCAAACTCTGTCGTCTTAGTCCAAGAACAACTCTAATATCATCACGTTGACAGGGCCACAATTCTGACTCGAAACACCACTATTCTTGTTACCATAATACGCTCATGTGTGACTGGAGGTTAATAATGGAGTGAGCTGATATCAACATTCTTTTTGGAGCTGCTATTCATTCGGTTTTCTTGGGGTGGCAATAGGAGGTTCTTATTAGCGTGGGCTCCTATCAGCTTTCTTTTTATTCAAGAATGGTGATCCTCTCCTAGGAAGGTGCGCAGATTATCAGGTTTATGAGGGATGGAGTGATGGCCATTCTCGGAGAAGGGAAATGGGAAGGACAGCTGCTGCTCTCTCAAGAAGGAGGAGATCTATATTCTATTGAAGAAAATGAGACCGAGATGAGGCTGCTGGTGGGTGAGAGATAGGGTGTGGGCAGCTTTTTTAGGGATCCTCGGCTAAAGCTTTTGGTTAGGGGTAGGAGAAATTCAGTGGAGAAAGAAAAATAATATAAGGTTTATTTTATGGCTTCAATGTGGGAGGTAACCAAAAATAGAAATTTGACAATAAAAAAAATCAAACGGTATCTATGAAATATAATTTTTTTAAAGGATATTTAGTAAAATAAATAAGGTATCAACCTTTATTATAAGAGGTAACTAATCCTATTTATGATGCATTTATATACATGTCCCAAAAGGCATGACCGTCTTCACAGACTTAACCTTTTAAAGACCGGTACTTGAAGAAAACCATTTAAATTCAAATATCAAATTTATAAGTTCAATATGTTTAAAGAAAAACAATAAAGCTACGAAATTAATTAGTTTCGGGCTAACTTTCGGGGCCAAGTAAACAACTTTTCATTTTATACATTACATAGACAAATTTAATATATTTCTCCAAATAAAAGTTTCACCAATAATATAATTTAAAATTCTAAAATTGCTGTTTTTTTAAAAAAACTATTTATTTCTAATAAGGTCTTATTTTCTTTCTCTTCTCAGTCTATAACTCTTTTGATTAAGATATTTTAAGTGAAAGTTGGCGATTAGAAGGCTTAGAAAGTTCATTAGTTTGATCGGGAGCTGGCGTTGGTGATATGGGTTTTGAGCTTTTATTTCAAGACTTGGAATGGGTCCATTAGAACTTATGTGCAAAGTTCCATTTAGAGTTTTTTCAGTAGGATAAGAACGCGTTCGGCGCGGTATGAAGATTTGAAAATTTAGAGAATAATCTTCATCTTCGATTCTTGATTTTAATTTTATTTATGATATTTCTAACCTATGTATAAGTTTAGATAATATATTTGGACTTTTTGATATGTCTAGATGGCGTCCCTGAGTGTGGTTTAGGGTGATTTAGGACAATTTCTCTCAAGTTTATATTGCTAGTTGCTGTTGGTGTATACTGTAAATCAAGTTCGCAGAGGTATCATCGTGTTCGAGGAAAGGGAAGTAGACTATAGTAGTTTTGTTCTTTGTATTAGAGGGTGAAAAATCACGTTCGCAAAGTGTGCTTGGTTAGTCTGGGTACTTTTCATCTACATGTTCGCGACATGGTGGTCATTTTTGCTGTGTGGCTTGATTATTGGATTCATGTAGATGTGATGCATTCCCATTCGCAATCCGGGAGCCGGTGGAGGTGCTTTCGTATTTGGGAGGTCTAGGCCGCGATCGCAAAGGTTTCGCATCTTTGCTCATCGTGTCCGTGAGGTGTGTGCAGCATATGCAAAATGTATTTTTGGCAGTGATAATTCTTGTGCTTCAGGACCGCGATGTAAGTCCGACAATCGCGAAGGATACTTCTTCGCATTGTAGATTTCCTATCGTGATTGAGTTGTATATGCCGAGTGCTACTTATGTACAGTTTCTCTTATAGTTTTTCAGACAAATTATTTATTTTTCCCAAGTTTAATTTGTTTTCCCGCATTTTAGGCTTACCTAGTCGTAGGGACTTTGTGCCACCACGACATGTTCATGGTAGGTGAACTGGGGTCGTGAGAAGTTAGTATCAGAGATCTAGGTTCATAGGAGTCACAGAAGACAAACCGATTTATTGGAGTCTCGCTGATCGGTATGGGGATATTTGTACTTATCTACGAGAGACAATGTAACTATTTAGAAAAAATCTTTACTTCATTTAATCTCCTTGTTGTGTGATATTTTTGACATCAATTCTAAACTTCTATCTTCTACTCTCTCACAGATGGTGAGGAAACGTGCTACTCGTGACGATAAGGCAGCCCGCCTCCTACTGTAGTTGTTAGAGGCCGAGGTCATGGCAGAGGTTGTGGACACGCATGTGGTGCAGCTAGAGCACCTGCACGAGTCGTCGCTGAGGTACCGCCAGCAAATGCAGCTGGAAATCAGACCTCTGACATGCCTACTGCCAGTACTACTCCAGCCTTTTAGAAGACGATAGCTTAGTTCGTATCTATGTACCCCACGTTGGCTAAGGCAGGGTTGCTTCTCTTTGCTGCAGCCATATCCCAGACTGGGCGAGGAGCACAGACTCCCACTGTCTGCACTTCTGAGCAGTGAGTGCATCTTGAGCAGGTCCCAAAGATCATTCTTGTACAACCTGCAGTACCAGTTAAGCCCGAGGATGGGGCAGCTGCTTCTGAGGATGAGCAGTAGAGGCTTGAGAGTTAAGAAGTATGATCCTCCAATTTTCAGTGGATTAACTCAGATGATGCCTTGGCCTTTCTAGAGGAGTTCCATAGTATTCTATGCACTATGGGTATAGCTGGATCTAGCAAGGATTCCTATACTGCCTTTTAGCTTCAGCGAAACCGCCTATGATTGGTGGTGCTCTTATGAGATAAATAGTCCGGTCGAGGCTGCTTCACTCACTTGGGCCCAGTTCTCGGATATGTTCATGAGAGAGTTTGTCCCTCAGAGCTTCAGAGATGTATGGCGCAAAGAGTTTGAGCATTTGCACTAGGATACTATGACCATTTCGAAGTATGCTATCCGTTATACCAGATTGGCTTGACATGCACCAGCTTAGGTTGCTACTGTTCACGAGAGAGTTTGCCGGTTCATTTAGGGTCTTATTCCACCCATAAGATCTAGAATCTCTCTAGAGTTAGAGATGGACATTACTTATCAGTAGGTAGTGTGGATTGCTGGGAGGATCGAGAGTATGCTCACTAGGGAGTGAGAAGAGAGAAAGGCCAAGAGGTATCGAGAGTATAGCCACTACTCTGGTGCCCGTACCCCAGCAGCAGGTCGTCATGGTAAGGGCTATATGGGTCGCCCTTTTAATTGAGCTCTTCCATCAGCCAGCAGTGCTCCAGCTCATCCTAGATTCCAAGAGCCTTACTATGCACCTCCGGTTTCTAGTGTGCCTCCAGCGCGGGGTGCTTTGAGAGGTCAGTCCAGCATACCTGGCCCGAGCCACTCACAAAAACAGATCCCTCCCAGAGCTTGTTTTGAGTGTACTGACACCCTCCATGTGGTGAGAGATTACCCTAGACTTGGGAGGAGTGCACCTCCATAGTCTTCTCAACCACAACGTGCTTAGAAGAGTTCTCAGTACATGATCATAGCTCCGGCTGCTAACCCATCAACCCAGCTAGTTAGTACCGAGGTCGGGAAGGTAGAGGTTGCCCAAAAGGCCCTGCCAGATATTTGCCATTCCAGCACGTACCGAGGCTGTTTCCTCTAATTCTGTCATCACACGTATTATATTAGTTTGTCACCAAGATGCATCGGTTCAATTCGATCCAGGATCCACCCATTTTTACGTGTCTTTTTATTTTGCTCTGTATTTGGGTATAGCTCGAGATTTCTTGAGTTCTCTTATTTACGTTTCTATTCCTATGAGAGATTCTCTTGTTGTTACTGTCTTTAGGGTTCATGTTTTGTACTATTCATAGTTTTCAGACAAGAGCATACTTATTGTTACTCAATATGGTGGATTTTGATATTATCTTGGTCATGGACTAGTTGTCGCCCCATTATGATATTCTTGATTGTCAAGCCACGACCCTAACGCTGGCTATGCCAGGTATTCCGCGTGTTGAGTGTAGTGGTACTTTAGATTACACTCCCAGTAGAGTTATCTCTTTCCATAAAGCTCAATGTATGGTTGAGAAGGGGTGCGCTGCATATTTAGCCTACGTGAGAGATTTTAGTTCGGATATCCCTTCTGTTGATTCTGCCCTAGTGGTACGGGATCATCCTGATGTGTTTCCATCTAATCTTCTGGGCATGCCTCCCGATAGAGACATTGATTTTTGAATTGATTTGCTTCTAGGCACTCATCCCATCTGGATACAGTGTTTCACCGTTGGGTGGTCCTATATTATTTTTGAAGAAAAAAGATGGTTCAATGCGTATGTGCGTTGATTATTGTCCGTTGAACAAGGTTATAGTGAAAAATCGTATCTTTTGCCTCGTATTGATGACCTAGCTAACCCACTTCAGGGTGTATATGTGTTTTCTAAGATTGATTTGCGCTCATGTTACCATTTGTTGAAGATTCGGGAGCCAGATATCTCGAAGACTACCTTCAGGACTGTGTATGGTCTTTACGAGTTGCTAATTATGTCATTTCGGTGGACCAATGTACCAGCAGCTTTTATGCATTCTATGCGTAGTGTGTTCAGGTCATATCTCAAATTTTTCGTCATTGCTTTCATATATGATATTCTTGTACACTCTCGGAGTCGGGAAGATCATGAGTAACACCTAAGGACTGTGCTTAGGACCCTGATAGAGAAGAAGTTATATGCAATGTTCTCAAAATGTGAGTTTTGGTTGAGTTATGTGGCATTCTTGGGCCACGTGGTACCGAATGAGTCCACTCGAGAGGATTCGAAGAAGGTAGAGGCCGTGCAGAGTTGGTCCACGCCTGCTCAGCTATAGAGATTCGCAATTTCCTTGGCTTGGTGGGTTACTACCATCACTTCGTGGATGTGTTTTCATCAATCGCAACCCCAATGACTAGATTGAGCGAGAAGGGTTCTCCATTTCAGTGGATAGAAGAATGTTAGGCAATCTTTCAGAAGCTGAAGACAGCATTGACTACAGTCCCTCTTTTGATATTGGCTATTGGTTTGGGGTCCTATATAGCTTATTGTGATGCCTCACGGGTTGGCCTTGGAGTGGTGTTGATGCAAGACGATAGGGTAATTGCCTATGCGTCCAGACAGTGAAAGATACATGAGAAAAACTACCATGTCCACGACCTTGAGTTAGCTGCTACTGTTGATGCCTTGAAGATCTGGCATCATTATTTATACGATGTGCCTTGTGAGATTTATACTGACCATCGGAGTTTGCAACACTTTTTCAAGAAAAAAGATCTAAATTTGCACCAGAATAGGTGGTTGGGGTTGTTGAAGGATTATGGTATTACTATTCTGTATCACCCGAGCAAGGCCAATATGGTGGTCGCCCACCTTGTGTCATTGGGCAGAGAGTTTCAGGAGTTTGGCGTATCTACCAGCATCAAAGAGGCCTATGGCGATAGATGTTTAGGCCTTAGCCAGCCTGTTTGTGAGATTGGATCTTTCAGATCCCAGTCGGGTCCTAGCTTGTGTGGTTTCTCAGTTTTCCTTATTAGGTCGTATTAGTGAGCGGCATCAGGATGATCCCCATTTGCTTTTCCTCAAGATCATGGTTCAGCAATATGATGCTAGAGATGTGACCATTGAAGATGATGGGCTATTGAAGATGCAGGGACGGATTTGTCTGCCCAATATTGATGGGCTTCGGGAATTTATTTTAGCAGGGGCCTATACTTTGCGGTATTCCATCGACCGCGGAGCCGCGAAGATGTAGCGGGACTTGATGCAACACTATTGGTGGAGGCAGATGTAGTTGGATATGTAGCTAGTTACCTCAACTGTCAGCAGGTAAAGTATTAGCACCAAAGACGGGGTGGGTTACTTCAACAGATAGAGATTACTGAGTGGAAATGAGAGAGGATCACTATGGATTTTGTAGTTGGTCTCCCTCGAACTACGAAGAAGTTCGAAACCATTCAAGTAATTGTGGATCGACTGACCAAGTCCGCTCATTTTATCCCTATGTATGCTACTTATTCATCCGAGCGGTTGGCAGAGATTTATATCCGAGGGATTTTTCATCTGCATGGTGTTCCAGTTTCTATTATTTCAGACAGGGGTACTGAGTTCACATCACGGTTTTGGAGAGCCGTTCAGCAGGAGTTGGGTACTTAGATGACAATGAGCATGGCATTTCACCCCTAATGGACGGAAAATCCGAGCGCACAATTCTGATTTTTGAGGATATGCTTCGTGCGTGTGTGATTGAGTTTAGAGGATCTTGGGATCAGTTCTTTCCATTGGCAGAGTTTGTTTACAGCAACAGTTATCAGTCCAACATTTAGCGTTTAAGGCTTTATATGGTAGGACGTGTAGATCTCCGGTGGGTTGGTTTGAGCCGAGTTAGGCTAGGCTATTGGGCACAGAATTAGATCAGGATGCACAGGAGAAGGTTAAGGTGATTCAGGATAGACTCCATACAGTCCAATCCAGACAGAAGAGTTACATGGATGGGAAGGTTCGTGATGTTTCATATATGGTCGGAGAGCGGGTCCTGCTTCGGGTTTAGCCTATGAAGGTGGTCATGATGTTTGAAAAGAAAGGAAAGTTGAGTCCGAGGTTTATTGGCCCATTTGATATTTTGAGGCGATTTGGGGAGGTTGCTTATGAGCTTGTCTTCACTCTCGGTTTGGCCAGGGTTCATCAAGTATTTCATGTTTCGATGCTCCGGAGGTATACTGTGATCCATCACACGTGTTTGATATTAGTTCAGTCCAGTTGGACAATGATCTATCCTATGTTGAGGAGCCAATGGCTATATTGGACAGGTAGTTCAAAAAGTTAAGATCAAAGAACATTGCTTAAGTAAAGGTTTGTTCGTGAGGTCAGCGAGCGGAGGAGATCACTTGGGAGACCAAGCGGGATATGCGTAGCCGATATCCTCATCTTTTCACTACTTCAGGTATGTTCTCTATGCTCATTTAAGGACGCATTGATCCCCTATTTACTACTTCATCTAAGCTTATTTCTACTATTTTGGTTTGATGGGACGTACGGTGTTGGGTTTCGTAGAGTTTTGGGACACTTAGTCCGTAAATGAGAGCCTAAGTGTTGGAAAGTGGTCCGTCGTTGGAATAGAGTGTAGACAACCTCAAAGTGGAAATCTGATGGCTTCGTTATCTCCGTTAGGTGATTTCGAGGTTAATAGCATGCTTGGAATGCATTTTGGAAGTCTGTATCACAATTAGGCTTGAAATACCGAAGTTTGGTGTTGGGTTGCGGAGCGTTTTGGGAAACTTAGTCCCTAAATGAGAGCATAAGTGTTGGAAAATGGCCCGTAGTTCGAACAGTGTTTAGATGGTCTCAGAATGGAAATTTTCTGGTTCAGTTAGCTCTGTTAGATGATTTCGACGTTGAGAGCATGTTTGGAATGCATTTTGGAAGTCTGTAGCTCATTAAGGCTTGAAATGCCGAAGTTTGAATTTTTGAAGTATCTGGTCCGATTGTGAGTTTTTGATTCAAGGGTCAGAATGGGATTTCGGAAGTTTCAATAGCTCCATTATGTCTTTTGTGTTGTGTTTGCAAAATTTCAAGTTATTCGGACGTGTTTTGATTAGGTTTTGATCGAAAATGTGTTTTATAAAATTTGAAGTTCTTAAGCTCAAATCGTTAATTAATTCGTTTTTCCGGCATTGTCATATGTGGTTTAGGAATGTTTCAAGTTTGAATGATGTTATGGGATGTGTTAGTAGATTTAGTTGAGGTACTGGGGCTCGGGTGTGTTTCGGATGCTCAACGGGACATTTTGACGTATTTTGAGCTCGCGTTGCTTCTTCCGGTTTCCCTTCTTTGCCTTCACGTGCTTCCCTTCGTGTTCGCGAAGGCTTAATTGACCACCTGGGAAATTTCCTCATTGCTTTCACGTAACCCCCCTGAGTTCACGAAGCCCATCTTGCTTCTTCATCGCGTTCGCGTAGACTCTCACGTAGTCGCGTACATATGCCGGTTAGTTCTTCCCATTCGCCTAGAGCAGCTTCTAGACCTCAACATTTTCCTTCATTGCATTCGCATTACAGGAGACGTGTTCACATAGCTTCATGATCCGAGGCCTTTGCGTTCACGTCCTACCCCTCGTGATCGCGAAGGGCATTTTTGACATCTTCCATTTTTCTACTCCGCGAACGCAAGCTCTCCTCCACGTTCGCGGTGCTTTATATACCACGACAGTACTAAATCATTCGAAAATGAGGGTTAGCCATTCTTATCAAAATGAGAGCTTGTAATAGATAGCTTTTCTTTTCTTTCAGTTGTTTAGACATTGTGGAGTTAGAGCAATATAGCGTATTTCTATTAGCCTGTGTTTCCCGTAAATTTTGGGGTTTTGGGATGTTGTTATAGATTTTTCATGGTGATTGAGTTGTATATGCCGGGCGACACTTATATACAGTTTCTCTTACAACTGTTCGGACTTAATTATTTAGTTTTCGCAAGTTTAGTTTTTTTTCCCCATTTTACGCATACCTAGTCGTAAGGCCTACGTGCCGTCATGACATGTTCATGGTGGATGAACTGGGGTCATGACACGAATGAAAACCAAGTAAATCAGTTAGCCAAGTAAGTCAGATAACCAAGTAAATCAACACTGACATAATTGAAGATTGAAGTATTGGAATGTATATATATGAATAAGGTGAGGTATTGAAAACGTTGTAGGTTCCTACATAAAGGATCACAACAATAAAGGAATTTAAACAGTTAAAACACTTGAATTGATAACAACAAATAGACATAACAATAGAAAGTGCACGTCATCACCCTTTTACATTAACTCTCAATCCTCACCATGCAATCAATAATAGAAATGTGCACGTCATCGCCCTTTGTGCTTTATCACTCTTCCTCTCCATATGAATCATATAAATGTGCACGGCATCACCCTTCATTCTTTATCTCTCTTCCTCACCATATGCATCACTATCAATGTAAAAGTGCACGCCATAACCCTTAGTACTTTATCACTCTTCCTCACCATATGAATAATATAAATGTGCACGGCATCACGCTTCGAGCTTTATCTCTCTTTCCTCGCCATATGAATCATGTAAATGTAAATGTTCATGGCATCACCCTTCGTGCTTTATCTCTATTTCCTTACCCAAACATTAGAAACATTGGCATCCCGACAAAGGAATAGACCACAGAAACAATAACATCCAAGCAAGGGAATAAACAATATAAACAATAACATCCCAGTAAGGGAATCAACAATAGAAACAATAATATCAATAGAAACAATAACATCTCGGCAAGGGAATCAACAATAGAAACAATAACATCCCGGCAAGGGTATCAAAAAGTACATAATAAGGATCACGTAAAAACCAAGTAGCACAATAACCTCAACAAAATAACAAGACACAGTAAGCACGTGATAACTACACCAGTAGCCACAACATTTGGACATGTAAGATATTTGCACGAAGTCATAGAGGAATTCACAATCAAGAAGTATCAAAACAATATGGAAGGCAATAACTTCAATTATGGCAATTAAGCGCCAATGTAACACATAAGAATTAGAGGAAAGAAAACAACATCTTATGGACTATATAGAGGCAATTTACGCAATTATAAAATCCAATCATAACGGGATACATTCAACATAATGAAAATAAGGACCAAAGAACCCTAGAGAAAATTTTCCACAAATAAGTCCAAGCACGCACTCGTCACATCACATGCACAAACTACAATTACAATAAAAGACTCAAATCCTAAGGGGAAGTCCTCCCTTACAAGGTTAGGCAAGATACATACCTCAAACACGACAAACTAATACTCTAAAAAGCATTTCTTAAGTGAAAAGACCTCCGGACGGTTGAAATCTAACCACAGACCAAAAATTCTCAATCTTTTACAAAATCCAAAAATCGGTCCAAAATCGATTCCCGGGTCCGCACCTAAGAAGCTGAAAAACTTGACAAAAACCGAATACCCATTCCAACATGAGTTCAACCATACAAAATTTAATAATTTCCGATACAATTTGGCCCCTCAAATCAAGATTTTCATTTTAGGAATTTTCTTCAAAAAACCAATATTTTCCTCAACCCAAAGCACAAATTAAATGATAAAAATGAAGACAAATTCCTTGAATATCACCAATGTTAGGTGAAGAGCACTAACCCAATCGTTTTGCTTGAAAACCCCATACAGAATCACCCAAAGCCGAGCTCTAGTATTCTAAAAATGGTGAAATGGCAAACCCCCAGAATAGAGTACTATTTATTCTACCCAGGACCTAAAGCATCGCGAACGCAGAGGAAGTATCACGTTCGCGAAGAAGAAAAAGGAAGGTGCTCAAGTTATTCATCATGAACACAACAATATGTCCGCGAACGCGAAGAAGAAAAATATTATGGCCCAGAGACTGCCCTTCATGAACGTGTGAACCAGTACGCGAACGCAAAGAAGGGAACAACATAACTATGCGAATATGTTAGGGGAACGCGAACACGATAAAGGAGAAGGCAGAGCTTCGCGAAGTTAGGTGATAAACGCAGACGCGAAGAAGGATTTTCAGGTGGTCAGCAACAAAGCTTTGCGAACGCAAAAGGCGGTTCGCGATCGCGAAAGATGATAGAAGAAATAGAAAATAACATCTCAAAAATAAGGGAAAATGACCCATAGCCCACCAAAAACACACTCGAGGCCCCCGGGACCCCGTCCTAACACACAAACGAGTCATATAACCTAACATAGACTCGCTCGAGGTAAAAAATCACATTAAACAATGCCGAAACAACAAATGGCACCATCAATCAAACTTGGGAATTTTCAGACCTTCCAACTTACAAAACTCGTGCCAAAAACCTATCAAATCAACCCAGGATGATACCAAATTTTGCAGACAATACCAAAATGACAAAATGGAGGTGTCCAAACTCTCGTAATTACATTCCAACCCCGATATCAAAAAAGTCAACAATGGGTCAAAATTTTCCATTTTCTAAACTTCAACTTTTGCAACTTTCACCGAAACGCCTCAAATTACCCTACGGACCTCCAAATCTAAATCCGTTTGCGTTCCTAAGTCCAAAATAAACATACAAAGCTGTTGAGATCACCCACATCCCTTTTCGGTGCTGTTTACTCAAAATTCTAATTCTGATCGTATTCTTACCATTTATACTTCCAGAACTAGTTTCCTTCTTCCAATTAGACTCTGAGTCATCCGTTAACCGAATTCAAACATGCACACAAGTAAATACACATATTATGAATTTTCTCGATACCTCAAACTGATGAACCAGGAACAATTTCTCAAAATGACCGGTCGTATCCCGAACTAGTTGCTCAAAATTCCAAACTAGTTGCTCGAGACCCACTCACCTTTGTTTTGTCTTCGTATACCCGAGCTAACATTTTCCTTTTCCGTTTGCTTCGAATTCTCCGTTTGTAGATATCCGGCGGTTCTTTGGGATTAGGGAAAGTTTTTCTGAAAAGAGGGACGTACCGAGGACTTACGACCTAGGGGATCATGGAGATCAGAGGGATCAACACTTAATACATGATGGGACTTCAAGTGGCACTGGGCAAGTTCATTTTTTAGGGAAAGGTGCTACCCGAGCCTATTGTTCCTAGGGTACTGGCCATCGATTTCTTTGAGCGAGCGTGTCGTGCCTTTAATTGATTCTTCCAGGGCCACAGGAGAAGGATCAGCAGGAGTGTGCCTTGACTTTGGGGTGATTTCATGTATAGCTTCCCTACATTCCGTGCCTATCTCCTTCTATTAACTTCCCTTGTGTAAGTATGTGATAGGCTTAAGGCCGAGCTTCTCCTTGAAGGAGCTAAGTTTCAGAACATTCAGGGTGAGTGTGAGGCTTAGGCTCCTTATCAAGAAGAGGGAAGTGGAGCTGCATCATTGGTGATATGAGGTGCATCGGAGCTCGGATTATCAGAGCTATCTATCGGAGCAGGTAATTTTCCATGGCGCGCGCTTTACTCTTTTCTGATCTTTAGACTGACTTTCCTTTGCCGTATCTGTTGCAGAAGAAGTCGGAGTCTCTAGAGTACATTAAATTGATGTCGACCACATCGGAATTGCTTGCGGGGAGCTGGGGCTCCAGGTCAAGGTGGAGCTTTGGAGGAGATGAGTGCTTTGACCAGGGTCCCCGCTCTCGAGGACCAGCTCCGCTTGACTCGTGATAATCCCAAAGTTCAAGCGGATATTATTGGTAAACTTGAATCCGACCTCTCGAATGTCAAGGCCGAGACAATTGACATTCGGAGGGAGGCGGTGCTAGGTTGAACCAAGGTCGTTCCTGAGATGGCGATGTCGATAACCAATTTTTTCCTATGTATTTTTATCCTCAAAAACTTTTAAAAATTAGCATATGCATGCATATATATGCATTCCCAAAAGTTCTAGTATTTTTTCAAAATTTTTATGATTTTTTAAAGCCACTTTATTGTCCATTTTAACAGTACAAAATCCAAAATTATCCTCAAAATTATCATTTTTGGTGAATAACTTATTTCATTCTCATATTTACTCAAAAATATTATTAAAGTGATTTTTGCATATTTTTAACAATTTATTTGACATTGTTAAACTAAATTGCATATAATTGCAATTATAGCCTATTTTATAATTAATAGAATTTTATAATCATAAAATTAGTTTCAGCATTTTAAATTTAATATTTGTATATTATTTATTAGTTTAGTACTTTCAATTTGTTTAGAAATATTTTTATATTTTTTATATAATAAAACATGGAGAAGTGGCTATTTAAAATCTGGCCCTATTTCATTACAATTTTAGCCCAAATTGCACCCCAATTCAGCCCAATTTCAACCCCCAAATCAAATGACCCAATTTCAATTTAACCCACCCTTACCCAACTCACGCTACCTCACATATTAATCAAGTTCGTTGATTAGTTTGATCAACGACCGCCATCATTCCTTACCTTTTTAATCCACCCATACCCTAACTCTAATTCATTTTCACCCAAACACCGCCACTAGACCCCCTAATCCTCTCAAACTCTCTCTAGCCCCCTCCGAAACCCTAGCCTTATCCCACCAGTTTGTACCATGTTTCACCGGAATCCAAGGCGTCCCCTAGCCCTAGGTGGCATGTACTCACCTCCAGGTGTTATTGCACACTTGCTGCTTGAAGATTCAATGTTTGTCCTTGAAAGCTTTAACTCAGATCTTTGTCGATTTATGTTTTACGGCCATCTTTAGCCATCTCCGACATGTCTTGGCTCTACGAGCCTATCTCTGGCTCACCCGGCTCAGAGCAGACCTTTTCCAGGTCTTTCTCACTTCTAGGGTTCTTCTGAAACCATAGCTGAGCATGACCACCCTTTGCAATGGCTCCCTAACCTCTCTCTCACTTTACACTTATTCCTAGCTTTTATGTTTTGCGCCCCTTTGGTAATCCATGCTTTGGGACCTTGGAGCGCCCTATGATATTGGATACCTTAGGGCTGGCTATTCCACACTGCATTATTCTAATTATTTTCCAGTGTGTAAGCACTGCCTGGAGCCCTTGAGGCTCTTTGGAACTCTGATACACTTTGGATAAGAAAAGGCCTTGGAAATCTGGAATCCGGAATTGGTTAAACTCATGTTATTAGACATTAAGACTGAATTAGGCTTCTCAGATCTAGTTGTACGCTGTGATGTATTCTAACTATTTTTCTTTCGTCTGGTTCTGTAATATTTTTGTATAAAAAATTCGGGAAGATACTAGTAAAATGCATGGGAGGGGATTATTTTTTTGCATCAAAGGGTAGATACCATGCATATATGTTTAATGTGTTTAAATCGGTCACATAGATACCATGTCCATAGGTTTAACAGTTTTTTCTATCACTTATATACTATGTCCATAGAATTAACATTCATCTAGAAAATCTACCTATAGGGTTTAATACATTATCATCTTTCAAATCATTAGAAACCTTGCCTATAGGATTTAATATTTGTGTAATCCGTTACATATTGAAATCATGTCTATAGGAAATGCATACACATTAGGCAAGCCATAGGTTAATCAAACGATCCTTCTTTCATCTGTTTAATAATAGGTCTTAAGAAAAATCAAGTATAGGTGTCATGCCTATAGGAATTTGTCTCAAACTCGCCCTTTTTATTAACTGGCATTGACGTTTAGTGTTACGTTTTAAAAAAAACGCTTATAAACCTATAATGCTTTTAAAAATTATACAAATCTATCTGAGATAATTTCTATAAATTTTCTACCTAAATTATATTCATCTCTTGAAGCTATCTCTTAAAACAGTCTTTTAAGTCACTCTTTTCCTTAATTCACTTTCACTTTTGAAAACTCTTCTTCAACTGTAATTTCATACAAACAATTCTGCTGATTTTTAAGGTCATTTCTAAACTTCTGTAATTTTTCAACTTCCTGTTTCACCGCTTCTACGTTAGGCTCTTGTTTGAAATCAGTATTTTCCTAAATAACTCGTTTAAAATACTTAAATCTCTAAAAAATTTATTTGAGTCCGCCGCTTAAGTTTTAACTTAAAGACCAAACCAATATGTGCAAGTTATGCTAAACAATATGCTATATGACTTACGAGGTTTTATGTGAGCCTTGCATGTTTGTTTGTCAATCCCCTTACTTGCTATTTCTTTTGGTTGTCGAAATTAGTATTTTGCCTTTGAAACCCCATATATGCCTTACCCCTTTTCTTCCCCTTTAGGACTAGGAGTCTTGATACCCCGGGACTGATGGGTTGTGGCGGGTACTAGCATGCAATATGTAAATGAGACTAATCACGTTTAAATACCTTAATGGGTGGGAAGGATAGAATACGGATATGATGATCGGTGCGCTAATATCTTGTGCGACCCCTCTTTTAAGGATTGATTGCTGGGTATTGTATTGATGTGATACATATTTTGTATTAACCTAGGACACCCTTTATTTTTCTTTTATTTGCAATGCCTTTTTTAGTTCAGTTCTTTAAATTAACTCTTTTTTTTAAAAAAAAGTGTCCCTTTCTATCTTCTTTTCCTTTTAAAACACTTAAAACTTATTCGTGATTATTATGTGCAAAGCTTTGCATGTTCTCTTCCACTTCTTTTAAAGTCACAATTAAAGCATGGACGGGAACCACACTAGTGGATCTTGAGGGGTTCCTAAACCCTTCTCCTCGAGATAATCTCAAGCCCTTACCCTAATTTTGGTTTTCTTTCAAAATCGCTTCTTCTCTTTAATGTGTCCTAATGCACTATAATCACAAGTTGGCGACTCTTCAAATTCTATAACATGATTCCCGCAAGGGAATAAGAGTTGTTTCTCCCATAATGCCGTAAACCCGATTTCGTTCTTTAGTAAAAGGGGGCATCGACAGCATGGAGACTCTGCTGGGGAACTTCTTTGGGCTTTTAGCATTACATGCTTTGTGTGACATTATTGCTTCCTTAATTGCCTTTATTTCTTGCTATTAATTATATCATCATGGAAACTAACTTGACCCTTCATGTCTTTTCTTTCCTTTAACTGCTTTTCTTTACTGCTTTATTAGTATTTCAATATCGTTGTAATTTTCGAGTATTTATTGTAATCTTTTGCTTTATTAACGTGAAAATACATGCAACTGACTTCATTCTTGTAACTGCATTCTTCAACATCATATTCCACTCGTGCCAAAACAAATACTGCAGCAACACTTATAATGAGTGATTGTGCCCTTCCGATATTATCACCCCCTAAATTTGGATAAGGCATATTTGCGGTAAAACTGGTCGATCAACGGTGTAGCCGATGGTTCCGCTCCTTTCCTTCTTGAGTTGTCCGCTCAAGGGTACCTTGTCTAGCACTTCAAAAAAAAATAGAAACCTTGCTCTGTTAAACTGTTCATGCATCATGGTCAAACTTAGTCAAGTTAGTTATATTGTCCGCATAATGACTCATTAAGATAGCCTAGTCCAAAGTCCATCGGGTTTCCCTTGAAACCCAATTGACACCTCCACGTTATGTGCATTTATTTGGAGAACTAAATGCCTTCATGCTAATTATTGATTTAAATAGTCAAGTCTGGGTCTAACCCTCTGTTTTATAGAAAATGAGTCACGAAGTCCCCAGATTCGATATGGTAACCAACATTCACCTAAGGCTACTAAGCTGGTGGGAGGATCTTCATGCCAGCGATCAAACCCTTGTCCAGAAGTACTTAGGGAATATTCCCTCACTTCTGGAATCAAGTCTAACAACAAAATCATAGAGGCTCTAACTCTGTTCTGGGATAGTGATCGATCGGTGTTTTGCTTCAGGGATTTGGAAATGACTCCTTTACTGGAAGAAATAAGAGTCTAGCTGGTATCCCTTGGGAGACTCCGGGTGTGCTTATGCCGGAAAACCGCAAAAGTCGAGGCTTTCTTAAGATTATGGGACTCAAGAAAAATCCCGATCCATCTTGTCTTAAAGACTCCTACATACCATTTGATTTCTTATACAAGAGATACGGCCATAGCAAGTCCTATCGCACCTACACCGACGAGTTCGCCCTTACCTCTTTAGGGCATATACATAGAAGGGTCTTTGTGTTCATGTTCTGTTTCCTGGGCATGATGGTATTTCCTATGAAGAAGGCTAGGATCAACACCAGACTAGCCATGATGACCAAGTCCTCAATCGAAAGGATCAACGAGCAATCTTTCAGCATAGTGCCTATGATCATTGTTGAAATCAATCGAGCCTTAGGAAAATATCAACAAGAGGCCTCACACTTTGAGGGTTGTAATCTGTTACTTCTGGCTTATAGAACACCTTCAGGAAGGTGACGACCAACAGGAGATTACACGCAAGGATTGGGATGATCATATTGCTTTCCACCACCCAAAGTGAATGAACTTCATGCCCAACATGTTCGCTCAGTCAGAGGACACTGGAGGATATGTAGAGCTAGTTGAGAATCTAAAGGAAGTTCAAATACAGTGGATGTTCGGGTGGTTCCCAACTGAGGAGTTCATTGTTCGTTCTCGAGATGCATCATTCCTCGTACTCATCGGCCTGAGGGGAACTCACCCCTATGTCCCTCTCCGAGCCATGATGCAAGCTGGAAGGAAGCAGATCATACCAAGGGTAGAAAAAATCAGTCACTTCAAGGCTGACTTTCAAGACAATGATAGCTCATCAGAGATGTCAAGCTTTGCATATGTGGCATTGCAATCTCGTCTTTGGGAGAGAAACTATTGAGGTAGACATGTATCATGCAGGATGTGTACCACACTACTCGGGTTGGTTGGAGGATAATCACACTAATTTGGGTGATACGGGGTTCTTCCGAGGTCATAGACTTATCGATGAAAAGGCTGAGGAGCAAGTTAAGTACAACCAATTGCACAAACAAATTCGGGAATGTTAGAGTGAACACCGGGAAATACAAGAAGCTCACCAGAAATTGATCGACGAGTGAAAAGACATGGCAGTAAATGCCAACAAACGGTTAGAGTATCTGGAACGAGGTCTAGTAGAGCTGGAAGGAAAGTTCTAGAAAATGATTGAAGACTGACAAAATGCTGAGGGAAGTGCAGATGGACATCTGTCCTGAGCCTATCTGTTGATAGGAATGCGCGAGTTGATACAGCTGTACGAGGGAGGCGAGAATACCGAATCTAGGGAAAGTCCTTCTGGGACCAGATAGTTAGGATCTTTTACTGCTTTCATAATGTAATAAGGCCACTGGCCATTAGTGACATCGTTATTTCAAATTGCATTTTTTGACTTGTCTAATTTTATCAATGAAATGTGGTATTTAGCATTATAAGTTCTCCAAATTTGATTTTTTGCTAGGCCTACCTCGGGCACAATAGGGCACCCAAATTAGGAAACGGCTTATATCACTGAACAACGTATTTAAATATCGCAATATTTTCATTCTCCGAATTCGCACTAACCTTATTACCTTTTTTTCTTTTATTTTTAATCCCCTCCCCAAAGGTTAGTTCGTGCATTCTCGAAACATCAACATACTCAACAAAATCCAAGGGCCCTCCACCACCTCCTCCTCCGAGTCCTACTAGAAACAGGAACAAATGCAAAATGGGAGATGCAAATACTAGAAGCGAAATTGAGGAAATTTCTCAGGGTACCCCACTTACTAAAGGAGATGTTGTTCATCTTGAGAAAATATTATTGAAATTTTCGAGAAGAATTGGACCAAGTTCAGAACCTGGCAAGCCTGTCAATAACTCTTTTTGCTCCTGATGTCAATGCCCAGAACCCCATACCTCTACAAAGTACCCCACAACCAACAGTCAACCTGCTCGCACCCAAGCCTGCAACACATGCAACAACACTCAATTACTCATTCCCGAACCCCAAAACACCACAAATGACCACATCCACAACAAATCCATCTTTGTGGACATTGTACCCCACTATACCCAGCCAATTGCAAGTGCACCCGAATCATATGACAAAGACTCCCTCATCCAAAATTTAGCCACTGCGCTCAAGAAATTAACTAACTGGGTCCAAGGTGTCAAAGTTAGCAAAGTCGTTGAAGGGTTGAATTACGAAGATCTTTGTGTTCAGCCAAATATTGAATTCCCGGAGGGGTACAAACCTCCCAAGTTTGAGATGTTCGACAGTACAGGTGATCCCAGGGTCAATTTAAAATGTATTGTGATAAGCTGGTTGGGGTTGGAAGAGATGAAAAGATTCGCATGAAGTTTTTCGTTAGAAGTCAGAAAGTCTACACCTTATCTTGGTACATCAGCCAAGATTCAAAAAAATGGACAAGTTGGGAGAGCATGGAATCTGAATTTATGGACCGATTCAGGTTCAATACATAGAAAACACCAAATGCGTTCTATATCTAGAATCTGAAGAAAAAACCCACAGAGACTTTTCGTGAGTATGCCACTCGTTGGAGGTCCGAAGCTGCTAAGGCCAGGCCATCCCTAGAAGAAGAGCAGATGAAAGGTTCTCCGTTTGGGCTCAGGATCCACAGTACTGTGAGAGGCTAATGCTGATAGAAGGACAAAAATTATCCGACATCATCAAGTTGGGAGAGAGGCTTGAAGAAGGTATCAAAAAAGGTATGGTCACTAACCTCGAAGCATTACATGCCACCAATAAGGACATAGAGTCTAGTGCCACGTCAAAGAAAAAGGATGTGAATTCCGTAATGGCTGTGCAAAGAACTAAATCCCCTATGAAATACAAACATACCCCACTACTCCACTCACGTATAAACCTTCCCTAAATTAGCAAGCACCCACTTACCAAATTCCACCTCTACCACCTACCTATCAACCCACTTCACCAAGATATTCTCAACTCGCATCTGTGTACCAAGCCTATATTTCCCAACCTTCACACTATCAATCACCACCCACCTGCCAAAACTTTCCTTAACCAAGACAAAACTTCGACTGAAGACCTCCCACACAATATACCACCATCGCCGAACCAATCAACCAACTATATGAAAGACTCAAAACAGTCGAATATGTTGCACCTATCCCAGCCATAACTCAAGAAAATCCCTCCCACTGGATAAATCCCAACAAAACCTACGCACAACATTCTAGAATGAAAGGCAAAACCATGGACGAGTGTCGCTCATTGAAAGATAAGATTCAGACCTTGATTGATAATAAGGTCATCATAGAAAAGGATACTGCTTACAATGTCTGCAACAACCCTCTACCTGACCACAAAGGTGGAGGCATTCATATGATCGAGATTGAGAATGATTTGGACTCTAAGGGGACAAACCGGATTTATTGCTGAAGGAGATGAATCGAAGAAGCCGACAGTCACACTCAATCCTATTGTTGTATAAATCCAACCCTGTGAGGGCGATGCGGTAAAAGTGTCCATACCACTTGAGTTCAAAACACCTCCTATAAGGGCGCCCGGATCAATTTTGGTCGAGTTCGGAGTTCCAAAGCCACCTGCACCATTAGAAGTTGTTGTGTCACCTCCAAGGGCGCCATACCCTAGGATTAGATAGCTAATGCTAGGAGAAGAGGGAAAACAAAAGCTGGAGAAGGAATTGACGCAGAAGGAATGACAAGAACATGCAAGGTATACACTCCTGAACATTTAGCTAAATCCACCAAACAAGCCTCAGGACATCCTATTAAGAGTGGTCCTGATGACCGTTGGAGAAAGATACAGGCCAAATAATACTCGGTCGTTGAGCAAGTGAACAAAACACCACCACAGATTTCCACCCTGACTCTTCTACAAAGCACTGAGGCACGTAAAAATGCCTTGATGAAAATATTAAGTGAAGCTTATGTTCTAATAACATAACTGGAGGCGAAATGAAAAATATGGCAGGACAAGAGTTGGAAAATCACAAGATCACCTTCCACAAGGATGAGCTACCAGCAGAAAGGCTTAGTCACAAAAAGGCATTGCATATCACTGCGCAATACGAAGATTGTTTCATCACCAGGATCCTGGTTGACGGGGGATCCATACTTAAAATTTGTCCACAATAACCCTCAGGACATTGGGGATAGGACTGCATGAGATCAAATACGGAGCTATCAGTATTAAAGCCTTTGATGGGTCCCAAATATCTACCGTTGGAGAAATTATCCCGTGGTTGCAGATGGAACTACCTGGTTCGGTGTTGAATTTCAAGTGATAGACGTCCCAAAATCCTACAATGTATTTCTGGGATGACCCTGGATCCACGCCGCTGGGGCTGTGGCATCAACATTGCACCAAGCCGTGATATTTAAATGGAATCATCAGGGAGTGATCATTCATGGCGATGGTAGAAACCCTATATAGAGTCGCCTAACCATCCCTATGATCAGAGGTAGAAGGGGAATCGGCGGAGAAACATACCCTCACATCGAGCGAGTCAATGTCGTGGACAAAGACAATTGGTGGGATAACAAGATTGATAGTATCCTGAATTGGAGCGGGTATGAACCCGGAAAAGGACTTGGCAAGAATCTCAAGGGTATTGCCAGACCAATCAAACCGAAGAATCATGGTACCACTTTTTCCTTAGGGTATGAATACACTTGGGAGGAGTTCAACCATTGGCCGCCACCATGGTGCAACACCTACTATACGGATCAGAGGGGTATGAAACACTAGTAGCGAAGAAGAACCTATTTCTGGAAGATGATGTGGACTGTTGTGTTATCTTCGAGGAGGAAGGGGAGGAAGGTCCTTCTATTCAAGTTGTGAACCGAGAGAAATGCCTCGCCAATTGGTCGTTCAGGACCACCAATGCCCAGAAATCTTTGGGGTAGCAAGCTAAACGAGCATTATGCATCACATCTTTATTTTACTAGTTGATTTTTGCTTTCCGCATTGCATTTACTTTTTAAAAATGCTCCGATGTTTCGAACAATTATTAATTTAATCAAAAAATTTCCAAGTTTGTTTTATATCTCGCTCTCATTACTTTTCTCTATCATTTACTTTACTTTACATAGCATTACTATTGCATATCTTGATGATTAACCAATGAATGTGACTTGTGACGAGGCAACGCAGCAAACAGACATAGATTCAGAAGAAGAAGATATATAAGAAGAGGTTGTCAAGAGAGGTCAAGAGCTTTGAGAATAGGCCTAAGTCTAATTTGGACGAAACTGGGGTTGTTAATTTGGGGGATGAAAAGAATATCAAGGAGACGCGCATCAGCATGCACTTGTCACCATCAGAAAAGAAAGAATACACTGAGTTCCTAAAAGAGTATGAGGACATCTTTGCATGGTCTTATGATTATATGACTGGTCTCAGCACATCCATTATAGGTCACAAGTAACCAACAGATCCGACATGTCAACCAGTGAAATAGAAGCTCATAAAGGTCGAACCAGACATGAGTTTGAAAATCAAAGAAGAGGTTGCCAAGCAAGTCAAAGTCAGGGTTCTAAAAGTGGTAGAATATTCTACATGGTTTGCCAACATCGTACTGGTACCAAAGAAAGATAAGAAGGTTAGAGTTTGTGTCGACTATCGGGATCTCAACGAGACCAGCCCCAAAGACGACTTCCTGTTGCCAAACATTCACATTTTTATTGACAAATGCGCAAAGCATGAGCTATAATCATTCGTCGATTTGCTGGGTACCACCATATATGGATGGATGAAGAAGATGCAGAGAAAACAACTTTTATCATGCCATGGGGAATAGATGTTATCGGACCGATCGAGCCTGCCGCATCAAATGGACATAGGTTCATCTTATTGGCAATTGATTACTTTACAAAACAGGTCGAAGCAGCATCATACAAGGACGTGACAAAAAGGTTGTTGCAAATTTTGTCTGCGGCCGAATTATTTGTCGCTTTGAAATTTCGAGTCAATCACCACTGATAAAGGTTCCAATCTCAAGAACAATATGGTGAATGTAATGTGTGAAATACTCAAGATCAAACACAAAACCTCTACAACTTATACACCTCAGATGAATGGAGCTGTAGAAGCAGCCAATAAGAACATCAATAATATATAAAGTAAGATGATCGAAAGGCACAAAAAAGGGCATGAGAAGTTACCATTTTCCCTATTGGATTATTGTACCACAGTTAGCACATCGATCGGGGAAAATCCCTAAATGGTAGTTTATGGTACAGAAGCGGTCATTACCGCCGAGGTAGAAATACCCTCTTTGAGGATCATACAAGAAGAAGAGTTAGATGATGCAGAATGGATATAAGGTCGCTTCGAATAGTTTGGCGTTATATATGGAAATAGAATGAATGCAGTCTGCAACAGTCAGTTATACCGGAACAGAATGTCCACAGCCTTCAACAAGAGAGCTAAATCGAGGATGTTAACACTAGGGCAGCTGGTGTTGAAGAATTCTCTCCCAAATGGAAGGGTCCGTACATGGTTCATCGGGTTCTAACTGGAGGAGCCCTTTTTCTTGTAGAAATGGACGGAGAAGTCTGGCCGAAGCCAATAAACTCAGACGCAGTGAAACGATACTACATTTGATCATATGGTTTTTCTTCATGATGTAATTTAAGCTAAGACTGACCTAATTCTCATTTAAGGGGGGATACGTAGGTAGCCTAATGGGTTTGGTCATATTTTAATAAAAATTCCATCCACCGCCCCCCCCCCCCCCCGGCTATTGGAACTGGGGCAGAATTTTGAGAAGGACCCTCAAAATTCCGATGTTAGTTTCTCATCAGCACCAACCCAATAAACCGGGGAAGAATTTTTAGGGCGGCCCTGAAAATTTGGAATCAATCTATTTTTAGTCATTCAGCACAATCGTCAATAGCTCCAGCCCATTAAACTGGGACAGAATTTCGAAGAGAACCCTCAAAATTCTGAAACAACCAAGGTTGTTGCATCTTGAACCATGTTGCAGTTGTTGGTTCATCTAAATAAAATTGTTTTCAAACATGCACTTACATTTTATTTACTGAATGATGCATAAAAATCATGCATCACCATCGTTTAGCAATGCTATCCCAATGATACATGACGTCAAGAGCCAGGGGATACGAACTAACCTTCCCCCTCTACAGAACTCATGATTTTTCTCTACATGCAGGCACCCAGGTCGCAAATTGTTGAACGCATTCACTCTTCAGGGTTGAAACTCTCAGAACGATCGCTCATTCACAAATCTACTATCTACACCTAACATCACGCAGCAGTCATGATATCACAACCATCTATCAGCTAAGAAAACTTACTAATGTTCGCTCCTTTACATTCCTGCACTACATAAGGCTACTTATCTGCCTTCCGAGACTAAGCTCTGCCTCCATCTGTATTTTTTTTGCATAAGGCTATTTTTTGTCTTCCAAGGTTAAGCTCTACCTCCATTTTACATAAGCCTACTTATCTGCATTTTGAGACTAAGCTATTTCTCCATCCGCATCTTGCATAAGGCTATTTATCTACCTTCTGAGGTTAAGCTGTACCTCCATCCTGCATAAGGCTACTTATCTTCCTTTCAAGACTAAGCTCTGTCTCCATCTGCAGTTTGCATATGGCTATTTTCTGCCTTCCGAGGTTAAGCTCTACCTCCATCCTGCATAAGGCCACTTGCTTGCTTTTTGATTTTCTTAATCATGACCCATATGTATATACCCCTTATTCTTATGTTATGCGCAATATTTTACCTGATCCCCTTTCCTTAAAATAGCTTCACCGTTCAAATTTGGGCTCCTTAATTAAGGGATTCTATGCTACAGATTGATCCTAATTGATACTTGATTGTTTTCTTGCCTTGTTACTTGCCTGATTTCAAAGTATAAATACCTGCTCTTCTCTCAACACAGCACACAGACTTCAGATTCAAAAATACACTTCGAATACTTTTCAATTACACAATTACAATACTTTTCTATACTACTACTCTATGAATTCTAGTACTGAGCACCGTGCTCCTCTCCTCCTTTACTGTCTGCAACACTCTCGAGTTCTTTTGAACCCTCAAGTACTTGCTAAAGGATCCGAGTTTTCCTTTTGCTAACTATTGGCTGTTACATGCTTTATTGTCCTGCTATTCTAAAACTTGCAACTTGTATGTCATTCTAGTTAAAAAAAAAAACCTCTAAACAAGGTGTTTACTTCTTCTCTTCTATTATGCTTCTTTCTTATGTTTCTGCACCCCTTAGTCTATTATGCTTTTTTTCTTTCTTTATGTTTCTATAGTTTGCTTCGCTATGTGAATCCCTTCCATTTTGAGCCTCTCTTGAGTGAGAGTACAGCTCTAAGTCATGGCAGCATCCCATTATTTCTATTCATGACTGAGAACTAGGTTCTCTTGAACCTCTACTCTAATCAATCCCCACTCCCTTTTTCCTCTTTATGTGCTGAGCCTTGACTTAAGTCTAGTGGTGTTATAATCACCATCTAGACCCAAGTCTAACTTCTAAAGTGTGGTCTTAATTGTTTGGACCAAGCAAAGGTTCAGGGGTGTCCCAGTCTATGCTCATGGCTGGGAATGACCACCCTTTGCAATGTCTCCCTAACCTCTCTCTCACTTTACACTTATTCCTAGCTTCTAAGTTCTTCACCCCTTTGGTAAGCCATGATTTGGGACCCTGGAGCTCCTTTTAAACTTTGATTCCTTAGGGCTTGCTATTCCACACTGCACTATTCCAATTGTTATGTCTAAGCACTGCCTGGACCCCTTGAAGCTCCTTGGAACTCTGAAATACATTGGATAAGAGAAGGCCTTGGAAATCTGGAATCCGGAATTGGTTAAACTCATGTTATTAGACATTAATATTGAACTAGGCTTCTCGGATCTAGCTGTAGGCTGTGATGTATTTGTAGTATTTTACTTTCTTCTGGTTCTGTAATATTTTTGTATAAAGAACTCGGGGTGATACTAGTAAAAGGATATGGGAGGGGATTATTTTACTGCATCAAAGGGTAGATACCATGCCTATAGTTTTAATGTGTTTAAATCTGTAGCCTAAATACCATTTCTATAGGTTTAACGTTTTTTACAATCACTTAGATACTATGTCTATAGATTAATAGTCATCTAGAAAATTTGCATATATAGTTTAATATTACATCATCTTGCAAATTATTATAAACCTTGCCTATAGGATTTAATATTCATGTAATTTGTTGCATATAGAAACCATGTCTATAGGAAATGCATATGCATTAGGCAAGCCATAGGTTAATCAAACGATCCTTCTTTCAACAGTTTAATAACAGGTCTTAATAAAAATCACGTATAGATATCATGCCTATAGGAATTCATCTCAAACTCGCCTGTTTTGTTTAAGCAACAACAACCTGTTAACTGGTATTAACGTTCAATGTTACGTTTTCAATAAAAACTCTTATAAACCTGTAATGCTTTTCATAATTTTGCAAATCTATTTGAGATAATTTCTTAAAGTTTTATGCCTAAATTCTATTCATCTCTTTAAGCTATCTTTAACTCACTCTTTTTCTTAATGTACTTTCACTTTTGAAAACTCTTCTTCTATTGTATTTTCATTCAAATAAATCTGCTGATTTTTAAAGTCATTTCTAAACTTCTCTAATTTTTCAACTTCAAGTTTCAACTCTTCTACATTAGGCTCTTGTCTGAAATCACTACTTTTCTGAATAACTCATTTAAAATACTTCAACCTCTAACAATTGGATCCGAGTTGCCTAATGCAGACTTTTTATCTAATTCTATGTGTCAAAATAGTGCATCCGCCGCTTAAGTTTTAATTGAAAGATCAAACCAGTATGTGGAAGGCATCCTAAACTATATGCTATACGACTTACGGGGTTTTATGTGAGCCTTGTATGTTTGTTTGTCAATCCCCTTACTTGCAATTTGTTTTGGTTGTCGAAATTAGTATTTTGTCCTTTAAACCTCATATATGCCTTACCCCTTTTCTTCCTCTTTAGAACTAGGAGTCCTCATACCCGGGGACTAATAGGTTAGGATGGGTACTAGCATACAATAAGTAAATGAGACTAATCGCGTTTAAATACCTTAACTGGGTGGGAAGGGTAGAATATGGATATTATGACCGGTGCACGAATATCTCGTGTGACCCCTCTATTGAGGAGTGGTTGCTGGATATTGCATTGATGTGATCCATATTTTGTATAAACTTAGGACACCCTTTCTTTTTCTTTTATTTGCAATGCCTACTTTTGTTCTGTTCTTTAAATTAACACTTTTTTTTCCTAAAAACTGTCCCTTTCTATCAGCTTTTTCTTTTCAAAAGCTTAAAACTTATTCGTCATTCTTATGTGCAAAGCTTTTCCCGTTTTATTCCACTTAATTTAAAGTCACAATTAAAGCTTGGCCAGGAACCACATTAGTGGATCTTGAGGGGTTCACAACCCCTACACTCAAAAACGATAATTGAATTTTAAAAATTAAATGTATATTCGCTCATGAAATTGCGGAGATTAAAATTGCAGTTTGCGGAGGGTAGGAACCTCCGCTATTTGCCGTCACGGCGGTTCAGGAAAACCACGCATTTATCTGCCGCAAATTAATAGCGGCGATGCATATTGCAGGGGCTTGCTCAACCACCGTGACAGCAAATAGCGGAGGTTTTTACCCTCCGCAAATTACAATTTTAACCTCCGTAATTTGCCCATTTTTTGTAGTGATTTGACCTGCCATTTGTTAATGGTAGATTAAAAACCTCATTTCTGTTTATATAACCTTCAAATAGATGTCATATTTTTTCTTTTTACCAGCTTTGTAAATCTAAATTATAGTGGCTCATAGCTTGTACCATTAATTCTTTGGATAGTTGTACTGAATGTTGTTGTAGTTTTATTAATATATTAATGATATCTCATCGTAGTAGTATCTTATATTGTTTGGCTTATACAGTGAATTGGGTTAAGCATCACGACGACATGGTATGATTTTGTGTGACAAAAAATTGCGGTTAATTTTTTTCAATGCAGAGTTTGCTTGGACTTTTATCTTTTGTATCTTAACTGTAGTCTTTCTACTAATTCCTCGGTTTGCACTAGGGGTGTGCATTCGAATCGGTTTATCGATTAATCGAATTGATTATTTGTTATCGATTCATCGATATATCAAATCGAAAAAATCAAAATCTTATTGAAACGATAACGATAAGCATATGTACAAATCGATAAGTAATTATCAATAAGGGTCAAAACCGAATCGATAAATCGAATACACACCCCTAATTATTTCATCCACCACATGTAAGGAATGATCATAATTAAAATTAAAGGGAATGAAGTTCAAATTAATGGAAAATAGAATTAGTAGTAATGATGTATTTTTGTTTTTTAAATACCATCGGAGTGTTGGTGACATACATTTGATCCCTTACTTTAGTTTCGTTGCATGTGCCTGTTGACACAATTTTGATGTTATAAACGGTGTTCGTCTTATTTTAGCTTATTTTTGTCAATATTAGTTAGGCGTGTTTATAACGATATACTTTCCGTGGAATCCCGTAAATTTTCTTATTGGTGCAATCGATAACCGAATCGATAAGCCCCAAAAATCGATAAATCGAAATCGAAAAAATCGAAACCTTATTGAAACGATAACGATAAGCATATGTACAAATCGATAATCGATAAGTAATTATCGATAAGAGTCAAAATAGAATCGATAAATCGAATGCACGCCCCTAATTTGCACATAAATGGTCCCTAGAGAAGTATAGAAAAAAAAAAACTTACGTTATATTCTTGGCTAACTAAGAACCTTAAAAGTGTATCTAATTTTAAAGATTGAGAGCTCCAAAACTCCAAATATGAATTGTAAGTTGACCGTATATGATGATTCATTCAAGTGAAACATCAAAAGACCACTAAAACAGTTGCAAGCTTTGCTCTGGTGCTGTGTAGACCCCACCATCTATTTAATTCATTCAACTCCCCCCCCCCTCCAAACCCCACACCCAAAAACAAAAAAGAGAAAAGAAAAGCATAACGAATAAGTGGGGAAGAAAAGTATACGAGATACGGTAGGATGTGAAATGAAAGCAGGAATTTGGTTTTCCTTTGATACTTATGGCCTATTTGGAAAAATAATGATCACAAAAGATTTACCCAAGACTGTAACAGTAAGAAGGGTTCGTTTATGAGGTACAAATGTCTCTTCTTTATTATACATGGAAGCAGACACCCACTCATGCCTTGTTGTTACCTATGACATAGACCTAGAAAGAACCTGACATTTGTTTGCCTATATGTCTGCGCTCCTACTACACTTTGCTGGCGTTTTTTTTTTAAATATTCTCCATTTTCTCCTTGTTTTTGTTTACTTACCTGCTGCCCGTTCAAAACAGACTATATATTTTTAAATTTATAAATAATTCAATTTTTACTTTTTTATTTTATTCATTTATATTTAATGATAAGTTTTTATAGCCACGTTAATATTATAGTCCCACAAAATTTTTACCCTTAAACTTTTATGATCGCAATTTTCAAATTTTTTTTTTCTTAAACGTCTAACATAAAATGGAAAGAGTAGTTACTTTTAATGTTGTATGAAAAAAAAACCGAATATTGTCTTAAATGAGAAGAGTCCCTCGTTAGCGCAAAACAACTTTTTACCGCAATTTATAATCAATTGACATTTTAGATGACAGTAAGGAGCTAGTAAAAAAATAGACGTCACTACCAGACCTGGCCGTAAAA
The DNA here is from genome assembly GCA_034376525.1 of Nicotiana benthamiana. Taxonomy (NCBI): domain Eukaryota; kingdom Viridiplantae; phylum Streptophyta; class Magnoliopsida; order Solanales; family Solanaceae; genus Nicotiana; species Nicotiana benthamiana. Next base: position 110,068 of record CM067327.1, on the reverse strand, counting down.
CAGAAGCAGTGATTTTGCCCTTGCACGTGAAATATACGTAAGGCAGGATCTAATTAAGGGTGCACAATAGAGTCTCCATTCACACGAATTCTACGTTTCATCACATTTTATACACGAATGGAGTTTTTCACTTCTGAGATAGTCAGTCATCAGTACTGGCACCTCCCACACTCGACATGACTCACACACTAGCTCGTCTGTTGGTCCTTTGTCCTCATTCACTCAAATACGCACAACAAATTCAAAAGGGCTGTTAGCCTCGCACAGCTTGTTTCGAGTGCAATGTTCATCAGTCATGCGGATATAAGTTATAACCCATGTGATAATCTCATTAAAATTAAGTGATAATCTAATTATTAATGAGTCAACATAAAAGAATCTGAGTATTCAATCCAAAACCTAAAGTTAATGGACAAAGCGGCCCAAGGCATTATAAACTCCTTTGGTGACCCTTACACAACTGATAAGGGACGACAATATTTTTCTAACACCCTTCGGCATGTGTAACCTGGAGCTACGAAGAGAGTAAGCTAAATCGGCTGAGGTAAAATCATGGAGCAAAGCTTGTGGCTCGATGGGCTGAACTAAAAGTGAAGCCTAGAGCGATACAACATGAAGAGATAAAGTGATTATGCAAACATAATGTTTACTAAAATTTGCTCTAATACCATATTAATAGAACACTTGATATATAATTTTCAAATTAATAATATTTTATCTTAATCAGTTATAAAAACTAAAAGCACACACTTTCTGAAAACATCCTACTGGACTGTATGCTTGATAAAATGATTAATATTTATAAATATAATATCATAATATTACTCAAATATTTTATGAAAAAAAAATCCATCAATTCTAACTGAAAAATGAATGGCACGCAATCTGAATTAATAAGTGAATACACTTAAAGGGACTAAAATAGAAGCAAGAGTATAGCATAAATTCAAAACTCAAAAACTTAACATAATACTCCTATGTAAGATTACAACATAACATAAAATAATTTCCAACATAATTTAAGTAAATATAATTTAAAAGAAAAGGAAAATATAACTCTATAACCTCATTGAAAATGGGATTCTACTTGAGTGATATCATTCATCATATGCTAAAATTTATTGATGATTCATTATTTCTAATATTGGGAGGAGTAGTTTCAAAAGTGGAATGATAGTACAGTTATGCTAAATGAAAATAAGTAAATATAAGAACCTACATGGAATCACAAAATATAAAGGCTGAAAAAGGAAAATATTATTTAAATATTAAAAATTAATCTACCTTTTTAACATAGTTTAACTGTTCATATAGCCTTTTTCATATAAGTCAAATTTGTGGATGACTTATTTTTTTCTAAAATTGCAAAATATAATTATTTAGAAAAATTAGAATAATAACATAGCTAAATGTAATAAAAAATAAAATATTTAAGAAAGAAATAAAATTATGTAGAAACATGTAAAGTTGGGAAATGAGAAATAAGGAAATAAAAAATAAATAATATAAAAATAGTATTTGAAAAAGGAATTAAAAGGATTAAAAAAAAGAAGAGAAAAGTAGAAATAAAAACCCTCATCGAGAATTACAGAGCGTAATAATAACCCTCAGCTACACGCAATTACATGTTAATCAAGTAGTTACTTAGTCAAATAAACATACAAATTTTGTGTAATTATACCCAAATCAAATTAAAAGGTGACTTTCCCAACAAATCATTATATAATTTGAGCATCTAAGCCAAAACCTTATATAGCAATTGGTAGAGACCTAAGACATTATAAACCCCTTTTGGGACCTTATACATATTAGGTGTTTTCTTGTTTCTCTTATCATATTGGGTTTTCATATCTCTTTGAAGCAAAGAGCAACATATTTACCATAACTCAGTTTTTCTTTTTCTAAAAGAAAATTATAAATCTTTTATATTTGGCTAATTATTTTCTTGTGGAAACAAATTTGGACTTTTTAAAACTGAGAATCCTTCCTTTTCATTTAGTAACATCCAAAATATAGCGATAAAGGGCTTGGGGCTTGAGAGTATTGTTTACGGGGAGAACTTTTCGGAACTAGGTGTTAATATGATTGTAACAACCCCAATCCCGGTCATGGTCGCACCCAATGATAATTGCTAGGCAAGCCCGACCATTGAACGCTCTCAACCTAAGTACGAAAACCCACTACAAATTAATAGAGTTAAATTTACAGATAATATAGTTCAACTAGTAATAATAGATAGAAATAGTACGGAAAATCTTAAGCAATATCAATACAACTCCCAAGAGATCTGGGTCATGAGTTTAAAGCCTGTAAATACAACTAAGTAGCAAATAAAAACAAATGAGAGTCTAAGATGCGCAAAACAAAGTGATAAAGGTGGAGTTGGGTTCTACGGACGCCTGGCAGCTACCTCGACAACTCCGGGATAAATCTGGGAAGAACAACAGTACGACTAATCTCTCGATGCTCCTGAATCTACACACATGGTGGAAAGAGTAAAGTGAGTACTTCCAACTCAGTGGTAATAGATATCTATAATGACTGAAAGTAAGAAATCTCAAAAATACCACAGTGTAAAGCTGAAACTAACAATCTAGAACATTTAACGATGAAGCCACAAAAAGTCCATGATAGGTAAAACAAATAGATATCAATGCATGAATGTAATGCAATGCACATGACCGCTGCTGCGTACAGCCCGATCCATTTGGGTACCACGCGCTCACTATGGCGGTTCAGACTCCGGAGGGGCTCCTACAGCCGAAGCACAATATCATCATAGCATTTGCTGCGTCGTGCAGCCCGGTCCACAATTTGTCCTATCATATACATGCAAGCCACACGGGCATAGTCAATTTATTATTTCAGTTCCAATTATCTGGAATTATAGATTAAGTGCTTAAACCTTAGAAATTTTTTAAGCATTTAGAGAAGTGTTTAACTCAGGACTGGTATAATGGAAACGTGCTCAACATCATGGAAATAGAGACAATAATTCCTAAGGGATCCAAATAATCGGCACACGGCCCGAATATACTCATGACAATCCATGTAGGATGTTTACCGATCAATTTCTAGTCAATAACACAGTATGAACATCACTCGGACGGACTATGCCATAGTCCCCATCAACAAAGGACCCCGCAGTCACTGTAGAGTACATGTCTCGCCTCTATACAATGCCAGAGTGTTATATACCAGAGTTTCCAACCCTAAGGTCATCATCTACATATATTACTCACCTCAAACCAGCTGAAGACTAGCCTGCAATGCCCTTTCCTCTCGTATCAACCTTCTCGTGTGCCGAATCTGGCAGAAAACACAACAAAAAATACATTACAATAGGCTAATAGAACACAACCCAATCGAAAAGACTCGAAAAGCACCAAAAATCACGAAGTTGGCAGAACTCGAGCCCCGGGCCCACTTCTCGAAAAATTACAAAATCTACATCACTGGACTCCTTGTCTCGCCACGAGTCTATACATATCAAATTTACCAAAATCGAAGTTTAATTGCTCCCTCAAATGCAAAATTTTCCTTTCAAAACTCAAGCCCTAGTTCTTCAAATTTTCACCAAAATTTCTAAGAATAAAATGTTGATTCCTATATAAAAATGGCGTTTATAGGTCAAGATACTTACCCCCAGTCAATTCCCGTCAAATTCCTCTTTAACTTCTACGAAAAAGCTCTTAAGATGACCAATAATGGGTAAAATTGTGCATGAAATCGTGGATAAAATAATAATTAAACCCTTCTACCAACAGTGGCTTCCGCTTCCGCGGTCACAGCATCACACCAGCGGAAACCGCACCTGCGGCCAAATGAATGCCTATACGGTCTCACTAAGAATGCCAGGGACCGCTTCTGCGGTCCAAGACAGCTTATCTGGTCACCGCTTATGCGGTTTCCCATTCCGAACATGTAGTCTAAGCCAGGACCTCCCAGGTCGCTTGTGCAATCCAAAAGCCGCATCTGCGGAACCGCCTATGCTGTCCTTTTTCCACATATGTGGAAATAACAGAACCTGCAACTTCCAAATCATGCAACAACTCCAAATTCTCTGTTCAACCATCCATATTCAACCCGAGCCCCCCAGGACCTCAATCAAAAGCATAGACATGATCTAATACCTCATTCAAACTCGCTCGAGCCATCAAAACACTATCGTTGCGATCAAAATCGTTAATAATAATCAAATCAAAGCCTAAATTTCATATAAACATTCGAATTGCACATTCAATCAAAAACCCTACCTAAACACCTCCGAATGGCATGAAAATTTGCACACATATCAAAAATAACCTAACGAAGCTACTGCAACTCTCGAAATTCCATTCCGATCCTCGAATCAAAATCTCACCTATCAACCGGAATTCTCCAAAATTCAAACTTAGCCAATTCAAGACTAATTCTACACCAGACCTCCAAATTCAATTCTGATTTTATTCATAAGTCACAAAAAATCCCCCGAAGCTAACCGAATCTTCAGAATTCACATCTGAGCCCTCTAACCAAATAGTCAACTTCTAGTTGACGTTTTCAAAAAAATCTTCCCTTTAAGAGACTAAGTGTCTCATTTCCATCTAAAATCAATCCAATTCTATCTGGTCCACTCAAATACTGATATTGAAACATAATGCAACATAATACAAGGGAACGTGGTGGTAACTAACATAACAACGGGCGAGGTCGTCACATCCTCCACAACTAAAACAAATGCTTGTCCTCGAGAGGGTCAAGAAACATACATGAAGTCTCAAATAAGTGAGGATATATGCTCCATATCTCCTGCTCGGTCTCCCATGTGGCTCATCCATGGGAAGACTTCTCCAATGTACCCCAAAGTTATGTCCTTAGATCTCAACTCCGAACCTGACGACCCAAAATAGCCACTGACTCCACATCATAGGTCAAATCCTCATCCAACGGAATCGTGCTGAAGTCTAACACATGAGACGGGTCCCAACATACTTTCAGAGCATAGAAAACATGGAACACCGGATGAACTCCCGACAAGCTGGGTGGAAACGCAAGCATATAGACCACCTCCCCAATCCTCATAAGTATCTCAAAAGGCCCAATGAATCATGGACTCAACTTCCCACTTTTTACAAACTTCATAATGCCTTTCATAAGTGAAACCTTAAACAAGACCTTCTCGCCCACCATATAAGATACATCTTAAACCTTCCGGTATGCATAACTCTTTTGAATGACTGAGCCGTAAAAAGTCTCTCTTGGATCAATTTCAACTTCTCTAAGGCATCCTGAACTAACTCTATCCCCAATAGTCTAGCCTCACCAGGCTCAAACTAACCAACCGAAAATCTATGTCGTCTCCCATATAAGGCCTCAAACAGCGCCATCTGAATACTGGATTGATAGTTGTTATTCTAAGAAAACTCTGCAAGTGGAAAGAACTCAGCCTAAGAACCTCCAAAATCAATAACACAAGCACGCAACATGTCCTCCAATATCTGTGTAGTACGGTCGGACTGCCCGTCCGTTTGAGGATGAAAAGCTATGCTCAATTCTACCTGTGTACACAACTCTTGATGAAAGGTCCTCCAGAATTGGGAAGTAAGCTGAGTACCCCTATCTGAGACAGTGGAAACTGGGGGACCTCAATCAATCGTACAGTCTCTCGGATGAAAATCTCTGCTAACCGCTCCAAAGAATAGGTAGTACACACCAGAATAAAGTGTGGGGACTTGGTCAGCCTATCCACAATCACCCATATTGAATCAGACCTCTTCGAGGTATGAGGGAGACCACTCATAAATTCCACAGTTATTCTCTACCATTTCCATTCTGGAATATCCATCCGCTGAAGTACACCATGGGTATCTGATGTTCATATTTGACCTGCTGACAGTTGAGACACTGAGCTACATAACTCACAATATCCTTTTTTATTCTCCTACACCAATAATGCTGTCTCAAATCCTGGTACATCTTCGCAACACCCGAATGAATGAAATACCAGGAGCTGTGGGCCTAATATCAACTTCCGGAGGCCATCCACATTGGGCACACAAATCCGGCCCTACATCCGCAACACACCATAATTACCAATAGTCACATCTCCGGCCTCATCATGCTGGGCCCTGTCCTTCAGGACAAGCAAATGCAGGTTATCATACTGGTGCTCTCTAATGCGGTCATACAAGGAAGATCGATAAACCACACAAGCCAACACCCGACTGGGCTCAGAAATATCTAACCTCACCATCTGGTTGGCCAAAGCCTAGACATCAACCACAAATAGCCTCTTCCCAACTGGAATGTACGACAAACTACCCATACTAACTGCCTTTCGGCTCAAATCATTGGCCACTACATTGGCCTTCCCAAGCTGATATAGAATGGTAATGTCATAGTCCTTGAGTAACTCAATCCACCTCCGCTACCTCAAATTAAGATCCTTGTGCTTGAACAAGTGCCGAAGATTGTGATGGTCCGTATACACCTCATATGATACGCCATATAAATAGTGCCTCCAAATCTTTAAAGAATGAACTATAGCACCTAGGGGTGGTTATCGGGCAGATTGTGCGGCTTTTTACTCTTAACGGTTTGGCTTAACGGTTATCGGCTTTTAAGTGTATTAATCCATTAGCCACCCGATAAGATATCGGCCGGATTGGTATCAGTTAGCTCATATAGGGCGGTTAATGGGCGGTTTATCGGCCTAACATACATGTTCATTAAATATCGCTTATTATCCTCATCTTAGAAATAATGAATTGCCATAAAAAATAATATTTTAGAGGTAATATGATGTATTCAATTTTCTTTACCAGAGCCACTCAATTTGATTTCCGTGATTAGGAAATTAGCTTTACCATCTCCGGCATGTTGCCAAACAAGAGGATTACAACAAAAAACAAATTAAAAATAGAACCAAAAAATTTCTAGATCCCGAGAATAAAAATGCTTAGAAGTAGAAATAAACTTTTGTTAATCATTTTCAAGGGTTTTAGTTTTTTTATATTAATATATATAAATAATATATAAATAATATATATATATACACAAATCGATAAACCGTTAATAAAAAAAATTCATTCCGTTCCCCGTCCGTTAAGCCGTTACCAGTAAGCCACTAAGCTTCGGTTTGGATCGGTTTTCGGTTTCGGATCGGTTTTGAACACCCCTAATAGCACCCAACTCTAAATCATGCACAGTGTAGTTCTTCTCATGGGCTTTAACTGAAGAGAAGCATAAGCAATAACTCTACCCTCCTACATCAATATGCAACCAATCCCAATTCTCGAAGCATCACAATACCTAGTGCAAGAACCTAAAGCAGATGGAAATACTAATATCAGAGCTGTGGTCAAAGCAGACTTGAGCTTTAGAAAGCTCTCTTCGCACTCATCTGACCATAGAAATGGAGCATTCTCCTGCGTCAACTTCGTCAAAGGCAAAGCAATAGATGAAAAACCCGGAACGAACTTGCGATAATAACCTGGCAAACTAAGTAAACTCCGAATCGCAGTAGCTGGGAACAGTATAGGCCAACTCTACACCGCTTCAATCTTCTTTGGGTCAACCTGAATACCATCACTGGAAACTACGTGTCCTAGAAAAGCCACAGAACTAAGCCAGAACTCACACTTGGAGAACTTTGCATAGAACTTCTCCTCTCTCAGTCTCTGCAATACCACCCTCAAGTGTTGCGCGTGATCCTCCTGGATACACGAGTACACCAGGATGTCATCAATAAACACAATCACAAATGAATCCAGATACAGCCGAAATAGACTATTCATCATGTGCATGAATACAGCTGGGGCATTGGTCAGCCTGAATAACATCACTAGAAACTCATAGTGCCCATATCTTGTCCTGAAAGTCGTTTTCATAATGTCTGAATCCCTAATATTCAACTGATCATAGCTTGATCCGAGAGCAATCTTAGAGAATACCTTTTCTCTCAGAAGTTGGTCAATCAAATCCTCAATACAGGGTAGTGGATACTTGTTCTTCACTATCACCTCGTTTAACCGTCTATTGTCATTGCACATTCTCATTGTTCCATCCTTTTTCTTTACAAATAAGACCGGTGCCCCCACAGTGACACACTCGGGCGAAAGGACCCCGTATCTAGGAGTTCCTAAAGCTACTCCTTCAACTCCTTTAACTTCAATGGTGCCATGCGGTAGGAGGAACAGAGATGGGCTGAGTGCCCGGTGCCAGATCAATACCGAAATCAATATCCCTGTCTAGCGGCACGTCCGTCAGGTCTTCCTGAAACACATCAGGGAAATCTCTCACAATGGGAACCGAATATAGACTAGTTGTCTCAGCTCCAACATCTATAACTAATGCCAAGTACGATAAACAACTCTTCCCAACCATCCGGTGGGCCTTTATGAAAGAAATCACACTGTTGGCACATAGTCAGTCATACCTCGCCACTCAATCCTTGGAAAGCACGGAATAGCCAACATAACTGTCTTGGTGATATTAAAAAATGTAAATACCACACAAGGGGGGTGATCTGTGTGGTACCTAATTTTTGCAAGAACCTGGTTCTTCTAACTGTTCTAAATACAACAGTTTGCAGAATAATAAGAACTGAAAGTAAAGTGCACAAAGATTTTTACGTGTAAAAAACCTGGGTCAAAAGGTGAAAAAATCACGACCTAATATTCAGTAGGATTTTCCCAAACTCCAGGAAAAAAATCAATGAGCCAATAAAACATTTACAAAGACTCTTTGTAAACCAAATGATTAAACTTTAATCCAGTGTGGCACACAGCCTCAGCTGCTTCAACACTACCCAGTTAACTCTAACTTGATGATACAAGTACCTAATAAAATTGCTTCTAATAAAGCTGAAAGGTACAATTTGAAAACATACTACAATAGAATAAAAACAAACAGATGGAACTAGTTCTTCTCTATTAGTTCATGTAGCTTCAGGCGTACACACTTGTATCTTGCATATATAGCTCGCAACATAGACTCGCTTTATTTTCTCTCAAATATGCTTTGCTTCCGCTTGTGTGTGTTACATGTAAAAGAGAACCAACACAATAATATATTGAGTTAGTAGTTAGAGTTTGATTACTACTCTACTTCCTATCCGTAGTCCATTTAAGTCCTTAGCCAATACAAACTCTAACTCTTATGCTAACTTAGGGTCAAGTTATTTTCATATAAGAAGACTGTCCGCCTTATCCCAAATGAAACATTTTCAATTACGTTTAGAAGATTTTGATGCGTGATCTTTAGTGCATATCTTCCTCACGTGCTTCATATGTGCCTGGTTAGTTGGAGACTGTGTAGTGCAAGATGGACCAGGTCCTTCCATAGTTTCATTTGTCAATCTTCAAATTTCCAACTTAAACTTAGGCCAATAATTTCCCCTTTTTTAATGATGACAAACTGTGTGCTTATTGTGATCAGAAACCTGTAAACTCAGCTGAAAATCAACACTTAAAAAAATTAAAACTTAGCATTAATGAGGTCGGATTTAGGTGATAAACATCAATAGAATTTTAAGCATAATATCTTCCCCCTATTGGCATCATCGAAAAGTTTCATTAATACAGTGAATTCTCGAAGTTAATTGATACTCATGGCCACTGGGACAACTGTAAGTGAACAGATGGTCACGTTAATCACAAATCATCTTAAAAATAACTATTTAAAACAAATTCAACAAGACCAAGACAAGCTGCGTTCATTGATAAAAGAGGTGTTTTTACAATGCAGTCGACAAAAAGAAAAACAAAATATCCAACCATGAGCAAAAAACAAAAGAAAAGATAAGAACTTCATAGACTAGAAACTTGAATTTGAAGGGTTACTTAAGTGGGCACTAAGGACAGGACACATAAGGCTTTGAAGTGCTGGAGGGTTGGGCTTGTAGCATATTTAACATTTGCTGGAGCATGCCTTAATTTTTTTCGTTTTCTTTGGCTAGTTCAGCTCTCAGCCCATTTCTTCTTCCTCCAAATCAGGAATTCTGGCATTTAGCCTAGCAATTTCAGCATCCTTTATCCCAACTTCATGAAGCAAGGCTCTGACCTTGGTGTTCACAGGAGTCTTGCCAGATGAACAAGGTTCAACAGGGAAGCATTGAGCAGATAGTCACAGGCTTGAGAGGTCTTCTCACCAAACTGCTCCTTGCTGGAGGCCATTTCCCACTTTTTCAGAGGAACATTTAAGCATTCAAGCACAGTTGTCAGGATAAAATCATAAGGAATGGCTTGAGCCTTTGAACCAGTTATCACCCTTTCAAGAAGCTTCACCATAAAGATAGGACAGTTGATCTGTTTCCATTCATTCATACACTTCATGAGCACTAGATCCATATAATTAGCTGTATGCCTTCTTTTCTATCTGGGCAGAAGGCACTTGTTGACAAATTCAGAAAGCACTTTGTGCTCTGGCCTCATTTCACTCTTCTGGACTGCCCTAGCCTCAGGCACCTCTTCAGCTGTGTTGGTGTCACAAAAATTCCTTGTTATTTGTAGCTCAGAACGCAACCCATCCAAGTAAGGCCACCTCTGCATGGTATAATTATCATATCCCTCACAAGGAATACCCAGAATTTTTCTTAATTTTTTCAGCATTAAATTTTACTTTGACACCCCTTACTATACTGGTCAATTCACCATTCTTCACCTTTCCATTGGCCATAAACTCCACCAGCTCCTTCCTTGCCTATTTTCTATCAATCTGAAGGACCATGTCCTTCTAGCCTTGTGCCTCTAGTGCTGTGACAAGCCTTATCATGACTGGCTCCTCCAAGTTTTTCAGCAATCTCCCTTTCAATAACTTTATTTTGTCAAAGTTTGCATACCTATCCTGTTCTTCTTCAGACTCACTTTCATCTTCATCATCATCTTCTTCAATGATGGGTACTTTCACTTGTTTCCCTTTAGACGCTGATCTTGTTATCTTGGCAAGAGAGGATTCAGTAGGAACTGGTTTTGATGGCTTCTTAGAGGAAGTCCTATTCTCCTTTGGTTTTGCAAGTGAAACCTTCACAGTAGTATTTCTTTCTTAATTGACCAGATCCATCTCCTCTTCATCTTCTTCAGCTGTAACTTCTGAACTTTCACCCATCTTCCCTTTCCCCTTTTCATTTCTTTTTCTCTAACTCTCCTCTAAAGCTTTCTGTAATTCAGCTTCACTCTCCGTAACCTTGCTTCAAGTTATCCTAACCCTAGGAGCAAACTTGGGTGTTGAAGGTTTGTATTTCTTGGTTGGTTTGTACGCAACAAAGGTCCTTTGTGAGGAATCCTTGCGTTTCTTGGGATCATAACTATCCCAACCTTCTTCATCATCTCAAATGAGTTTCCTCTGCAGATAGACCAGGTTCAACAGTTTGTTTGCTCAAATCAACTAACCCTTCAGCTGCCTCTCCACACTCACTACCCCTGACTTCTAGGCCCCTTCTTCCCCACTCCCACATAGAGCTAGCACCTTCTTACTCTTATTTTTCTTCAATTTCATAGAATCACCGATAGCTACATGTTTAGCAGCCCCTATCAAAACATACATATTTTCTATCCTTTCCCCTAAGTCATTAGAAACAACACTTGGATTTACCTCTTTTGGGTTTCTTGTTGGGTGACATTGTCAGAAGGCCCAGGTTGATCTCCTTCACTGGTAGAGATGTAATCATCACACTCAGAATTGGAATCAGTTTCTTTTGTTGGAGATTCTTAGTTTTCACTTGCCTTCAATCTTTTGTTTAGAGCTTTTCTCAAGGGACTAGTCGCAAGAGCTATTCTTGCTATCATATTTGTGCGACGGAATCTAGGCTGTAAGGCCTCACTATGAGGTGTGGATGATGTAGAAGTGTTAGGTGATTCAGGTGGTGGGATTCTAGGATAATCGTGGGGATTTGACATTTTTGGTGAAGAATTTCTGGAAGGCTGGAGAAAATTTTGGACAACTTTTGATAGTTTGGGGAAGAGAGTGGATGATCAGGGTTTTGAGATGACGATTATGAATGATTACTGGGGTTTTTAAAGAGTGGTCATTATAGCACTAGGAATGACAGCTTTTCAGTGTCAGCAGAGGTCTAATCAGCTTATAGTTCCGATCTCCCTAGTTATTTATTAGGATTAATTAGAATTGCCTAAGTTTTAGGAGATAGAGTTCTGTTACACTTAGAATTCTAACTTCAATGAAGCTGGTTCAATTATCCTCAACGGTTAGAATTTTGAGACGATTGGGTTTTATAGGAATCTTGCTCATGATTGAAAATTAAAATTTTCTATTTGTGCAAAGATTAGAAATATACCTGAATTTTCTCATGAGAATACATTGATGAACCAGATTCTTCAAATGGAGCTTCTCTTGACTATGCCTCAAATGTCAGAAAAAAAAATTTGTAAGAGATGAGTGAGTCACATAAACACATGTCACAAGAGTATACTATTTATAGTATGAGACTGAGTAGAAATTAGTCTAATTTTCACAAGAATTAAGAAGGTCTCAAGGAACGACCTCTACTGTGCTGGAAGTGGCCCCTAGATGGAGCACCACTGAAGCTACCTGAACCTCGAGGCCTATTGTCCTCCCTCTCCTCACGCTTTCGACGATGATTTGCCTCAATTTAATGAGCCATATCAACGACCTCCTCAAAAGGGGTGGCCACAACCCTCTCTCTACTCATCAAAACGCGGATGGGATAGTTGAGGCCATCCACAAACCTCCTAATCCTCTCCCGATTTGTTGGGATCATCCAAGTAGCATACCAAGAAATCTACGTAAACCTCAACTCATACTGGGTCACAGTAATGTCCTCCTGAATCAACCCCTCGAACTGACGGCGCCACTCCTCCCTACGAGATTGCGGTATATAATTCTCCAGAAAGATAGTGGAGAACTACTGCCACGTAAGGGGCGCTTCTCCAACAGGCCTACACTTCTCAAACTCCTCCCAACATGTAAATGCAGGCCCAGTGAACTGGAAGGTAGTAAAAGCCACTCTACTCGACTCCTATATCCCTGCAGTGCAAAGCATACGCTGACACTTATCTGGAAATCTCTAGGCATCCTCACCCTCAGTACCATAGAATTTCGGAGGCTGGAGCCTACCAAACCTCTCCAGTCGATGTTGCTCGTAATCTGGCATAGCTAGAACCAAAAAGTCTGGAGTTGGTGCGACAGACGCAACTAGGGTAACCGGTGACTGGGGCAATAGAGGTAACTAGGTGAGCTAGGGCTGCTCCTGCTGTCACCAATCCCTGAACACCCTGCTCAGGTATGCGAGCAGCGTGGGTCTGCTGACCACCCCTGGTCTGAGAAGTAGTTGCTGCAGTGGTGGCTAATACGGCCTGAGCCATGCTAGTGCAGGCGGATAAAATCTGAGGTAAAGCCTCATATAGATTGGAATCACAATGGGCACTGTCGGAGCCTGAACAGGTGTTGTTGTAGCTTCTACAGCTCGAGGTTGGTCCTGAACTTGGGCATCTTGTGGATCTGTAAGTGCTGCACTCACTAGTCTTCCTCGATCAGACTACGACCATGGCCTCTAGCGGGTGGCAATGGTGGTCGTCCATCACGTTCGGCAGCATGGGTTCTCGCCATCTGCGAGAAAATAGAATACAAAAGTATTAGGTCTCAGAACAATAAAGCCTCACGACAAGAGTTCAAGAATATGAAGTGTTTTCCTAAAGGTTCTGCAACCTCTCAAGGATAAATATATAGGTCTCTCTATCGATCCACGAGTCTATACTAACCGGCTCTTGACTCATGAGGCCTAGTAACCTAGGTTCTGATACCAACTTGTCACGACCCCAATCCCGATCATGATGGCGCCAAAAGATAATTTCCAGGAAAGCCCGACCATTGAAATGTATCAACCGAAGTATGAAAACCTATTACCAATTAATATAGTTAAATTTTCAGATAATATAATTCAACCTCTGATAATAGATAGAAATAGTACGTAAAACCATAAGCAATACCAATACAACTCCCAAAAGATCTGAGGTCATGAGTCTAGAGCCTCTAAGTACAATTTAGTAGCAAATCAAAACAAATAAGAGTCTAATATGCGGAAAAGAAAGTGATAGGGGAGTTGTCGGTTCCTGCGGACGCCTAGTAGCTACTTCGACAACTCCGGGATAAATCCAGGAACAACAACAGCATGACTAAGCTCCCAATGCTCCTGAATATGCATACATGGTGCAGGGAGCTAAGTGAGTACTTCCAACTTAGTAGTAATAGACATATATAATGACCGAAAGTAAGAAATCTCTAAAATACCACAATGTAAATCTGAATTTAACAATCTTGGACATTTAACGACGAAGCCACAACAAGTCTATGATAGGTAAAACAAAGTGATATAAATGCATGAATGCAATACAATGCACATGACCGCAGCGGTGTACAACTCGATTCATTTGTGTACCCATGCTCATTGTAGGGGTTAAGACTCCGAAGGTGCTCCTACAGCCCAAGAACAATATCATCATAGCATTCGCTGTGGCATGCAACCTGATCCCCAATCACTCCAATGATATGCATACAAGCCACACGAGTACAATCAATTTATCTTTTAAGTTAGAATTATCATGAATTATAGCTTAAGTGGCTAAAACCAAAGAAATTTATTAATCATTTAGAGTCAATGTTTGATTCAGGACTGGTATCATGGAAACATGCTCAACATCATGGAAACAGAGACAACAATCCCTAAGGGATCCAAATAATTGGCACGCAGGCCGAATATACTCATAACAATCCAAGTAGGATGTTTACCGATCAATTTCTAGTCAATAACACAGTATGAACATCACTCGAACGGACTATGCCATAGTCCCTGTGCAAAAACGACCCCACAATCGCCGTAGAGTACGTGTCTCGCCTCAATACAGTGTCACAATGTGATATACCGGGGGTTTAAACCCTTAGGTCATCATCTACATCTATTACTCACCTCAAACCGGCTAAAGACTAGCCTACAATGCCCTTTCCTCTCATATCAACCTTTTCGCACATCGAATCTAGCTAAAACCACATTGAATACGTTACAATACTGCTAATAGAACACAACCCAATCGAAAAGACTCATATAGCACAAGAACTCACGAAGTTGGCAAAACACGAGCCTCGGGCCCACTTCTCGAAAAACTACAAAATCTACATCACCAAACTCATCGTCTCTCCGCGAGTCTACACATATCAAATTTACCAAAATCGGAGTTCAAATCCTCCCTCAAATCCCAAATTTTCAATTCAAAACCCAAGCCCTAATTCTTCAAATTTTCACCCAAATTTCTAAGAATTAAATGTTGATTCCTCAATAAAAATGACGTTTATAGGTCAAGATACTTACCCCTAGTTTATTCCCCTCAAATTGTTCTTCAACTTCTACAAAAAAGCTCTTAAGATAACCAACAATGGGTGAAATTTTGAATGAACTCGTGGATAAAATAATGATATAAACCCTTTTACCAACAGCAGTTTCCGATTTCGCGGTCACAGCACCGCACTCTGCGGCCAAATAACTGCCTATGGGGTCTCACTTAATATGCCAAGGACCGCTTTTGTGGTCCAAGACCGCTTATGCGGTTTCCCATTCCACACCAGTGGTCCAAACGTGGACCTCCCACGCCGCTTGTGCGATCGAAAAGCCGCATCTGTGGAACCGCCTATGTGGTTCCTTTTCCGTATATGCTAAAACAACATAACCTGCCACTTACAATTCGTGCAACAACTCCAAATCCTCTGTTCAACCATCCGAATTCTCCCCGAGGCCCCGAAATCTCAACCAAAAGCATAGACATGATCTAATACTTCACTCAAACTCGCTCAAGCCATCAAAACACTATCGTTAACATCAAAATCCTCAATTGTCATCAAATCAAAGCCTAAATTTCTTAAAAACTTTTGAATTGCATATTTGATCAAAAACCCGACCAAAACAGCTCTGAATGCCCTGAAACGTTTTACGCATATCCAACATCACCTAGCGGAGCTACTGCAACTCTCAAAATTTTATTTTTATCCTCGGATCAAAATTTCACCTATCAACTGGAATTCACCAAAATTCAAACATAGCCAATTCAAGCCTAACTCTACACTGGACCTCCAAATTATATTTCAGTTTCACTCCTAAGTCACAAATCATCCCCGAAGCTAACCGAATTACTAGAATTCACATCCGATCACTCAAACCAAATAGGCAACTTCCAGTTGACTTTTCCAAAACAAGCTTCCTTTTAAGAGACTAAGAGTATCATTTCAATCAAAAATCAATCCAATCCTACCTAGTCAACTCAAATACTGATATTGAAACATAGACCAACATAGTATGAGAGAAACGGGGCGGTAACTCACATGACGATGGGCCGGATCGTCACAATGACACTTGTGTTTTCCCTTTTGGGAGGATGTTCTCTCGATATTTTGTACTCTATTTTAAATATGGTGGACTGCTCATCTCTGACATAGACGTTGGTCAATTGATCAAACAACATTAAATGTTTGTGTCTTTTTTAATAAAATTTCTCTATTACTTTCTTATTTGTCGTCGTTCAAGATTTTCTTTACTAGCATCCGCATGACACATAACTATTTTGATGCTAATAATACAATCGACGAGAGAAAATTATATATCTTTAAAAGATAAAAAGTTTAATGTACAATAAGCAACTGATAGTTATACATACATGCAACAAAATGTTTTTTGTAATATACTATATTTATATGAAAATTTATATGTCTTAGAACAAAGAAGTTTCTCAGATGGTCAACACTCATGTATAGGATAAAATATGTCATGTCAGATGGTCGCTTAAAAGAATGACACATCGAACCGAAGACAATCATCCAATTTGAGAACGGAAGGAATGAGATTCATAGAGAAGAAATAAATACCCTTCGCCCGGTGGCATTAATGAAGAATATTCCACATTATTAAGTATGCTACCGGTTACAATAAATTAGGAATTTATGCTCATCGTCACATTTTCATCTACTATGCTCATAATTAACATTAAAGAAGAGCACGATCCTAGGACATTGTTCCCTACGTAGCTATAAATAGCGAGCTCTATTTGCACTATAAGGGACAAAAATTTTATGGGAAACTGATACTACAATCTACTAAATACACTATTGAAGAATGGTCATCTCAGAAAATTCTTAAGTTAACAAGTTAAGAACAATGACGGAAGCAACTGGGATAATGTAGAACCCTCAAAAGCAACGAAACATCCCCCACACCAAATGATTAATGATATTCGGCAGAGAACAAGATCAACAGGGTTACATTTTCGGCAACAACAAAGACAAAACTATTAATAACCCAAAGCAAAAAGCTTCGAGAAATTTCCGAAGACAATATCACTTTCACGGAGGAGGATGTAGTCAGATTGCTACTACCAAACAACGAAACACTTGTAATTTCTTCAAATGTGCTAGAATTTAAAATCAACATGTTCTAGTGGATCTAGGAAGTTCGGCGAATTTCATACATTAAAGAGTATTAGAGCAACCTAAACTCACCTGAAGCATCATTCTAGCCAGAAAACTCCTTGCCGAATACAGCTACGCAAGTATGGAAACCCAAGTAGAGATTTTTTTACCCTCTAATGTCGAATGAGTGACGAAAACAACTCTTTTTGATGAAGTAAATGGTGATATGGGATGAAACATTATTCTGGGATGGCCATGGTTTCACGAGATGAAAGTTGTACCATCAATATATTATTTTTTGCTGAAGTTTCCAATACCCGAAAGAATTAAACAAATGAGAGGTGACCAACCGGCGGCAATAGAAATGCATGCAATTTCGATCTCCATTAGCAAAGTGAAGGAACATGTGGCAAATCAACAACACAAACTGGCACCCACTACCGAATTAGATGAAGTTAGCTTGGGTGTAGAAGCATCGGAATCTTATCTGGTGTCGAGGTATTTCCAAGATCTTGAAGATGCGGATGAACCTAAATCCAAGGCAGAAGAACTTGAACAAGTTGCATTGTTAGAAGAGTTCTTAGTAAGGAAATTTCATTTGGGGACAGGACCGCACCCCGAGCTCAGGTCTGGCTTTATTTAATTTCTTAAATCTACTAGTGATATTTTAATGTGGTTGCATGCAGATGTGATAGGTATCTCGATAGAGGTAGTCATACACAAGATAAATATGGATCCAACATGCCTCCGATAAGACAAAACAAATGCCTTATTGTGGAAGCCAGGAAAAAATTCTACAATGAAGATATAACTCATTTACTAAATATCAGTTCGATCTGAGAGGTACAGAATATGTACTGAACTAGAAAATGTAGTCATAGTTCCTCATAAGAATAATAAATTTCACATGTGTGTAGATTATATGGACATGAATATGACGTGCCCAAAAGACTCGTTCCCACTCCGAGTTTCATCAATGCTTATTCCAGGTTCAACCCAATGAAGATGAACCCGGAGGATCATGAAAAGAATTCTTTTGTAATGAATATCAGCACATATTGCTACGAAGTGATGCCTTTCAGGTTGATTGAAAAATAAATAGGAAAAACTAGGGAAGTTTAAATTGAGGGACAAGATGGAGAGAGAGGGAAACATAAAGACCTGGTCTACGGGCAACATGTAAGAGTCACCAGGTGGGGGAGGATCATCTTACAAGGGAGGATCATCTGGGTCGTCCAAGTCTGTTGCATAGTCATCAGCCAGTGCACCGCCATCAGGGCCCAGCCATCAGCACCAGAGTAATTTCAGGCCTAGTCAGGGCAACAGGGAATGCCATCTGTGGGGTCGGTTAGGAGAGAGGTCCAAGAAGCAGCAGAGGACCTCATGCCCCAGGTGCAGGAAGATACACTCATGGACTTGCTATTTGGTGTTACCTATATCCTATGTATGTGGGATGAGGGGTCACATTCAGAGACATTGTCGTGCACCCCACCAAGCAGCGGGTAGAGGCACTACACAACCATCTAGTCCAGCAACTTCTACATCTTCTGCCCCCTTCTCCAGCTCGAGGTACCCCAGCATCCAAAAGGCATGGTGCAACTAGGGGTGGTGCGCACAATTCTGGAGGACCCCTAACTAGTTCTATGCTATGAGTGGTTGACAGACCGCAAAGCCTGACTATCCAATCTCATGATGTGTATGCACTTATTGGCCTCTGTTCCACCTTGTTCTATGATACCCCTCCTGTTTCTATGGAATTTGGGATAGAATCAGATCAACTTCATGAGCCATTTTTGGTGTCTACTCCGGTGGGTGAGTCTATTACGGCTGCTCGAGTTTACATAAGTTGTGTTGTTGTGGTACGAGGTAGGGATACCATGACTGATCTTATTTAATTATGGATGGTCGATTTTTATGTAATAATGGGAATGGATTGGCTTTATTCATGCTTTGCTAAAATTGATTGTCGGACTAGAACCATGAGGCTTGAATTTCCTAATGAGCCCATTTTTGAATGGAAGGGAGATAAATATAGTGCATATAGGTCGATTTATTTTTTAGCTTAAGGTTGTGAAGATGATCAAGAAGGGGGGTATCTATCATTTTTTTGGGTTATGGACACCAATGTCGAGGTGCCTAGCCTTGAGTCTGTATTAGTTGTGAATGAATTTTTAGATGTCTTTCCAGTTTAGCTCCCTGGAATTCCGCCAGACAGGGAGATAGATTTTGGGATCAATATGATTCCAGGCATGCATTCAATTCCACCTTACAGAATGGCACATGAAGAATTGAAAGAGCTAACAGAACAATTGAAGGATTTGCTAGATAAGGGTTTCATCTGTCCGAGTGTGTCATCGTGGGGTTCACCAGTCTGGTTTGTAAAGAAGAAAAATGGGTTGCTGCAGATGTTTATTGACTACCGTCAAATCAACAAACTCACAATCCAAAATAAATATCCTCTACCAAGAATAGATGACTTGTTTGACCAACTTCAAAGTTCTACGTGTTTCTCAAAAAATTAACTTGCGATCCGGGTATTATCAATTTAAGATAAGGGAGAAAGGTATTCTAAAAAAAGCTTTCTGGACTTGTTATGGGTACTTTGAATTTCTAGTGATGTCTTCTGGGCTAAAAAATGGCCCAACACTTATGAGTCGAGTCTTCAAGCTTTTCTAGACTCCTTTGTGATAGTGTTCACTATCAATATTC
The DNA here is from genome assembly GCA_034376525.1 of Nicotiana benthamiana. Lineage (NCBI taxonomy): Eukaryota > Viridiplantae > Streptophyta > Magnoliopsida > Solanales > Solanaceae > Nicotiana > Nicotiana benthamiana. Next base: position 89,953 of record CM067327.1, on the reverse strand, counting down.
ATGTGTATTCCCGAAGTCGGGAGGACTATCTCAATAGTTTTGCAAACTCATTAACAACATCAATTGTACGCAAAATTTTGAAATGTGAATTCTGGCTTGAATCCGTCACGTTATTGGGTCATGTCATCTCTAAGGAAGGAATTATGGTTGATTCTCAAAAGATTGCAGCAGTGAGGAATTGGCCCAGACCAACCACTCAATAGAAAATCGCAGATTGTTGGGTTTAGTTGGGTACTATAGGAGATTTGTAGAGGGGTTTTCTACTCTTGCCTTCCCATTGACCAAATTGATGCAGAAAGCAATAAAATTCCAATGGTCTGATACTTCTGAAACGAGATTCCAAAAATTGAAATCAAGATTTCCAAAGGGTACCGAGGGATTTGTGGTATATTGCGATGCTTCTAGGGTCTGGCTTGGTAGTGTGTTAAGGCAACGCGGAAAGGTTAGAGCCTATGCTTCTAAACAACTCAAGAATCATGAGAAGAAATATCTAACCCATGACTTAGAGTTTGCGGCAATAGTATTTTCACTAAAACTTTGGCGACATTATTTGTATGGGGTGAATGTGGATATGTTTGCGGCAATAGTGTTTTCAATATATTTTCAAATAGAAGGAGTTGAATCTGAGACAAGGAAGATGGCTAGAGTTACTCAAGGACTGTGACATTGATATTATTTATCACCCGGGGAAGGCTAATATTGTGGCGGATACTCTTATTCAAAAGTCTATGGGGTGCTTTGCTTAGTTGGAGGCATATCAGAGGGCGTTGGGCAGCTTGGGAGTTTGCCTTGCGTACTTTAATAAAGGAGGAGTAATTGTGCAGAATAGGGTTGAATCATCGCTTGTGGCGGAAGTGAAAGAGAAGCAATTCAATGATCCATTTGTAGCACAACTGAAATAGGGGATTTATTATAACAAGACCACAAATTTATCCTTTGGCATGGATAATGGTACACTACGGTCGCATGGCCGCCTATGTGTTCTGAATGTAAACGGTCTTCGGGAGAGGATCATGGTAGAAGCTCGCACTTCCAGGTATTCCGTGCTCCCTGATTTTACGAATATGTATCAGGATCTCAAGAGAATTTATTGGTGGAATAACATGAAAAAGGATGTTGCGGACTTTGTGGGAAAATATCTGAACTATCAGCATGTGAAGGCCGAACATCAGAGGCCCGGTTAATTTTCCTAAAGCATAGAGATTCTAATATGGAAATGGCAGATGATAAACATGGATTTCGTAGTAGGGTTGCCATGCACTCTACGCAAGTTTGACTCAATTTTGGTGATTGTGGACCGATTGATGAAATCAGAGCACTTTTGGTCAGTTAGATCTACCGATACAACGAAATAGTATGCTAATATCAAAGAAATAGTCAGGTTACATGGCAATACAATCTCAATCATTTCATATCGAGGGTATTAGTTCACTCCCCTCTTTTGTAAGAAATTTAAGGAAGGTCTGGGTATGCAAGTAAATCTTAGCATAGCTTTCCATCCCTAAACATCAATGCAAGCAGAGCAGGCTATTCAGACGCTTGAGAAAATATTACGTTCTTGTACTCTTGATTCCAGAGGTAGTTGGGATGACCATTTTCCACTCAGGGATAAGAAGAAGGATCTGCACGTGGTGTTTATTGACTTGAAGAAAGCGTTTGATAAGGTTGTTAAGGAGATGCTGTGGAGATGTATTGAGGACAATGGCATGCCGGTAGCCTACATACGAATGATCAAGGACATGTATGAAGAAGGTAGGACTAAGGTTAGGGTGGTAGGAGGCGACTCGGAGCATTTTACGGTTGTTATGGGATTACACCAAGGCTAGGCGCTTAGCCCATTCTTAATTGCCTTGGTGATGGATGCTTTGACAACCATATTCAAGGGGAGGTGACATGGTGTATGCTATTTGCTGACAACATAGTTCTAAGTGACGAGACGAGGGCCGATGTTAACGAGAAATTCATGGTTTGGAGACAAACTCTCGAGTCTAAGCGTTTCAAATTGAGCACGTCTAAGACAGAGTACCTGGAATAAAAGTTTAGAATTAAGTCAAGGGATGTAGGCGGGGATGTGAGGCTTGGGCCATAGCTCATCCACAAGAGAGATAGCTTCAAGTACCTTAGGTCGATGATTTAGGGGGATGGAGTGATCGATGAGGACATCACTCACCGAATAGGGGTGGGCTTGATGAAACAGAGGCTTCAATATGGAGTCTTGTGTGACAAGAAAATTCCACGAATACTCAAAGGTATGTTTTATAGAACTGTAGTTAGACTGGACATATTGTCTGAGGTAGAATATTGGCCAGTTAAGAATGCCCATATCCAGAGGATAAAATTAGCAAAGATACGGATGTTGAGGTGGATGTACTGGCACACTAGGATAGAAAAGATTAGGAAAGAAGATATTCGAAGAAAGGTGGGCGTTGCCCGTGTGGATGAAAAGATGCGTGAAGTAAGGCTCAGATGGTCCGGGCACGTTTAGAGGAGAAGCCTCAATACACCGGTGAGGAGGTGTGAGTGGTTGGTCGTGGTGGGTATAAAAAGAGGTAGAGGGAAACCAAAGAAGTATTGGGGAGAGGTGATCAGGTAGGAAATAGCACGACTGCACATTTCCGAGGATATGGTACTTGATAAAAAGGCCTGGAGGTCAAGCAATGAGGTTGTAGGATAGGGGTAGTGTAGCTTTCCTTAATTCATCCAGAGGTGAGGCAGGGTTGGATAATAGTTGATCTTAGATGGCATGCAGTTTATGTTGGACCCACACTATTTTTGTTTTCTGTCTAAGCCTTGAGCCTTAGATTTTGGTTATGGTTATTGCATGTCATTCATGTTTCCATTTATATGTTTCGGTTACTATCACAATTTCGACTGGAGTTACTAATTATTTCTTTCCTCTTATTTTTTCTTGCTTTATTTTTGTCTTTCTGAGCCGAGGGTCTATTGAAAATAGCCTTTCTGCCCCTATCGGGGCAGGGGTAAGGTCTGCATACAGATTATCCACCCCAAACCCCCCTATGTGGTATTTAATGGGTAGTTATTGTTGTTGTGGAATTTGCTTACAACAACAGCTTCCATGCTAGTATCCAGATGCCACCATTTGAGGTGTTGTATGGTAGGAGATATAGATCTCCATTAGGTGGTTCGGGGTTGGAGAAGCTAAATTGATAGGGTTGGACCTCGTGCATCAGGCTATGGAGATAGTCAATATTATTAAAGAGAGGTTAAAAACTGCTCAGAGTCGCCAAAAGCTGTATTCGAACGTTCATCGCAAAGATTTAGAGTTCAAAGAAGATGATGGGGTATTTTATGATTTCCCCCATGATGGGCATCATGCGTTTTGGAAAAAAGGAAAGATTGAGTGTGAAGTATGTTGGATCGTACAAAAAATTCAGAGGATTGGTCAGATGGCATACAAGCTCGAGCTGCCACCTGAGATGTCAATGGTACAACTAGTCTTCCATGTGTCTATGTTGAAAAAGGTAGTGGGAGATCCTTCCACTATTGTGCCAGTTGAGACTATTGAGGTTAATGAAGAAATATCGTACAAAGAAATTCTAGTTGCCATCCTTCATAGACAAGTCCGAAAGTTGAGAAATAAAGAAATTGCCTCCGTGAAAGTGTTCTGGCGAAACCATCAAAGTGAAGAAGCCACTTGGGAAACCGAGGAAGAAATGAAGAAGAAGCACCCTCACTTGTTTGGATAGATATGTAATTAGGTAATTGTGTCCTATGAAGATGTTGAAAGCTTACCTTCTATGAATTATGTATCATATGGTTAGTTGACGGTAATAGTGTTTCTTTTCTATAAATGCATTTCCTATGGGGTCGCGGTTGGAATAATTTTATATTATGTTGCATCTTCGGATTATGTATATTTTGGTATGATGTATTTCTGGTTTTCTCTGACAGGTGGATATGCCCAATTACAAGAGAAACTCTGCCGAAATTTCTGAAAAATTTGGGAGATAGTCATAATTGGGAAGTTAAAGATATGTGATAAAGGAGATAAGTTATAATAATTTTCATATCGACTCCAATTATCATTCGAGGATGAATGATCCTATTAGGGGGAGAATGTAAAGCCCCAGAAAATTTTGCTAAATAATTAGATTTTGTGGTGCCAGGGTAGGCTAATTATTTTATTTTGTGTGCAAATGAGGATTCCAGATATAATGGATATTAATTTGATATGTTATTAAGAGTACAAGTCATATTATATGCGATTTGGAGTCTAAGGAGAGGCCTAAGCCTTAGATAAGTTGAAAAATTTCATAATAGACTAAAGTTGTAAATGAGTATGCACAAGACCTCACTTTGGACAAGCATATCCTCAGTTATATAAGGTGTTGCGTAATTCGCAACCTGTCAAATTAAATCTCTTTGAGTCTAGTTTCCGATGCATCAAATCTTTTGTTATTTGGAGGTTTACACAGAAAGTTTTGACAATTTTAGTGGAGTTGTATCATATGCGCGGCCAAGTGCGCGGCTTGAGCACGACCGCGACTGCGCGTATTCATAAGTTTTCTGCCTCCTTAGCACAGGCGCGCTAGTAGCAGACCTCAAAATACACCTAAGGATGGGAAATGAGATGATTTAAGTCATTTTTCAAGACCAAGGCATCCTTTCCATCCCCAATACGGCCAAGGCATCCAATTGCATACCTAAGTTGAGTTTTTAAGAGTTTTTCATGGTGATTCCACTTCTCAATCACTAGTTAAAAAATGGTTTTGATTGGATTTCATAGAATTTATTCAAATCTCAAGAACATCCCAAAAGTTGTCTTTCAAGATTTGGTTTACAAGAGGTAATCTTTTACCCTTAGACTTATATATATATATATATATATATATATATATATATATATATATATATGGGGAGTTATTATGGAAATATAAGTATGAATTATGTATTGGAAACAAGATGGGTTGCTCAGATGGTAAGTAGTCTCCACTTCCAACCAAATGGTTATGAGTTCGAGTCTCCCCAAGAGAAAGGAGGGAAGTTCTTGGAGGGAAGGATGCAAGGTTTCTATTTGGAAACAGCCTCTCTACCCCAGGGTAAGGTTAAGGTCTGCATACACACAACCCTCCCTAGACCCCACTAAGTGGGATTATACTGGGTTATTGTTGTTGTTGTTGTTGTTTTTGTTGTATTTAAGTATTTTAACTCATGGGATGGTGATTGGAAACATAGGTGCCTAACGTAGGTTATGTTGGTGTTGTAGAGATTATTAGATGGGTTATTGGTGTATGATTCTTGGGTGTAATAGTATTATTTATGGATGCATGTACAAGTTAAGTTTGTGGGAAGAATTTTGAACATAAATAATTAAATATTGGGTTGGGGAATGAAGTAAATATTGTAATAGGGATTTGAAATAAAGATGCTCAACTAGTATTGGATAAAATGCTCAAATGAGCTTAAACCATGAATACCTTCCTAATCTGTGTTCAAATTTGTTATGTCTCAACTATATTGGGATTGCAAGAATTTCCGGAACGTATAGTAGCTTAAGGAAAGCTTAAAAAAGGTATGTCTCGCTAAAGCCCCGTCTTTTAGAAATTGAGCTCCATTTGTGTTTGTGTGAATATGGTAAGATCAATGGTGAATTGTTGTATTGATTGTTGTTTCATATGAATTTGGGGTTGCGACCTTATTTGCATGAAAGATGTGCGTCAATACAATAAACGTGCCTCTTGATATCATGAATGGGTGCAAGGAATATGAACCATGTACTCAAATGCTTAGACCTTAACTTGAGATTGAAGCTACATATGTTGTGTCCTCTATGTGAAGTCTCATCTTTGCTTATAATTTTTAGGCTCTTGTATGCACATATTATCCTATATTACAAATCTAACATTGAAATTTTGAATGATATGAAATGCCTCCTACTGCTAAATATATGATATGATAGTTCGGGCCCCAAGTGCCTATGAAATGACATATGTGAAGAAAAGATTGAATTGAAATAGTTGATGGAAAAGGCAAAAGCCTTGGTAAGGCGGCCTAGTCGATCGGGCCAAGATCAGACGCCATGCGCACACATGGTGGTATTGTGATAATGTTGAATTCCAGATATAAGGGGAAACTGAGATTGTGATTGAAAAATATGTCTCAAGTGAGGTAACCTAGCCAATTGGGTCGAGATCAGTTCTCTCAAGCTAGAAGTGGTATTGCGAACAATGATGAACAATATGAAATTCCGCAAAACTAAACGCTATGGAAACAAAATGTAAAAATTGTGTGATTCAATTACCTTGATAATGTGGTGATCGTTTGAAGCTTTTGTGTTATACTTGTGATTTCCTTATAGATTGTATGAAAGTTCTTTCTAACTAGATGGTGTTTATTTATACATACTAGTACTATTCAATGGTACTAACGTTCCTTTTCCCAGGGGAGCTACATTTTTTTAAATGAATGTAGGTGGCGCCAGTATGGATAGTGCCGATCACGTGTGGTAGAGTATCTTCTTCTCAAAGTCTTGGTGAGTCCATTTCTCCTTCAAGGGTTTATATTGTACATTTTATGGACTTCAACATTTGAGGTATTACCGAAGCCTTGTTGCCGGCATTGTCATACTTGTCTTTTGTTTCCTTAGAGGCTCCGTAGACATATATGTGGGTTATGTGCGGGTGTTGTATGGGTCTACGTACTATATTATAATTTTAACTCTCGCTTCTCTAAAGTGAAATTGTGTGTAATCTTGGGAAATTAACTACTTTTTAATGTTATGATACAAAATGAATGAACAATGTTGAAAGTACTATCTTTCCTTATCTAAATAAATGAAAATATGGTTTTCTTATTCATATCAAATTCGGGTAGGAAGTGTTAATAAGGCATGATTAGTTGGGTTACTTCGATTGAGCGTCGGCCACGCCTCCCGAGGTTGAGGTGTGACACTTTCCCTCTGTGGAATATCCATCCCAAACTCACGTTCTCTGGTAGGATGGCAAAACGGGCCACCGAAATGCGTGGGTTCGACATAGAATATAAACTAAAGACTGCAATTAAGTCACAAGTCTTGCCTGACTTTGTGTCCAATTTTAGTCCGGGATTTCTACCTCTAGCAACCAAAGTGGCAGTAATGGTGTCAGAATCAACATTGAGGGTTTGGACCTTGTTTATGAACGAAGCTTCCATCATAAATTGGTCAGGTCTTGGTATAGTATAATCACGCGTTCGGAGAAAACCCTGAGGCAAGCCATTAGAACGGTCCATTTATCTAACAATGAAGAAGTGTATGAAGCTTTGATTGCAGGGATCGAACTTGAATGGGGACTAGATTTCGAGGTAATATTAATTTAGTGCGACTCCCAATTGGTTGTAAATCTAGTCTACAGGATCTTCAAAACAGACAAGGAACGCATGCAACAAAAGGTGATAATGGTCCAAGTTCTATTGGCTCGATTTAGGGAGTGGTCTATTAATAATATCCTATGGGAAGAAAATGCTAATCTTGATTCATCAATAGAAATGACGGGATTAGAGCCCTGGATGGTTGTACAACTGATGCATTTGGTCATGGATGCAGATAGCTAATATGGGGTAAATACGACTAATTTGGTCTAGGACTGGAAGACTAATATCATCGATTATCTCAAACATGGGAAGTTTCTCAAATACCGAAAGGCATTCCGAGTGTTGCGTTCCAAAGCCGGATGACATAGCATCAAGAGTGTATAACTGTACAAAAATTTATTCCAAGGCCCGCTGTCCTGATGCTTGGGGGCATCTGAAGCTAACTATGTTATGCGAGAATTCCACAAAAGGATATGCGGGCGCAGATTCCCTAGTGCTAAAATTGGTAAGGGTAGGGTACTATTAGCCCGCATGGAACAAGACGCCAAAGCTTTCGTACAAAAATGCAATAAGTGCTGAAGGTATGCACCTCTTGTAAATCAACTGGAAGAACCACTGCGTTTTGTTCTATCCCCATGGAAATTAATAAAAATATGGGATGGACATTGCCGGACCACTGTTGCCAGCTCACGGTAAGGTAAGATTTCTTTTGATTTTGACTAATTGTTTTTCTATGTTGGTGGAAGCCGGCCCTTATCAAAATGGCGAACACAAAGTGGTGGACTTCTTACAGGAAAACGTAGTTTGCATGTTTGGAATATCAAAGGAGAGAGCATGCGATAATGGGCCACAATTTATCAGCGCAAAATTCACAAAGTTCCTCAAAGATTTGAAGATAAAGAGGATCACATTTTCAACCTACCATCCGAGCACAATGGTCATGCAGAGTCAACAAACAAAGTGATTATACAAAACCTCAAGAAATGTTTAGAAGCAGCTAAAGGAAAATGACTCGAGGAATTACCCAAAGTTATACCGGCATACCGAACGATGACCAAATCGAGCATATGAGAAACCCCTTTTTCCTTGTGTATGGGCAAAAAGACTTAATCATTTTTGAAGTAGGGGAATCCACATAGAGATATTTAAAACCAGATGAAAAATAAAACAATGAAGCAATGTTAGTTATCTTGGAGATACTCGATGAGCGCATGGACATGGTGTATGTAAGAATGGTATCCGAAAAGAAGAAAATGGAACGTTATTATAATAGAAGAGCCAATCTCCATTATTTCAAAGTAGGATACTTGGTCCTAAGGAAAGTAATTCAAAATCTGGGAGGTCAACAGAGCGAAGATAGGTCTAACATGGGAAGGCCCCCTACCGGATTTCAATTGTCACAGCAAAAGGTTCATATGAATTGAAGAATCAAGATGGAAAAAAGTTTCCTAGCAACTGGAATGTGGCATAGCTCAAAAGATATTCTTGTTGATGAGCATCACCGAATTTAAAGTATGTGCTGCACTGTTTTTCCTTTCTTCCAGTTTTTGTCCCATCTTGGTTATTTGGAAAGGTTTTTAATGAGCCAGCAATAGAAAAGTATACTACGAAGAAAGCTTCAACAATAGCAATAAGACCTGTTATAACAAGGCACACAAGCAAATAGCCACTCAAGGAAGATTAGATAAACTTTGGCTCGGTAGAAAAATTCCCACCAGGAAGTTAAGTTTGCTATCAAACACAGGTTATCAGACCATTCACGATTTCAAACAACTAGATGATTGTTAAATAGTCCTTCACTCGATAGCGTAAATTCCAAAGTGGAAGTAAAGTGTGTTACCGAGTTAAGGCTTATTTAGAAATTAATTAGTGGGATCTTTGAAGGTGCAAGATTTCCAGTGTTCCAATTCACATTCTTTGCATTCGAACACTGGGGTGGATGATATGAGGATAAGTCAATAATGGCTTACAATCGATCATGAAGCAAAAAATGAAACATAGTTGTATCAACGGGACTAGGGATTGCGCGGTCAGCCCTGTAGAAACAAGTTGTACAAGTTGACCATAAGTAATCATAATTTCTTTTTTCAACCTAATAATTGATTATGTACTTTACAAAGAAGGAAAAAAATGAAGTCCTTTAGTTTTATCTTGTTTTTTGTTTGAACGATGAATTAACTTTGACATTCTAAAGTTAAACAAGTACTTCAAATGCTAGTGTCATAATGAACAGGAGATATCCTCTTCAAGAGCAACGTAAATATTAAAGGGCCCTCTCTTATAAAGACGCTCATGTAAAAGGGTTGGGCTTGGGGGAATTTATGCCCGGAATCAAAATGCACTACGGGAAAAATACACCCGAAGCCTTAGACAAAAAGACGCAAAGAGCAAACTTGCGCAAGTACTTATAAAAACCCTCACGTTATAGGGTTGGTTTTAGAAAAACTCACCCGAATCAAAATGAATTTCGGGAAAATACACTCAAGGCCTTATATAATCAAACGCAAACAGTAAAACTTGCACAAAACACTTAAGGAAAAAGGAATGAAAAGTTAAAAACTTGCAAATGAAAGAACGCATAAAGACACATGAAAAAAATATGTGTTATTTATAATAAAGATGCCAAAAACAATACAAAAGTTAGAAAAAGAAGGGAAAAGCTAAACTGCTGCAGCTACAGAACTCGGAGGAAGAGAAGTGTCCGCTACCCCAAGGGGAGTAGATAGATCCACCGATGACTCATTGTTTTGGCCTTCATCATTTGGGCCCTCAACGTCATCTTTCGGTTCCTTATTAGTTCCCGATAACTCAAAACTAGAACCAAAAACTAGAAGGATCAGGCTTTACAAGTAGACTTGTTTTAGCAACTAACTCAATCTTAGAGTCCTTATAAATTTCAGCATCAATGTCGATGATACTAGCTTTGGCCCGTTCCACATTTTTTAATCCTCATGCTGTATATAGAGTAAGTTTGCTCAACAATAAGGGAAGTCACTCGGTGCTTAATTTCTTCTTTAAATTGGGTTACCTCGGTAGAAAGGTCTTCCCGGGCAACTATAACAGACCGGAGGCTAACTTCAAGGTCACGGATAGTCGAGCTAAAGAGACTAGTATGATCAATAGTCTTCATGTACTTATCCTCCAACTGGGCATACTTTATCCCTGCAGAAGCAAGTTCTTCATAGTTGGAATTCAATGTTGCCTCTAAATTGGTCAATATTTCAGCAGAGGCAGCCTTACGATCGGGTGCAGCAAGAACGACATTATGGACTTCAACCCATTTAGCCCTAGCATCTTCAAATTGGACCCTCAATGGCGCAATCTCTTGGCTAAGGGTATCCACTTTCTGCTCACTTGGCTGAAAACGAGTTTCCAACATAATATCCTTAGTAGCTTTGGTTTCCAATTTCGATAGGCAAATAACGACTTGATCTCTTTCAACCACAAGTTGATCCCGTTTGAAGGCCAGTTCCTCCTTTTCCTGAATCAACCTTTGAAGGCCCTTAGAAATAAGGAAGTTGGCATGCAAAGAAATAGAGGAAAATGTAGTATATGTTTAGGCAAAAATAGAAGAAACAATAAAAAAGTAAAGAATATACAGTTGCGGCACTGTTCATGGCCTTGTTCAACAAGCATTCTCCCGAGAGAGCATGTATGTTTTCCAATCTTTATCTGAAGCCAAAGACATAAAGTAACTAGCAAGTTCCACCAGTCGTGATAGCAAGTTGCATCATGTGGAGACCGAAAGAGTAACGTTCTATCTCCCTTGTGGATCTTCAGAAGGAGAAACTTATTTTGCACCCAATTTCCATGAATTGGGGACTGGGGAAGAGGAACACCTTCTTCTTGGCCAAATGCGCCCGATAGAGATGATGTAGCAGTTGTTGATGGAAGTGCTGGGAAAGATAGAGATGAAGCTAATATTGATAAAGAATGAGAAGCAGCCGTGACAATCGTAGTGCTGGTTGTTATACATGCTAACCCAAGATGACACTGATATGTTACTCAGCTCTATAGTACCTAGAACAACAACTAGAGAACGAAAATGGAAGTTAGCATTTCAAACATATCAAATTCCCCCAAAAGTTTCGAGACATCGTCCTCAGTTGATGTAACTAACTCAACAGATTGAGCATTTTGTTGAGTTGATGAGGATCATCGCCTTCTACGTAGAGAAGATCCCCCATCACTATTTTCTCCATCATCATCGATCATCACGATGCCTATGACCAACTTGGGAGGATGGATAGTCACCACCACTTCCGAAGATGACTCTGGGACAACAGCGTTTAACCTCTTATTCTGTCCCATGGCCGTGGAGGAATGCCTTCTATTTGGTTGCTTGTTCTCTGGCGGGGGACTCCATAATAAACCATTTGTACCTGAAGCAGGCCCTGAGACACATGTGTGAGTAAGCGTCTCATGAAGCAGTCGCACCGCATCAGCAAAGTCAACCAAAATATCCTCTTCCGGGATGATAACCTAGCCGATGGGTACACCTGATTTAAAAAAAAAGGTAGAAGGAATAAATTAATTTCTTCACCAAAAAAGCTAAAACAAGGCCAGTCTAGGTTGCCATGAATTTCGGCCTTCGAACCATATATGAGGGCCAGTTCTTTATATGGATAGATTTCAAGCGTTGTCACATCCAAGATTTTCTCGATTCACTAATTCAAGCCTTCAACCCTAAGTGGAACCCATCGAACTGCTGAAATGGGTGAAGAACGAAATATCAATACGAGTATGAAAAAATCTTTAAGAAAAAATATAGGACAAGGAACTTATGGGTCCATGACCTTGGAAAGGATGAAGCCATTGTCGGAATGATTTCATTGGTGGCAACTACATTGAACCGTTCCATCCACCAATTGTCCTTGTCATTATCCATGCGAGATAATAAAGTGTGGTGGCCGCGTTGGCTGAAGTTTATCATTTCCCTACTAAATTTTTTGGTGTAATAGAGATTCATCACATGATCTAAAGATAGCTCCTCTCCAGTTTCATGGCACAAGCGCCGAATATAGGTAATCGTCCTCCACGCAGAAGGACTTACATGTGACAAACACACTTGATACCGGAGCCAGAACTCCGCAAATAACAGAGTCAAGCTCTCTGCTCAAAAATAATACACCCAAGGTAAAAGGATATGTGTAAAAATATGTCAAACCCTACCTAGGTAGGATTATTCGCTCCATTAGATCAGGAGCAACAATATCGAAATCAATACGGTGGTAATCTTCCTTCACAACAGTAATATTGGAAGGGCGGATTGAAAAAAGGTATCTGCCAATAGCCCATGTGCGAGGGAGAGCCAACGAAAATTTCTCTTTGAAGTCTTTCCTTGTAGCAAGACTTCTAGGAATGATAGAATTCACTGTTTGAGGAGCAGCATCCTCAATTTTACCCTTGCCCATTGAAAAGCTGACTTTTTTCGAAGAAAAAGCCATTTGGATGAAAGAAATGCTTTTATGTTTGAAGGAAATTAGAGAAAGGTTAATTAACAATACGGAAAATTTTAGAATTATGGGGTATAAGGAAAAAAGGTTGATGTGCATAAGTAAATGTTTTGGCGTCTAAATTCATGGCCATGATTATCTCAATAATCGGCGAATGTTATGATGAACTTGACGCGTGTTCGGAGGATTAAATATGGAGAGATATGCGTCTAATCAACTATGAGAAGCCTTCCGAGAGAATCATAGTAATTCCTGCTAAAAGAGTGTTTCTACCAACTTTCCCGTGACACAAAACTATGTCACCGGAAAGCAGGGGGACAATCTGTATAGGGAAAAAATATATTTTGCCTGGTGGCCGTTTAGAAGAATGACAGGTGGAACGGAAGACAATTATCCCATCTGATATTGGAAGGAATGCCATTCATAGAGAAGCAATAAATATCCTCCGTCCGATGGCATTAATGAAGAATATTAGTATGCTGTCCCTTATACGGAATCAAGTGATAAAGAAGACTCGGTAGTTTATTCACTAGCACGGTGCTCAAATCATTTCAGGACCAACTTATTATATATTTTGTTTATTTACTAAACCAGTTGAACAAAATTTACTTTCCATAACAAAAACTTAGCTAGTCTCTACTTTTGAGACTTGTTTACGTCTATGTCCACGATCTATTTTGTTTTCGGATCTCATGCCGCTGTTCTCGTCTCCTCTAATTATCTATTGACATTTTACCCCCAACTCATAGTGACTAATTTGAAATTCTTAATATGACTACTGTGACTCGAGCTACAACATTAAAAAAAAAAAAGGTTTTGAATAAAATAACACAAGCAAAAGTTAGCCAAAACAAGATTAAAATACCATAATCTGTTTCTATTATTCCTTTTTCGGAGAATTACTACACCTATGAAGGGACCGACAGAAAAGAACTAAAAATTGTAGCGGTTAAAATCGATGGACTGAAAATGTATGCATATTGAGAAGCTAAGGATTATACTTGACAATAACTTAGTACCCCTTGCTCTTGCTTGGTTTAGTTATTTACCATATTGTTCTTTATAGTCTCTCTGAATTTTTAGCTGTTAAGAGTATTTGTCTAGTAAGGGATCTAATTGAATGATTGATGCATTATTAGATAAGCTATACCAATAAAATTCAGTGCGGTTGACAAGTTGCACCTGGTGTTAGAAAGATTCTGAAGATAATAGTAGCAACATAAATTTTTCATCTCAGTCGAAATGAACTGATTGTTCATATCTAGCTAGTCCTATGGCATTATTGTCGTCTGGACCAATGTCCAAAGGATTACTACAACTGTTAATGAACTGGATGTTTTTAAGAATCGGACCACAAATCGTCAACGTCAGCAGTTTTTTATAGGTGAAATAATCAGTGCACTGTCCCTCCATTTTTATATTAGGCACTTTCATTTCATGAGTAAATTTCTTTCTCCATCCCAGCATGTGAGCTGACTCAGGCAAGGACCACGATATTGCAGTACTAGCATTTTTAAACTCAGTCAGCACCTAAGGTGGCATCTACTTCTTGTTTCTCTAACCTGTGTCGTTATTTTTCTATCCAACCGAGAGGTTGTGAGTTCGCGTCTCTCAAGAGCAAGGTGAAAAGTTCTTGATTGAGTCATATGTTATCTAGGGTTTAGCATTCCTGTATGACCAAATATTGTTATGCTTTTGGTTAAACTAATTAATAAGATAAATCCTAGCCAAGAATACTTAACTTTAGATGAAAGCGCATTGAATAGGAGAATAAAATATAACCAAGCTCATGAACATTAAGGCATATAAAATATATCGAATATAAATGACATGCTTATATTCTTGGCGTACTGTTCAGTCATATTATATTGGGTAAAACCATATATGCTTATACTGGCCCTTCACCTTTGGTCGCGTAACTTTTTGCTTTCCCACTCCTTTCTCTCTTTCTTTTTTTACAAAGACCTTCGGATTTCGCGGCAATTAGTCATTGATTTTTAATTAGAAATTTGATTGAGGCCGAGTTAGTTTGCTTGATCCGAGCGACATCGGATCTTGTTTTGTGGGTTCGAAAGAATTCACCTTTGATTTGCAAATTCGAGTGAGGTTGACTTCTTATTTGCCAATTTGGACGAAATCAATTTTGTCTTTTATATTCGAGCGAGGTCTAATTTAATTCGCCCACTTAGGTGGAATCAGCTTAGACTTGTATATTAGAACAAGGTCGAATTTAGACTTAACAATTTGGGCGAAGTCACTTTTGACTTATATATTAAAGCAAGGCCAAACTCAGAGATTCCAACTTGGGCGAAGTCAATTTTGATTGGCGAGTTTGGCGATGGACGGGGCCGAGTTCGTGTGAGGTCGAACTATGACCCGTTATGCGTTCGATGGGGTTGAACATTGATTTGTTGATTCGGGTGAGCAAACTTTTGCTTACACTCGGCGATGGCCGACGATCTAAACGGTGTGAATTCGAGAAAGTCCAAAACTGTAACCCGCTGTGAGTTCGAGCAAGTTCAACCTTTCCTTTTATTTGGAGATCGCCGATGGCCATAGGGGGTTAAGTCTAGCGAGATCGAAATATTTATTGTTTGGCGATGGGCGATGGCCGTAAGGGTGTTAATTCGAGCGAGATCGAATTGTAACCCGTTAGGCAATGGGTGATGGCAATAAGGGTGTTAATTCGAGCGAGATCGAATTGTAGCGTGTTAGGCGATAGCCGATTGCCGGAAGGGTGATAATTCGAGCGAGATCAAATTGTAACCTATTTGGCGATAGCAGATTTCCATAGGGGTTAAGTCTTGGTTGTTATGAAATGGCCGATGGCCATAGGGGTATTAATTGGAGAAATATCAAATTGTAGCCCGTTTGGCGCGGCTGATGGCTATAAGGGTATTAATTCTAGCGAGATGGAATTGTAACCCTTTGTGAGTTCGAGCAAAGTCGAACTTTCCTTTTACTTGGTGGTGGAGTGAGTTTGCGTGTTGCATTATTTTTATTGAAGAACATCACTCATTGTTGCATTGTTTATTCGTGTGTTGGGCTGATTCTCGATTTGTTTATTTTTGTTTTAATTGGAGAATACCGTGCCTCGGATAAGTCCTGATTTATTTAATTTTACTTTCATTGGAGAACGATATGCATCCTTCCAGCGGGTATGTGTCGGTGGAGTCCCAATTTTCATAGTCCTTTCTTTCCTGGGCCGGGAGAGGCTGTCATAGGGACAAGTGACGAACTTGTTTCTTGGGCTTCTGGGTACCCTGTGAGTAAATGAAGTTCGGATGTGATTCACATTATTTAGTTGGCTGAATTGTCATAAAATTGTCATAGCTAATATACATGCAAGTTTTTCGAGTTTGAGTTTTGCTTGTGTCGGAAGGGTACGTTTCATGGACTCTCCTCTTAGTCCCACCTCATGGAGATTTTCTATATAATACCAGCTTGTTTTGAGCGGTTTGTTTGTTAATTGCAGTACGATATGGTGTGGAGGGTTTTGCTTGGTGCCTTTGATGGCTTTTATTCATTGTTGGAGAAAAATGACAATTTAGATCCAAACTAAATTGCCTGTTGCCTTGACCCGATAAGTCGACTAGGAGGGAAAGGCATTGTGTGGCAACTCGTTCCATCCCGTACTCCAATGACGGTTTCAGATTTGGCAGCCCTATGTTTGGCTTTGCCGTTAGTCACGTCTAGGATTCTTATGCGCTGAACTTACCTTGCCCGTGGGATCTCGAGATCGAGTCCTGATTCGACCACGTCCGATGTGCGCAGATGATAAGGGAAACATATTTTACCCTATACATAAATTACATTGTGCATACGGATAAAAAAATAAAGCATGATAAGTCTGTTATTTCAAAGAATCATACAGTAGGCTATCGTCCCTTCCTACGAGGTGGAAGTACAGATCACCATATAACTTTAATATGCCAAGAAGGATTCCGGGCGTGCTAAGTGCATGTTGGCCATAATCCCTCTTTGAGTACTCATACGACGTGCCGAACCCATTGCTACAGGCGAGGCGTGGGTTTTGTAAAGACATCAGACCTAATTTTTATTTTCATGTGGAGATCTGACTCTAATTGGTTTGGTTATTTCAAAATCTTATCTATCACATTTTCGAGTTGGTGCTTATACTGTGATGGTGAGGCTATACGAGCCTAGATGTGGTACTTTTGGATGGATTTAGATCTAGAAATAACTAAAATTTTTGCTAAGAAATACTGACAAACGGTACCAAATTGTTTGATAAAAAAATGTAAAGCTTTTGGTTGAACTAATTAATATGAAAAAAAGAGGATAAATCTCAGCCAAGGATAATTAAATGTAGATCAACGCGCATTGAATAGGAAAATTATATATATATATATATATATATATATATATATATATATATATATATATATATATATATATATACATGTTTACATTTTTGGCGTACTGTTCAATAATATAAGAATAAAGAAGGAATGACATTAATAACCGCGGGATCTATATTTGTTGTGTCAAGGAGATGATTACGAAGATTGGCCGCCTAGATCTTAAACTTCTCTTGTTTATCTCATGTAGCATTTTCCGGTTCTTCTGGCTCTTTTTATCTTCCCCCCCCCCCCCCCCCCCCTCTTTATATATTGTAAGCATTCCCTTTTATCCAACGGTTCTTAACCAGAATACTTTAATCTGTTGATTGAACGTTAGGTCGTTCCACTTAAATGTCACGACATATGCTTCGCCGTACAAGCTTTCTGATAGTTCGATCCCGATAGTGGCCAAGATACTCGGTGTTATGATGTCTCATGAATATGACCACACTTAATCGACTCCTCGGCATTCCTTTTAATGCTGATCCAAATGTGGTCAGATTTCGACCCATACAGTTCCACCAATCTTATTGGTCACCAAATTTAGGATATTAACTAAGCAGTCAACCAAATTAATATAGGGATCTGAAATCTATTAGTAGTAGTTCTTGCACACTAGTATTATTAGCCATTGATCTTTCAAAATCACATGGACACAACAAACGTAGGAAGGTTTTACAAAGGACAATTGAATTAAGTGTTAAACGACATCTGAGTCCCACACTCACCCCACGCATTTTCATTGTCAGGTTGCTTTGCGTCAAAAGTCCATAGCTTTAACGGCCGAGATGAATGTTGTGGCCAGAATGTCTGACCAATAATTAGCTACACTTGGGACATATCACATATGCTACTGTTCTCCTAATCTCTTCGAGTTACAATCATCCAGAGAGATAGAGCATGAACGTTACCTCATATTTAGTTCTCTCTTCTGTTCTCTCTGCAGAATTTAAGGTTCAGCACTATTTCAAAGAATTGACCACCATTAATTAATGAGCGAATAACCACAAAATTGCTACTATTTGTTATCTGTTTAAAGCAATTCAATGCTCAAGAGTAACACTAGCCTAGTGCATGTAGAGTTCAACAGTCAGATTTCGTCAATGCTCTGACGAAATAATCTTAATTAGCTTATGCAAATAAGGGTCATGAAAACGCCTTTTTACAAGAGTTGTCATCAGATATCACTCTGTCTAAGAAATTTAATTACTAAATATTTGTGTAATCTATATAAGAATATTTATCTTGGAACCCAATTCCTTTGTTCAGTTATCACATAGATTAATTTGAGATTTTTATAGGAACCCATAGCTTAAACTTCTGGATCCGCCTATGAGTACGGTATCAATAATTGTCTAAATGAAGTAGTACGGCCACTCTATATAGAGCTTTCTCTTTTATTCAGAACCAACGATGCATAAAGTGTAACAGGGGTTACTCTGATGGTAAGCAACCCCAACTTCCAACCGAGAGGTTGTGAATTCGAGTCTCCCCAAGAGTAAGGTGAGAAGTTCTTGGAGGGAAGGATGTCGGGGGTCTATTTGGAAACAGCCTCTCTACCCAAGGGTAGGGGTAAGGTCTGCGTACACACTATCCTCCCCAGACCTCACGAAGTGGGATTATACTGGGTTGTTGTTGTTGTTGATGCATAAAGTATAACGATGGCTTTCGAAGCCTCATGAATGTGGTATTAAGGAGAAGCAAGTTCTTGATAAGGCAAGAACATTCTTTTAATCCAACGGTCAGAAGGACTTCCATGTTTGTACCTGTTTTCGAATATGCTTATCAAAGTAAAGTCACATTAAAAGAGACCGAATACCACAAAATTAATAAGCGTCCCATACGCTTCCTCTTCCTCGTTCGCTAATCACTGTCAGCGTATCGATCCTCTTGGGGAATCTGTGTTCCTCCAAATAGGGATATATTTATCTTTTTATCACACTCCACTTTGGTTTTGTGGTCTTCCTTCATCTTCCATGCACTTGGTTTTGTTGGAAAAGTGAGCTTAATTATGCCTACTTTGAATTGGGTCATCGTTGCTTTTATATGACCATTGTTTTAAACTAAAGCAGCTTTTCCATCCCAATCTTCTCTACTTTGTCAGCTTGTTTGGATGATTGGTACATGTTGTATTGTAGCTTATTGTTACTGTAAATATAAAGTTTATTTTGATTATTTGATTAAATAGTATTATATCATATTTTATTGTTAAATCCGTCGTTACGTGAAGACGAAAAGTGTCACTCTATGGGACAAACAATTTTGTATGATGGCATCGTTACCCTATTTTTTTCTCTTATCTTGCCTTTTTAATTATTAAATAAACAAATTTTATCATTTATCCTACCTTTTTATATAATAACTAGTCTTTAGATACATATATTGCGCGTGTATTGCATATAATTAGTAGAAAATTGAAAAATAAATTATATAGCTTAGTACATTTATGATAAAAAAACTTTCAATCATGATTGCATTTATAAGAAAAAGATTGCACTTGAAAATTATAATAATCTGAATATTAAAGTTAAAAAACATAAAAAGAAGAAGATAAGTATAAGAACTGAAATGCTTGCTCAAACAAATTTATACGCATGAAAAGTTAAAAGAGTATAACTTTACAGAGTGAAGAATTTCGATACATGTACCTTAATAAAACAATCCCAAGCCAGATTTAACGTTACAAAGCTATCTTTTGTAGCTTACATATTTTGGTTATTAATATTGAAGGTATTATTAATAGTATAACTTTTAAGGGCATAAAAAGTCAAAAAATATTATATGGTCATTTTAGTCTTTCATATTTAAGTTTTGGTCTTCATGCTTAGATATCATTTCGTACCTTACTTTTTCTTTATAATATTATAAATTTATTCTTCGTATTGTTGGTGCATATCATCATAAAATGACGACAAGCGATACAATTTATCCACACATTATATACATCAAAATAATACAATATAATATAATATTTTGTATTATGAAACGATACATAACAATTATTCAAACAAGTTGTTTGTTACGTAATCATGAGAAGTAAAGGCAAATAAACGCTTTGATGGAGAACTTATGAACTCGAATATTATGTCAATTAAAGCACTGTTTCTTATTTTAGCAAATATGGTAGATTAATTAGCACATAATCCAATGCAAAGCAAATTAAGAAGAAAAATAAAATAAAAATTTAACGAGATTCGATTAAGTCTAATCCTCGAAACAGAAGCAAAGAGTGTTTCCTGTTATACATGAGAAAGAAAGTACAATACAGAGAATCCGTAACTACAATCCATATATATAAATCTCAAGCAATCACAAAACTATAAGAGAATAATTTTCATAATCCTACAAGGGCAATAGGTTTTTTCTTTCACAACTCTATTAGAACAATATGTTTTCCAAACCTAAAAGGATAATGAGTTTCCAAAAAATATAAAGAAATAATTCAAGATATAAATAACGTATCAATGTTTTGGTTTGAATTATCTTTATCAACAGGAACAACGTCTTTCACTTGTTTTTATGATAATTCGCCCAGTCGTCTTAAGAATTAATTTACCGATCTCCTATTAACTGCTTTCCTCGATTTTATTTCTACTATTTTAATCTGTCGGGACATTTGGTTTTGAGTTTCGAAGAGTTTTTCAGACACATAGTCCCTAAATGAGAGCTTAGGTATTGGAAAGTTGGCCTGTAACAGGAACAGTGTGAAGACGGCTTCGGAATAGGGTTACGATGATTTTGTTAGCTCCGTTGGGTTATTTCGGGCTTAGGGGCATGTCACAGATTGTGTTTTGGAGGTTCGTAGCTAATTTATGCTTGAAATTTCTACAACTTTTATTTTTGAAGTTTCCGGTTCGATAGTGGGAATTTGATCCAAGGGTAGAAAAAGAATTCCGGAAGTTGGAATAGCTTAATGTGACATGTGCGCAAAATTTTAGGCCATTCGGACGAGGTTTGATAGAGTTTTTATATTGAAAGTGTCTTTTCAGAGGCTTTGGAATTCTTACGCTTGAATCCGATGAAAGATAGGTATTTTGATATTGTTTTAAGCGTTCCCAAGGTTAGATCAAGTTTGAATAATGTTATGAGATATGTGGGTAGGCTTGGTTGAGGTGCGGGGGACCTTGCGTGTGTTTCAGATGCTCAACGAACCATTTTTGGACTTGGAGATTTTCTGTTATTGAGATGCTAAGTTCTCGAAATATGAGAGTTCATTTGATTCAATGGCAATCTTAGGCCACGTGGTATCGAGTGAGGGTATTTAGTTGGATTCAAAGAAGATACAGGCCATTCAAAGTTTGCCCAGACCATCCTCAACTACCGAGCTCCGTAGTTTCCTAAGCTTAGCCGGCTACCATTGTCATTTTGTGGAGGGGTTTTCATTGTTTGCAGCCCATATGACCAGGTTGACCCAGTAGAGAGCTCCGTCCACTGGGTAGAGGAGTGTGAGGCGATATTTCAAAAGCTTAAGAAAACTTTGACTACAACCCCAGTTTTGATATTGCCTATAAGTTCGAGGTCTTATAGGATCTATTGTGATGCCTCGAGGATTGGCCTTGGAGTGGTGTTGATGAATGATGGTAGGGTGATTGCCTACGCGTCTAGACAGTTGAAGTTACATGAGAAGAATTACCCCGTTCACGACCTTGAGATAGCTGCCATTGTTTACACTATGAATATTTGGTGCCATTATTTATACGGGGTTCCCTGTGAGACTTATACTGACCATCGTAGCTTGCAGCACCTATTCAACAAAAAGGATCTAAATTTGCGCTAGAGGATGTCGTTAGAGTTGCTGAAGGACTGTGAGATCACTGTTTTGTATCACCCGGGCAAGGCCAATGAGGTGGCCGGTGCATAGAGTCGCCGGGCAGAGGGTTTGGGGAGTTTGTCTTATTTACTAGCATTGGAGAGACATATGGTGATGAATGTGTTAGAATATACGCTTAACGCTAGAGGAGGGGGTGAATAGCGTTTTAATAAAAATCAATGTATATTTGCGGAATTAAAATTGCAGGAATAACATAAGTGCAGTAATTATAATAGTAAGGAGAGAACACATCGAATTTATCCTGGTTCACCACAACGTGTGGTTAGTCTGGTCCCCGAGAGACTCTCTCGAGTTTTACACTAACTTCGTTAAGCTTACGGGTGCCTAACAAACCGTTACACTTGCTCGTATATATACACTCTACAAGACTTCAACCTGCTCGAGGATACCGCACCTCAAGACTTCAAACCAAGGAACTAACATTCCTTCTTACAACAAGGGATTAGAATATCCCTTCAAGTGTGTACAAACACTTAGCACTCAAGACAAGACTCTCTTTATAGAGTAGATATGACTAAAAATAATACGCTCAAGAACACAACAACTTATTCAAGAATTTTGCTCTCAAAAATTATGAAATAGATATGAAATGATGAGAGAAGAGTATGTAAGCTTTATGCAAGAATTATAATCAGTTGTTGTGTTTAAAAACATGAATTAGAGGTGTATTTATAGTGCTCAAAGTCACCAAGACCGTTGCTTGATTGCCAATCACTAATTGCTGATTTTGTGCTTGCATAATCGATTATATGATCTGCATAATCGATTATCTGCAGATCGTTCAAAAATCATATGCGGATTTTAAGCAGAATAATCGGTTATTCCAGTTGCATAATCGATTATTTGTTAACATTAAAAAAATCGGATGCAGATTCTGTGCAAGCATAATCGATTATTGCCTTGTGTATAATCGATTATATTTTAGCGTTTTAAAAATACTTCGGCAACGGTCAGTGAATAATCGATTATGCTATCTCGTATAATCGATTATTTTGTTGTTTTGAAAATCCGGTTTTACACTGTCTTAACATAATCGATTATATTGCTGTCTTGAAAAATTTCGGTTAACACTGTCTTAACATAATCGATAATAAGTAAGACATAATCGATTATATTGCTGTCTTGAAAATTTCGGTCAACACTGTCTTAACATAATCGATTATAAGAAATACATAACCGATTATTTATGTCCAGATTTGAAAAACATGTTTGAAAATCATTTTGGCTAAAATGAAAATGTTTGAAAATCAATTTGGTTTAACTCAACGATGCATGAAAATGATTTTACGAGAGAAGCCAAGACTTGAATAAGTTGTCGGATCAAGATCACACTATAAAGTGACTCATTTATAACTTTGTTGTTATTCTTGATCTTGCTCTTTGTTTCTCATGTTCTTGGACTTTGGCATATGTCAATGTTCCATGCGCGTCGGTTTGTCATTTATCAAAACCTACAGAAATGAACACACGTTTAGTTTTAGCGACTTGGGAACATGTTTGAACAATTTCCCCCTTTTTGATAATGGCAAACCAATATCTAGATATGCATAAGATAAGTATAAGTTCCCCCGTAAGTATAAGTTCCCCCTCAATTTATGAGTTCCCCCTCAATTTACGCCAATATGTATTAGTGTGCATAGCCCTTATTCTTCCCCCTTTTGACATTAGCAAAAATAATGAACTTTCATTAAAAATATTAAACATACATGAGAAAGCAAGAAAAATAGACAGAATATAATTCAAACGATACATAAAAAAATTTATTATTCATCGTCATCAACATCCGGCTCGGCATCCGGCACTCCATCCGGAAGAACAATTTGGGCATATGGATAGTTGACATGATCAAAGTACCCATGAAGCTCATATGTCAAACGAGTGACGTTTTGATCAATACGAGTCACTGAGGTTGACAAAGAAGCAAGTTGGTCCGAAATGGTTTGAAGAGTAGGAGCTTGAGGACGACGTATTTGAGTAGGAGGAGGAGGAGGATGTTCACCAATATTGGGAAATGAAGATTCTTGAATTTCCCAATGCTTTGTTGCCTTTTTGTGAGGACCGACGGAGGTGTCGATACCGGAGGCTTCAAAAATATCCATTATGACAAAAGCATATGGGAGTTGCTTATCGTCCCCAATTGCATCATACATGTGAGTCATGACGAACTGGCACCAATTGATGCGAGCCCCGGTGATAATTGCATGCAAGAGTTTTGAATCCTCATGAGAGAGAGTGGTATGATTGAATTTGCGGGGTTTGAGAACTCGGGTGATGAAATAAAATATTAGACGATATTCTGGGAGCATGTGCGTAATGGTTGGGCGACGATTCTCCGGACAGTCGCCAATACCAATTTGGTGGAAAAGAAGTTGTTCATAAAATAAAGAGTCTTCTTCTCTAGTGTAGAGAGAGATGTCTTCACCATGTCGTGGAAGGTTAGTGAGGAGTTGCAAGTTTTCCTCATTTACAAAAATTGGAACTCCATTGATGCTAGAGACAAGGTTGCCATCTTCGTCCTTCTGTAGATTTGAATAGAAGGCACGGATTAGAGCAGGGTGAATGTAAGGAGTTTGAAGATATAGAAAGTCAATGAGTTGGCTTTGTATAAGAATTTTTTCTGTTGATGGGGGTGCGCTATTTCGAAGATATCGAGTAGTTGAGAAACGAGGCGGAAGGATTTCTCGATTCTAAAATTTTTCAATGAATCGAAGAAGTTCGGGTTGAGTATCAAAACGCAAATAAGAGCCGTCTTTATAGTGGAAAACGGGCGGAGGAGCGGCGGAAGAGGAGGCAATATGTTTGCCGGAACGAGAGCGTTTAGAGTGCTTGCTTGCCATTAGTATGAAGAAATAGGAGCTCTTTCAAAAGTTTGAAGGCTTTGGAAGATTGTTTGGAGCTAAGAGTGAGATTGAAGTGAGAAAATTTGAAGGATGGATACCCGTATTTATAGACTTGAAGATTTGAGGGCATTTATTGAGTAAAAGCTGCAGATTTGCCAAGCCAAACGTTCAAAAAAACGGCAACAAAATTTTAAACACGGACCGTTGCTAATCGATTATGGAGGCTGAATAATCGATTATTGCCAATATTTTGAATTGTAGTCAGAGCAGAAATCGATTATGCGATAGGAGATAATCGATTATTTGAAGACAGAAGTATTATGAGGGTCCGGACTCGGGGAATAATCGATTTTGGTTAATATGATAATCGATTATTTCAGTCCAGTGATATGACGAAAAGCCGAGACGATAAAAGGTAATCGATTATGCAGTACTAAATAATCGATTATTATAAAACCTGTAACACTGAATCTCAACTTAATCGATTAGTAATATATGATAATCGATTATTGCCAAATTCCTCCAAACCGAGATTTTAGAAATAATCGATTGTTCTTAGTCGATAATCGATTATTTGGTACCAGTGCCCGAAATTTCCCCCTGTCTTTTGGGGCGATACCTGCAAAAAAAATTAGGCGCCTCCGACGCTCAAGTCAGTAATTATTTAAATAAAAATGCAATGCACGAATTAGATCATCGTGGAGTCAAGAATTCCGAGTTCACTACGAATGCGGAAAAAGGACTCTTTCTCTAAAGGCTTTGAGAAGATGTCGGCCAATTGATTTTTGGTTTCAACAAATTCAATTTCGACATCGCCCTTGAGAACGTGATCTCTTATAAAGTGATGTCTAATTTCTATGTGTTTCGTTCTTGAGTGAAGAATAGGATTCTTCGTCAAGCTTATGGCGCTAGTATTGTCACATCGAAGAGGAACATGATCAATACTAAGATCATAATCCGAGAGTTGTTGCTTCATCCAAAGGATTTGTGCACAACAACTCCCCGCGGCTATATATTCAGCCTCGGTTGTGGATAACGCAACACTAACTTGTTTCTTGCTAAACCAAGAAACTAAGGAGCTACCGAGCAAATGGCAAGTGCCACTAGTGCTCTTGCGGTCCAATTTGCAACCCGCAAAATCGGAATCGGAATAGCCAACAAGTTGGCATGAAGAACCTTTGGGATACCATAGTCCCACATTTATTGTTCCAACAAGATACTTCATAATCCGTTTTACAGCAGTTAAGTGTGACTCCTTCGGACATGATTGATATCGAGCGCATAAACACACGCTAAACATGATGTCCGGTCTACTAGCAGTAAGATAGAGAAGGGATCCGATCATACCTCGATACTTCTTTCTGTCTACTTCCTTACCTTTCTCATCTTTGTCAAGATGGTCGGATGTACTCATTGGAGTGGCCATTGCTTTGGCGTTGCTCATTTCAAAACGATTTAGCAACTCCTTGCAATATTTAGATTGACAAATGAAAGTTCCATCTTTCATTTGTTTCACTTGCAACCCCAAGAAGAAATTTAGCTCACCCATCATTGACATTTCGAATTCGCTAGTCATTAACTTAGAGAATTCCTCGCATAAAAAATCATTAGTAGCACCAAAAATAATATCATCCACATAAATTTGAACTAATAGAGTGTCATTGTTTTTATTTTTGACAAACAATGTAGTGTCAACTTTCCCCCTTTCGAACTCATTGTCCAAAAGAAATTTGCTTAAGCGCTCGTACCAAGCTCGAGGAGCTTGTTTAAGTCTATATAGTGCTTTCTTAAGCTTGAAGACGTGATCGGGAGAATTAAAGTCTTCAAAGCCCGGGGGTTGTTCAACGTACACTTCCTCTTGAATAAACCCATTGAGGAAGGCACTTTTTACATCCATTTGAAATAATTTGAAATTCATAGATGATGAAAAAGCAAGTAATAAACGAATGGCTTGTAGGCGTGCAACGGGTGCATAGGTTTCTTCATAATCAATGCCTTCTTCTTGATTATATCTCTTAGCAACTAGCCTAGCTTTGTTTCTAGTGATTATACCATTTTCATCTAATTTATTCCGAAAAACCCATTTCGTACCAATTATGGTGTGATTATAGGGTCTTGGCACCAATTCCCAAACATCATTACGTTTGAATTGGTGAAGCTCCTCTTGCATTGCCAAGGTCCAATGCTCATCCCCAATTGCTTCAGAAATGGTTTTAGGTTCTATTTGTTAAACAAAAGCCATATGTCCTACAGTGTCTTTAAGAAGGTTTCGTGTACTTACCCCTTTCTCGATGTTGCCAATTACCTTGTCAAGAGGATGGTCTTTAGACGTCCTCCAAGCCTTAGGCATCATCGATTCTTCTTCTTGTAGTGGTACTTCTTCCGATGATTGTTCCATGACTTCATCTTGAACTTCCTTTGGATTCTCCTTTTGCGCCTCGTCTTGAAGATTGATTTTGTTTAAAGCATCTGCAAGATCAACACAAGAATCCTTTCTCGCCAAGCGAGCATCATTTTCACAAAATACTACATGAGGAGATTCCTCAACAGTTTTGGTTCGATTATTGAAAACTCTATATGGTTTGCTACGCGATGAGTAACCAAGAAAAATTCCTTCATCAGATTTCGCGTCAAATTTTCCCAAGTTATCTTTTCCGTTGTTGTGAATAAAACATTTACAACCGAAGACTCTAAGATGGGAAAGATTTGGTTTCCTTCCCTTATAGAGTTCATGGGGAGTTTTTATGAGTACCGGTCTTATGACAGCTCTGTTTAAAACATAGCTTGCGGTACTCACGGCATCCGCCCAAAACTTTTTGGAAATCTTAGCCTCATCGAGCATGGTTCTAGCCATCTCTTCGAGACATCGATTTTTACGTTCCACCACTCCATTTTGTTGTGGTGTACGTTGAGCCGAGAAGGTATGTTCAATACCGAGTTCGTCACAAAAATCCGCAAAGATATTATGATCGAACTCTCCCCCATGATCACTTCTTATGGAAGTGACGGTTGTGTTCTTTTCATTTTGAACACGTTTAAGAAAACTTTTAAAAGCATGAAAGGCATCACTTTTATGAGCAAGAAATAACGCCCATGTGAATCTAGAGTAGTCATCAACAATTACAAAAGCATAAAGGTTTCCACCAAGACTTTCAACACGAGATGGTCCAAAAAGATCCATGTGTAGAAGTTGTAAGGGTCTAGTGGTTGAAACAACATTTTTATATTTAAAAGAGGCTTTTGTTTGTTTCCCTTTTTGACATGAATCACAAATAGAATCTTTTTCAAATTTCATGTTTGGAAGACCAATTACTAAATCTTGTGAAACTAGTTTGTTTAAAAGATTCATATTTACATGAGCTACTCTACGATGCCATAACCACATGTCGTCTTCTTTACTCATAAGGCAATTTAAAAAACTTGATGAAGAATTTTCAAGATCAACCATATAGATATTATCCATTCTAATACCACGAAGAATAATTTTGAAATCACTACGACGGATAACTAAGCATTCTTCGGAGTCAAACAATACAAGATTTCCCTTGTCACATAATTGACTTATGCTCAAGAGATTATGTTTAAGACCTTTAACTAGCAAAATATGCTTAATGGAGGAGGATTCGTCCTTACCGACCGATCCAATGCCGATAATCTTTCCTTTGTAATTGTCTCCAAAAATAACATTTCCTCCTTCCGTGGGTTTTAGTTGAAGGAATTTTGATGCATCCCCGGTCATATGTTTGGAGCATCCACTATCAAGGTACCAAAGTACACTTGATCCCTTCAAACACACCTACAAAACAAATTAATGAGATTTTGGTACCCAAGCCATTTTGGGTCCTTGTGTGTTAGGTGCAAAATAGTGGTGTGATTGATCTGCAGTGAAATGTCTATGTCTAGTGAAGCATGTGGGAGCAATATGTCCAATTTTATTGCAATAATGACAAATGACATTCGTATTGTGCATTCTTCTAGGATGATAATAATTTGGAGGTCTAAATTTATTCACTCTATTTTTAGGAATATAGTTTTGATGTAGTTTTCGAAAATCTTGTCTAGGTGGTCTATTCATGCCAATATTTCTTCTAGTATTCACTCTATTGTTAGGAATATAGTTTTGATGTGGTTTTCGAAAATCTTGTCTAGGTGGTCTATACATGCCAATATTTCTTCTAGCATTTGTTCTAGGATGAGTTGCACTTCTAGGATTAAAATATCTAGGTTGAGTGTTGACATTTATTTTGTTTTGCCTAAGTTGAGTCTTAGGTGGTTTAGGAATGGACTCAACTTTTTCTTTTGGCTCGTGTTTAAAGCCTATACCGTGCTTAGTGGATTTCAAATTTACAAGCACTTCATTGAGATTTTTGTGTGAAGAGTTGAATTTGTGCAAAGTGCTCCTAAGACTTTCTTCTTCTTCCTTTAGAGATTTGCAAGAAGTACAATCCTTATTTGAGCTTTCGGGTTTATCGGCGCTTCTTTTGCCATAAAACTTGTTTTCCTCTTTTAATTTCTCATTTTCAAGAGTTAGTTTTTCAAAATCCTTTTCTTTTGAAGAAACTTGTTTTCTTAAATCTTTTATAGATTTAGAAGCGCTAATAAACTCTTTATACAACTCATCAAATGCATCTTGCATTTCTTCTAAAGTGAAATAGTTCTTAGAAGTTGTACATACCTCATTTTGAGTTTCTTCGTGTGCCATAAGACACAAGTTTGCGGTCTCGTTTCCTTCTCCATCACTTGATTCGTCTCCAGAGTCGCCTCCCCAAGAGATGTATGCTCTTTGTTTGTTGACGGGTTTCTTCTCCTTTTTGGTATTTGGACAATTTGATTTGATATGCCCGATTTCTCCGCATCCATGGCACTTTAATTGGTCTCCTTGTTGCTTACCTTTTCGTTCATACTTCTTTTGCATGAACTTGTGAAATTTCTTAATAACGAGTCCGAACTCGCTATCTTCGTCGCTTGAATCCTCATCATTTTGAGGTTGAGCCGTGCTTGCTTTAAGGGCGATTCTTCGTTTCCTTTGATGATCCAAAGGAGGGTTAAGAATAGTAGATTCATAGGTTTTGAGATTACCTCTAAGAACGTCGATTGTGACATTTGTAATGCCGATTGATTCTTCAACAGTGTCGGCTTTGGAGCGCCATTCTAGAGTGAGACTTCGAAGAATCTTACGGACAAGTTCCCTATCCGTGAAGGTCTTCTTAAGAGCATGAAGATCATTAACGATTTTTGAAAATCGTTCGAACATATCATCTATCTTCTCGTTTTCCTTCATATGAAAAAGTTCATATTCATGGGTTAGAAAATCTATTTTAGCTTCTTTTACCTGGTCCGTACCTTCGTAGGCAATTTCAAATTTATCCCACATTTGCTTAGCCGTGGTGCAACATGAGATTTTCCGATAATCATCGAGATTTACAGCACAGTACATCATGTTGATCGCTTTTGCGTTGTTCTCCACCTTTCTAATATCGTCTGCGTCATACTCATCTTCCGATTTTGGCACCATTTCATTTTCTATCTTTTTGGTTGGAATTTGCTATCCATTCTTGATAATTTTCCACAGTAGAAAATTATTTGATTGGATAAATATTCTCATCCTTTCCTTCCAATAAGTATAGTTTGTGCCATCGAATAGTGGTGGCCTTGTGAAGCATTGTCCTTCACCTAGTCCTGCATAAACGGTACGAGTAGAAGCCATGGATTGTTTCTCTCAAATTGTTAAGTCTTTCAGAGAGTTAGGCTCTGATACCAATTGTTAGAATATACGCTTAACGCTAGAGGAGGGGTGAATAGCGTTTTGATAAAAATTAATGTATATTTGCGGAATTAAAATTGCAGGAATAACGTAAGTGCAGTAATTAAAATAGTAAGGAGAGAACACACCGAATTTATCCTGGTTCACCACAACGTGTGGTTAGTCCAGTCCCCGAGAGACTCTCTCGAGTTTTACACTAACTTCGTTAAGCTTACGGGTGCCTAACAAACCGTTACACTTGCTCGTAGATATACACTCTACAAGACTTCAACCTGCTCGAGGATACCGCACCTCAAGACTTCAAACCAAGATACTACCTTTCCTTCTTACAACAAGGGATTAGAATATCCCTTCAAGTGTGTACAAACACTTAGCACTCAAGACAAGACTCTCTTTATAGAGTAGATATGAGTAAAAATAATACGCTCAAGAACACAACAACTTATTCAAGAATTTTGCTCTGAAAAATTATGAAATAGATATGAAATGATGAGAGAAGAGTATGTAAGCTTTATGCAAGAATAATAATCAGTTGTTGTGTTTAAAGACGTGAATTAGAGGTGTATTTATAGTGCTCAAAGTCACCAAGACCGTTGCTTAATTGCCAATCACTAATTGTTGATTTTGTGCTTGCATAATCGATTATATGATCTGCATAATCGATTATCTGCAGATCGTTCAAAAATCATATGCGGAATTTAACCAGAATAATCGATTATTCAAGTTGCATAATCGATTATTTGTTAACGTTAAAAAAATCGGATGCAGATTCTGTGCAAGCATAATTGATTATTGCCTTGTGTATAATCGATTATATTTCAGCGTTTTAAAAATACTTTGGCAACGGTCAGTGAATAATCGATTATGCTATCTCGTATAATCGATTATTTTGTTGTTTTGAAAATCCGGTTTTACACTGTCTTAACATAATCGATTATAAGTAAGACATAATTGATTATATTGCTGTCTTGAAAATTTTCGGTTAACACTGTCTTAACATAATCGATTATAAGTAAGACATAATTGATTATATTGCTGTCTTGAAAATTTCAGTTAACACTGTCTTAACATAATCGATTATAAGAAATACATAATCGATTATTTATGTCAAGATTTGAAAAACATGTTTGAAAATCATTTTGGCTAAAATGAAAATGTTTGAAAATGAATTTGGTTTAACTCATCGATGCATGAAAATGATTTTACGAGAGAAGCCAAGACTTGAATAAGTTGTCGGATCAAGATCACACTATAAAGTGACTCATTTATAACTTTGTTGTTATTCTTGATCTTGCTCTTTGTTTCTCATGTTCTTGGACTTTGGCATATGTCAATGTTCCATGCGCGTCGGTTTGTCATTTATCAAAACCTACAGAAATGAACACACGTTTAGTTTTAGCGACTTGAGAACGTGTTTCAACAGAATGTTCAGGCCTTAGCTAACAAATTTGTGAGGTCGGATCTTTTGAAGACAATTTAGGTTCTAGATTGTGTAGTCTCTCGGTCTTCCTTATTTGATCGTATCATGGAGCGATAGTGTGATGATCCTCATTTGCTTGTCCTTAAGGACAAGGTTCAACATGGTGATGCCATATACGTGACTATTGATAATGATGGGGTATTGAGGATGCAAGTTCATATTTTTGTACCAATGTTGAAGGGCTTCGAGTGTTGATTCTAGATGAGGCCCATAGTTCGTGGTATTCCATCCATTTTGGTGCCGCGAAGAAGTATTAGGATTGGAGGTAGCACTACTGGTGGAGGCAGATGAAGAAAGATATAGTTGGATTTGTTGCGTGGCGCCTCAACTGTCAGTAGGTGAAGTATAAGCACCAGAGATCGGATGGGTTTCTTCAGCAAATAGAGATTCCGGAGTGAAAGTGGGATCAGATCACCATGGACTTTGTAGTTGGACTCCCACAGAATCTGAGGAAGTTCGACGATATTTGGATGATCATAGATCGACTGACCAAGTACGCTCATTTCATTCCTTTGTGTACTAGTTTTTCTTCGAAGAGGTTGGCGGAGATTTATATCCGGGAGATTGTTCATCTGCATGGTATTCTAGTGTCCATTATTTTAGATAGAGATATTTAGTTCACTTCATTGTTTTGGAGGGTCATTAAGCATGAGTTGGGTACTCGGGTGTAGTTGAGTACATTATTTCACCCTCAGATGGACAGATAGTCCAAGAACACTATTCAGATTCTTGATGATATGCTCTGTATATGTGTGATTGAGTTGGAGGGTCTTGGGATCAGTTCTTGCCATTGGTAGAGTTTTCCTACAACAACAGTTATCAGTCCAGCATTCAGATGGCACTGTATGAGGATTTATATGGTAGGTGGTGTAGATTATAGGTGGGTTGGTTTGAGCCGAGCGAGGCTAAACTAGTGCGAACAGACTTAGTTCAGGATGCTTTGGAGAAGGTTAAGGTGATTCAGGATAGACTCCGTACAACCCAATCAAGACAGAAGAGATACGCATGCCGGAAGGTTCGTGATGTTTCCTAAATGGTTGGACTGTGGGTTCTGCTTCGGGTTTCACCTATGAAGGGCGTTATAAGATTTGGGAAGAAAGGGAAGTTGAGTCCGAGGTTTATTGGCGCTTTTAAGATGTTAATAGGCATTGGGGAGGTTGATTATTAGTTTGCCTTACCTCTCAGCTTGGCAGGAGCTCATTCGGTATTTCATGTTTCGATGCTCCGGAGGTATCACAGTGATCCGTCGCACGTATTGGATTTCAGTTTAGTCCATTTGGACAAGGATCTATCCTATGTTGTGGAGCCACTATTAACATTGGACAGGCAAGTTAGGAATTTCAGGCCAAAGAACATTGCTTCGGTAATGGTTTAGTGGCGGAATCGTTGGTTGAGGAGGCGACTTGGGAAACCGAGTAGGATATGCGCAGCCATTACCCTCATCTTTTCACTACTTCATGTATATCTCTATACACGTTCGTGGACGAAAGAATATTTAAGTGTATGAGGATGTGATGACCCGGCCAGTCATCTTAAGAATTAACGTCCTGATTCCCTATTAACTCGTTTTCCTTAGTTTATTTATACTATTTTGATTTGCCGGGACGTTGGGATTGTTTTTTGAAGAGTTTTGGGACACTTAGTGCTAAATGAGAGCTTATGTGTTGGAAAGTCGACCGTAGTCGGAACAGTGTGAAGACGGACTTCGGATGGATTTCGAATGGTTCCATTAGCTCCGTTGGGTAATTTCGGTTTTAGGGGCATGTTCAGATTGTGTCTTGGAGGTTCGTGGGTAATTTAGGCTTGAAATGCCAAAAGTTAAAATTTTTGAAGTTTCTGGTTCAATAGTGATATTTTGATACAGGGGGTCGGAATGAAATTTCGGAAGTTCGACTAGCTCCGCAGTATTTATCGCGACATGTGTGCAAAATTTCAGGTCATTCGGATGAGGTTTGATAGATCCCCTCCTTTGGCACAAATAAGTAGATATGCCAGTCTATGTCAACTCAACAAGCTTGTCTCCAAAGAGTTGGTAATCTGACTGGCTAACATTAAGTTCAAGTAAGATAAAGTTTATTGCAAGGAGGAAGAAGGTAAGATCCTCTTTCAAAATCAAGAAAATAGTAAGTACAAACAGAACGATGGAATTGGTCGATATGGATCTTTGTGAACCAATGAGAACTCTGAGTAGAGATGGGTAAGAGATATGTTTTGATGATTGTTGATGATTACTATAGGTTTATTTTGACATTGTTTCTAACATCTAAAGATGAAGCATTTGATATGTTCACTTCTTTTGCAAGAAAAATACAAAAATAACTAGGTAATCAACTTGCATCAATTACGTTTGATCATGGTACTGAACTTGAAAATGCTACATTTGCTGGATTTTTTGATGAGCATGGAATAGATCGTAATTTTTCTACTCCTATAACTCTATAACAAAATGGAGTAGTTGAAAGAGAAAATAGGACATTGGAAGAAATGGCTAGGACTATGCTTCTTTACAGTAAACTGACCCTATGATTCTAGGTGGAAGCTGTGAATACTGCATGTTACATCATAAATTGGTGCATGAATATATCTCTTGTTGTAAAGACTCCCTATCTGTTACTTTAAGGAAAAAAACCTAATATATCCCATCTTAGGGCATTTGGATGCAATTGTTTTGTGAACAATAATGGTAAAGACTCCTTAGGTAAGCCTGACCCCAGAAGTGATGAGGGAGTATTCTTCACATAGTAAAGTTTATAAGATCTATAACAAAAGAACTGTTTGTGTAGAACAAAACATATGTGAAGTTTTGGATGAAACTAACATTCTTTCTAAGATACAAAATGTGAAGATGGAGTAATTGGGATAGTAAGAAACTCAAATGAATTAACCGCCAAGACTGAAGCTGCACTAAATGAAGGAACAAATGATGGAACATGTCGTTCAACCTAGGGCAACTTGACAGAGGGAACCAATCTAAGAAGGACAGATTCTGAAATCATGAGGGAACTTGTCTATGAATCTGTTCCTCAACAACAATACTGAAGGAACATCTACAGGAAATCAGCTGGTTGTGAAAACTTATAAGTACAGAAGTTCTCATCATTTTGAGAACATAATTACTTATCCAACCTATGTAATCAATAGATCTTCTTTGAAGAATATTTATGCTTTTAATGCTTTTTTATCTCTTATTGAACCTAAGAATGTTGCTGAGACTTTGTAGGATGCAGAATGGGTGAATGTAATACAATATGAACTTAACCAATTTGGGAGATTGCATCTAGTAGCAAGACCTAAGTAGAGATCAGTAATTGGCGCTAAATGGATCTTCAGGAGTTGATACAGAGGGAACAATTTCAAGGAACAAGGCAATATCAGTGATTCAAGGATATAGACAAGAAGGGGACATATATTATGATGAAACTTTTGTTCCACTTGCAAGATTTGAAGCAATTAGACTGCTTACATCGAAACACTCTCCGCTAGATGGATTTCAAGAGTGCCTTCCTCAATGGCTAACTAAAGGAAGAAGTGTTTTGTCAAGCAACCTCCAGACTTTGAAAGCAAGGAATTTCCTGATCATGTGTACAAGCTTGACAAGGCACTTTATGGGATTAAGCTGGCTTCAAGAGAATTGTATGAAAGATTATCAAAATTCTTGCTTGATCATGGCTACAAGCGAGGTAAAATTCACAATACTTTATTCTTGAAAGAAAAATGTAAAGATCTCTTGGTAGTTTAGATATATGTTAATGATATAATCTTTGGAGCAACTGCTGATAAGTTAAGTAAAGAATTTGGTAAACTAATGGGGAGTAAATTTAAAATGAGTATGATGGGTGAGCTTAATTTCTTTTTAGAGCTACGAATTAAACAAAACTCAAATGGAACTATGCTCCATCAACAGAAATATGTGAAAGAGTTGCTTAAAAGGTTTAAAATGGAAAATTCCAAAGAAATCAATACTCCTATAGCAACAACCACAAAATTGGATATAGATGAACCAGGTCCATCTATTGATTAGAAGTTTTATAGGGAATGATTGGCTCTTTTTTATATCTCACTGCCAGCAGACCTGACATTGTTTTTAGTATAGGCATTTGTGCTCGATATTAGGAAAATCTAAAGGAGTCTCACTTGAATGTTGTCTAGAGAATCTTGAGATACTTGAGAGGCACCATTGACCTTTGTCTATAGTATCCAAAAAGTAGTCATTTCAACCCAATAGGATATGTTGATGCGGATTATGCAGGTTTTCTTATGGATAGAAAGAGCAGCTCAGGTATGACACACTTTCTTGGTTCATGCCTTGTGTCTTGGGCTACCAAAAAGAAAAATTTCATGGCCTTATCTACAGCTGAAGCAGAGTATGTTGTTGCTACCTCATTTTGTGCTCAATTGTTATGATAAAACAATAGTTAATAGATTTTGGAATTGATATAGTTGTATTCATATATTTCGTGATAAATCTAGTGCAATTTGTATGACCAAGAACTCGACTCATCATAAGAGAACTAAGCACATAGATGTTAGACATCATTTTTTGAGGGATAACTATGAAAAAGGTCTTATCACTGTGGACTTTAGTACTACTGATAAGCAAATAACTAACATCTTTACAAAATTTCCAAGTAAAGATCACATTAACAAGAACATGTTGGAATTACGGATGATTAAGATCATCTAAAAGGAACTAGTTCTAAGTCAAAAATTGGTTAGAAAATTGTGAATTTTTGTACATAATTAGATTAGATTTTGTTACTCATACTTTCATATGTATACTATTGTGCCATGTGCTAATATGACCATTAATATCTAGTGATATTACCTATATTTTCTTGGAAAATTCAGACTTAAACAAGAGATTTTTCAATGAAGAACCTTGTTCATCAAGATTACTTGGTACCTATTCTCCACTTTGCATAGTTTGAAATAATTATATTTGGATCGTGATTAAGAGAAGATTCTCATTTAATCCAAAATCCTTTTGATCTTATCAGTTATGAAATGAACCATTTTCGTTCAAAAAGGGAGTCGAAACCGCTTTAAGTGCTTAGATTCTAGGGAATCTCTACAACATTATTTCAAAATAGAAATTCAGTTTGATAGGCTTCTAAGATACTGTTGTTACCCAATTAAACACTCGTCTTTAAATAGAATAGGCATAGTGTCTTCTTCACTTAAACTTTTAAAGCGTTAATAAAAATCTCCATCTTCTCTTATGTTCAAAACACACTGTTACTCCCAAGCATAGAAATAACTAGCACTTCTGAGAATCCATCATCACCACCCAAGGAAACCTTACCCACACCATCTGATAAACCTTCAACTAATCCCATCTCTAATAAAGTAAGGGTAAAAATGATGGCGCGCAAGGTTTTCGTTGGTGGAGTACAAATTAAGAAAGCAAATGAAAAATTTATAGCAAGCAGGGAGGAAAACCCTAGAAATATGATGAGTCATTCATGTTTGCAACTTAGGATGAAGAAACTATTTCTTCTGAGATAGAGTAGATAACCTCTACAATTTTTGAGGTTGCTACAAATTTGAAGACTAGGTTTGTTCAGGAAGGATCTATAGCAGGTGTTGAAACTACTGTGTTTGGAAAGGTGTGTGTTGAAAATAAAAAAAGAGAGAGGGTGCTCGAAGTTCTATGATGGGAATGGAAAAAGGAATGGCTGAATCATCACCACTCCTGTTGGTTTAACTAAAGAATCAGGTGCTATGGTAGTTTAGAGTGAGGAATCTATTGGAGAATAATAGAATGTGAAAGAAGCATGAGTATGTATTGAGAAGTTTCTTAGGGGTTGGTTAGGCTGGGAAATATTGTTGAATAACTTGTTCTATCTGAACGGGAAACCCTCGCTAACCTACTAAAAAGGGTGACTGGCAGTTACAATACTAAGAAGAAAGAAAGCTCAAGATTTAAGATCCCTGGCACTACTACGGCAAACAGAAAGAGAAAGGCCAAATCTTTTATCCCTATAGAGATTCCTCGCACTAGAGGAAGAGCAATAGGGAGTTAGAAGAAGCAGAGTGAGGTTGAACTAGAAACGGCGTTAGAAAAAAGTAAGAGAAACGCTGCTGCTAAGGGTAAAATGAAGGTGTATCTGCTGAAAGGTACAATAATAATAAGAAGCTTAAATGGGAAAGTCTAGAGAATCTCCCTATTGCCCTTGCCATTACTAGGAAGTTTAGGGAAAATGAAGAGGAACTTGAACCCAAGGCTATTTACAAATGTGAGGTGAAGCCACCCCACAAATATCTGTTCGAATTTGTTAATAAATGTATACTGCCAAGGCAGGATAGGAGGCACATTGCTACATTCATGGATCTTGCCCTTATGGAATATCTGGATAGTTGGAGAAAAATATATTGGCTTGGATTTAAGATCTAGCTTCTTAACAGGGTTTTAAATGGCTCCAAGACTCACGCCTTACCCTATGGTCTTGTTCTCATGGATGTACTTTCATATTTTAAGGTGCCCATCAAGAAATGGGAAGTTGGTACAATGAAGGATCATTTAGGGCAAAACTCTAACTTGTTATGACTACGAAGTTCGAACCACTACCAAAGAAATTGGTTCATTCAAAAAGGTACCAGTGAAAAACAAAGTGTGAGATTTGGTGCAGGAAAGTGGGGCTAAGGTTGCTGAGATTGATAAGCTAAAGAAGAGATTGGTTGGAGAGGAGACTATGATTGATGCTCTTAGAGATGAGCGGGAAAAAGAGAAAAAGAAGAATGATGGCATTCGTTTGGATATGCTGAAAATGCTCCAACACAAAAATCAAAAATCGAGCACTTCCGAGCCTTAAGCTACCTAGCCTAGTGTAGATCAGTCAGTGACCCAGCTCGGGATTTACTGGACCTTTAGGATATGCTTTTTCTATTGTTTACTTGATGTAATTCTATTTGGAATTGTTATCTACCCCTTAACATGCTCCCCATTCCATACTTGACTGTTTTTTTCTGTATTTCTTATCCGCTGTATATATTTGAACTGCGGAAGTTTATTTTATTGTCTAGTCCTAGCCTCGTCACTACTTTGCCAAGGTTTGACTAGACACTTACCAGCACATGAGATCGGTTGTACTGATACTACACTCTATGCTATGTGTAGATCCCAGAGTAGATCGTGGACCATAGTTTGGAGGCTAACTACAGTCTACGAGGAGATCCAAGGCAGACCTACAGGCCTCCGCAGGCTCTAGCATCGCCTCTATACCTATTTCTCATTTCCTTTTCCTTATATTTAGAAACAATGTATTGTTATTTTCTTCAGACTTTGTATGTAATTAATCTTAAACCGTCTGTGACACTGTGACACCAGGATTTGGGTGATTAAGGCTTGAGTAATTGTAATAGACATGGATTTCAGATATTTTATTGTTTCCTTCCGCTTAAATTTAAAGTTCCACTATTTACACATTAAGCCATATATTCATTAAAAATAAATAAATGGATGCCAAAGTAAGTAGTTAAATGGTTGTCTTGCCTAGCTCACACTAGTAGGAGTCATCATGACTTCCCAGGCTAGGAAATCCAGGTAGTGACAAGTCGGTATGAAAGTTCTCGGTTATATATGTCTCACAATTCACAGAAAAGCTTAGTAGAGCGTGAGGGATCGGTATGGAGACGTCTGTATTTATCCCTAGATACTATAGAGTTAGGAAATACTTTACATTTATTCTTTCTTGTCATGCAGTTTCGTTTCTCAATGATAATTGAAATTCTGCTTTGTTCTTTCACAGATGGCAAGAACATGTGATTCCTCATCCACTGAACAGCAACCTAAGACCCCAGCAGCAGCTCCTACGAGGGGAATAGCAAGAGGCCGAGGCCGTATTAGAGGCCGTAGTGGGGGTAGAGCTCATCCCCGTGCAGAAGCACCGGTAGAAGATCCTCGTGTTGTTTTTGATGATGAGGTTCCGGTGCCTGCATTTTCGGTGGTCCCAGCTAAGTTCCTAGAGAGGTTTATTGCTACGCCAGTTCTCCAGGATGCTCAGGTCTGTCTAGTGTGCCTTATGGGAAGTGTCACCCGGGCAGGGTTTCTTTCTGTAGCACCAGCCATTTCTCAGGCTGGAAGCGAAGCTCGGACTCCTGCTACTCTCACCCTAGAGAAGGTTGCTTCCCAGTTTTAGACATTAGTAGTTCAGCTAGTTGGAGCAGTTCGGTCGGGTGTGGTAGCTCAGAGCGGTAATGAAGAAACTATGTCAGCCGATGCTTTGTGAAAGTTGGATAGGTTCACCAATCTCTTCACTAGTACTTTCAGTAGTGCATCTTCTGAGGATCCCCAAGATTATCTAGACAGCTGTCATGTTGTTCTTATGAACATGGGGATAGTTGAGACCAATAGGGTTGATTTTGCTACTTTTCGCATGTCTTGATCCGCCAAGACTTGGTGGAAGGATTACTATTTATCTAGACAGGCAGGATCGCCATATTTGACTTGGAAGCAATTCACGCAACTATTTCAAGAAAAGTTTCTTCCCATCACTTAGAAAGAGGCTTATCGGAGGCAGGTTGAGCATCTCTAGCAGGGTTTTATGACAATCACCCAGTATGAGACACAATTAATCAACGTCTCATGATGCTCTTATCATACTTCCACTCAAGAGAGAGAGAGGGTGAGAAGGTTCATTGATGGACTTATTCAGTCGATTCGACTTCACATGGCTAGGAAGACTGGATGTGGGATATCTTTCATGATGACCCGGCCCGTCGTCTCATGTGTTAGAGCCTCATTTCCCCCATTTTTATACTTCTTCATTCTTTATTATCGGCATTTGGCGTGTTAGAGTTGCATTGGATTGGCTTTGGTAGGAAATGAAACACTTAGTCTATTTAAGGAAGGTTTGGTTTAGAAAAGTCAATAGGATATTTACTTATGAGTTAGAGGGATCGTATGAGATTTTTTGTGATTCAGTTAGCTTCGGGGAGTGATTTATGACATAGGAGTGTTATCAGAATTGATATTGGAAGTCTGGTGTAGAACTAGGCTTGAAGTGGCGAAGTTTGCATTTTGGCGATATCCGGTTGATAGGTGAGATTTTGGTCCGAGGATCGAAATGGAATTGTGAGAGTTACAGTAGCTTAGTATGGTGATTTTGGATGTGTGTGCAAACATTTATATGATTACGAGGTTATTTTGTTATGTTTTTGATTGAATGCGAGTTTCGGAAGAATTTGAAGAACTTAGGCTTGAAATTGATGAGAATTGAGGATTTTTGAGTTGTTGTATGTGTTTTTATGATTGGAAAAAGTTTGAATTGTGTATTGGACCATGTATGAGTTTTTGGTCGAGTTCCTGGAGTGAGTTCGGGTGGTTAAACAGAAAGATTTGGTCTTGTTTTGTGCAATAGCTGCTGCTTCTGGTATGTTTTCGCTTATGGGGAATTTGGACCGCAGAATCGATATCACTTATGTGAGTGGGGAACCGCAGAAGCGGGTTTGGACTTGAATTTGGTTTCCTCAAAAGCAGAAAAGGGTCCACAAAAGTGGGAACCGCAGAAGCAGTTGGAACTTTAAGTGAAAGTCTGCATAAGCGGACATTAGACCGCAGAAGCGGAAGTCGCAGAAGTGAACTTCTGACCGCAGAAGCGGTTACTACTGGGCAGAGATATTTAATTCACCTTCGCAAATTTTGAAAGAGTATCATATTTCATCTCGGACTTGGTGAGGTTTTGGGCGATTTTTTAAGAGGGTTTCAAGGGCTTTGATCAGGTATGAATTCTTGGACTTAATAACATGATTCTATGGTGCAAATACATGAACTTAGACTAAATAATCAAGGAATTAAAGTTAAAAATTGGGCGATTAGGGCTTGAACTTAAGAGAGATTAATCTAGGGATTTGAGGACTCCAATGGACTCCAATTTTTGTGATTTTGATATGTATAGACTCATTGCAAGATAAGGAACCCATTGGTGCAAAAGTTTTCGAGTTTGACGAAGTGGGCGCGGGGCTCGAGTCTTTCTAATTTCGATATTTCTGATATTTATTGATTATTTTCTATTGGGTATTGTTCCCTTAGCATATATTGATGTTTTCACTAAGATTTTTGGTTAGATTCGATTCGCGCGGAGGCCTATTTAAGGCGCAAATGAGCCGCGAGCTAGAGATTTTACCGGTTCGAGGTGAGTAATGTTTGTAAATGATATCCTGGAGCTTTGAAATCCCCGATTTGCAAATCGTAGTGCTTTATTAAGGTGAAACACGTACCCTATGACGAGTGCGGGGTCATTCGTTATTTGGGATTGTGACTTGCTCCGTCCCGGGAGATGTTTCTAGTGTGTTTTCGATAAGATCTTATTTTATAATCATCTTACTTGGATTTATTTGTTATATTTGGGCTTCGTGCCAATTATTTAAATCCTTCAGGGATTGATATCATTGTTTTTGCATATTTTGCATATTATCTAATATCAGTACAAGGTTTTAAATACGGGTTTGCAACTTATCCATTTTTCTAATATTTGAAAACTAAAATAATATTTCTAAATGATATTTGGGGGCTGAGAACTACTGTTTTACAAAAGCCCAAGGGGCTAGTGATGATTTCTGGACTAATCATGGATCAAGCTACATGTAACAGTGGTATTACAGTGATATTGAGGCCGAGAGCGTGGTTAATTATATTGATATTGAGGCCGAGAGCATGGTTGATGCCACGAGATGGCTTGACAATTGGGCTTGGGCAATAAGAGCGTCTCCGGAGTCTGTACACACCTCCAGTAAGCACCGTCGATATTAAATGGATCAGGATGCATGCCGCAGTGGGTACTGTAGTGCACCGTTATATGCATTGCATTTCACTCATCCATTTATTCATTATCTATTGTTTGTGTTATTTTTTGAAATATTTATCTGCTATTTCTTTATTAACTGATCCCTCCTAAAGAGGATAAATTTTAGACGTTGGGAACAATGTCACTGTATGATGCATTTTGTAAGGTAATAACGATTGACCAGGAACTACACCGTGCGGTCAGGTAATAATGATTGTCCATGAAAGAGAATATGGATCGAGGGACGAGGTTCCGTGCATAGCGGAACTAATTGTTTTAAATTATTTTTACAGCAGTTGAAAAGATCATTTTCAAATGAGGTCTAAAACGGAGCAAAGATATTTCTAAATATTTCACAGTTTTACTGATTTCTCAAAGAGTTTTACATTGTTTCTGTACAGTATGATGATTTGTTATACGTGATTTCTTACTGCTCAGTTATTATTTACTTTTATTATTGACTGAGTTGGATTACTCACTTTAATCCCTGCACCCCGTGTGGAGATGCAGGTATTTGTTCACCCAGTAACGAGTTTTGAGCTGATTGAAGATATGGTATCATAGCTGAGCAAGGTGACTGCATGCGTCTGCGGCACCAGATTTTTCTAACGTTTTGATTCTAAATTCCATGCTGTATACTACTGGCCTTGTAAATGTACTTAGTCTCTTTTAGATGCTCCTGGCTTGTGACACTCCAATTTTGACCGTGTTTGGGTTGTACCTTCGCTAAATAATGTTATTAAATCATCTTTAATATTGTTTATTCATGTTTATCTACTTATGAAAAAGTCAACTAAGGCTGGTTGGATGGCCTTGTCTTTACGAGAGGTGCCATCACGACCCGAGCGGGGATTGGGTCGTGATAAGTTGGTATCAGAGCCTAGGTTACTAGGTCTCACGAGTAATGAGCGGGTTTAGTAGAGTCTCTCGGATCGGTACGGAGACGTCTGTATTTATCCTCGAGAGGCTGCAGAACCTTTAGGAAAACTTCACTTTCTTGAATTCTTATCGTCTGTCCTTGATTCAGCTTAAAAAGAATCTCTTGAAATTCCTTCCACACATTCGCACGTGTGTATTTGTGCTCGATAGCGGATGAACGTTGATGACTTATGTTTTCAAGATCGAGGGGCGAGGCATGATATCCATGAGTTGATGTAGGGCCTGTCTGAAGGACTTGAGGCTAGATTTTTGCCTAGGGCTTGAGCACCGAGGTGTTGATTAGTGTTTTCAACTTATATGTTCGATTTTGCCCCTATTATGGGAATGACAGGTGGATAGCTTTGTGATGAGTATGTTAGCACTGCGTGATGTTTCTATATGATGTGGAAGAGTCGAGGAAGATTTGCTACATGATAGGTGGATTATTAAGTATATGATTTTCAATGTGATTGGAGGT
This sequence comes from Nicotiana benthamiana, assembly GCA_034376525.1. Classification (NCBI taxonomy): domain Eukaryota; kingdom Viridiplantae; phylum Streptophyta; class Magnoliopsida; order Solanales; family Solanaceae; genus Nicotiana; species Nicotiana benthamiana. The sequence goes on along the minus strand of CM067327.1, from coordinate 45,727 downwards.
GTAGCTCCGAGTTGTGGGCATGTGAAGAATCTTTCAAGTCTCATAGTTGGGAGTGAGGTAGATTGTATGTTACGGAATTTGTTTAGACTTCAGAAGACAAAGTGATTATGTAATGTGTATGTCGGCGGAAGCTGTACAGAATAGTTATATTGAGGCGAAGCAGTTGGGTTAACTCCTGCGAAGTGTTCTGAAGTGACGTGATCCTCATGTGTATGTTAGAAGATCTCATGTGCAATTGAAGAGTACATGCTGAATTTGGAATTTTGGGTCGCTTAAGAGAGTGGGTTAACTAATGCAGGAATTAATGCGAGATTTGCATAAGGTTTACATTACTAGACGATATGAGTTTCGCAAACTTATAAATGATTTGAGTTTAATCTCATTATGGTATCGTGGCACCAATAGAGTAAAAGTGTTATGAGTTATTGAGTGTATCTTAAATTATGGCTTTGAGCCAAGTTGTGGAGTTTTCTATTGATTATCTTATTGTACGGTTATGTTTTATGTTGGTTCCATCTTGATACTTGCGAGCGAATTAGCTATGATTATTGTAAAGGAAAAGTTTTACTAGGGTTATATTATGCTTCATTGGGTATGAGAATTTCGGAATGTCTAGAGTTGTTGTTACAAAGAATGCTCGGTGCTTAGAGTAGGAAGTTGCTTGGTTGTTATAGGATAAGGATTTCATTATGTTGTATCGGAGTGCCAATGAGGCACATGTGGTTCTGTTTGTTAAGTCAGGTAAATTTTAGTGAATAAGAGAAAGTGACTTACGAAGATTGTTATAGTGAGTTCAAGATTCCACATGTAACAATGGGGTATCATAAAGTAGCATATGTGATTAGGAACCGAGTTTCTTTGGAAGAAGTCCAAACTAATTGTATTTCCATGTTAATTGTGGAATTCTAAATATTAGTGTCACGAAAGTAGAGATAATAGATTTAGATTCACAGGAAGTTCTTTAGAGTAATGTATTCGTGAATGTGATGTGTTTGGGAATAATTAAGAGAGTATTCAACGACTTATGGGCCTTAGACAGTGTGGTTTTATGCTTGGGCCTGTAATTGTAAGCCTGGGTCGAGGAATTGCGGTGCTTCAGCAAGAGGAAATATCAATTGAAAAATGAAGCAGAAGGAAATTTAGATAGATGGAGTAGCTTGATAGTAGACTGAAACGGTATGGTATGGATATGATTAGTTCTTTGTATGTGTTTGAGGTAATGAACTTTACAAGTATTTTGCAGCAATGCTCTTGGGTTGGGATGACCTTCTTAGCTTGGTCGAGTTAGAAGGATTTCTTTCTGGCAGTTTAATTTGTGCAAATAGAATTGAGAGGGTTCTTGTCAATTCTAATGTGGTTGAAGAGGTAAATTTTCTACGAATATGAGAGGCATGGAATGTGTAATGATTTTTTTCTTCTAGATGGGATGAACGAAAGTTATTGACTAGTTGAATGCATAGAGGTCTGTAGATCGGAAAGGAGGTAAGGTTTTCATGTATCCTTGGATGGTATGTTATATAGGGTATGTTGTGGAGGACCGAGACTTGTGTGTGTTAGGTTACAATTAAATTGAGAAAGGAAGTTCATAAGACACTTAAGCAGTGGGTAGTCTCATATATTCAAGGAAAACTGTACTTGTTGGCCCAAGTTTTAGTTGGAGTTTTGAAGATTCACAAATGAACTTATGGAAGGACCTGGTCCATCTTGTACTACAAAGTCTAAATCAACCAGGGCACATGTGAAGCACGTGAGGAAGATATGCACTAAAGATCACGCATCAATATCTTCTGAACGTAATCGAAAAGGTTGAATTTGTAATAAGGAGGACAGTCTCCTTAAGTAAAGAGAACTTGATCCTAAGTTAGGATAGGGGTTGGCGTTTGTATTGGCTAAGGACTTAAATGGACTACAGATAAGAAGTGTAGTTGTAATCAAACTCTAACTGCTAACTCAGTATATTATTGTGTTGGTTCTCTTTTACAGGTAACACACACAAGAAGAAGTAAAGCATATTTGAGAGCAAATAAAGCGAGTTCGTTTTGCAAGCAATATATTCAAGATACAAGTGTGTACACCCGAAGCTACATGAACTAAGAGAGAAGAACCAGTTCCATTTGAGTGTTTATTTCTAGTTCAATTGTAGTAGGTTTTCATATTGTACCTTTCAACTTTATTAGAAGCAATTGTATTTGGTACCTTGTGTCATCAAGTTAGAGTTAACTTGATAGTATCGCAGCAGCTGAGGCTTTGTGCCACACTAAGATTAGAGTTTAATCCTTAGGTTTACAAAGATTCTTTGTAAATGCTGTTTGGATTATTGAATTTCAGTGGAGTTTTGAAAAATCATACTATGTAGTAGGTCGTGATTTTTCCACCTTTTGTGCCAGGTGTTTTCCACGTAAAAATATCTGTGCACTTTACTTTCAGTTGTTATTATTCCGCAAACTGTTGTAGTTAGAAAACTTTGAAGAACCAGAATCTTTTAATGCAAAAAGTAGGTACCACACAAATCACCTTCCCTCTTGTGTGGTATTGATGTTCATTAACATCAATTGGTATCAGAGCGGCTTGTCCTTGAAGAGGATAAAACCCTAGGAACACATCAACATGAGCGCACCATCTGAGAATTGGGAAGGACAGTATACTGCCAGGCCTTCACTTTTCAATGGTCTCTACTACTCATGGTGGCAAAAAAAATGAGAGACTACATCATGGGTGGAGACTATAAGCTTTGGGATATCATCACATATGGTCATTTAGCCACAACCAAGAAAACTGCCAAAGGATTGGATGTTACTAACGCTAGAGCGGATGGTACTGCTGAGGACCTCAAGAAGTGGGAGAAAAATTGCTAAAGCCAAGAAATGGCTAGTGTGTGGACTTGGTCATGATGAATATAGTAGGATCTGTACTAATGCCAAGGAGATTTGGGACACTTTACAAGTGGCTCATGAAGGAACACCTCAGGTGATGTGGTCAAGAGGAACACTACCATATTCTCAATATGAGAATTTTACTATGAAGGATTGTGAAACTATCTAAGAGATGTATACCAGGTTTACTACACTAACAAACGAACTTGAGTCTCTTGGAAGGGTTATTCTGGAAGAAGACTAGGTGGAGAAGATTCTAAGTAGAGTTCTGCCAATCTTCTAGGAAAGCAAAATTACTGCTATTCAGGAATCCAAAAATATTGCTACTTTAAAATTGGATGAACCGATTGGAAATCTAACTGCCTATGAATTGAGAAGGTAAACCATGAATATGGATGCTCTAAAGAATCAAAGAAGTCTGGCACTCAAAATCTCAGAAGGATCAGATCTTGAAGATGATGAAATGGCTATGATAACAAGAGATTTCAAGAAATATCATATGAAAGGAAATGGTCCTTCATTAGAATCAACATTCAACAAAACTAGGGCTCTTGAGAAGTAGACAAACGATGGTTGCTTTAAATGTGGAAAGAAAACTGACATGATGAAAAACTACCCTCAATGGGAGATTGAGTGGAAGAAAGAAAGGGCAGAAAGAATGAATGGGAAGAAAGAATAGGTTCAACCAAAAAGGAACAAAGGAACAATCAAATCTAAGGTTGTTGCATGGGGAGATATTTCAGATGAAGATTCAGAAAATGAAGCTGAAGATGAGCAAGCTCTTATAGCCATCGGAGAATTAGAAGATGAACAGGAGGTAAGTATTCTACATCTTAAAGAAAATTTTAAATTCATGTCTAAAGAAAAGTTTGATGAGCTCTTGATAGACTTTATGGATGAGTCTGAAATAATAAACAGTGAGAAAAATGTTCTTTCTAGGGATTGTGCAATACTAGAAGAAAAATACAAAAGGTTATTGTCAAGGGCTGATAAGAGTAATAACTCAAATATAGAGTTGAAGAACCAGGTTCTTCAACTGGAAGTACCCTAGAAGAAAATTTAGTCTGAAAACATAAAATTGAAAATAAGGACATGAAAGAAAAAGGTTGATCAATCATTTTTAACACTAGAAGAAAATTTAGGAAAAACCAAAGATGAGACGTATAAGAAATATGAATCTATCAAGGTCCTAAAAGAAGAACTAGGAAAGGTAAATCATGAACTAGACAGAACATGAAAATAGAACAAGGCTTCTGATGTACTCTCCTGGCTGCAATAGCATCACATCAGCAACTAGAAAGGACTTGGGTTTGGGACACAAGCTCCAAAATGGGATCTCAAAAACAAGTACCTCACTCTTCCCAAGAATAATATCTGTACACACTGTGGTAAGGTTGGCCATTACAAAAATGAATGTAATGCAAAAGAAAAGGCCAGTCAAAAGAACAAAGTTTTTTTTCGAGAATAGCACAAACTTCCAGGTTGGGCAAAGAAAAATTTAATTCATCCTTTTGCTCATAGAAAGGGACCCAAACTATTTTGGGTTCCTAAGACTAACCCCTGATTTAATTTTGCAGGTCCATGTGAAAGGAAGTAGCCAAATATGGTACATGGATAGTGGCTACTCAAAACATATGACTGGTAACAAGGACCACTTTCTTTCACTTGAGAACCTAAAAGAAGGTAATGTCTCCTTTGTAAATGGGAAGAAAGGTGATATCATTGGGGTTGGAAAGGTAGGAAGGACAAACTCTCATTCCATTGAGAATATCTATTAGATAGATGGCTTGAAATATGGCCCGATAAGTATGTCACAACTGTGTGACAGAGGTAACCTTGTGGCTTTCACTTCCATAAAATATTTTGTGATTAGTCTTACTACTGACAAGATTGTTTTGCAGGGAAGAAGAGTTAACAATATTTACATTGTAGATTTGTCGACTCTTTCTTAAAATGAACTCACTAGCTTGAGTGTGTTAATTAATGATCCCCTCCTATTGGCAGAAAAGAATTGGCCATGCTAGTCTAACTCAATTGAAAAATTAGTTTCCAAGGACTTCGTGATAGGGTTACCTAATATCAAGTTCAAGGAATACAAAGTTTTTGAGGCATGTGCAAGGGGGAAGCAGGTAAGGTCATCCTTCAACCTAATAAAATGGTAAGTTCGTCCAAGAAGTTGGAACTAGTTCACATGGATCTATGTCCAATGAGAGCCATGAGCAGAGGTGGCAAAAGATATGTTATGGTTCTTGTTGATGATTATTATATATTTACCTGGGTGATATTTCTAAATTCTAAAGATGAAGCATTTGAAATGTTCACTGCTGTTTTTTAGAAAATTCCAGAAACAATTAGGAAATCAACTTGCATCCATTAGGTCTGATCATGGAATTGAATTAGAAAATGCAAAGTTTGCTTAATTTTGTGATGAAAATGGAATATTTCATGATTTCTCTGCCCCTAGGACTCCTCATCAAAATGGGGTAGTTAAGAGGAAGAACAGGATCCTTAAGGATATGGCAAGGACCATGTTACTTTCTAGTAAACTACCACATAGCTTTTGGGCAGAGGCTATAAACACTGCTTGCTATATAATTAATAGATTCATGACCAAACCTCTTGTAGAGAAACTCCTTAAGAGCTACTTAAAGGGAGAAAACAAAAAATATCCCATCTTAGGCCTTTTGGTTGCAAGTGCTATGTGCACAATAATAGCAAAGACTCCCTAGGTAAGTTTGATCCCAGAAATGATGAGGGAGTATTATTGGGATATTCTTCACATAGCAAAGCATATAAAGTGATTAACAAAAGAACTCTATGTGTTGAAGAAAGTGTACATGTTGTGTTTAATGAATCTAACACACTTTCTAAGAGACATGAACGTGAAGATGAAGCCATTGGAATGGTGAGACGATTGACTAAAGGTAAAGCACCAGTCAAGGAGGCATCCAAGGAAGGAGTAGGTGATGAAAGAGGTCCTCTCACCCAGGGCAACCTCAGAGGGGGAACCAATCTGAGATAAACCGTATAAAATTCTCTGAATGATCTTGTACCTGAATCTGTTCCTCTACAGCATAACAATGAAGGAGAAGCTAGCAGAAACCAGCTGGTGGGAAAATCTTACAAGTACCTGAGTTATCACCCTGTTGAGAACATAATCAATGATCCCATATCTGGAGCCAAGACTAGATCACAATTGAAGAACCTGTGTGCATTTGATGCCTTTTTGTCCTTGATCTAACCTAAAAATGTGAGTGAAGCTCTACAGGATGCAGATTGGATCAATGTTAGCCAAGATGAGCTCAATCAGTTTCAAAGAAACCAAGTCTGGCACTTGGTTGCACGACCTAAGGAAAGGTCAGTCATTGGGACAAAGTGGGTCTTCAGGAACAAGCTGGATGAAGATGGAACAGTTACAAGAAACAACGCAAGGTTGGTGATTCAAGGTTATAGTCAAAAAGAAGGCATTAATTATGATGAGACTTTTGCTCCAGTTGCTACACTTGAAGCAATTAGACTACTCATAGCCCAAATGCACATATTGAATTCACTCTTCATCAAATGGATGTCAAAAGTGCCTTTCTAAATAGCTATCTCAAAGAAGAAGTGTTTATGAAGCAACCTCCAGGGATTCCAAAGTAAAGAATGTCCTTATCATGTATACAAGCTAGATAAAGCTCTCTATGGTCTCAAGCAAGCTCCAAGAGCTTGGTATGAAAGATTGTCAAAATTCGTTCTGTAGCATGGGGTACAAAAGAGGTGACATTGACAACACGTTGTTTCTAAAGGAAAAAAGGTAATGATCTTCTTGTTGTACAAATTTATATCGATGACATAATTTTTGGGTCTACTACAGATAGGTTGAGTAAGGACTTTGCAAAACCAATGGGCATTGAATTTGAATTGAGTATGATGGGGGAACTAAATTTCCTCCTAGGTTAGCAAATCAAATAAAGTCCAAAAGGTACTATGATTCATTAGCATAAGTACACAAAATAACTAATCAAGACAAATGGAAGAGTCCAAAGAAATAGATACTCCTATTGCAACTGCCACACAGTTAGATGTTGATGAACCTGGTTCTTCAGTTGATCAAAAGTTGTACAGGGGTATGATTGGTTCACTTTTGTGTCTTACTGCCAGCAGACCTGACATTATTTTTAGGATAGGACTTTGTGCACGTTTCAAGGAAAATCCAAAGGAGTCACACTTGACTGCAATCAAAAGAATATTAAGATACCTAAAAGGCACAACTGGTTTTTTTTGTGGTATCCCAAAGGTAGCAACTTTTACTTAATTTGATATGATGATGCTGACTATGCAGGTTATATAATGGATAGGAAGAGCACTTCAGTTATGGCACACTTCCTAGGATTTTGTCTTGTATCATGGGCTACCAAAACGGCGAATTCAGTGGCCCTCTCTACTCCTGAAGCCGAGTATGTTAATGCTGCTTCATGCTGTGCTCAGTTGTTGTGTATCAAGCAACAATAGGTAGACCTTGGAAATGAAGTGGGATGCATACCTATATTTTGGGATAACACTAGTTCAATCACTATGACAAATAACCACGTTCATCATAAAAGGACTAAGCACATAGATGTTAGAAGCCACTTCTTAATGGACAACTATGAAAAAGGGCTAATCTCCATATAATTATGTGCCACTGATAAATAAACAGTTTACATCTTCACCAAGGCACTAAGTACAGAAAACTTTGAAAGGAACATGGTGGAACTAGGGATGATTAAGATCACCTAAAAGGTCAAGTTCAGAATGCACAATGAAAAAAAATGAAAAAAAAAATATTTTTTGTTAGGAGTTCTTAATTCTTGTGAATATTAGACTAATTTCTAGTCAGTACAATATTGTAAAAAGTATACTCCTGTGATATATAGTTATTTGATTCGCCCTTCTCTTACAAATTCTCTATTCTGACATTTGAGGCGTAATCAAGAGAAGTTTCATTTGAAGAACCTGGTTCATCAAGGCACGCTTATGAGAAAGGTCAGGTATGTTTCTATACTTTACACAAGTAGAAACTTTTAATTTTCAATAATGAGCAAGAGTCCTAGAAACACCAATCGTCTAAAAAAATTCTATTGTTGAGGCTAATTGAACCAGTTTTATTGAAATTATAATTCTAAGTATAACGGAACTCTATCTCCTAACGCTTAGCGATTCTAATTAATCCTAATTAATAACTAGGGAGACTAGAACAAAAAGCTGATTAGAACTCTAATAACACCTGAAAAAGCTGCCATTTTGGAACTATAATGACCACTCTATATAAACCCTATTATTATTTCACAACCGTCATCTCTAAACCCCTAATCATCTACTCTCTTCTCCACACCCTTAAAAATGGTCCAAAATTTTCTCAAGCTTTTCAAAAATTCTTCACCAAAAATGTCGAATTCCCAAGATAATCGTGTAACCCCACCACCAGTGTCAACTAACACCATTTCATCTTCCACACCTTCTAGTGAATCCTTAAAGCCCAGATTCCATCGCACGGTAATGGTAGCAAGAAAATTTGTTTCGACTAGTCCCTTAAGGAAAGCTCTAAATGAAAGATTGAAGGCAAGTCATAAAAAGAATCTCCATCAAAAGGAACTGATTACAGTTCTGAGTCTGATGAATACATCTCTGCTAGTAAAAGAGATGAACCTCGGCCTTCTGATAATGTCACACATAAAGAAACCCAGAAAGTGGTAAGTCTAAGTGTTGTTTCTGATGATGTAGGACAAAGGGTAGAAAATAAGTATGTTGTGATAGGGGCTACAAATGATGTCTCTCTGGGTGACTCTGTGTAATTGAGGAAGAATAAGAGGAGGAAGGTGCTAGCTATATGTGTAAGTTGGGAAGAAAGGGTCTCGAAGTGAAGGGGAAGTGAATCTAGAGAGGCTGCTGAAGGGTTAGTTGGTTTGAGCAAACTATCTGTTGAACCTGGTCTATCTGCAGAGGAAACTCTAGTTGAGATGATGAAGAAGATTGGGTCTAGTTATGATCCCAATAAATGCAAGGCTTCCTCACAAAGGACCCCAATTGCGTCGAAACCAACCAAGAAATCCAAAACCTCAACACCCAAGTCTGCTCCTAGGCTTAGAACAACTAAAAGCAAGGTTAGGGAGAGTGAAGCTGAGTTGCAAAGCTTTAAATGAGAGTAATAGAAAGAGAAAAGAAAAGGGGAAATGGAATATAGGTCAAAGATTAGAGGTTATAGCTGAGGAGGAGGAAGAGGAGATGGAACTGGTCCATCAAGAACGAAATACTACTGTGGAGGTTCCACTTGCAAAATCAAAGGAGACTAGGATTTCCTCTAAGAAGCCCTCAAGACCAGTTCCTACTGAATCCTCTCTTACCAAGGGTAACAAGATCAACGTCTAAGGAAAAATAAGTGAGTAGCCATTGAAGAAGAAGAAGATGAAAGTGAGTCTAAAGAAGAACATGGTAGGTATGAAAACTATGACAAAAAAAAATATTTAAGGGATGATTACTGAATGACCTGGAGGAGCCAGGCATGATAAGACTTGTCACATTACTGGAGGCACAAGGCTAGAAGGACATGGTCCTTCAGATTGATTAAAAATTGGCAAGGAAGGAACTAGTGGAGTTCATGGCCAATGGAAAAGTGAAGAATGGTCAGGTGACTAGTATAGTGAGGGGTGTCAAAGTGAAATTCAATGCTGATAAATTAGCAATGATTTTTTGTATTCCTTGTGAGGTGTATGATGATTATACAAGGCAGAGGTGGTCTTTCTTGGATGGGTTGCCTTTTGAGCTACAAATAACAAGGAACTTATGTGACACCAACACAGATGAAGAGGTGTCTGAGGCCAAGGCAGTGCAGAAAAGTGAAATGAGGCTAGAGCATAAAGTGTTTTTTGAATTTGTCAACAAGTACCTTCTGCCCAGACAGGAAAGAAGGCATACATGTAATTATATGGATCTGGTGCTCACGCAGTGTATAAATGAAGGGAAGCAGATCAACTGGCATGCCTTAATAGTGATGTTACTCGAAACGGTGATAAATGGTTCAAAGGTTCACGCCATTCCATATGGTTTTATCTTAGCTATTGTGCTTGAACGATTAAATGTTCCTTTGAAAAAGTGGGAAATGGCCTCCAGCAAGGAGCACTTTGGTGTCAAGACCCTTCAAGCGTGTGACTATCTCCCCAATTCTGTCCCTATTGAGCCTGGTTCATCTGCCAAGACTCTTGTGAACAGCAAGGTCAGAGCCTTGGTACTGGAGGTTGGGACAACGGATGCTGAAATTGCAAGGCTCAATGTCAGAATTGCTGATTTGGAGGTAGAATGGAATGGGTTGAGAGCTAAACTTGCCAAAGAAAAAGAGAAAAATGAAGGCATGATCCAGCAAATGTTAAATCTACTAAAAGCCCAACCCTTCAGCACTTTACAGCCTTAGGTGTCCTGTCCTTAGTGTCCAGTCTAGTAACCCTTCAGTTTGCAGTTTCCAGTCTAGGAAGTTCTTGTTCTGTTCTTATTCTGTTTTTGCTCATGGTTGGATGTTTTCTTTTTCTTTTTTGTGGACTGCACTCTAGAAATACCCCTTTAATAATTGTATGCATCTTGTATTGTTCTTGTTGATTTTTTCTAGATAGTTATTTTTAAGCTCATTTGTGATTAACTTGACCATGTGTTCACTTGAAGTTGCCCCAGTGGCCATGAGTATTAATTAACTTCGAGGATTTATAATATTAATGCAACTTTTTGATGATGCCAAAATGGGGAAGATATTGTGCTTAAAATTATAGTGATGTTTATGGCTTAAATCTGACCTCCTTGATGACAAGTTACAATTTTCTAAGTGTTGATTTTCAGCTGAGTTCACAGAATTCTAGATAACAATAAGCATAGAGTTTATCATCATCAAAAATGGGGAAATTGTTGGCCCAAGTTTCAGTTGGAGTTTTGAAGATTGACAAATGAACTCATCGAAGGACCTGGTCCATCTTGTACTTCACATTCTGAATCAACCAGGGCACATGTGAAGCAAGTGGGGAAGATATGCACTAAAGATCATGCGTCAATATCTTCGGAACGTAATCGAAAAGGTTGCATTTAGGAAAAGGAGGAAAGTCTCCTTATGTAAAGAGAACTTGATCCTAAGTTAGGATAACAGTTGGAGTTTGTATTGGCTAAGGACTTAAATGGACTACCGATAAGAAGTGTAGTGGTAATAAAACTCTAACTACTAACTCATTAAATTACTGTGTTGGTTCTCTTTTACATGTAACAGACACAAGAAGAAGTAAAGCATATGTGAGAGAAAATAAAGTGAGTCTATTTTGGAAGCAATATATGCAAGATACAAATGTGTAGGCCTGAAGCTACATAAACTAAGAGAGAAAAATAAGTTCCATCTGACTATTTATGTGTAGTTCAATTGTACTATGTTTTCATATTGTACCTTCCAGCTTTATTAGAAGCAATTCTATTAGGTACCTTGTGGCATCAAGTTTGATTTAACTTGATAGTGTCGCAGCAGCTGAGGCTGTGTGCCACACTAGGATTAGAATTTAATCCTTAGGTTTACAAAGAGTCTTTGTAAATGTTGTTTGGATCATTGATTATTAGTGGAGTTTGGGAAAATCCTATTGAGTAGTACGTCGGGGTTTTTTCGCCTTTTGTGCCATGTGTTTTCCACGTAAAAATATCTGTGCACTTTACTTTCAGTTGTTATTATTCCGCAAACTGTTGTAGTTAGAACACTTTGAAGAACCAGATTGTTCTAATGCAAAAATTATGTACCACACAAATCACCTCCCCTCTTGTGTGGTATTGATGCTCCTTAACCTCGGTACTGCTATTCGTAAGTGATTTTGCAAGAGTATGTGTTTTAGAAAAATGGCAATGTGATTAAATAGATGGCACTTCAGTGGTATTATGGAATTTTCATGTTGGACCGATCGGTGATATTCGGGTTGGCTTGGTGGCACAAGGAAATTTAAGACTATCTATCGTGAAATCATCGGGTGTTAATGTGTGTTATGCTGTCGAACGACAAAATTGTGATTTGGAAATATAATTCGTGTGCTATGTGGATTTGGAGACGTAATATCTCATATTCAGGCTATGTTGTGATTGTAGATCGTGTGTATCAGCACCGTATGGCGGCCATCGGGATTTGGAGGCCCGAGTTGACCTTTCTTTGTCTGGTACATCAGATTTTAGATATGATATCAGGGTGTAGACTGGATTTCTCAGTGTTAGGTTATTTTGGATTATTGTGCTATGGGTTATGCCGAAAATGCCATATGGTTAGTGGGAAGGTGCGACGTAGTATGTTCTAGTAGAGTGATTTGTGTTCCGAAGAATCAGCAGATGGCTGGAAAGGGTTGTTTTTCTTATTTGGGCCTTCTTGATGATTCTCAGTGCAGAGGTTGCTACCATTGATTCACTTTTGGTGTTGAGAGACAATTCTTAATGTGTTTCTTGTGGCTGAGCATGTCGCCAGGCAAAGTTGCGGATTTTGGAATTGATTTGGTGCCGAGTACCATATCGTATGACTGAGGTAGGAGTAATGATAATAGAAGGAGCAGCTTCAGACTTCCTCGTTAAGGAGTTCGTTGGCAGGCTAATATGGATGCGTGTTCTAGTTTGAGTTGGCTCAGCTAGCTCCGAATTGTATTATTGAGGGTTTGTTTGACTTGACCATTATTGAGCTTATCAATGATCTGGAGAGATCTATGAATTGATTTGTGTTGCGAGACATTATGATTTGTTGGTTATGGTCACGTATGGTGCGATTCTATAGGGTGTTGCTCGGAGGATGGCATACCGGTTATGTCCTTTCAGGGTTGTGTGGTGTATGTTATTTTCTTCACTATGGGTATAATAAATTTCTTCGGTTCCAGACATCAAATTGTGCATGGCTGCCGGTTTTAAGCATAATGACTTTAGTGGGTTTCATTTGTAACAGTGCTTGGATAGAATCGTGCATTGTGACGAGGCTACGTGGAAACATGACATTTTGGGTTAGATTCATGTGTTCTATTTTAGTGATTTTAGATAGGGTCTTTGCCTTGTATTGTGATGGTATGGATGAGCTTGTGGTAAAGCTCTTTTGTTTGGGTCATCTTTTTTATAATTTGAGCATGCTCAAACTGTTTCATATTGCTGCGCATATTATGCAACTTGTGGCTTAGGCCTGTATTGAGGTGTCATATCACCAGAGTGGTGTGTTGGATTCGAGGTTATCGCTGGGATCACTAGTGAAAATGAATGGATTTTATTTCAACTTATTGAGAGGATAATATTGAGGTTCAGATCGGAATCTATAGTGGTATTAGTCAAAAGGGAGCTGGCTTCATGAATGGTTGATATGAGAAATGGTTACAGTTTATTGTGTGTTTCATTTATTGTTGGCAGTATATGAAATTGTTGAAATAAGACCTTAGATGATTAGTGATTTTCTACCGTATCCGGGTGTTGTGGGCAACTTCTATCAATAGAAGTTATAGTTATCGTTTCGAGCGCTTGGGTAAAGTAGTATGTCCTATAATTGAGGGTTATTACATCAGGTTCGGGCTTATTCAGATTATAGATGTGAGGTTTTGACTTTGTGTGTGATTTTTGAAAGTGCAACGTGGTTCTATGGTTTATGGACTAGATGGATTAAGAAATTTCAGCTATGTTGTGTATCGGACCTATGCGAGATAGGGTGATGTGGGATCACCCCCGGGTATATGCTTGGTAAGGTCATTCAGCTATTGATTGGCTTCTAGTACAACTCAGGGTACGCTCGAGGATGAGCATTTGTTTAAGTTGGGGAGGATGTGATGACCCGGCCCGTCGTCTCATGTGTTACCACCATGTTTCCCATTTTATGCTTCTTCATGCTTTATTATCGGCATTTGTTGTGTTAGAGTTGAATTGGATTGGTTTGGTAGGAAATGAGACAGTTAGTCTCTTTAAGGAAGGTTTGGTTTGAAAAAGTCAACTGTATGTTGACTTATGAGTTAGAGGGCCCGCATGTGATTTTGGTGATTCGGTTAGCTGCAGGGAGTGATTTGTGACTTAGGAGTGTGATCAGAATTGATATTGGAGGTCCGGTGTAGAACTAGGCTTTAAGCGGCGATGTTTGCATTTTGGCGATATCCGGTTAATAGTTGAGATTTTGATCTGACGGTCTGAATGAAATTCTGAGAGTTACACTAGCTTCGTTAGGTGATTTGGGATATGTGTGCTAACTTTCAGATGATTTAGAGGTGATTTGGCTTGGTTTTTGATCCAATGCAAATTTCGAAAGAATTTAAAGAACTTAGGCCTGAAATTGATGAGAATTAAGGACTTTTGAGTTGTTAGGTGTGTTTTTATGATTGGAATAAGTTTGAATAGGGTATTGGACCATGTCTGTGTTATTCTTTTGAGGTATCGGGGGCCTCGAAATGAGTTTGGGTGGTTAAACTAATGCTTCTGGTATTTTTTTACTTATGTAGAATTTGGTCCGCATAAGCGGTATTGCATATGCGATTGGGGAACTGGAGAATGAGGTTTGGACTTGAGTTTTGTTTAAGCAGACGCGGAGAAGGGTCCGAAAAAAAGGGAACCGAAAATGCGGAAATGGGCAGCAGAAGCAGTTGGGCCTTTAAGTGAAAGTCCACATAAGCTGACATTAGACCGCAAAAGTGGAAATCGCAGAAGCGACCTTTTGACCGCAGAAACGGTTACTGCTAGGCTGAGATATTTAATTCTCCTTCGCGAATTTCGAAAGAGTATCATATTTCATCACGCACTTGGTGAGTTTTTGGGCGATTTTTGAATAGGGTTTCAAGGGTTTTGATCAGGTATGGATTCTTGGACTTAATAACATGATTCTATGGTGCAAATGCATGAATTTACGCTGAATAATTGCAGAATTAAAGGTAAAAAATGGTGGATTAGGACTTGGATCTAAAAGTGCTTAAAGTAGGGATTTGAGGGGTCAAATGGACTCTAATTCTTATGATTTTTATATGTATATACTCGTGGCGAGATAAGAAACCCGTTGGAGTAAAGTTTTCGTGTTTCAAGAAGTGAGCCCAGGGCTTAGGTCTTGCTAAGTTCGATATTTTTGATATTTTTTGATTGTTTTTGACTAGGTATTGTTCCCTTTTCATATTTTGATGCATTTGCTCTGATTTTTGGTTGGATTCGACGCGCGGAGGCCTATTTGAGGTGCAAAGGTGTCGCAAGCAAGATATTTTACCGGTTCGAGGTGAGTAATGCTTGTAAATGATATCCCGAGAGTTTGAAATCCCGGATTTGCACATTGTAGTGCTATATTGAGGTGAGACACGTACCCTATGACGAGTGCAGGGTCGTTTGCTATTGGGTATTATGACTTGATCCGTCCCGAGAGATGTTTCTAGTGTATTTTGTACTAGACCTTATTTGATTATCATTCTACTTGGATTTATTTGTTATATTTCGGCTTCGTGTCAATTATTTGAATCCTTCATGGATTTTTATCATTATTTTTGCCTATTATCTGATCTCAGTTTAATGTTTTAAATACTGTTTTGAACCTTAGCCATTTTTCTAAGATTTGAAAACTTAAATGATATTTCTAAATTATATTTGGGGGCTGAAAACTACTGTTTTACAAATGTCCAAGGGGCAAGTGATGATTTCTGGACTGAGCATGGATCGGGCTACGCGCCGCAGCGGTATTATAGTGATGTAGAGTCCAAGAATTTGGTTATTTACATTGATTTTGAGGCCGAGATCATGGTTGATGCCACGGGATGGCTTGATAATTGCGTTTGAGTTGTAAGAGTACCTCTGGAGTCCGTACACACCCTAGTATGCGCCATCGACATTAAATGGATTGGGCTGCACGCTGCAGTGGGTACTAGAGTGTACCGTAATATGCATTGCATTGCACTCATGTTTTTGTTCATTATCTGTTGGTTGTGTTATTTCTTGAAATATTTATATGATGTTTTGGTATTAACTGATCCCTCCTAACGGTAATAATGACATTATATGATGCGTCTGGTCAGGTAACAACGACTGACCAGGAATAACACAATGCGTTCAGGTAATAATGGCTGAGCACGAAAGAGAATATGGCCCGAGGGGCGGGGTTCCGTGCATAGCGGCACTAAATGTTTGAAATTATTTTTACAACTGTTAAAAAGTTCATTTTCAAAAGAGGTTTAAAACTGAGCCAAGATATTTCTAAAGATTTCATAGTTTCACTCATTTCTCAAAGAGTTTTACACTGGTTCTATACAGTATAATGATCTGTTATACTTGATTTCTTACTACTCAGTAATTATTTACTTTTATTACTCATTGAGTTGGAGTACTCAATTTACTCCACGCGCCTCGTGTGCAGCAGGTATTTGGTCACCCGGTAACGGGTTTTGAGCTGATTGAAAATTTGCTATCATTGCTGAGCAAGGTGACCACCAGTGTCCGCGGTACCGAATTTTTCTACCCTTTTGATTCTAAATTCCATACTGTATACTACTGGCCTTGTAGATGTAATTAGTCTCTTTTAGATGCTCGTGACTTGTGACACCCTGGTTTGGGCTGTGTTTGGGTTGTACCTCCGCTAAATAATGTTATTAAATTATTTTTAATATTTTTTATTCATGCTTATCTACTTTTGAAAAAGGGAAGTAAGGTTGGTTGGTTGACCTTGTCTTCACGAGAAGTGCCATCACGACCGGAGCAGGGATTGGGGCGTGACATCTTTCCAGGAGGTGGCCGATATGGCCAGGAGAGTGGAAATGGTTCTGTCGTAGGGAGGTTGTCATGGGTCAGAATAGAGTCCCCGTCATTCAGGCAGATTCAGTGGTACCTCGCTTGGAGGTTGGGATTCATATGGTAGAGGCCATCCTCCGAGGCCCTTTCAGTCAATACTTCAGGTTTCTCATAGTGGTTCAAATGGTCGTGGTTTTCAAATGTAGTATTCTGATCAGCAATCCAACAACTAGACCACCTACTCCTATCAGTCACCACCATTTTAGAGTTTTCAGGGTGATATTCTGGTCGTCAGGGTTAGCAGTCTCAGTAATCGAGGGATTGTTACATTTTTGGTGATACAAGTCACATTGCTAGGTTTTTCCCTAAAGCACCGAGTAGCTCTTAGCATCAGGGTTTCTCGTGCCATTGTTCAAGCATCAGTTGTTCTACATCCCGCCCAACCAGCTAGAGGTGGGGTAGAGGTGCTAGAGGTGGAGGTAGAGGTATTAGAGGTGGACCTCAGGCCGCTAGAGGCAGAGGCCAGCCAGCAGCAGGCTGTCCCGGAGACGTAGTTCAGGGTGGTTGGCCCCAGCCCCGATGTTATGCTTTTCTAGCCAGACCCGAGGTTGAGGCTTCTAATACAGTTATCACAAGTGCGGTTCTGGTTTGAGGTAGAGATGCTTTAGGATTATCTTATCCAGGGTCTACATACTTATATGTATCTCTTATTTTGCACTGTATTTGGTCATGCCTAGTAATTCTTTGAGTGCTCTTATTTATGTGTCTACACCAGAGGGTGATTCTATTATGGTAGATCGTTTTCATCGTTCATTGTAGTTTTCATTGGAGGTCTTGAGACTCGTGTAGATTTGCTTCTTCTGGGCATAGTTGATTTCGATGTCATATTAGGGATGGATTGGTCATCACCTTACCATGTTATCTTGGACTGTCACGCTAAGATTGTGACCTTAGCCTTTCCTAGTTTACATCCTTTAGAGTGGAGAGGTACTTTTGGACATTCTACCCATAGTTTTATCTCTTATTGGTATAGAAGAGGTGTTTGGCCTATTTGGCATATGTTCGTGATTCTAGTGCTGGGGTTCCTTCTATTGATTCTGTGCCCGTTGTTCGTGAGTTTCCTAAGGTATTTTCTTCAGGCCTGCCGGGTATCCCACCTGACAGGATATTGAATTTTGCATTGATTTGGCTTTGGGCACTAATCGTATCTCTATCCCCCTATATCGTATGTCTCCGCCTGAGTTGAAAGAGCTAAATGAGCAGTTGCAAAACTTGCTTGAGAAAGGTTTCATTAGACCTAGTGTTTCGCCTTAAGGTGTGCCGATGTTGTTGTTAAGAAGAAAGATGGATTGATGAGGATGTGTATTGATTACCCGTAGTTGAACAAGGTTATAATCAAGAATAAGTATCTATTGCCGAGGATTGATGATTTTGTTTGATCAGCTTCACAGTGCCAAGGTTTTTTCGACGATTGACTTGAGATCTAGCTACCAAATTAAGGATTAGGGTATCTGATGTCCCTGAGATAGCTTTCTACACTAGGTATAGGCATTATGAGTTCTTGGTGATCTTATTCGTGTTGACAAATGCCCCAGCAGCTTTTATGGATTTGATGAACTGAGTTGGCAGCCATTGTTCACGCGTTAAAGATTTGGAGGCATTATCTGTATGGCGTGGCATGTGAGGTGTTCAAGGATCACGAGAGTTTGCATTATTTTTTAAAGCAAAAGGAGTTGAATTTAAGGCACAATAGATGGTTGGAGTTGTTGAAAGAATATGATATCACCATCTTCTATCATCCGGGAAAGGCCAACGTGGTAGCCGGCGCTTTGAGTAGGAAGTCAGCCAGTATGGGTAGTCTTGCGTATATTTCGGTCGGTGGGATAACTCATGCTTTGGATGTTCAGGCTTTGGCTAATCCGTTCATGAGGTTGGAGTTTGTGAGCCTAGGTTTGTATAAGCTTGCACAGTCTCTTGTTCTTTATTATTGGAACGGATCCAAGATAGACAGTACGATGATCCCCAGTTGTGTGTCCATAGATGTAGGGTGCTGCACGGAGGTGCCAAACAGGTTACCTTAGGTGATGATGGAGTTTTGAGATTGCAGGATTGAGTTAGCGTGCCTAATGTGGATGGACTCCGAGAGTTGATTTTAGAGGAGGCACATACTTCCCGGTCCTCTCTTCATTCGGGCACTGCTAAGATTTATCAAGATTTACGGCCGCATTATTGGTGGAGGAGAATGAAGAAGGATATCGTTGCGTTTGTGGCTCGGTGTTTGAATTTTCAGCATGTTATGTACAAGTATCAGAAGCCCGGTGGATTATTTCAAAGGATTGAGCTTCCCGAGTGGAAGTAGGAGTGGATCACTATGGATTCCGTTGTTGAAATCCTACAGGCACGGAAGATGTTTGACGCAATATGGGTCATTGTTGATAGGCTAACCAAGTCAGTGTATTTCATTTCTATAGTAGTCTTCTATTCATCTAAGAGGTTAGATAAAATCAATATCTGGAAGATTGTTCACCTTCATGGTGTGCCTGTGTCATTTTGGACCGAGATACACAGTTTACCTCATGTTGCTGGAGCTAATTCTGCGAGAGTTGGGAACACATGTTAAGTTGAGAACAACGTTCATCCTCACACGGATAAGCAGTCCAAGCGAACCATTCAGATTTTGAAGGATATACTCCGAGATATGTCATTGACTTTAGAGGCTCGTGGGATCAGTTTTTGCTCGTTGTAGAGTTTGACTAAAACACCAGCTACAACTCTGGTATCTAGATGGCTCCTTATGAGCCTTGTATGGTAGGCTATGTCGGTCTCTGATTGGATAGTTTGAGCCGGGAGAGGCTTAGTTGTTGGGTACGAATCTTGTTAAAGATGCCTTGGACAAGGTCAAGATCATTAGGATAGGCTTCATACACCTCAGTCCAAGCAAAAGTGTAATGCTGGCAGCAAGGTTCGTGATTTGGCATTCATGGTTGGTGAGCATGTATTGCTGCAAATGTCTCCTATAAAGGCCGTGATGATATTTATAAAGAAGGCAAGCTTACCTCTAGGCTCATTGGTTCGTTTGAGATTCTTGATCGAGTGGGAGAGGCGGATTATAGACTTGAATCGCCACCAATCTTATCAGTCATGCATCCAGTGTTTCATGTGTCCATGCTTCGAAAATATCACGGTGATCCATATCGCGTATCAGATTTCAGCACTATCCAGTTGGACAAGGACTTGTCTTATGAGAAGGAGAAAGTAGCCATTCTAGACCGGCAGGTTTGTCAGTAGTGATCGAAGAGTTTTCCTTCTGTTCAAGTTCACTGGAGAGGTCAGCCCACTGAGGCATCGACCTGGGAGTCTGAGTTCGATATGTAGAGCCGTTATCCCCATCTTTT
Organism: Nicotiana benthamiana; assembly: GCA_034376525.1. NCBI lineage: Eukaryota > Viridiplantae > Streptophyta > Magnoliopsida > Solanales > Solanaceae > Nicotiana > Nicotiana benthamiana. The sequence goes on along the minus strand of CM067327.1, from coordinate 25,740 downwards.
CCCCGTCTCAGGTACTTCTTTCTTATGTCCGTTCCAGGAGGAACGGTAGAGGTCGAGAATGCGATGACCCAAAAAGTTTGGGTCATCACTTGTTTTAAAGAAAATTCTACGTTCAGAAGCATTAAAGCCTAAATGTGGATTTGTATGTGCAGTCCAGGTGCGTGGCCAGAAAGCCTATATGTGGAAATTTATGAAAAATGATAAATTTTTACTATATAATGAATTAATTTGTTTTCGGTACACATTTTGGGTAAACAGACCTAGACCCATAATCTGATGATCCCAAAGGGTCCGTAGGAAAATATGGGACTTGGGCGAATGCCCGCAATCGAATTCCGAGGTACCAAGCCCAAGAAATAAAATTTTGAAAGAATTATTTTCTAAAAAATATAAAGATTTTAGAATGTAAAATATTTTATGAAACTTCTGGTATCGGGCCTGTATTATGGTTCCGGATCCCGCTACAGGTTTAATATGATTTATATGTGTTGTCGGTAAAGTTTTGTAAGAAACGAAATCCATTTGACGAGATCCGGACCTTGAATGCAAAATTTGATGTTTAAAAAAGTTTTGAGAAATTTCATTGATTTTGAGGTTTAATTCGATGTTCATGATGTTATTTTTGTGATTTCATTCCACAAATAAGTTTGTATGAGTTTTTTGAGGTAGAGTGCATGTTTGGTTTGGAGCACTGAGGGCTTGGATGATTTTTGGATAGCCACGATGTGCATTTTGGACATAGAAAAATTGCAGGCTTTCAGCTAATGTACACAAGTATGCAGGTTTAGCAAATGCGAGACCTCTATCGAAAATTGGAAAATAGAACCGGGCGGGCCTGATCGCAAATGAGACCAATTGGCTCGCAAATGCGGAAGGCCATTCGCAAATGTGACATAGTTGATCGCAAATGGGAAACTTCAAATTTCATTAATGGTTCATAAATGCGAGCCCTGCTTCACATTTCCTAGCCTAGCAGAGGTTGGGTTTTGTAATTTGAACCCTTGTTCACAATTCTCACATCTAAGACCTGCAACTTTTATACTTATATGAATATCAATCATTTTTCACATCTTTTCAAAACACAAAATTAGGGAGATTTTTCAAGAACAACTCTTCTTCCAAATTGATTGTATGTTAATTTTAACTCATTTCCTTCAATTATTAACATCTTTTAACATGAGTTTAACTCAAAATCAATGATTTTCATAGGGGAAAAATTGGATGTTTTGGGTAGAACCTTGATTTTCAAAAATTGGGGATTTGGACCTTTATTTGAGGTCCGATTTTAAAACAAATAATATATTTGGGTTTGTATGGGAATGTGTAATCGGATTTCGTTCGAACCTCGGGTATTGACTATGTGTGCCCGGCGGCGATTTTTTACTTTTTGGGCAAAATTTGATAAACTCATTTTCATGCATTAGGGTTGATTCATTAAGCGTTTATTGACTTACTTATGTAACTTGTAGCTAGATATGAGGGAATTGGTGGTACACTACTAGAAATAAGACCTATGGCAACGAAAATTGTGTTCATGGCATCGAAGTAAGTGTTTGGTCTAATCTTAGCTTGATGGATTAGGAGTCGAGTCCTATTTGCTATGTGGTAATTGTGGAGTATGACGTCCAAGCATGGTGACGAGTATCTATATGTTGGGGTCTAGCATGCCCGGGAATCTTATATTGTGATTTTCATGACTTCGTTGTATTATCCATGTCTTGGTGAAGATTTCTATTTATTGTGTAAAGTTTGTGCAAGGATTTGTGACTTATATACATTGAGGAGTGCTTGCTCAAGTTGTATAACGAATTGTAGAAGTATAAGTGATAATTGAACCTCTAGAGCGTTGGCTCGAGTTTTGAAGTGAATTGTGAAGTAAAAGTGAGAAAAAGAATCGATCATTATGTTTCCACCCTTGCCGGGACATTGTTTCCTTATTTGTTATCTCTCTTGCACGGGATATTGATTTTGTTACCTTGTCGGGACTTAATTGTTGAATTGTTATTCCCTTACCGGGATTCTTATTGTAATTTATTTATTCCCTTGCACTATTATTTCTGATTGTTGTCTGTGTGAGGAAGAGAGATAAACCATGAAGGGTGATGCCGTGCATTTTTTTTTGTTGTGAGGAATGAGTGTAAATCACGAGGGATAGTATCGTGTATGATTGTGAAAGAGTGTAAAGAAATAATTGTGACGTCGAGCTACATGAAGTACCATTCAGTGTCGATTTTATTGATTATATGTAAGGAAATAGAATAAAAGTACGAAGGGTGATGCCATGAACATTTTTATTATATGACCGCATTGGTGAAGACGAGAGTAAAAGCACTAAAGATGATGTCGTGCATTTACTAATTTCTGATTCTTTGTTGATATCCGAGTTATGTTATTCTGTCGTTTTACTTGATGTCTTTCTATTAGGAATTGTTATATCCCCCACAGCGTGCTCTCCTCCATACTTGACTATTTTTTTCTATATTTCTTTTTCGTTGTATATATTTTAACTGCACATGTTAATTTGGCAGTCTGGTCCTAGCCTCGTCACTACATTGCTGAGGTTATGCTAGACACTTACCAGCACATAGGCTCGGTTGTACTGATACTATATTCTGCATTATGTGCAGATCCTGAAGCAGCTCTTGGACCTATTTTGAAGGCTACCTTTAGTCCACGCGGAGATCAAGTAGACTTGCAGGCGTCCGCAGGCCCTTGCGTCTCCTCTATCCCTATTTCCTGTTTTATTTTACTTATATTCAGAAATAGTGTTATGTTATTTTCTTCAGACTTTGTATGTAGTAAGTCAGTGATAATGTGACAGTGGGCTTTAGGTGATTAAGGCTTGATTAATTGTAATAGAAATGGCTCTCAGATATTTTATTGTTGTCTTCCGCTTAAATTTAAAGTTCTGTTGTTTACACGTTATCGCCTTATATTTGTTAAAAAGAAATAATTGGATAATGATGTAAGTAATTAAAGGATTGGCTCTCCTAGCTCACGTTAGCAGGCGCTATTATGATTCATATGTGTGGGAAATGCGGATCGTAACACTTATAACTCTATTAGAACAATGAGTTTCCTAAACCAAATCTAAAAATACAAGAAAATAATTAAAGACATAAATAACACTTATAACATAGATAACGTTGATCATAGGCGAGTTCATAGTCTAAAGGATGTGTGTTTAATATAGACCATAACTCTGAAATACTAAAAAAAGCTCTAAATTCAAAATATAAGTTTGTACTTTGTGCGTAATCAATTCTCGGCACGAATAATTTTTTTGTATGATTAAGTATTGCAATTTTAGGAAATTTGTGAATCCACTATGGAAAACGATTTGATTGTAAGGAGTTAAAATATGAATAAGGGAGAGGAGGAAAGGTGTCGCCAATTGTATCAAAGCGTGCGGCATTGGTAAGGGGATAACGTTTTGGGTTTGGAATCAATAGATTTGACCAGCGTCGTTATCCCTTTGTCACACTTTGTGCCACCATAAGTGAGGTATCCAGTATTTCATGTCTGCTGGGTTTCTAATCTTTCATTGTCATTTGGAATAACACTTTAACCATCAAATTTTCATTTGGTTCCACTAGCATTCTTTCTTTTTCTCATAACTCTTATCATTTTCCATTATGAGTAAGGCATTAGGAGTTCCAATGTAACCCTTATCTTCTATTCCACGAATGGTCATCAAACTTTAAGTTTATTGCACTAAAGTGGTAAAACTAATTCTTGTAAAATAACTTAATTATGGCTACATATCACAGAAAATAAACAAATGTTTGAAATAAAAATACCGATGAGAAGGAGATCACCATCACTGGTTTTTGCTTTCTTCATTGTATTTTATTTTCCACGTCTTTATAAAATGAGTTACTCATTTCAGTAGTACTAGAATAGGTTGGCGTCCTATCAAAATTAATATATGGCTGTCAAGATAATGTACGGCTTAATACCTGTTGCACTACATGCTTGGACAACTGTAAATCAGAATTCATAAAGTTTAATTATGTGTTAGCTTTCATAAAAGCAGGATAGACAAAGAGTGTCAGAGCGTGTATTCTGGTTTATATGTAGAGCTAGCTGTCTAAACGGGCCAGTCCAGCATTAGCCACAAGAGTTGATGGACTAGGACAGGCTGGCACTTCATGCAAAAGGGCCTTAAAATAGCTAGCCCAACCCAGCTTTAAGAGTGTTGCGGGCTAGTACGGGTCAGCCCTTTATTTTTAGTTTTTCTAATAAGATAACTTTATTTTCAAATGTGTACGGGGCTAAATGTGGCCCATAACGTCCCCGCGCCAAGTGGGCAAGTCCCCTCGGATAGGGACGACCCAAGCAAGGTTGCGGCCCAAATCCGTGACGAAGGAGTGACGTCGCTTAGCACTCGACCCCTTTTACTGAGTGGAAGCCACCAACTTTTGTACTTTTTTAATTATTTCGAGTAAGTTTCCCTATGGAAACATTCCCCTTGTAAGAGGTATCATGATTATTCTCGAACAATACAATCTCTATCTCTATTTTCTCTCTCTCGAGTTCTTAACCTTTGCTTCCTTCTTAAGTTAAGTCTATTTTATCATTCATTGACAGATCTACAAAAACTCCAGAAGCGATACTCATCTCTTGGGCTTATTATATTTGATTACGATTTACCCCTTTATATTTTTGATTTTTTTTAGGCATACAAAATACGAATATTATTTTGAGCAAAATAATTTGGCGCCGTCTGTTAGGATTTCGAGAATTAAAACCATAGTTTGCACCTAGAGAACCATCGAAAACCCTTCTTCACAACACAAAAACGAAAAGTGGCTGACAACAAGGCAAGAATGAAAACAATAGCAGATGTTGCAATCAATCTCACCCGGCGAAGATTGGGTTGTGATTACAACCCCTAGTACTACCTTGAGCGAAGAAATCCCACCTCTACAGCCTGAAGATCTAACGATCTTGCGGGAAAAAGGCGCTTCCACATCTACATCTGAAGAAGCACCCCCGGAGGTCAGGAAACTACTAGAAGAGTGGTTAACAAGCACTCTAAGATGCTTGGTTGAGAAGTCACCTCGACACAATGTCAGACGCAGGCTAACCGCAGATCTTGTTGCAGTCGGAGGCGAACCCAGGGTCACCCATGCAAACAATGCGCTCCTCGATACTCGGGCCTACGGTGACACGCTCACAACAATCCTCAAGAAGATTCAGGAAATGGAAAATGAAAACAGGTCACTCCATGACCAGATGAAGGAACACCAGGAAAGGGTGGACAAAATTCCTGGTGCCCCCAAAATGCTGCCAAAGCGTGACGTGGGGAGGTTTGTTGAAAAACCCTACACGGAAGAGGCTGCACCATACCCCATTCTGAGAACCTTCAAAATGCCGCCTTATCCGAGAGAGTACGATGGAACTATAGATCCTGAGGATGACTTGATCCACTACGTCACTGCTGTAAAAGGTAACGACCTCTCAAAAGAACAGGTAACGTATGTACTACTAAATAAGTGCCGCTGAACACTAACAGGGGGAGAACTGACCAGGTATTCCCAGCTACCAGCCAAATTATTTGCATGATCGAGGAAATTTCGAACATGTTTGTCACTACCCATGCAGGAGCTAAGAAAGCAGAAGCAAGGGTCAACGACATCTTCGCCGTTTGCAAACCGCAGGGGAAGGACTCAAGGACTTCCTAGCTAGGTTCAACACGGTATGGATGAGCCTGCCCAACGTATCGGAAGGCATGGCAGTTGTTGCTTTCAAAAACAGGTTAAGTAGAAACTGCTCAAAGGCGACGAAAAAACTACTCAGCCGCCTTATGAAATACCTTCCCACCACATATGAAGAGATCCAGAACTTTTATTGCGCGGAGGTGCGTACAGACGAGGACGTCTTCAACGGGCCAACCCAACATCTAACAACAATACATCCAAAGATCAGGAGGGATAGACGGAATGAAGGATGACGGGAACAATGCCCACATCCCAATAGGGAGAGACACCAACCCTACATCAGATCATCTCACCCACCACCACCCAGGCACACGGACGCACTACAATGACATGTCGTCCCACTACGAAACGACAAAGGTAAGCCCCCTTTATTATCTACCCATAATGTTTGTGTGTCCCCTTCAGAGATAGTGTACGTACTTGAGAAGCTGGGCAACAAGGTGCAATGGCCGGCAAAGATGAACTCAGACCTTGTCACCGGAAAATTAAATGCCTTGTGCGAGTTCTACCAGGAACAGGGGTACAAAATCGAAGACTTTATAGGTCTACGACAAGAGGTGGTTATGAAAAATCAACTTGCACGTGGAAGGGAGCAACACCACGGGCCATCAAAGCCGCCTCACCGGCCCGCACGATCATGATCATTGGAAACAACAATGACTCGGTAATCAACCACGTCAAGTTCACCGCTACACACAAGTTGAATCGAACTATCACCCACGAACGGTATGATGACTTCGAAGATAGTATCATCTTCGATAAATCTGATGCTGATGGTTTGTCTTTCCCTCATTACGATTCTTTAGTTATTACTTTACGTATCACAGATATGAATGTTAAAAGAATTATTGTCGATGACAGCAGTGGAGCCTGTATTATCCACCCGAGGGTCCTTGTACTAATGGGACTCGAGGATAAGATAATATCGCACTGCATAACACTAACCGCTTTCAATAATGTAGTAGAACGAACCTCCACAAAAATATCTCTACCCGACCTAGCAGGGGGGTCACGCGGGAAATAACTTTCCACGTGATAAACAAGGAAACAACATACACGCCATGAGAGCGGTCCTTTCGAGCTTTTACCAAATGGTTAAATTTCCCACTCTGTGGGGAATATTCAACATTCGAGGCAAGCCTCACACCGCTCAAGAGTGCTATAAAATAGCTCAAGAATGTGCCTACACCAAGTAGCTCAATGGGGCTACCACAGACGCATAGCAACCACCTATGTTGGGGACTAAGGACCCCATGACACAGAACGCCATTAAAGACCCTGATGTCATAGATGGGACGCTGCCACCTAACAAGAAAGAGGCAAAGAAACCCTGCACGCAAGCTGCTCGGTACTGCATAATAAACAACAACCTCTACAAGAGGACGCTTGGTGGACCCCTGGCTAAGTGCCTAGGGTTGCACCAAACATGGCCGGTACTCAAAGAAGTACATGAGGGTCACTGCGGTGCCCATACAAGCAACCACACCCTCGCACAATGCATCATATGGGCGTGCTGCTACTAGTGCACCAAGAAGAAGAAAGAAACAGATTACGCTTCCCAATGCGATTAATGCCAAAAATACGCCCCCATGATACACCAACCAGGAGAGCCCCTCCATTCGGTCACCTCATGGCCTTTCATCAAATTGGGAATGGACATAGTTGGCCCCCTACTCGCAGGACGGGGAAAGGTACGATTTCTATTTGTATTAACTGACTATTTTTCTAAGTTGTTAGAAGCGGCATATGCCCAAATATGCGAATAGGAGGTAATCGCCTTCATCTTGAAAAATACTATATGCCGCTTCAGCATCCCTAAAGAAATTAGTTGTGACAATGGGCGATAGTTCATCAGTCAGAAAATGTCCGAATTCTTCGAGAAATGGCGCATCAAGAGGATACTTTCCACACCATATCACCCTGCCGCCAACGGCCAAACGAAATCCTCAAACAAAATAATATTAAACATACTAAAGAAGAAACTCGATAAAGCCAAAGGGCTGTGGCCAGAGCTGCTACCCAATTATTGTGGGCATACAGGACAAGACCCACATCTAGCACAAGGGAAACACCATACTCGCTGGTGTACGGAACTGATACAGTCATACCCATCGAGGTCGGTGAACCAAGCCTACTATATACACACACCAGTGGAAAAAGAACTGACGCCAATAGACTTCAAGACCTCAACGAAGATGACAAAAGGAAAGAAATGGCCCACATCAGAAAAGTGGCCTAAAAGAAACAAGTTGAAAGATACTAAAACAAGAAGGCCAAAATAAGACCACTCAAGGTGGGAGATATGTTCTCAAGGCCAAGACACTAGCATCGAAAGACCTAAGTGAAGGAAAATGGGCACCAACTGGGAGGGGCCATACAAAGTAACTACAGTAGCCAGCAAAGGCACATTCCAGTTGGAAACAGTGGAAGGAAAAACACTCCAAAACAACTGGAACATTACTCACCTCAATTATTTCCACTTCTAAATGGAATCACCCGAGTCGAACTCTTTTTCCCTTACCCGAGTTTTGTCCCAATTCGGTTTTGTCGGGGAGGGTTTTAACGAGGCAGCAGAGGGGACACCTGGAGATATTTGCTGAGAAATTTTATCATGTCAACCTCTCCTTACAATCTCCAAGAGGACATGATAAAGGGACTGGACTAGCTTGATCTCCAGTATATGAAAGGCTACGGCCATCTCCAATGTATGAAAGGCTATGGCCATATCCAATGTATGAAAGGCTACGGCCATCTCCGATGTATCAAAGGCTACGACCATCTCCAATGTATAAAAGACTACGGCCATCTGTAATGTATGAAATGATACAGCCATCTTCAATGGATGAAAGGCTCCGGCCATCTCCAATGTATGAAAGGCTATGGCAATCTCCAATGTATGAAAGGTTACGGCCATCTCCAATGTATGAAAAGCTACGGCCATCTCCAATGTATGAAAGTCTACGTCCATCTCCAGTGTCTGAAAGTCTACGGCCATCTCCAATGTATGAAAGGCTACGTCAATCTCCAATGCGTGAAAGGCAAAGGCTGTTGTCGCCAACCTCGACCTACAATCGACTACGGTGAGGCAACGACTCAACAATAGTCAAAGTATCCTACACGGCGAAGGCCATCAGTTCCATCATGGCTAAGGCCATAACCTACATTATGGTTAAGGCCATCGTCGCCAAAAGCCAACCTAGAATCAACTACGGTAAGTCAACAACTCGACGACAGTCAAAGTTTCCTACACGGGTAAGGCCATCAGTTCTATCATGGCTAAGGCCATCGATTACATTATGGCTAAGGCCATCGATTACATTATGGCTAAGGACATCGATTACATTATGTCTAAGGCCGTCGTTGCCAACACTCGACCTAGAATCGGCTACGGTGAGTCAATAACTCGATAACAGTCGAGGTCGCCTACATGGATAAGGGCATCAACTACATTATGGCTAAGGCCATCAGTTCTATCATGGCTAAGGCAATCCACTACATTATGTCTAAGGACATCATCGCCAATAGTCGACCTATTTTTGAATACGGTAAGTAAACGACTCGACGATAGTCGAGGTCTCCTACATGGCCAAGGCCGTCGATTTTATTACAACTAAAAATGCTTATCTATGTTTGACCAGGGCCGCCAACGCCGAAGGTCAACAAAAAGCACAACAAAAGCTCTAAAAAACGAATGAAAAACAGCAGCAAATGGATGGAAGTGAAATCATAGTTCATTTGTCCAAAAAATATACATTCAACTGGCCCTACAAAATTTACATCTACTAAAAATATTCACACATACAAGCCTTAAGGGCCTTCAACATCCCTCCCATCGCGACCCGCCTGGTCTCCATTTATTCCGTTGCCGTCTCCAGGTTGATAAGACCTGGAAATCCATGAGCTAGAGTCTAGACAGTTAACATCCTTAGAATTATAGCCCATCCTTCCAGGCGAGTCGGAGCTATAACCGGCCACCTCACGGGCAACACGAGTCAAGTGTCGTTGCCTCTCTACTTCCACCTCGGAAGCTTGGCCCACCACCAAAAGCTCCTAAAAGTGACCAATATAGCGTCATGGTACACCCACATCTCGTGCCTCTCATGGTGCACGGCATCCTGTGGGACGTTCTCTTGAGGGCCTCAATTTTGGCCGTCTTGGCATCAAACTCAGCCGTAAGGGACGAAAAATTGAGCCCGTAGTTCTACTGCCTCGGCCGCCACCCAGCGGCTAATCTCCAACTCTTCCTCTTTTGATCCCGCGAAGGTGGCCTCCTTCTTATGCTCATGCCACCTCCTCTCTACCTCCAAGATGAGGGTCAGAAAAAGAAGAGAAGAAAACGTGTCAGCACGTACAACGGTTGTTTTATACGACAAAAAAAAAGAGGGACTAAAAGTTACCTACAAAGATGAGCCGGCTACCCGCCTCGACAAGTCCCTCCTGCTAACACTTCTCAGCGACTCATGCTCCACATCCGTACACAACGGGGTCATGTCCACCGCAGCCTGCTCGCTATCTTCTAATAAATTTCATCCACCAGTGATCACAATGTAGCGAGTGGACCGGACCTCCCTCTTCTCCACACAGGCCAAGCTGTCTGGTGCTTCCCCAAGAGCGACTTCAGAGCCTGTCCTCTCAGTCTCCAAAGACGTTTCATTAACAGCGAAAGACGACTTACCTCCTGGGGCATGAATTGAATGGGTGGCGGCAGCCGTTCTCTATGGAACCCTCTACCCAGAACGAATGGCCTCGGCCATAAAGGTTGACCTCAGCACTTAGCGGGGCTCACTGGGCCTCCTCACGCCCTCAACGGCAATCCCTTTGCGCGTAATCAGTCACCGCCTCGTTCTCTCAGGCGGCTCCTCTCCATCGGAAGCTGCCTCTACTAGAGCATCTTCGGGTACCAGCACGGAAATAGTTTTTGGTGCCGTTATTGCTACATCCTCTGATATTTCCACAAAAGCAACCTCAGGCGCCGCCTCCAATACAAATACAGATGTAGGCCCTTACTGGGGAGTCTAAAGGGGGCTACCTCTAGGTGAGCCACCCATAAGTATGTCTCCCCCGTCGGAGTCAGCCTCTGTTCTAGATGGGCTGGCATCGGTTATCTTCTTCTTTGTCCTTGTGGAAGCACCAGGACCTAGAAAATGAAAAGCCTATCGGGTAGGAAGGCCTCCAAGCCAAAATAAGACGAAAGGAAATAGGGAGGTTTGTTACCAGTTGGGCCGTACAACCTACAGAATTCAGGCCATTTGCGGCATCTCTCAGCATATGGTATCAACCCCGCCACCCACGACTTAATATCGTCAATGTGGCGGGGTGAGCGAGCAACCACTGTAAAAAAGGAAGAAAGTGAGTCCAAAGATATTGGTCAATCAAAACAGAGTGTCGCAAAATTACTTGCAGAGATAATCACATCCTATATTCCACGTTTCTGGGAATCCTTCAAGATCAGATACTAGATGGCTCGTCGTAACATAAAATAATTTACACCATAACTCATGGATTAGCTTTGTCGTCAGCTCTCACGATAAAGTTCTTCATACTATGGCTCCTCAGTTGGAGCATTGTACCCCTCATATTGCTAGGGTTGAACATCTATAGCAGGTGGTGAACGGAAACAACGGCCCCGGCCTCACTCACAAGCGTGGTAAGGATCCGACACACCTTCAGGGCATAAGGTGTGAGCTGAGCCAGACATACGTGATAGAAGCGGCAGAGCTCTTCCGCCAAAGGGTTAAGCAGAAAGCTATACCCGATCCTAAAAGTGTATTCATAGAATGTACAAAAACTGAGCTTATGTACATTTGCATGGTCCGTCCTAGCCAGAGCCATTTTGACATAATCATGGATATTGTATCTAGTTTTAATAACATCCAGGTGAGACTGGAGTAAATCGCTCTCCTCCCAAGGGTCGGAGGGACATGTTGTATTAAAGACATTCCTTACACTCAAATCCTTCGGTAAAATGTTGTCTACCATCGAAGGAACTATGGTTTTTCCCGCCCTTTCCCCTTAACCATCGGAAGAGGGCGGAACCTTAGAGGGGGATCTATTCTTAGCTTTTCTATTTCCTTGTCGTTTTTCCATAATACACAGTGAGAGAATAAAGTATTTGTAATGAGTGAGACAATTCTTAGGCATGGAATCTCTATGAAAGCAATGTAACTTTTGCAAGAAAGAAAGATGAAGAAAGAAACAAAGGGAAACTTTCCAATGGTTCGAAATATGAAACTATTCAAGCCATATTCTATTTATAGGAGTGAGTCACACAAAAATTGAAGAGAGGCTCAGTTCTGAAACCAGCGCCAGAAATCGAAACGTTACGTCGTGTTTAGAACAGTCGGCAACAGGTATAATGATGATGCATGTGACTCTTGACGTCACCTTAAAAATGTGGGTTGCACGTCAATGGCCCATTAGATACTACCTACGCTCGTGCTCTGCGAATAAGGGGCCTATGGGCATAGCCAAATCTTCGCAAAAAGCAAATCATACATGTCCGTCCATTGAAGACAATCATCGAGTACGTATCCAACAAACGAAGGGACTTACGTTATGGGGATAAATTTGGCTCATAACATCCCCGCAGCAAGTGGGCACGTACCCTCAGTTAAGGATGACCCAAGCAAAGTTGCAGCCCAAATCCGCGACGGAGGAGTGACGTCACTTAGCACCCGGCCCCTTTTACTAAGTGGAAGCAACCAACTTTTGTACTTTTTTTTTATTATTTTGAGGATGGTTTCCTGTTATTTAAAGTAAACCTTCCTCTTGTAAGAGGCCTCATGATTATTCTCGAACAATGCAATCTCTATCTCTATTTTCTTTCTCTCTCTCTCGAGTTCTTAACCTTTTCTTCCTTCTTAAGTTAAGTCTATTTTTTATCATTCATCGATAGATCTACAAAAACTCCAGAAGTGATAACCATCTCTTGGACTTATTATATTTGATTACGATCTACCCCTATATATTTTTTTATTGTTTCTAGGCTTACAAAATATAAATATAATTTTTGAGCTGAACAAAATGGTTAATGAAGCTTCAAGAATCAAAATATGATGACTAATAACAAATGGAAAAGACTTGAAAACATACCAATAAAGTGAAACACACTTACAATTAAAACAATGAGAAAATTTATTATGAATTCATCAATACTTTGTATATATAATATTTGCAATTTTGTCAATTAAAATCAAGAAACTAAATAATTATCAAAGTAATTAATAGATCAACCAAATAAAAAAAAATATCTCAACAATAAAAATATACTCTATTACACTACTACGTAGTGTCTAATCAAATCTTAGATCCATAACCAAACTGTACCAGTAATAATTCTCAATTAATAGTGTATAATAAAAAGTCATTAAACGAATGACATCTAGTCATCACCAATATAAAAAAGACCTTACTGAAATAACTGCTAAAAATGTTTCACTGGAACTTATAGCATATCCAAGACATACATATTGTCAGACATATCTAAATCCGCTTATGATAAAGTTGTCTTAACATTGTCACCTTCATCTTCATCTGCACCTTTTCGAACTATGTCTGCAACTTACTAGAGGCCCGGGAAACAAAGTGAAGATGTGTACGAACAAGATATCCAGCAAAAAGAATAAGGAAAAGGATCGAATAGAGGAACTCCCGAGCATTTGGCGATCTCAGATGTGTCGATATCAATGGTGACTTATTATTTCGATGAATCATTTCTTCGAACATAAGAAGATTATGTAAACACTTACTCGAGATCTCATTTATCAGATTCCATTATGGAAGACACAATTCTTTCTGAAGAATTCGCCATGATATACCTGATAAATACATAATTTCATATGTAATGTTTATTAGTTAAACATTAACAAATAACTATATTTTAAAAATAAAAAATATTAAATATACTTACAAAATATTACCACCTAGTTAAGCCATACAACCAATTTTGAGTAGCAAAATGTGTTTGGACATTTTAATGATGATGCAACTTCTATACTTGGTGAAACCACGACCACTAATACTGAATGATGATTCTAATGGTACAATAGTGCATACGGTAAAATCGGAGGGTACAATGTCGATGCTACAGTGCGGGCTAAATAAGTTATGATGAAAAAGTGGTAAGTTCCCAAGGCATATAGTTAGAGTTGGTAATGCCTAGTAGGAGTTCAGACTCGGACCAAGGCATTAAATAGTTGTACTATCCCCATGTCTTTTTAATAAATGCATTCGTACTATGTCTAGATTCCCCTTGGTATATAACGGAGGCCCTTATATAAGAACATTCTCTCTTCTTTCTAACATATTCTCTTGATCTCATTACTAACATTTATTACTTATATTCATCATGTTCCATTTATGGTTCTCCATGTACTGCTTATTATTGGCCATAATGAGCCATAATTGATTTTTTTATAATTGTTGGTCATCCAATGACTACCCTCGGTAAGACGTCTGACTCGACCCTGAGGCCCCGAATAAGCAAGCTCGAGGCATCGATTTCCAACCATTCGGTTTGATTATCACCTTTCTGTCAAACTCTTATCTAGATTCCAAGTACCTCACTTAGCATCCATTGCCTAAAGAACTAGCATAGAAAAAGATCACGTATTTTTAGAACCACAAATTATAATTTAATTGTAATCACCATTTTTAAGGTAAATAGTTTGGTACCCATGGTGGGGCTAAAATAATTGTGATTATTTTCTTGCTGGATACAACATATCACAAGTTACCTTTCACATTATTCTTGATTTCAGGTCAAAATATCTAACTCGGTGAATGCATATGAAAACAATGGTCTTGAGGACCACGGGGAGAACGGTGTAGCTGTTCTATGTATATGGGCACCATCATTAAATCACGGGGACGATCCAGATCCAATCCCCGCAGATGTGGTCTCACGTGCCCAACACATTGACATAAGCTCCTCATACTAGCAGGAGCGTACGCGAAGGAGACCAACAACAAGCTCAGAAAAATCCAAAATGGGAGAACAAGAGGTTAGGCTTCACGTTATTTTTGAAACGTTACAAGCACAATAGTTGGTGATTGCTCAGCTGCAAAGCCACTAAAAAACTTCCAGCACAGTAACACCAGGAACGCCTTCCCCAGCCGAGCAGGTGCTAGAAAGAACAAGCAACAACGGACCAACATCCGACCCCTACATCGTATAGATGCTCAAAGACCACACGAAGAGGATCCAGTTATCCAAGAAAAAGATAGAAGCCAATGACAAGAAGGTCAATCAAATTCCAGGCGCACCCCCGATTTTGAAAGGTGTAGATTCAAAGAAGTTCTTACAAAATCCATTCACATAGGAAGTGGCCCAAAAACCCACTCCAAAGAAATTTTGAATGCTCGAGCTTCCGAAGTAGAATGGAACCTTGGACCCCAATGAGCACATCATTGCCTACACTTGTGCAGTGAAGGGCAACGACCTAAGGGACATCGAGATCGATTTTATCCCACTAAAAACATTCGAAGAGATGCTTTCAAAAGGGGAAATGATATATTATCACAACCTAACCCCAAACTCGATAGATTCATTTGCCATGGTAGCAGATTCTTTGATAAAGGCACATGTTGATGCCCTCAAAGTAGCTACAAGGAAATCCGGAATCATCAAAATCAAGAAATTAGAAAATGAAATGTTGCGAGAGTTCGTGTCTCGCTCTCAAATGGAATGAATGGAACTACGACCTATCTCTAATGATTGGGCAGTGCAAGCCTTCACTTAAGGTTTTAATGAATAAAGCTCGGTGGCTTTGAAACATCATGGATGGAATCTGGTTGAATACCCTGCCATGACTTGGTCGGAAGCTCACAACTTATATCAATCGAAGATTAGGGTCGAATACAATCCCCCTCGGTGTCGGTATATCCTAACAGGCTTCCCCAAATGAGTCAATACCGAACAGAGAGAGATACCTACCATACACCGAAGATTGAAGAAACTCCCCAAGGCGCAACATACCCCCCAATGACCGAAGAATGGATTAAGGTCAGAACCCACGGGGAATTTTCAGTAGAGCTGGATTAGATAGGCACACACGGCCAACGGAGGAACCTCGCTTGTTTGAATACAACTTCAACGCCGATGTTTCAAGCATCATATTCGCCATCAGAAAAATCAAAGACACCAGGTGGTCAAGGAATGTACATTCAGATCCATCACAAACGAACTATAATTTGGTGTGTGAATTCCACAGCACGCAAGGTCACAGGACCGAGGACTTCCGAAAACTCTTGGAAGAAGTAGCCAGATTACTCAGCAAAGGTCACCTCAGAGAATTTCTCATTGATCGGGCCAAAAGTCACTTTTGGGAGAGTGAAGCGACTAAGAAGAATGAAATAAATGAGATGCAACATGTCATCCACATTATCTTGGAAATCATCGATGCTCCATAAAAACCTATAATCAGAAGAACAAAATTATCCATCACTGGAGAAAAGCAAACTCGAGGTTACATACCCGAGGATGCTCTCACATTCAGCAACGAGGACATCGAGACCTTGTCTCAATCTCGCAACGACGTACTAATAATCTCCTTCCTTGTAAATACATTTCAAATTAAATGTGTAATTGTGTATCCAGGTAGCTCGGCCAATATTATCATATCGAGAGTGGTAGAGCAGTTGAACAGCTTGACCAAATCATTCATCCTCTTAAGTCCTTGATGGATTCAACATGGCGAGTGAAACAACGAAAGGGGAAATCACCCTCCCAGAAACATGGCCGGCACAACCCAAAATTCCAAATTTCATGTCATCAAATGAGACATGAGATACAACACCTTGTTCGGGAGGCTCTGGATACACTGCATTTGATCAGTACCATCCACCTTCCATCAAATGATGAAATTCCCAACAAATTATGGGATAAAAATCGTCTATGGGGAGCAGCATGCAGCAAAAGAAATGTCTGCAGAGCATGATATGGCGCCAACACCATTAACTCCACCACCGAAGGAGGCAAAGGATAAGAAAAAAATAAAATATCAATACCAAGTTGCATTATCCGTTGCGCCTGACTAAACAAAATGAAGGACAGCACTAAATCTTCATAATAAAAGATTGAACCACATAGAGGCCTAAAGCGCCGTCAGCACTAAGGTATGGTCATCCCCCTTTTTCTGTTAGATTTTATACTAACTTGAATGTAGGTATCCGATCAAAACGGCCGAAGCACTTTCCTACTCGAAGGCCTAAGGTTCCAAAAGCATACGTTGAACTCTTTTCCTTTGACTGGGGTTTTATCCCAAGAAGGACTTTACCGGCAATATTTTTAACGAGGCAAAATCTACATGCTACCTAAGGAATACTTTACAATTATTCAAGACCTCCTTTTCAATCAACTTTAAATACTTTGGGGCATCCCCTCAGAAGATCACCTCCTCGGAAAAGCCAAGAGGTGCTCAACGGGGTCTCGATAGGAAATAATCTATTGCGCCAAATAGTCGAATGAACCATGTCCATATAGAATAATCGAGCCCCTAAAAGCAAAAACATGTATATTTGTACCAAGTAATAGAAGAATATTTTCCATCAAAGCATTTCGCATTTCAAAGGATTCCATTATTTTTGGAAAAACAGCTCTAGAGCGAAAAATGTCACACAAAATTGGGGACTAGCGTCAACAATTCAAAGCCACATGAATTCCGGGTCAGAAGCTCCAAACTCATAAGACCTCAATGAGGCAACCCCATATTGATAAGAAATGGCTCTTGAGCCAACGAATTTTTGATGACTCATGAATTGACGCCAATATCCACCCCCATCGACTACTAAAAACTCGAAGCCGTATGACCCCCTAGTCGGAGCTTCAAACTAGTAAGTCCTCAATGATGCAACATCAAGATCACAAAAAGTCGCTAAAGCCAAAAATGTCCCCAACATTCGGGACTAGCATCGAAAATGCAAGACCACATAACGTCCGAGTCGAAAACTCCGAGATCGTAAGCCCCGAATGTGGAAATACCAACTTTACAAGTAATGGCTCCCAATCTAAGAAACCTTCAATGACTGGGCACTGCAGCCAATTGCCAGCCCATCGACTTATCAAAACCTGAGGCTATAAGACCACATACAGGCAGCCTCGGTTTTGTAACATATATATGGCAACAACCATATCTGCAGACATCAAGCAAGGCATGAACCACACTTGTACCAAGTGACCAAAACTATAAGACCTCAAGCAAGGCATGAACCATACTTGTAACGAGTATCCAAAACTGTAAGACCTCAATCAAGATATGAACAATTCTTATACCAAGTAACAAAAACTGCAAGACCTGAAAGACATGTAAAATTGTAAGGCCTTACAAAAGGTATAATCTCGATATTAAAGTTAAGGCTCTATACCAAACTTGTAAGACCCTTAATAAGGCATACCTCGATATAGACGCTGAAACTACTTCACTTGGGGACTAAAAGTCTCCGATAAAGCACAATTACTATAGTCACAAGGTTGTACCAGCCAAATTAATGGGACTTGAGGATGCCCAACCGTCGCTATAAAATCACAGGCCTTCAATTACTTTAAATATACTTCGAAAAGAACCGGTTAAACAAGATACCCTTGATATAGGCAAAAGTGCTTCAACTATGTCAGCTCCAAATCTATAGGCTTTAAGATTCTCATCAACCAAGAAAAACCTCCCGATGTGCTGGATCATCATCATATAACGGCTCAAAATTGAGGTTTTTATAAAACCGTTGATATAATCAGGCAAATACAACTTCAAAATTCCTTAACAATGTAAAAATAAAGCTTACTAGAGTTCGTACTGACCCAATGCGTAAGAGTTAGTGTTGCTCGCCGTAATAAAAGGTAATACGTAAGAGAAACTATGGTCAGCCCATATAAAAGGTCGTACCGACCCAACGCGTAAGAGCCACTGCTGCCAGCCCATATAAAAGGTCGTACTGACAAAAATGTGTAAGAGCCTAAGGGCGAGCTTTAAATTCAAAAGCTTGAGGTCCAAACGAGCTCGAGTCAAAACCCGAACCGAATATTGAACCTAAAACAGGTAACTAAATATGCCTAAGAGAAAACGCGTAATAGCTCAAATGCAATCTTATTTTAAAAGTCGTATTGAACAAAGCGCGTAAAAGCCTACGAGCCAACCCAATGAGCCCCAGGTTCATACTATGAATCTAAGGATTCCGTTTAAGCTGAAGACCAATGCGTCCAGCTAACAAGTGAGAAATATCAAGGGAAAAGGAAATGCGTGTAAAACAAAACCACGAGGTTTCATTTTATAGATGTTTGCGAGAGAATACAAGCTTTGTTTACAAAAGCACTATACAAAAATGGAAAGCCTAATCTACGCTCCCCTCAGGGACTATGGCCAGTCGGCCTCTTTCTCCCTATCCTTGGTATCGGAGAAAAGGGTCCTAGTGTCATGTTCATCCACCTTTGCTTGCTTCACCTCTTCTGTGAGATGAAAACCCCTATCATGGATATCCTGAAGAGTCTCCCTTAGAGATTTATATTGAGAATATTCCTTGCTCCTTCTTTCATTGTCAAGATCCCTTCTATGTTCGACTGGAGCATCATCAACAACATTAAAATAGACCGCCACTTTCTTGTCAGCGTTGGTTCGGCTCATAACGGCTTTGGCCTGGGCATCCACAACATCGACCTCTATCTTCAAAAGCTCGGACTCAAGCTTTGTAACCATATTCAATTGGACCAAGTTGTTCTCATGATCTAAGAGAAGTTTAACCTTAAGGGTGGAAGATTTATCCAAAGCACCTTTCTCTGCTATAGTATGAGCGCATGCCCGAGCCTTTATCTAATCGCGTTCATGTTCGGTTTGGCCATCTTTGCTCCTAAGGCGTTCTAGGTCCCCCATCTGCAACTAAAATAAGTGATACGTCACCCTCAGGGATAGGAAAGGGAACATGCACCCTATTTAGAGCAAATATTACCTATTCGTTGAGGTAGCTTTGATAGTCCAAGCTTTGACTCACCTCGCCTTGCTATTGTGCCATCACCTCTTCTCTCTCATCACAAAGAAACCTGAGATACTCCTCTCCATCTACGGCCTTTTATAGCACGGCCTCGCGGCAAAGAAACTCAAACTTGAGCTTATTAAAAAGCCTATGAAAGAAAACCTCAATAAGAAAGTAAAAATTAAAAAATTATAAAATCAACATGGACGACCAAAACTAATCTCGGGATAGAGCCACTGATCTTCCTCGAAAGTTGTTCGCACATTTACTAGCTTGGCTTTGTGTACCCTGGAAGAACCTTTCCCGGTAGGGAAGCGATCGCTTAGCATATGTGGCCCTTGGGTTTGAACGTCCCTCACAGTACCTTTGATGGGAGAAGAAGTCGGTGGCACAAAACCCTTATTCCTCGAAGTGTCTTCGACGAGAAAAGAATGTGACAATGGAGGTGGAACTACTTTTCTAAAGCCAGAGATCTCGGGTGCAGCAGGCTCAGCCGACAAATCCTCTCCGAGCCCCCGTCCTGGACTAACCATTCTATAAGCATCATCACCTTGTAAAGGCACTTTTTGCTTATTATTATCATTCCGCAGCCTAGATGCCGGTGATCCTTCTCCCTCTTTGATAGGGCATGAACTTACCTCACAGAACTCTCTAATGCCTACAATGACGGGGTTAGTATGCGTAAAAA
This sequence comes from Nicotiana benthamiana, assembly GCA_034376525.1. Lineage (NCBI taxonomy): Eukaryota > Viridiplantae > Streptophyta > Magnoliopsida > Solanales > Solanaceae > Nicotiana > Nicotiana benthamiana. The sequence goes on along the minus strand of CM067327.1, from coordinate 5,370 downwards.
GAAAGTTCTTTCCAAAAAAGGATCATGTCACATAGCACATACCATGGTTTTGGCCTCCTATCTGCCCTTAGACAAAGCTCTCCACTTACGCTCATTGTATGCCGAGTAAGTCGCCAGATGAATTAGCTCATCTGTGCATGATCCATGTCATCTTCATCATCAACAACGAAAGGAATGGTGGATCGGCATTTTAGGGTCAGCTGACTCTGATGGTAAAAAGGCTTATGCAACCTAATAAGATGACTATGAGTGAATTCGAGCCCCGCTTCTCCCGCGAAGAACCTAATCATCAATAGTATCCTTCAAAATGAGAGGTGAACCTGTGCCAAGGTTAGATGGTACTTTAGACAAAAGTTAAGCCCAGCCCTATATGTGGAGAAAGTGGCGACTATCTACCTTCCAAAGTCCAATTAAAAAAGCTAACTAAGCCATTTTTCACTTTGGGAGATGTACCATCGAAGCTGCCTTGGTCACTTCATCATCGTGTCATGCAATTAACGTTGCCACACGATATTTTGAGGATTAAACCACCCCCCCCCCCCACATCACTACAAGACTCAAGATGGTACTCGATCTCGTGGACTTCTGTCAAACAGAAGATAGGCTCTAGGAAGCCATTGACATCATTACAAGCCTCGAGATGGTACCCGATCTCGAGGACTTCTATGAAATAGAATATAGGCTCTAGGAATCCATTTACATTATTACAAGCCTCAAGATTGTACCCGATCTCGAGGACCTTGGGGACTATATAATGTACACAAACATGTGTATAAAGAAAGCAAAGAAGATCAAAGATCAAACCTAAGAGAGTTCACTCATTGAATGAGTCAAGTGCAAATCAAAGTCACGAGCCAAGGCCAAAGAAAAACATTATCATAGTTAGGGTAGAGGCAATGTACTGAAATAGGTTATACGTAAAAACCTTGAGTTCATTACTTTCTTTTTTGAAATCTGTTATAACAAAATAGTTACGAGAAAGTTATAAAAGTAATTCAAATACACGGAAAGTGTTATTCAAAACTTGACAAAGTTCAAATAAAAACTTGTCAAAGTTATTTCAAGAAACATGTGTATTCCTATTTCTTTTATAGTACACTAACACCATTATGAAGTTGAGACATCTTCTTCATTAAGTGTCGAATATAAAAGTGCTTTTTTTATAAAAATCATGATTAATTCAAGTATTCATGAAGTTAACAAAGGCATTTTTGAAGAATAAAAATGCAAGTTATTCAGTAAGTCCCTAGAAATAAAGGCAAGAATAAAGAAAATAGAAGTTCAAATGGTAACGGAAACTTCTTAATATTAAAAAGTTTAGACTAAGTATGAACTTAGTCATAAACCCAAAGAGTTGTTTATACAAAGTGCCCTATAAAAGGTCTGGGGACTTGTGTTTCCAAAAAAACCCTTAAAAAGAGTAAGGGTCACAATCACATACCACCAAAAAGAAAAAAAACAACACAGAGGAATTCAAACAGACTTTTAACTTAGAAGATGAGGGGACTGAAGCAGGGAAATCAACAGCAGCGGGCTCAACTTGACTTGAAGGAGTGAGGATACCCGTATCATCTTCAACATTTTCAGAAGCTTCAGTCACGGGAGAAGAAATAACTTGGTTATGCTGAGTCTTCTCAATAATCTCTTTGATCTTGGCTAACTCAGATTCCAAGTTAAAATTCTCTTGGCTAGGTTTAGCAAGGGCATCGTGACGAGAATTCAAAAATGCTCAACTCACTTCAATGGCAGATTTATCTTCAAGAGCTTTGTAGTCTCTTTCCCAGTCAGCAATTTCATTTTTTAACTTTTAATTTTTAGCCAAGGTAGATTCATAAGAAGCTTGAAAAGAGGCACGGGAATTTTCTAAGGAGAAAACCTTATCAGAAGAAATTTGGAGGTCTTCTTGGGCTTGGGTCAAATTCAGCACGAGTTCACCAGCATAAACCTGTTTTTACCCAAGAGAGCCTTTTACTCTCTAATCTCTTAACTTGCCTTGAACAGCTGCTTGGAAAAAGAATTTTCAACACGAGCCTTTTCCTTATCTTCTTGGCTTGAGGAAGCCTTTTCAACTACCAATTCTGAGGTAAAGGCCCACACCTGGTGCTACAAGGTACTTTTACTTATAAGAATTCCACATCGATAAAAAGACATTCATACTGTTCATTCCAATTATATGCCTCCAATTGATAATCATGAATTAACTGCTCTAAGAGGGTAACCCTTTTCATCAACTCTGTGCTGATGAGACAGCCAAATATGGGGGGAAGTGAGAATTTCGAAAATAGAAAAATGACAAAGTAAAAGTTTGAAAAAAGGAATACCTTAAAGAAGCATGCACTATGTCATTCATTAAGGTTAAGGAACTATGGCAATCTAGCTTAGCTATCTCAATAGGACCAATTAAAGGCTTTAGCCATACGTCTGGTTGACATGAATTCCTTAAAAGGTTACCCTCAGTAGGGACTTCAATAGTAACTTGCCTCATAGCATCACTCCTACTTAAAGAACCAACCTCAGTACGATGAGCGAGTGGATAGGGAATTGTGGAAGGAGGAATAGTAGAAGCAGTAAAAATAGCCTGGGGATGAATTTAAATATCCATGATATGCAAAGAATGAGTCATAGGAACGGAAGTTGCAAAAGAAACCAGGGATGCTTCATCATAAACTGAGCCTACGCTTTTACTACCAAACCTTCGGTTAAAAATCTTCTCAGTATAATCATGAGCAGTAGCGGGAATATCACCAACATCATCAGGGATCACTACCGGGGCTTCAACAGACTCGGTAAGAGGAATAGAATGGGGGGAATGATTCTGCTTCATCATCGAAAATAACACGTCTATGAGCTCATGGTCTTTTTACGAAGGAACCTCCATCTTCCTCCTCTTTAAAGTCTTGGTCATCAACGGCTTTTATTTTCGATGAACAGCCCAAAATTATTTCTTGGGCCCTTTCCGAAGAAGTACGAGAAGCCAAGATGCCTCGGCACTAATCCCTCAAACTGTAAATCCTGATAGAAAGATGAATTAAAATCACTTCAGGAAAAAGACGCTAAATAGTTAAATAAAAATAAATTCTTATCATGAGTTTTTACTTTCCAACCAAATCAGTGAGAAAGATTTTTCCAACATCTACCCTCCATTGGGCTATATTTAGTAACTTTCACACCCAATCGTGGAAATTGGAAATTTCATCAATAATTCTCATGGTTGCTTGAAAAGAAAAGCAAAATTAGAATAATGAACACTAAAATTGAAGAAAAAGGTATGAGAAAATTATTAAAAAGAAGACTCACGTGCGAAATTCCACTTCTCAATGAAGGAAATGTTTTCTTCACCCATTAAACCAATAGTGGGTGCAACAACAAACCTGGCATACCAGCCACGGTCTCTATCATCTTCGGGGCTATACATAACTTTTTTGCTACTTGCTACTAGTGTAAAAATACCATTATGAAAGAGCCTGGGGGAGTAAAGATAAATTATGTGGCAGAGAGTAAAAGGCACGCCAGCCATATTGGTCAAATGCCTAAAACAGGAAATAGCCCTCCACACTATTGGGCCAATTTGACTCAAGCAAACATCAAATAAATGAAAAAAACTGAAGAATAATAGGATCAACAGCAGGTTTGAATCCAAATGTGAATGGGTACGTATAAACAAAGAAAATTTCAATTAAGTAGGAGGTGATTCTTCGATTTGGATTGGAAATAATGATAGGAAAGTCATGACTCCAATGACAGTCATTACGAACTAGAGAAATTAGATCCTCTACGATCTGAGTTGGATAGATATCAACACGCTCTAAAGAGGACACATGGTTTCCCAGGGACTCCTTATCATTATAGAAACAAAGTTGCGTAGGAACTATTTCATTCACTGTGGTTTTACGAATAGGCTCAGAGGATTCTTTTCCTTTCGAAAAAGACCTTTGAGAAAGTGAACCTCTGGTTCTAAAAGCAAGACTAGAACCTAACAAATGTAGAGAAGAACCATGTAGGGATGAAGACCCTAACTTACAAAGTCTACCTCTTCTTCTGCTCCTACTGGGGGTATTAGGGATGTTATTAACTATGGGGACCCTTCTAGGGTTAGGGTTTGATGAATACATGATAATACGAGGAAGAAAAAAACAAAGATTCAACAACTGAATATTCATAGAACTTTATATGATAAAGACACTAGCAAAAAACTATATATATCCTAAGAAGCAACAGTCAAAGGAAAATGGGCAATGATGGAAAGGTCATAACGAGAACTAACACTTTGTGATTAGTTAAACTGTGAAAAAGCCTTAAAAATCACTGCAAAGTTGCAGAACCAATAAAAGTTACCACGTGTAATAAGCATTAAATTTTAAGTGACAATTGAAGCGTTGATTCTGTCATAGCAATAATGGTGATAAAACATCTCGCTTTAATAAAATCCACTTTCCAAATATTCAATTGATGAATAAATGAAAAGTGGGGGGGGGGACTGTCTGTGTTGGAAAAAATTGAGTTTACATATTGAAGTAATTGAAAGATGACGTAACATGACATGGAGGCTAGTCAAAGGATTACAATTAGTAATGAGGCATGAGTTACAACACATACGAGTAGAGGCACAAGAAGAGGCACGGGCCGTTATTCAAAAGACTCAATGCTCGTACCTATTTAAATCCAAAAATCAAGAAAAATGAATCTGACAGCACAAGAGAGTACAGATACAGTACTTAATAAGTATTAAATACTAAAAATGTTAGAGAATCAGTACTAAATTATAATAATTATGTAACGTAGCCTTTAATGCCTTTAAGTGTCTATAATGGCCTTACTATGACAAAGACAAAGAGTATATCTTGAAGATACCTATAAAAGGAAGATAATGGATCATTTGTAAGGACACGAAATATTACCCGAATACACTGGTTTACTTTGTTTTCTTCTGCTTAACTGATTGTTAGCAAAATCAATTTTTTATTTATTTTTTGATTATCAGTAACTCAAGTTCTTCTAAATTAAAGCTTTAGCTAAAATTGCACTTTTTTGTTAAACATTTAGGGATTTGGGAGCTAGTATTAATATAAGGTACGAGGTCTACTTTTGTTGGAAGCCACGCCCAACACAGTTGAGAATAAAATTTGGGCCTGGGGAGAGGGGTATGGTCAGTATCAAACTTGTTTGGTTTGGTCCACTTGACCTAAGTGTTACGTCCCAAAATAATACAACGATATATTCTCCCTAAGCCCTAAGCCCTAAGCCCTAAACCCCAAACCCTAAACCCTAAACCCTAAGGACCATGCAAAATTGTGTTCCTCTGACTCAATTCTTCCACAACGACTTTCAATCCCTTAGAAATCATATTTCTATATGTAGGCATCGTTGTAT